>CM062292.1:435271749-435871749 GCA_031216915.1 Pictodentalium vernedei
TGCAATTTGTAACCCTCCAGTTGGTCTCCTAACCTTTCGTCCCAGCAACGAAGACAACACATTTTATGATACATCTCGCGTTTGTCCTTTTCACTAACAAGGTAATCCTCTTCCACATAACGGCAGCACAATTTCAACTATTTGTCTATTCATTCATTTATGTGGGTGTGGTGAGTATGACCTAATAGAGCCCCGGTCATGCTCACCAAGGCGAGTATTTGACTTTCGCCACCCCCCCCCCCCCCAACCCCCTGGACATTTCACAATTTATAAACACTAGATAACAGTTCACAAAATGAAAACCGTCCAGGGTTAGCGAGACCCGGGCGTGGGTATATATATATAGAGAGGCATCAAACGATTTTATACTGGAATATGATTGTTGTGATGAATGCAGAATTTTTAAGTTCGGTATCGGTTTCGGTATTTTTAGGGACGTATAACGCGGTATCGGTTCGGCATTCGGTATCTGACTTATTAAGATTTGCTAATAGTACCAAAGGGGAATTCACACCAGGAAAATACAGAATAAGTTGTTTATTATATCATTCTAACACAGCATTACAAATGCCACTGTCAATGAACTCAACATTGACATTCTTTTGCCAAGATAAATCATATCTGCACTAATTTTGTGACTTGCTCTGGGTTTGGTACGTCACATTTTTCTGTATAAAAACAGGCAAAATAACAACCTGTGGACGAGGAATCTTGGGAATTTATACCAAAGAGAAAAAGAATGGACGTGTAATATAATTATGGAGTTATATTTATTAGTTAGAAGAACGCCCTCCTCCGTATATACTCAACCTGTTACTAATGCCCAGTTTGTTTTTTGTGGAAGAAAAACTCCACACAAACTGGCACGTGAGCCCCCGATTTTCGAACATCTCAAATCGAGAGCTATATAATTATCTATAGGCAATAAATGTGTATGATTTGGGTATGTAAATGTGGGGGGGAATACCTTCGATGCCAGTCTGATTAGAAAGTTGGGCATCTGGATGTTGAAAATGAGAAAATCTTCGCCGATTGTGGGCGGCATCCAAACAAACAAAACCCTGCATGGCGGTCTCTGTTTCTCTGATAAAGCGGACTCCAAAAATCTGGTTGTGGCTAACTTCAGGCTTAAGCGGACTCGCATGTGTTCCGCCTTTAGTTAAGGGGCACGAATTGTCTCGGCAAAAGGTACGAATTGTCGTTGTAAAGGTGCGAATTGTCTCCTTTAAAAGTACTATTATAAGTAAGAGAAATTTGTTTACTTTAACCCTTTACCTAACATGAAAAGTAGACGGACACTTGTAAAAAAAAATTTTAATAACTGATTTTTTTTCCATTTTTTGTCTCAAAAACATAGGTTATGACCCCTCTTTGGAACGAGCTCAGCGAGCTCGTTCCAAAGAGGGGCTCATAACCTATGTTTTTGAGACAAAAAAAATGAAAAAAATAATGAAAATTAATTGGCGATTTTTGTGAGAATAGTGCTGGCCGTTTTGACCGTTACGTTAGGTAAAGGGTTAATATTCCCACCCCTAATAACAGTGATAATGTCTCTGACATTAAGTAAATTCAAACTGAAAATACACAAATTATACATTAAAATGAAGGCAGTGATGTATAGAACACGGAAAATGTACGCAATCAACTTAGGAGTTGACAGCAGGCACCAGTGGTTCCTGGAAGTGTGATACCATATTCATAGCAGAACTTATAATAAAATCATAAGGCGATCGAGGGAGGGTATAAAATTCCAAGTGCTGTCTATGGGAAAAAAACTTTTTCCAGTGCTCAGACTACATGTACTGTACTAGCATGCCATATTAGATAACCAGCCTTTACGGCCCAAAGCACACCCAGCCCAATGCACACCCGGTCCAAACCGAATCCCAAATCCAAGTCGACTCGTCCAAACCGAAGTCCACTTCTCTTACTTATAATAACACCTTGAAGGAGACAATTCGTACCTTTACAAAGTCAATTCGTACCTTTTGCCGAGATTATTCGTACATTTTGCGGAGACAATTCGTACCCCTTAACTTTGGTACGACTGCCCATGGTACGAATCGTCCCAGGTACCAATATCCCTCCCGTGTACTTAAACAGACCATTCACCACTCCGTTGGGGAAGGGCAGGGTACGACTACGATATGGCGGGGGGGGGGGGGGGCAGTACCAAAATGATCATTGTTTTAAAGTACTCCAGAAAGGCGAGTTCCAACCATTACCTTCCCTCTGTATTCAGCAAGTGGGACACTTTCTTCCGACATGTCGCGTGGAATGAGTAGAAGGATAAATCTTCAGGTTTGGAGACGTCGTCTGCTTGTTCTTTTTCTGCAAAATCTCGGTTGCTGTCTTCGTTTAAACCTTACAACACAGATACACGAAGGGGCTGAGGATAACAACAATGAACATTATATCATTTATCTGCGTCTCAAAAATATAAAATTTTATTTAATAAAATGACATTGATATATTATTATTTATAATACTTGAGTAAGAAACAAAAATTGTAATTTTTAACAACGTACTGGAATTAGCCATATCACCATGACACGAGAGTATCTCGATTTTTAAAGCACTGCCTCTTAACAGGATTACCAGGAGTAATAAAAGTAAAAAAAAATAAAACTCTTTGGAAATCCTGGTTATAAAATTTTATGAGATATACTTGTATTCAATAAATTTTCAAGAAGTCTTGAAGTTTTTTTTAACCACAATACCGTCTGCGTAATATTCCATTTACACCATTAAGGCATCTCTTCGCCGGAGGCATGCCTTGACGATGCAGTTGGAATATTAGGCATCAGGGACTCCGGCCATAACAATCGGGACAAATCAAGTTTACTCTCCAAACGGTTATGTACGCGATGCCACCGCTTGCAATTAGATTACATGCAGTTTCTAGATGCCCCGACACAGACATTGGTTTTTAAATTGTGCTGTAGCGTGCTGGTGGTTTGGAGGGTAGATGTCCAGTCGGACGAAACTGATAAAAATGTGTGACCACAACTGCGTCGTATCGACATTGGCCATGTGACGTTTCATAATATACCAACTTACAAGTGTAGTGAGTTTGATACATGAAGGATTAATATCCAACTATCGCGGAAACAATGAACAGACTACAGGCCATAAATACTTGAATATTAATCCCACAAGAATCGAACGCAGTGGAACATTGAGTCGTCACGTGATTGCCGATGAGGCAGCCCATTCGTTACGACGATACAAGTTAAACGTTGCAGGTTTTCCTTTCTCCACATCTCCATACTCAACTGACTTTGCAACGAGTACTATTTCTAATTGTATTCAAAGAATACCACCATACACTGGACCACGAAAATGTATGTCTGTGTGACATCAAATGTCCAAGCTAGAATATTTTCTCAAGACTTGATACCTTAGAGTGGATACATATCTTTTATGGTGTCGTGCATGATACAATGGACTAGGAACACACGTGCTCATTTTTCTCTCATGCATCTCTACTCTTATTACAAAGCACCGCACAGTAACGATATTAAATATATTTGTCGTCAATTTGTCAACCACACAGAAGCTGTGTTCGTGCCCATTCCCCCATCCGGATATTTCAGCAAGTCTATTCTCCCGCTCTTAACCCTTTGAACACGTAAGACCGATTTTTCGGTCTAATGCATAATTCGTCACATTTTTATCTCATTGTAAGAGGTCTAGACACGGGGCATTAATGATAAAATAATAAATGCAAACTGCAGCCAGCGGGCCGCAGACTATTATTATTTTATCCTCCCTGTATCGATATTGGACTGATCCATCTCACTATAAGTGTACATAAACGCAATACCATCCCAGGAAATGAGGGTTCAAAGGGTTAACCCTTTACCCAAGTCACACGATATAAAATTTATTATTTTAATTACATGTTTTCAACTTTTCCGCAAAATTTCAACAAAACCATATCATGTGACCCCTTCCCTCATTGGAACGTGCTCGATGAGACCTTTCCAATGAGGGGTCACATGATGTCGTATTGTTGAAATTTGTTTTTTAACTGCTCAGTTTGTTAATCATGCTGTGGATATGGCTAATTCGTTAGGTAAATGGATAGATATCCAACTGAAGGTCAAACTAAAGAAAGAAAAGATTTAATTTTCCTTATTTTTTCATTTTTTGTCTCAAAAACATAGGTTATGACCCCTGTTGGAACGACCTCGTCGAGCTCGTTGCAATGAGGGGTCATACCCTATGTTTTTGAGACAAAAAATGGAAAAAATTAGTTATTTAAGAATTTTCCTTGCACGTGTCGTCTGCTTTTCATCACAGGTAAAGGGTTAAATCCAGAGATCCTCAAGTTCCAGTGGAATCTATTAAATGAGATTGTGCCTCTCAGTAAAACCAACAGTTTTCACCTCCTTCTATTCATAACAAAATTCTAGACCAATGAAGAAAAGTACGGTCCATTGTGTGACATTCTCTTGGAGATGAGCCATTTATACTTTACCAAGTATAATAGGTTTGCCAAATCATCTATACGTGAGTCTGCCAGGGCTGTCTTGTTTGTTTATCAAAACGCCAAATCCATCTGTTCGTCGAAGAGAGTGTGTCGTGAACAGTTTATGATCTGCTGAAAACAGTTCTAAATGGCTTGAGAAGATTCCTACAGAATTTTTTCACTGTACTTTTTTTCTTATGAGAGCTAATTTCCATAGCTTTATCGTTTGAGTATTTCTCTGTCCTATCCCCACATATATCCTGAATAATACAAGTACGTGGATTTTCTGGAAACCAAACTCTTTTTATTGGCACAAAGGCTGGTTGTTCTTTGTTTTCTGGGGGTCTTGAGTAACACAGCAATGGTTTCACGCGCTGTGCTCTACGGAATGGTAACGGTATTCTGTATTTGTAAAATGTTTTTAAGGCATGTTCAAAGCTCATCTGTGAAGCTTGTTTTGCTATTAAAAACAATCTGAGATTTCTTTCCTGTAAATTCGGAGTTATGAAGACTGTAATTGGTCTTCCTTTATTTTCTCCCTGGAAGAAAATTGAAAAAGACTAAAAATAAAATATTATTAATCAGAGTCGCGAGTTAATTATAGCTGGTTCCTAAACAAGTGAAAAGTCGCCCCAACACATTTCTAGGGCGTAGATATGGGAGTGGATGGGGAGGGGACGGACAAGTTGTAGGTTTATCGTCTTAGTAAATGTACATGATATCAAAGCGGCCCAGATATTTAATTGTTGCGAGTTGAATCAAGGAAATTGCGTGACTCATGTTGAAAATCTCGCCATACGATGAGATAAAATAACATAACTCGTTCCAATAAGGTATCATAACCTATGTTTTTGAGACAAACAAATGAAAAAAATAATGAAAATTAATTGGCGATTTTTGAGATTACGGATGGCCGGTTTTGTCCGTTACGTTGGGTAAAGGGTTAAAAAACATATCTAAAAATTAAGTTCTGACCAGGAGAATTCTCAAAGGTTATGGCCGATATTAAGGGTCACGTCATTGACTTCAATGTCATAAAAAATTAAACAACGTCAGATTCTTATGAAATAACAATATGTCATGAAGCTCAAAATATTAGGAGATACCCTTTGGCTTTTTTTCGTGTTATTAACATTTTTGACGTTTTAACGTCAATTGAAGTTTTATTACTTTTTCGCCTTTAAAACTTAAAACGCCAGAACGGTGACGTGCATAAATCCATCAATACTGTATCTAGAACTATGAAATTTCGTGACCTTGATTGTGGTTAGAAGTTCCAGTGCATGTCATTTTAATGTTTTCAAATTCAACTTTTATTCAAAACAACGTATGTTGTAACGTGTTTTCTTACACTTGTAACCCTTACACCAGAGAGGGCCACTTTTCCGGCCATGGAACATGATACTCCATAATTTCATTAAGTAGGATGACTCCTAAGTTAATGCGTGGGATAGACCAATCAATATTTTCAACATGCTAACTTGAGTCTTCACGTTGAAAATATTAATTGGTTTACCTCCAAATAATGCATATGGACTCTTCCAACTGCTGTCATTGAACTGACATAGAAGATACCACCAGGGTTCAAAGGGATGATATCAACGCCCGTATCAAGGCTCCTTCTTTCAAATTTTGGATATATCATTTTCAACAAAAAAAGCTGGGAAATCGAAAGAAAAATGATATTTGATACCATTTTTGAATCGATGCGGACGTGCCCCTATAATGGTATATAAATATTAACAAGGTACACAACTCGCTTTTTGAGAGGGATATAACGAGAGGGATATAACGAAGATGAGTGCTATCGTTTTCGAAAAGCGAGTTGTGTATCTTGTTAATATTATATACCATTATAGGGGCACGTCAGCATCGATTCAAAAATGGTATC
The DNA here is from genome assembly GCA_031216915.1 of Pictodentalium vernedei. Classification (NCBI taxonomy): domain Eukaryota; kingdom Metazoa; phylum Mollusca; class Scaphopoda; order Dentaliida; family Dentaliidae; genus Pictodentalium; species Pictodentalium vernedei. The sequence continues at coordinate 435,278,115 of CM062292.1, forward strand.
AAATATCATTTTTCTTTCGACTTCACAGCTTGTGCCGAGTACCTGTGCGCATAACCCCTCATTACTGTATCTACAGCTATGAAACTTTATAACCTTGATTATGGTTTGAAGATCTAGTGCACGCCACATTATTGTCATTAACCCTTTACCTAACATAGCGATAAAAACGGCCAGAAAATTAATCCGAATAAGCCTACCACAGCCTATTTATTTATTGGTGCTTATGGTCACATATTTCTGCACAGGGGCTGATCATGACCACGACAGTTTTACGGGTGGAGGAAGCCGGAGTACCCGGAGAGAACTACCGTGCAACGGCGAGCAACTGTCAGCTCCCCAACATACTAACTCTACACAAGCAGGGTTAGCATTGGTTGCTGACAGCTGAACCATCGACGCGCGGTATGCCATAGTACACAGCGCCATCGTGCCCCCACGTGGGCAACGGGGATGAAGTGACTTGCCCAAGGACATAAAGGGATTTTAACCGAGGACCTCTCGGCTTGCAGCCTGCACCTCTACCTACTGAGCCACCGCCCCCCCCCCCCCCCCCACCACAGCCTATACTATCTCAGAAGTTTCTCAGTAGAAACGTACAAATATGGATATCATTAGAACCAGCTCGTCCAGCTGGTTCTAATGATATCCATATCTGTATGGTTTTATTGAAAATTGTGAAATTTCTTTTTGAAAAATATGAAATTTAATTTTTTTTTTTTAACTACTGCTTAATGTTAAGGGTTAATGTTATCAAATTTCACCCTTTATCCAAAAACAACGTAAGTTTTAACGTTTTTCATCACTCTTTTAATATCGAGGCCTTTATCAATATAATTTTGTTGGAATGTTTTTATTTTATAATTTGAAAAAAATATATTTAAAATAATAAATTTTGATATCACATGCATTGGGTAATGGGACAACACAGAAAAAGTCTGAACATACGGATATTAACTGGTTGATTGCGAGAAGCCACTTTCAGGGATTTCAAAAAATGTGGGTACCAGAGCAAAAGCTATCATTTTTATCACTCATGTTCTTTATCAGACAACCGCAAATAAATATTTTGTTTATATAAAATTGTTTTATTACAAATTACTGGAAAGTGCCAACAGGCACTTTCCAATAATTTGTAATAAAACAAAGTTTAGTGAACAAATTCAGACAAGCAAAAATAATGTAACCCTCAACCAGTTAATCAAAAGGAATGGGATTGTAGTTTATCATAGATCAGGGACGCGGCTAATGGGTCTTGAATGTGGATATTTACTTGGAAATTTCTGATTGTATTCCCGCCCATCCGGGACACATTTTCGACGAATTATCTCAGAATTTTCAACAAAAACGAAAACCAATTGTTTAGATCTTGCTTGTGCGGCATTTGAGCTGTGGGTTGTTTGACGTGCAGATGAAAACACGGTATCGTCCATTGTTGTTCCGCACCCTTCTCTTTTAACTGGAAGAGTGATGGAAGCGTACATTTCGGCTTTATTGGAAAGTGCAGGTACCTCAATTTAAAGGTTTCATGTTTTATGGCTGATAAGATAAGATTTATTCAGCAAATACACCAGAACAAAGGCAGATTGCTACACACAAAATCAACATAAACACAATCATAAAACACACTAATTCATATGACATACATAAATCATATTACAGATAAGTCCCTCTTGTGAAGGAAAAGCTGGACCATGTTACAAATAACATTGCACAGCACTGGATTATCATTTGTCATTATTACTTTCAATTTGTCCATTGTATCCATTAGAGGGAAGTAAATTTGTCCATTGTATCCATTAGAGGGAAGTAAATTTGCCCATTGTATCCATTGGAGGGAAGTAAATTTTTTCGTCAGAAATTGCGCGAAATAATTTTTCTCTCAATGGTGCATAAAGCGGACACCCCATTACGAAATGCCATTCCGATTCCACCTCCCCCATTGTAGAAGTTTCGCATATTCTGTGTTCCATCAGTCGAGGAGGTTGTAAATGCCTTCCACTTTCGATCCACAGTTTATGGTTGCTGATACGTAATCGCGTGAAACTGTTTCTAGCTTCAATGGCAGAAGTGTGAATGAGAAACGGTTCCATTTGATAATCTACTTTGAATAGTCGATAAGTCCTAAGTTTGTTTTTTTCCTATTCTCTTATTATCATTGTGTATATCTTCTTTAAATAATTTAATATGGTCCGATTCAAGTTTGGACTTTAGAAGATTAATTTTATTTTTGGAAATTTCAGTTTCATTCAAACCGTCAAATCCAAGTCCTTTAAGCTTTTCACTTATTGAGCCAGGGAGTTTACATTTCTTAGCTTCTATAAAAGCATCATTCAGAATGGTACCAGTGGAAGTAGTAAGCAATTTACCAGTATAAATTGCGAATCGAACTAAAGCATCTAATGTTATTGGATACTGACCAAGCTCCACGCGTTCCGCATGGTTGGAGGAATGTTTACCTACATTTAAGTTCAGTTTGCGCAACTTGATTATGAGCCCTTTCACTCGGTGCAGTATATCTGTTCCTCATATTCAGCTCCGTCGACCATATTTCACTTCAGGGTATAGATATAGATTCTCACTCTCTCTAGTAATCATGTACTTCAGAGGCGGCGGAAGCTCGATAAAAGTGGAATAGGCACAAATTTTCAAGGCTACCATGGTTCGGTCCAGGCCTGAAAATTAGCAGTCTGACATTTGTAGAATGAGGTCCCCAGAGGGTGAATTTGATGATGCTATCCCGTACAGTGGGCCAATTTATCCTCTGGGTACCTCTTTTGTTTAGTTTTGAGACCCTGATTCGGATGAGGTTATTTGCTATGCAGGGTAGCATCACTAAATTCACCCTCTGGGAACCTCATTTTGCAGATGCCAGTCTGCTTATTTTCTGGCTTGGTTCGGTCAATGTTCCGGTAAATGTTCCGTGACACACTATATAGTGTCTCGGGCATGCCGCGGTGTGGTCACTGACCTGTCCATTTCTTCTACTTCAATCATCTTCCAACCCGAAGGCTAGCCTTCAGGTTGGAAAATGGTAGAAGTAGAGGCAACGGACCGAAGCGAACGAAGGTGCGATTCTTTGGTTAAATGTTGTTCGAATTTGCAAATAATATATCACATGAATACCTGTTTTCCGGAAACTTTTTTGGCCCAGTCCGCCCCTGCAAATATTAACTTTTCATGCCAAATGGAGCATCTTATGCACTTTTTCAAAGGCTCAGGTAGCCAGAAAGTGAAGTCATTACTTGAGCAAAATAACCCTGGAAGTATCAGTGTGAGGCTTCATGAGACAGTTCGGGTATTTCAGGCATATACGTATATAAGGTTGACATTTTCCAGGAAAAGTTGAGGAAAGAGCACCTTCCCCTCCCAATCCCCCTTAGTAACGCCGCTGAATGGGAGAGAGAGTCTAGTCCGAATCGTCGAGGGACCCCGGTCTACTGAAGTCAATTCGAAAGTAGGAGAAGTCTGTTAACCACCTCACAGAATATACTTGGTATTGTTAAAAACTGCTCTGCTGTACAAATCTTTTTGTCTGGTCTGCCGGGGTTTTATCATTCATAGGGTCTGTTTGCGTTTGTTACCTTCATATTATTATATTAGGGCCTTTCCAGGATTTCCAATGCAATTTCCTCGCGGCATAGGGAAGTATATGAAACAAAAATCTTTTTCTAAAATTATTGTCAAGATTATAATAAAGTGATAACGTAGTTTTTTACCAACAAATACGAAACGGACTTGATTGTTTCGTGTGTATACAGTTTGAATAAATTGAAAAATTTTAGAAAAGGCGTTCATCATGTCCGCCTCAATTCGACAAACACAAAAATACCCAAATGTATTCATTTCCTTTTCTGTATAACATGATGATTTGACTGTCGATAACAAAACTTTTAACCCGCTGATATTCATTAATCACACGGAAGAAACAATCGTTTGTACATACCATTTTCGGTTCCATATATTACTCGTCTTTGTATCAACAGTGTTCTGGATTCTTATGTCGCCAATATTTGTTTTACTTCATCAAATCTACAGCTTCTTATTTTCCACATGAAGAAACAGCGACGTTCTTCCATTGGTGAATAGCTGCATCCAAAGCATTGTGACGTTGTTGACGTCGTTGTTTAGGCAACGGCACTCTGACACCCTTTGTGTTTTACATTCATTACACTTCCTGATTTTCAACAGAACGCTGGCGTTGACTGCAAAGTCAAAGAGTTGGGGCGCGAGTGTAGTAATGTCGGCGGGGGGGGGGGGGGGGGGGGGGGGATTCCAGTGATGAGTGGAAGATGTGATTGAACTTTTAAAATTATAGGGATTAAGGATAAATTTGAGGTGTACTGCAAAGTCTGGATGCCAAAGCAATTTGGAGGGTGGAATAAACGAACAGAAAATGAAGAGTGTATGTCGTGTGTGTGTGGGGGGGGGGGGGGGGGCGGGGAAGGGTGGCGGGGAGGGGTGGCGGGGGGGGGGCACAAAAGGTAAAATAACATCTCCCCGATGTCGTGTTGGGAAGGCGTATTCGCGACTCAACATTATAACATCAGAACATGAATTGTGCCTCTCACACATATATCACATCTCCTCCCTCGTCAAGCTAATGCGGGTCCTACATGTAAAATTAATATGGGTGACATGTTTCCTACATGTCCACGTACATGTATACGTTATTGAAAAAAAACTACAAATCAACAGAATTTGATTCCAATGTCCATTGCAATGTTACTTGTTCTAACTTCTAATACTTTTGGAAACTAAATTGTCTCGATAAGTCGAGTGGGTGCTTTACTACTTGTAAGCCTACTTGATCTACGAAGTGGCAATGGAGATGTGTGTTTCTCGCAAGTAACTTCCCCAGAGGAAAGCTTCCCGGGTGAAACATCTATCTCTTCTTGCCTTACACTTGAAGGATCAGACTGACTTCTATCCTTGTCTGAAATTTCAACATCTCTTGATGTATTTAAATCTGTTTCCCCATGTGCATCGTAAGTACCTGCAAGGGGAACATTGCCTGCAGAATCAGTCAATGTTTCCGTGCACCCACGAACGATTGCGTCAACGTGTCGTTTCCAAACTCTGCCCTCAGCCAAAACAATAATGTACGACTTGGGTGCTGAGCGTTCAGCAATCGTTCCAGGCCACCACGTTTCCTCCCTTCGAAAGTCTTTAACCATCACTGGGTCACCAGGGTAAAATTCCCTAAAATTCTGGCGTTTATCATGAAAATACTTTTGGTCACTTTGTTTGTTGAGGACACTAGACCGATTGTCAGGTCGTAATAGTGACAACCGTGTCCTAAGTTCACGACCCAAAAATAGACTTGCAGGCGTACATCCTGTAGTTGAATGTTTCGTTGATTTATAGGTGAATAAAAATGTTGCAAGAGTTCGTGTAGAATCACCGGTCTCCTTGCCGATACTACGCTTGAAAGCTTGGACCATTCGTTCTGCTGCTCCATTACTAGCCGCATGATATGGTGCTACACGTACGTGTTTAATACCGTTCAACTTCATGAAACGTTCAAATTCTTCACTGATAAATTGAGGGCCATTGTCACTAACAATCTGCAAAGGTAAGCCATATTTGCTAAACAAGTCACGCAATACTGCAATAGTAGCTGACGAAGTTGTAGAGTTCATGAAAACCACCTCTGGCCACTTAGAATATGCATCAACTACAACTAAATAGTTTTTCTTATCCTTTTCTGCGAAGTCAATATGCACACGGTGCCATGGAGCACCTGGCCATACCCAAGGCATCAACGGGGCTACACTTGGCACATTTCTAACTTGTTGACATTTCGGACAGTTCCTAACCGTTTTCTCAATGTTACTGTCTATGCCGGGCCACCAAACAAAACTTCTTGCCACTTCCTTCATTCGCACTATGCCCGGGTGTGAAACATGTAGTTCGTCCAACACATTCGTCTGAAATATCTTAGGGATAATTACTCTCATTCCCCATAAAATACAGTCTTGTTCTATAGAGAGTTCATGTCTCCGATTGTAGAATGGCTTCAGCTCCAAATCAATCTCAACATCAGATGTATTCCAACCATTTTTGGTATAATCCAACACTTTACATAATATTTTGTCACGTTTTGTCCCTTGTATTATTTGTTTATTTGTTATAGGTAAATTGTCTAAAACTTTTGAACTGATATTGAACAATGTTTCTTCAGTCTCTACTACTGTAGAGAGTAGTGGTTGCCTTGAAAGTGCATCCGCTATGACATTGTCTTTAGACGGTATATAACGAAGTTCATAGTCAAAAGCAGATAACGTGACAGCCCATCTTTGCAGTCTTTGTTCTGCCAGTGTAGGAATTGCAGTTTTAGGTCCAAGAATGCGCTCTAATGGTTTGTGATCTGTCAATATTGAAAAATGACGGCCATACAAGTAAGTACGAAACCGCTTTAATCCAAACATTATAGCCAAAGCTTCTTTGTCTAATTGGGAATACCCTTTTTCATGTTGTCCCAATGTCCGTGAAGCATATGCAACAGGTTTTCTAATCTTCCCCTCAAAAACATTCATGATGACGGCACCTAGGCCATAGGGTGAAACATCAACTGCAAGCTCTAAGGGTAATCTGGTGTCATAATGACTTAATAAAAGATTGGATGAAATAGCATCCTTAACTGCATTAAATGACTGATCGCACTTTTGTGTCCATTTAAAAGGTCTATTTCCTAACAGTTCATTTACTGGATAAATTAGTGTTGATAAATTTGGTACAAATTGAGCCTGAAAGTTAACCATCCCCAACCAAGAACGAAGTTCGGTAACATTTTGTGGAGTTGGCGTGTTACGAATAGCAGAAACTTTTTCCTCTGTTGGTTGAATACCTTGACCTGAAATTTTCCTACCCATATACACAACACTATCTTTGAAAAATTCACACTTGTCAGCTTTTACTTTCAAATTAAAGACTCTAAATCTTTCAAATAACTTTTCAAGATTTTGGAAATGATCCTTTTCATCTTTTCCTGACACTAACACATCATCCATAATAGCACATGTTTTCTGAAGCCCTGAAATCACTTGGTCGATAAATCTTTGCCAAATAGCGGGACTTGACGAAATTCCAAATGGTAAACGAGTATACCGAAAAAGACCCTTGTGGGTATTAATTGTCACAAGCTTTTGTGAATTCTCATCCAGCAACATTTGTTGATAAGCACATCTGAGGTCAATTTTTGAAAATTTAATTCCCCCTGACATTTTCTCAAAAACCTCCTCAGGCGTCGGAATAGGATACTGATCAGTATGTATCGATTTATTAACAGTAACTTTATAATCGCCACATAAGCGCACCGTTCCATCGGCTTTTGGAACACAAACAAGTGGTGTGCCCCATTCACTGTAGTCGACGGGAACAATAATTTCTTCTTCTTGCATTCTAGAAAGTTCCTTTTCTACCGCAGAACGTAGAGCAAATGGTACCGGTCGTGGTTTGTAAAATATTGGAATACAATTTTCTTTTAAGTGCAAGGATGCTTTTACATCCTTGACAGTCCCCAAAGTTGGACTGAAAATATCATTGTATTTTCTCTTTAGTCCTTCTAACATGTCAGTGCTGATAGTATACTGACCACCTGAAAATAGCATGGTCCAGTCAAGATTAATTTTCATTAGCCAATTCCTTCCAAATAAAGGTGGAGCATATTTTTCAGCATAAATCACAACCAATGGCAAACAGGCCTCTTGATTGCCATATTTTACATTCACCCAAATTTCACTAGCTACCTCTAATGGCAAACCGGAATATCCATGTAATGGTTTTCTTGTAGGGTGTAACGTTAAGTGTTTGAAATGTTTTTCATAGTCAGAAAAATTTAGCACACTAACCGAAGCTCCCGTGTCCACTTCCATACATAAATTAACATTTTCAACCAAAACTGTCACTTTCAAAACTGGCGCTGCATTTGTTACAGCTGACTCACTCTTTTTATCAGTTACAGTAAAAATTGAGTCAACAAAATCAACATTGTCAGACGTAACCTGCTCCTCGTCTTCACCAACAAAGTCTACTCGACTACGTGTGCGAAAATTATTTGTTTGAACTTTTTTGTACATGTTTGGCTTCCTTGGCGTTGAACCAGTATTAAACATTGTGGTACTTTTAGCTGACCTGCATTCCGATTTAAGATGTCCTGTCTTTGAACAACCATAACATGTTGCATTCTTGTATTTACATGTGTCTCTAGTGTGATTAGAAAGACCACACCTATCACAGCGTTTAGAATTTCTTATTTGAGTTGTACCCACATCACTTCTGTGCGGAAATCCACGTGAATGGGTAACTTTATTAACAGGGTTACTATGTAAGTTCATACTAATGTCACGAACATTTTTATTTGCCGCCTCGTCTGCAATGGCTATCTTGAAAGCCTCCTCGAAGCTACACTCGCGTGCCAACAATTTCTTCTGTGTATAATCGGACGTTAAACCACATACAAACCGGTCTCTAAGACTATGTTCCAACTCATCTCCCTGAAAATCACAGTGACTCGCAATCTTTTTTAGTGAGGTAGAAAATTCTGTTATTGACTGCCCCGGCTGCTGCCTACATGAATGAAATCTAAATCTTTCTGCCACAGTCAATCGTTGAGGTCTATAATGATTTTTTAACAACTGCTCAAGTTCAGTGTATGTTTTTTCATTTGGTGACTTTGGAAAACATAAGTCCCTCAACGTTTTATAAGGTTCAGCACCAATACTGCTTAATAATATTGCCTTACGTTTCGGCCCATTGTCCACATTGTCAGGCACATCAGTGGCAATAAAAAACTGACAAAGTCTTTCCAAATAACATTCAATATCACCATCGCCAACGTTAAATTCTTCAAAAACTGTCCTATACGTTACCATTTTAAACAAATTAATGCAATATACGCTAATATTTGCCTTAAAATGTTCCGTTTTAAGACCTCTAAACACGAAGTTCACCGAACTGTTCGTAATTAATCATAAACAATGATATCTGTATCCGTAAACACAAAGTAGATCGATCCCCAATGTGAGATGAAACTGTTCATACTCCAATTAAATGGAATGCCTCCCTTTGAATCACGCTTGTGAGCGTTTTTGTGGTGATCTGTAATTTCTGGCCGCGAAATTTCAGATCAATAACTTCCAAATAATCAGTCTACATGCGTTTTCCAACATAAAATTATACTTTCCCTGATAGATTGATCCCACCCTCGTCGCCAATTGTCGTGTTGGGAAGGCGTATTCGTGAGAAGAACGTAATTTTAACTATTTATTGAACCGAAGTGCACATACAACCATACGTGATTTTTACCAAGACGTAACATAACACTGCGCATGACGCGACTCAACATTATAACATCAGAACATGAATTGTGCCTCTCACACATATATCACACCCGAAATCAGCTATCTTAATTAAAATAACATATCTTCTTCAACATGAAGGACTCAAATCAAAGCTAAGGGCTCAGTGTCGAATCCAGTGGCGGTGGTGAACCTAAGTACGAAAATATTAGGACAGGAGGTATGTTAGGTGTGTGGGAAAAGACTGGAAGCAAACATAATTTAAAGAAAACATGTAAAACAAGGGTATCCAAGAGAACATTATTTATTTATTTATTTATTTATTTATTTATTTATTTATTTATTTATTTATTTATTTATTTTATTTAATTTAATTAATTTATTTATTTGGGTTGCATAACTTCTAGTAGAGATGGGCGATATTGGAATTTTGCGTTGGGAATCGAATTCGGTATTTTTAAGAGTTATACCGCGGAATCGGTTCAGTATTCGGTGATATCGGTATCGGTTTGGTTTTTCGGTACATTCCCCATCTCAAGCTTCTAGTCGCTCAATGGAACGAGCTCAACGAACACGTTTCAATGGGGTAATGAGCCAAGATTTTGACTTTTTAGAAAATATGCTTTTAACTGTTGAGATAAAAAAAAGTGGAAATATAATCAAATTTTAACGCAGATTTTTTAGAAAAATGTTGGTGGTGTTGGCTGAACAATTCAGGGTATACAATCCGCATTCTGTGTCCATGTTTAACTGATGAAGTGCTTTTAGTGGTGAAATTGAATATTTCAATACAATTTATTGCAGAACATATATAGGGCATTCTTTAAATCATTATATATCATTTCCTGTTGGCCGATTATGGTGCACATGTTTGGAATATGAAAACTTTATCGTGACACTAACTCTTCTCATTAACTCCTCAGTTTGGGTTTCCACCGCTGAACATGTTTTACGTCAACGATATTTGCAATTACATTGGTCACAATTAAGATTTAATACCGGGAGCAGGAATTTCACGGCTCTGTGGCTCCCGCTTCTTAAAGTCAATCGTGATACCCGGGAAATTCATACACCGTGTTATCAATGATTGCGTATTATAGTTATGAGATTACGGCGAATTTCATTTTCTTCAGAGACCAAAATCTCTATTGGAGCTATGATTTAATCTCGCGGACGGGAATTTCCCGGCCGCCGTTTCTTAAAGTCACTGCTAATGCCCGGGAAATTCATAGGCGAGAATCGGGAATCAAAGGTTGCGTTTGCAACCTTTGATTCTCGATTCTGGTCTATGAATTTCCCGGGTATCGGGACTGATATTCAGAAACGAGAACCAGAAAATTCCTAGTATCGTGACTGGCTCTCAAAAACGAGGCCCAGAAAATTCCTGTTCTCGAGAGTAAACCCTAATCACAATGAAAAGGCTTTACTGAAATATGAAGCAACTGTTGATCAAAGTTTATTATTAACCATCTACTACATGACTCAATCCGACCAAGAATCTGCACGACGATTACTTTTCATTCTTTTTTCTTTTGCTTCCTAAATATAGTCTTTGAACGCTCACTGGAAAAAAATTAACGTGATTTTTAACTAAGGGGGATAATCTCTCCAACAAAAGATTTTTTTCCAGTTAATCGAACAAGTGTTTATAGTACATTTATTTATTTATTGATGTTTAAGGTCACATATTTATGCACAATGGCTAATCATGACCGTGACAGTTTTACGGGTGGAGGAAGCCGGAGTACCCGGAGAGAACCACCGAGCAACGACGTTTATAGTACATAAAAGAATCCAATGACAACAGTTCTACGACTTTTTCACTCATCACTTCTTTCTGAACAGATTTAAAATAAACCATCCAAAATAACATCTGCACAGTACATGATTTCCTCAATCACTGAAAAAGTATAGGCCGCAGCATAATGTTTTGTTTCGGAATTTTGCGTTTCATAGACTACAATTTTTGTATCATCAGTCTTATATTGAATAATTCGGCCATTTTTCTTTTTTTTGTGAGCAAATGTTTTTTTTCTTTGCATTGTCATTTCTTCATAAGCATAGTGACGAGCCAAATGGCAAGTTGTGCTTTACTGTTAATTTTGCACTCAGTAGACCCCGAAGCCGTAAAATATATTTTTTACGGCTGGCTGAGCGATTTCACGGCTGGCTAGTCTGCTTAGTTGGCTCAGCCATGGGTTGCGCGGCTGAAATATTATGGCGGCTCAGCCGTCTGAGAGTAGAAAATATCTTAAGGTCTATTAGAACAAGTGACAATTGGTGACAAAATGTGTCGGCAGTAATTCATTCCTTGACGTTGCTTGTTATCCGAAGTAAAATACCAACGGATATATTCAGTAACGAATTACAATAATGACGATGTTTGACAATTTACATGACTCAGTTGTGAAAAATGTTTGTAGCGGCATTTTGAACCGTGGCTGGCTGGACACAAAATTCGGCTGGCTTCGGCTTGGGGTGAATATGACCGGCAGCGGCGACTCACGGCGGCGGCTTCGGGGTCTACCATTCAGTAAACTATGCTATTGAGTTTATAGCTGTGTTGTTGTTTCGATGTAACCACGAGAGCTGAGAGTGAATTTAAACCGTAATTGACCCTTTGAACTCTAGTGGTATCTTCCATGCCAGTTCAATGGCAGCAATTAGAAGAGTCCATATTCATTATTTGGGGTAGACCAATCAGTATTTTCAGCGTGCAGGCTTGGTCTAACCCATAATATTTCCTGAACAGCCATCCTATTTCATGACGTTATGACGTAACATGTTCCTGGCCGGAAAAGCGGACGCTGGGACTGAAAGGGTTAACAAGCAAACAAGGAAACCCTCTAAATTAATAGTAGCATTGTATTGCTCCTACCTTGTCTGTATTCTTTCTTTGTGTGTCAAAGGTACTTTAAACATTCTCATTTTTCAGAGAAAAAGCATCAAACAAGGCAGCATGCCAAGACAGCAACAGAACCTTCTCAAGTTACACTGTTAAATTATTCTTCCTTGAATTTAATCTGCTATGATCTATTTCACTGCTTCTCCTCTTGCTGTCCTGTCGATCGTTTTTTTTTTCTCGGATTCAACTGCACTAAATGCTTTCCATTTAGCGACCATCATAGATTTGGGTGACAAAAATACGATCGCGTCATTTTAATTTCTATATTCAAAAATACATTTGTTAAGTACAGTTCCCCAGAAAACTGTTTCTTTCCTAAAAAATTTAGTGTCATTTGGAAATGAGAGAAGAAATAACAGAAGAGGAAGTGCCGCGGTTAAGAATTTAGAGGGAATTCCCCCCCCCCCCTAAAAAAAACAAAAACAAACAAAAAAATCCAAACACAACAACAAAACACTCAGACTTTTGGTTGTGCTTTGGTGAAAAAATCATCTAATTATCACCTTTTCTTTCTGAATATTCAGCAGGGAGTCGAAAATTGAATAACATGCTCCAAACGTATTTGCAAGCAATGCCATTCTTATAAGTCCCAAGGTGTCGGACACCGAATCACCCTCTCTTTTCTTGGGAATATTCACCAGTGCTGCGAGATTTCAGATGAATGCTCCAAACGTTTTTTAAGGCAATATATGTTTTTAAGAGTAATTAACTTCTGAGATTGCATCATTTCCCACTACTTCCGTTGTTCAAGGCGTGTAACGTTATTCAATTAATTAGTTCTGTTATACCCTGTTCCTCTCTTTGAAGGTTCTTATCTCTCCTAGTATCACTTGTGCACATGTTTTCAAAGTTTTATCTCTCCTAATATCTTTTAAAATATCTCTCCGACGCCAACTACATCCGATAGATCGACCCTGTAGTCTTTTTCTTCCACCAGAGCCCAACATAAGCCTTGGGTAGCGCTTCACGCTACAAAAACAATTAATCAAAAACCCTTAGCTATTCTGCCAAATGGCCACCCTTTACATGCGCATAACATAGCCCACGTTCGTGAACAATAGTTCTTTCTGGTAAGCGAAATGTCGCTACAGACTTCTGGACGCTATAAATCGTTTCCAGAAGAACGACTTTACAGACGGCCACAGTCGAAATTATGCAACGGATGGATCTCTTCAATAGAAAACCAGAAAACGTCGTGTGTTTTGGAATGGAATTGTTTTTATTGAGACCAGCGTCAAAACTGAATACCGGTATCGGTTTTCAAAAAAAAAAAAAAAAAAAAATACCGCAGTATACCGGTATATCGAAAACTGTTCAGATATCTGAACATAAGTTCCACATCGAGACTTGAGGCATCACAGTCGGAACAAATCAGCATGCCTTGATGATGCGTTTCAATGAAGGATCACATGATATAGTTTTGTTGAAAATTATTTTTAACACTGCTGAATTTGTATATTACGCGGGCACGTGCGGGGTAAAGGGATAATATTATTTTTCGGAGCTATAGTTAAGACTAAAGACATCTTGAAAATGAAATTGTGGGTAAATAAATAAATGACGATAAACCGGTATTTTTGTAATTACACCGATATTCAATCGATATTGGTTTGAATACCGGTATATACCGGTTCATCGATATACCGTGCAGCCCTAGACCAGTGTTTCAATAATGTAACTCGACATAAGGTACAAACGAGTAGAAGATATATCCCCCAAACCACTGTCAAGTTCATTTGTTTAATTAGCCGGATGATGTATAACAAATAAAAATACGTAAAAGATAAAAACACTTCGGATATGGACTGTTGTTGTTTGTTAACAGCAGTTAAAACATGTGTCAAATTGTACCCTTAACAAAAGCCGACTACCCAAAAGAAAAAGCGCCCCACCCCTCGCCTTCATTAAGGTAGTATCTGATAAAGCACCAGTGCCATGATATGTGACAAATCACTAAGACCCGTTTATCGCCTAACTCATCTCTGAAGTGGTATCTCACCCATTCAGACTCAACAAACACTGTAATGGATTTATATCGGTTCATAATAATTAATTATCGCTCAGAAAACAAGTTCCCGGGCCTCCAGTTTACACCACTTTATTAACCCTTTACCCAACGTAACGGCCAAAACCGGCCAGCGCTATTCTTAAAAATCGCCAATTAATTTTCATTATTTTTTCATTTTTTTGTCTCAAAAACATAGGTTATGACCCCTCGTTGGAACGAGCTCGTCGAGCTCGTTCCAACGAGGGATCATAACCTATGCTTTTGGGACAAAAAATTAGCTATTCAAGATTTTTTTTTTTGCAAGTGTCGTCTGCTTTCCATGTCAGGTAAAGGATTAAGCACTACACATTAAAAAATGACTATTCAATGGAAACGTACTTAGTGGAAACGAACACGGCGGAAGACCGGGAAATTTTCACTAAGCTTCGTATCAGCAATCATAATTTAGCTATTGAAAAAGGGCGACATTATCAACCGCCGAAGCCTGTTATCGACAGGATATGTACTCACTGTGAAGCAAACCCCGGGAAAATAGAAAACGAATACCATTTTCTTATGGAATGTACACATTATTCAGTGCTTCGATCAGAACTATTTGTTCTGATGAACAGTGAGATTGACGGTTTTATTGATCTGAGTATATTTGAGAAATTCAAATTAATATTTGAAAATAGAACCCCCAGTTTATGCCATAAAATGATTAATCTGCAGCGTGATCCGGGATTTTTTCGCCAGACGATTATGATATGTTTAGCGATGTGTATTGGAAATTCTAGTTCACGTCTCCACGATCTTTTGCGTATCAAATTAATAAAAATATAGTACTTTGATCATGGAAAATTGGTGGATGAAATTGTAATATTGTGAGTACTACTTTTGTTCATGTTACTTGTAGATTATCGCGTACTGTCCTGTATAGGATGTTTTATGCTAATAAATGTTATGTTATGTTATGTCATTAAACAAGATGATTATTACAAACGAAAACTCTTTAGTCTTTCGAACAATTTTCCAAAGGGATCTGAGGTGTAGTGGAGAGCGATTCACATGAGACATTCCACTTTGTATGCCCATAAGTTGAGAAGTTATAACAATAAAATTACATGTATGTAAGGCTATTCTGTTGATTTTTCTCCACAAATTAATTATATATTTATACACAGAGAGTGCGGTGGTTCGATGGTTACTTCAATCCGAATGGTCCACAGTTCGATCCCCATCAGGGGTAACTGTGTTGGGGACGCACGGTGACGCTGTGTACTAAGGCGTACTCCACGTCGATGGCGCGCTTTGTCTTCAGCCAATGCTAACCCAGCTTGTGTGGGGTTAGTACGTTGGGGAGTCGATCGCCGTTGCTCGGTGGTTCTCCCCAGGTACTCCGGCTTCCCCCGTCCGAACAAACTGTCCGACGTGAGGTGACCCTGGCTGTCGAAAGTGTCGCTTACCCCAATAAATAAATAAATAAATAAATAAATAAATAAATAAATAAATAAATAAATAAATAAATAAATGGCCTACTATTTTCAAGGAAATTAATACGCAAGATTCTTTCAAAAATGAAATTTAAACAGCCTTGTCTACACCTTCTGAAAATATGTTGTTATAAATGTTTCATTTTTGCTTGTGGCTTTCTCCAAGCCCCCCCCCCCCCCCCCCCCCCGAAGGATCCAATCTATTACATGTTTGATATGGAGGAAGCCGTAAATTTGAATGCATAAGATGTAAGAATCCATCCCGTCCTAAAGGAGGGGGTTTGTGATGCCCGTGTCTGTATCTGTATCTGTGCACATCGTAGAATCCAAGTAAGGCTTTATTCTACGGGTGTGGGTGCGCGCCAATATAAACAATTTCTTTCTCAGTCAGTAAATGGCAACTTTGAACCGGCCCCTAAACACCGGTATGACACGGAAATACGCGGAATGACACCGGGATGACATTAAAAAATAAAATTTTAGTGTAAAAATGTGTTTAATATATACCAGGGCCGAGATCTTAATCATAAGTGACCATTTTTATATTGTTTTGTTCCAAACAGACTGAAAAAGTAAACGAGTAAAGATACTTAGTGAGAGTGTTTAAACAACGCATTCAGAACTTGATTGGTCGTAATTGTATTGAGGTGGCTGGTTGCGAATAGTTAATTATGAGTTGAGGGTCCGAAAATGGAAAGTAAACGTTTTTATAGTGCACGAATCCATATTCACTGATTATTGTGAAGGACGTTTATCCTCAGGTAGTTGTTGTGATGGTAACTGTCTTTATAGGGCGGTTTCCAGTGGGATATGTGGAACGGAAAATCATCATCCTCTGATGAGACTCTTGACATGTTTGGAACTAACTGAAAATAGAAACGTGTATGATGCAGATGCACCAGATTTTGTGAATGTTATTAACTGTGACGAAATTGTGATTGATACTTATAAGGGTATTCTTGGGACGGCGTGCAAAATGTATTGTAGTGCCACGCTGGGTATCACCCTTATAAAAAAAAAGTATTGTGACACATCATGGTGTACTGATTATATACTATAATGTATCACATTACTTTCTTACATCGGTGCAAAATAACATTGTCAGAGTCCGTCATTTTGGATGTTTCACATAACAAGTTTTAGTGAAGACGATTCCATTCCTCTGATTTCCACTCTTGGTCCGTCATTGTTATTTCGGACCCTTTTTAAAAGTATTATTGTGACACATCATGATGTAGTGATTATATACTATAATGTATCACATTACTTTCTTACAAGGGTGCAAAATAACAATGTCGGAGTGTGTCATTCCGGATGTTTCACGCAGCAAATTTTTGTAAAGACGATTCCATTCCTCTGATTTCCACTCTTAGTTTGTCATTGTTATTTCTGACCCTTATAAAAACCTGTTACAAAAA
The DNA here is from genome assembly GCA_031216915.1 of Pictodentalium vernedei. Taxonomy (NCBI): domain Eukaryota; kingdom Metazoa; phylum Mollusca; class Scaphopoda; order Dentaliida; family Dentaliidae; genus Pictodentalium; species Pictodentalium vernedei. The sequence goes on from CM062292.1 coordinate 435,295,217, forward strand.
TAAGTGTAAACAAAAATAATTCTTTTTTACTTCAATCCAATTTACCAAAAAGGTTTTTGGATTTTTTTACTAGCTAGCGTTGGCATGCGATGTTGAGCTATAAGTCATAGAATAAACCTTATTTCGCTACAGTGACGTGGTCTGGGTCGTCGCATCATATCTCGTTGAGGAGGTCAGATCGCCGGATTATATGCGGCAGCTCGTTAACCTTCGACAGCTGGTTTGATCCGTCAATCCGACATCCCCTAACTTGATGTGATACTACAACCCAGATCACGTCACCGTTTGCGACAATCTGTGTGCTTCATATTACTTTCTTACAAGGGTACAAAATAACAATGTCGGAGTCTGTCATTCCGGGTGTTTCTCGCAGCAAGTTTAAGACGATTCAATTCCTCCTATTTCCACTCTTGATCTCTCGTTGTCATTTTGACCCGTTCCGATGATGCTGCACAGATGGCATTTTCACTGAGATTATTCCACTCAAATACTGACTAAACAAAGAATGGATGTTTGTGTTGCTCAGTTTTTCTTCTTCGATTCGCACCATGGTCGAATTGTGCCAGGGTCGATTTGCACCATTTTTCGTTCCACTGGCCCACGATAGCACAATTACAAAAAATATAATAAAGGCATACAAATATGGATATCATTAGAACCGGTCCATTGAGCCAGTTCTAGTGATATCCAGATCTGTATGATTTTACTTCAAAATTGTTCAAGATTAAAAAAAATATATATATTATTTTTTAAGCTGTGTGAGGTAAAGGATGAAAACACAATTCAAATAAAACAGACTGTCCGTTTTCGGAAACAGTTTAGATGTCCCACGCCGCCATGTAATGTTTCGTTAATCGCCGCTAAGCTCATTCATTAAAGAATAACGGAAAATTTCATGGCGTTCTGAGTAACTTCCGATATCTAAATTGTCGAGGCAAACGGGCAATTTATTATATTTAAAGTGTTTTTTTAAAAGTTGGGTCATAGCTCCCCTCTATTTAGATAACCGACAGTCTCCGAAATCTCACAAGCGTTAATATAAACATACTGTATTATTTGGGGTGTGCTTTCGAGTTAAGTCATGACTCCCCCAAGCATCCATGGCTAAATTTGATAACAAACTCCGAAATAGTACAGCTGAATTTACCATGTCGACACGTAGAGAGTGATAATATACACATGCATTAATACAGGCAGTCTGTTTTATTCCGAGCATCGTTAATTCTCAGACATTTACGAAATATTTATACATATATTTTTAAAAATAAATAAAAATAATACATCAAATTATTGAAGTAAAAAGTAAAATTTATAGCATATGCTATGTCAATACTAAAAAATTATAGCGCAGAAGCAAGCCTATTCGGTAAAGCGTATGTGGAATTTGAAAATTAGTGGTAAACTACATAATCACATACAATCCAATCGAGTTTTTGCTCCGATTCCGAAACCGGAAGTAGAAACCCCTGTTCTTGAAAGAAATCGAACGTTGACTTTCAATCGCCAATCAATGAGAAATGGCGAGATTCCCTTTCCAAAGAACAAATTCAAAAACTATTCGTGCCCCGATAAATGCTTCAAATACTTTCAACAGCGCAACAAAACAGATTTCTTTTTTCGGATTAATTAGAAAATTAATTAATCTACACGCATTTTTCCGAATCAACTACACGGAAAGTATCGAGTAAAACTACTCTATTTTTGACAGAAATTATTTAAATCGAACACACCCCTGCTTTTGACGTTTGCATCGTCTGCTATTGCTATTATTGTTTGACAGATACACACAGAAGGCGTTTGAGAAAAAATATTTTCTAACGATTTAAAAAAAAAAAAAGTTTTCTTTTTATATTCCATTTTCTTTCTTTCATTCAGAATAATATTTCCAAGACCGGGTTTTACCAAAAAGGTACTTTTATAATAGTGATAGTGAACCGAATCAGTGATGCAAATCGAGCAGTGCAAAAAGATTAGGGATAGTAGGGTGCATCTGACCTAAATTCTCGATATTTCAACACTGTTTTCAATTTTATACAATGCTATGGGGCAGTATGGATTATCTGATTGGTTATTTTTATCTGGGATAGGTAAATGAACTATGGATTGCTGGTACCGTACCAAAATGCAAACTGGGTGACCTATGAATTGGTTTCCCCAAATTTCTAAAATTTGGGTGGTCTGCTTATGCTATATAGTACATAATTGAAATTAGCCGTTGATTCCACTGGTTTTGATTTTTTCAAAACCACGCCTGCGCGAGCCTCTTGGTTTTACCAAAGTTAATATTATATTTAAATAATAGAAAGTTTATTTGGGGGTTTAAATATTTATACAGAAAAGACGTCAATACTCTCATTTTAGTGGTGCATATCGAATGCCTGGCGATTCGGCAGCTGGACGATTCGGCACCTGCGTTTTTGGACGATTCGGCACTTCAGTTTGGACGATTCGGCACTTGGCTTTGGACGACTCGGCAGTACAGATGTGAATTGAGGACTCGGACTCGGACTGAAATCACACACTGAATTAAGGACTCGGACTCAAGGTTATTATGCTTATTCTGATAGTTTGCGGTACTTGTTGAAAATATAACTGTTTCAAACTAAGAAGAGAAAACAAAAAGTTTTATGGAACGATTTTTTTTTAAATTAAATAAAGGAAAAACTCATTTTATTTTATTTCTTTCTTTTTTTTCAATTTAGGAAAAACGCAATTGATCAACATAATTTTGAACAAAACCTCGTTACGAATGTGACAAAGTAATGGAACGGTTCGATCTGGGGACGATGGGGCGGCTCGTGCGATGTGTGCGTCGTGGTTTCTGTGGGCCAGAAACGCGTAGGGGAGATTTTGGGGCACTAACCCCATTCTATCCTACTTCCCAGATGAAAAATAGAGCATTGGCGGTCGACAGCCTCTAACGATTTGTTTTCTGGGTGGATGGAGACAGATTTGTCCATTTTTTAATTTGAATGATTTTGATCAGGCAGTAGCAAAAGTCTTTTCAAATTTTATCATCCTGACACGCGTAAATATTGAATTTATATATTTTCTTCATGTATTACTTGTATATTTATCTGTAATACCCGAAGATAATATATATTCCTTGGGCCGAATTCTTCTAACCTAAGTGCCGAATCGTCCAAAGTCAGGTGCCGAATCGTCCAACGCAGGTGCCGAATTGTCGAACGCAAGTGCCGAATCGTCCAAATGCCGAATCGTCTGCATCCCTGCATATCGACTTATGGATGCACAAATCGACCGTTCTTATCGTGCAAATAAATGGACTTTTCCGATCGTGCAAATCGACTTTTTCGATAGTGCAAATCGTCTTTTCTAATGGTGCAAACCGACCGTCGATATGGTGCAAATCGATCGGTGCAAAAAGGCACTGATGCACGGAGATTCCTTGGTACGAGTTGGAGTTGTTTCGAACTGATTTATTATAATGTTCTTACTGTTATAGCCTCTGTTGTCCTTTGGGATACAAAACAGCATAAGCTATGCTGTGTCCTGCAACGAAGAATAAAAAGACCAACCATGACATTTAATCACAATTACTATGCTGTATTAAAAGTTCTAATTGGGCTGATTTTATCTGGGAGGCAATGCAATCGACATTTAACGAGTTGGGGTCGAGGTTGCCTGGGTGGCACTCCTTAAGAAAAAAATTAAGGATGCAACTTGACATTATTTTTTTCGTGCTTCATGAAGTGGGCTTGTTGCAAGTGATCAGTACTGCCATATTAGCAGACCGTTTTTTCGAAGCTTGACGCAATTCAAGCAAATGTTTCAACATAAATTATCAATAATAGATGAATCGAAGAAGCAAAACATATCATCTTGCATGAAATACGTCGGGATATTTTTAATATTCATTGGGTGTTGTTTACTGTTGGTAGCACACGTTGCCGACATATTCAACCCCAATGTTTCGGTCGAATATGAAGGAATCACAAACGTCAAAAGACATCCGCGCAAACAAGATGCGGAAATCGGCGGCTCCTTCAACAACTTGTTTTGGTTTGTGCAGGTGAATCTGCTCGTCTACGTACATGTATATATTGGGAAGGGTGTACCTTTATAATACAACAGTTCGAGGGAGGAGTGCGGGATTTTGATGGGAGCGCGGTGGCTCGGTGTTTAGAGAGGGGTCTGGACGATTCGGACCATGTATGATTCGGACCAGATTTTTTTTGGACGATTCGGACCAGATGTATGGACGATTCGGACCAGATAGCTGGACGATTTGGACCAGATAGTTGGACGATTCGGACCAGATGTCTGGAAGATTCGGACCAGATGGCTGGACGATTCGGACCACATTAATGTTTCCCAAATCGCCCATTGATTTGGTGTCGGGTCGTTTCGGCATCGGGTCGTTTCGGCACCCGGTCGTTTTGGCACCCAGGTCAGGTCGTTTCGGCACTAGCCAAGTCGTTTCGGCACCGACGCTTTTGGCATCGGGTCGTTTCGGCACCTAGGTCAGGTCGTTTCGGCACCAAGGGATTTTCTACTCGGGAACAATAAAAAAAAATTAACATCAATTTAAAGGAACTTTTTTATTTATTATATCAATGAACCTAACAACATTTTTAACATTTTTAATAGAAAATAGCAACAATATTTATAGCATATAACATATATAAAAGATAGTACTGTTTTCAAGCAACCAAAACATTAAAATAAACATATAAACATTTTTTTTAAAATGACGTCTAGTTCGGGAGGTTACTCTGTTGGAGCGTCGGGTCAGTATATGGCGTGCAAGACAAACGTAACGAAAACGTGTCACAATAATCATAAATAAGTTCGGGAGTTTACTCTGTTGGAGCATCGTGCCAGTGTATGGCATGCAAGAAGAACGTAACAAACGTGTCACAATATTATTAAATAAGGGGGAAATATTGTGACACTTTTTTATTACGTTCCTCTTGCGCGTCATACAGTGATACGATGCTCTAGTAGAATCAGTGGCATATGAACCGGGGGTAAAGGGGTGGGTACTAGTATTTACACCTCACCCCCAGCCCCCCCCCCCCCCCCCCCCCCCAAATCAAAATCCAAGGTTAGGGGTGTTGGTACCTTCAAAAACTGGCGTTAATTAATTCGTGATAATTCTTTTCTTTTCCATCCCTCCCGATGAAGCCAGGTACAAAGTGCATTGGTACATTAATTTTTCGTGTTGCTTATGGAGTAATTTTTCGTGCAATGACAGCGTACGCCGCTGCATGGAACAGAAGTAGCCCAAAAACGAGAACCCCGTAGAAGGGTGTAATCTCCCGAAATAGACGGCATTTTTTACTAAAACATATAAACCCAAACATAAACACAGCAGAATAATTACATTTTTATGGCCCGTAAATTCCGGCACATCTCTTCAGTAACCTACTTGTACTGATTTCACCTTTGTTGTAAGCGTCCCAAAGTTCAAATAACTGCGCCTGTACCTTAGTCGCATTTTTCCTTTGTTTTCTCTGCAGCTTATGTTCTGAAAGTAATTTTATTAAAAGTGGTATGCCTTGAGCCTCTTGAAAAAGTTCCCCCACCAAGAGATAGATAAAAAGGAACAGAACCGTTGGTGTTAACTCTAGAGTTCAAACGCCATCTTGAATAACGGTTGCTGGACAGTTTGCTCCTCGTTCCCGCTTTGTACACCGCCATAGGATGTGGTCATTTTTCTGCTTTTTTACGGTAAAACTATGGCCACTGTCATCTACTAACATGCGTTTTCCACGTTTTGTGCCGGAATCTATGACATGATATGTTTTCTCTTCATCGGAAATTTGTGTCTGTGCAATAGTCCCTGTCTCTTCTGTGATTGAATTTTCATTTATACTTTCACGTGTTCGAAAGGATGAATCTATATTAAAAGATTGTGTTTGTTCACTCCCAGCGGCTGCTTCATCATCTACAGTGTTGAATGAATGTTGAACCACGAAAGTAGCATTATTCCCCAAAATACTGTCAGCGTCATTACTATTGTCACTAGTGCCATTATTATTTTGTTGTGAGCATTCCGTGCACGACCATTCTACATTTCTGTGCTGTCTTATTGCTTCTCTATATTCACTCTGACTAATTCCAGTATCACACTTTCTATGTTGCCACCTTGCGCACCCATCGCATTGAAGACCATGTTGACGGGGTCGGATTGCAGTGTTACACTTTATACATATATCTCCAGACATTTTGAATAATGACATGATTTGAACCTAGACCCATCTTTATAGGAAATTTTTCCCTTCTAACAACAAACATCTAATGGGCCGTTTTTTCTTTGTTGACTGAATACTGTTGGTCACACCTCTTATGTCTAATCACTACAAAAACAACTACCCCGACCATCCTGTTATGCTTAACAACTGAAACAACAGCTGCATAGGATTGATCATAAATGGGCCGACAATGTGATCACTTTGAAAACAAAGCCATACAAAACATTGAAATCATTACCCTTTGAACTTTATTAAAATTTTATACCACACAATACTTCAAACTACTTCAAACCAACGATAAACAAAACACAAAACAGAAAAAATATTTATAGCATATAACAAATTTTTCATAATATGCGGACCCGCAAGATACCCCACAATGAGGAGGAGGAATCTATCCAAAATTGACTGGGACCTCTTCAGAAAAATAATTCAGGTTAAAATAAACAAAAACGACCCAATGAATACCTGCGAGCTCGAGCAAGCATGTACCAATCTCAGTGAAGTCATTAACAACACTCTTGATGAGATTTGTCCCAAACAGACAGTTAAACCGCGGGCCAACAGAATAACTGAAACCACACTCCAAATAATAAAACAAAAAAGAAAGGCCTTCCGTGCATACAAATCAGAAAAACTTCCAACTAAAAAGGTCGAACTTAAAGCCGTGTATAATCGCCTCCACGGCGAAGTTAAAAAAGCAATAGCAAACGACAATCGCGTGAGATGGAAAAAAGCAACGGAAAATCTAAATGGACTCAGGGAAACTAAAAAGTTTTGGGATACTTTTAAAACCCTTACTGGACAAAAACATAAAGACGCCAACAGTAAAGCACTAAAGATCAACGATGGAACTATGGCCCTGGATGACAGGGCGAAGGCTAGCGCCTTTGCTGAGCTCCTTAAGAAATATCATCGTCCACATGAGGGCGATAGGTTTGATGACGAGTTCAAAGAAAAAGTAAACAAATTTGTTCAAGACAACAAGACAACGTTTAACGATGCCAACTTCAGCCAAACGCCCGAGGACGGGGATGGTCATGAACTCACGGAACCGATAAGCAAAGAAGAAGTGGCTAACACAATTAAAAAATGTAAGTCTTCTTCTTCCCCAGGAGGGGACGAGGTCTCATACAAAATCCTGAAACAATGTCCCAACACTTTTTTCGGTAGACTCACTAACCTCCTAAACTGCTGTCTCTTTAGTGGATACTTCCCAAAATGTTGGAAAGTAGCTACAGGAGTCATGATACCCAAACCCGACAAGGATTTGAGCAACCCAGCTAATTACCGCCCAATCAGCCTACTCAGCTGTATTGGAAAAATTTTCGAACGGATTCTCACGACTAGACTCCGCAGCCATCTCGAATCAATCAGCTTTTTCAATAAGTGGCAAAGGGCATACAGGAGCCAAAGAGAGGGAATCGAGCATGTTTATAGACTGGTAGATTATATGAAAACGGCGTTCAGTCAAAATGAAATAGGAACCGCGCTATTACTCGACGTAGAAAAAGCGTTTGACTCTGTCTGGCACAATGGCATGAGATACAAACTAGCTAAAATGGGGCTACCTACCAAAATTCTAAGGAATTCTATCGAAAGGGTTAAAGATTACATCATTGTGATGGGGTGAGCCAGGCATTCTGTGACCTAAATTTAGAACTGGCTGCGGGTGACACGATACGCACGAAAGCTTGCCTCTGTTACCAGTGGGAGTTGCAAACAGCGAGGAAAATCTCCACCTGCTGCCGGGTCTCCCCTCCTTGAGATAGAAATCTCAGGGAAAAAATGCTGGCTTCCCCATCCAAAAGGACGGAAAAGGTGTAAATTAAAAACCGAATTGCTCTAATTTCCAGCTCTCTATCTTTCCTACCTCCTCTATCTCATCAGACACACGACCAAACTGAATGACAAACTATGAGGGATTGAAACAATCCTCAAGCAAAGATGTGCAGAAAACCTAACAAGACCAAGGCAAGGATTGAAACAATCTTGCCAGGAAACAGCCCTTTTAAGGGCTTTTTTTTTTTTTTTTTTTGGGGGGGGGGGGGGGGGGGGGTGGAGGTCATTTGGAATTCCCGAAGGATAACCAGATACCTCAAAATCACATACGGCATCCTATCTCCCAGAAGGCTTGATGGATGACTCCCGGTTTTTTTCAAACTAAACTGTTGGAGCTTTCTCCATTCCTTTTTTGTAACCGCTATGGTCATATACCGGGGCCGCTACCAAACCGGCGTTGCTGTTTGGTTTTCTTTTTTCTTTTTCCCTTAAAATTGCGATCGCACAACATTATATTCTGGCTCGCCACCATGGTGGGACTCAAACCTCTACCATCGCCAAGCTGGAACCGAATAGAGCCCACTCTCCAATAGTCTTAATGGCGTTGAGGGTTTGGTCTTTGACAATCTAACACTCCAATGCAAACTGCCAGGAATTCTAACCGCGTGCATACCCCTTCAGACCCCATTTGAGGCATTAGGAAAGCTAGGCCTGTGTGATCCAAGATCCAAGTGAAATAAAATAAGGCTAACCGGGTCGCAAGGGATTTGTAAATCCCACATCGTCCCTGCGCGCCTTCGGCGCGCTAAAACCTTTCATTCATTCATTCATAATATTTTTCATAATATACTTCAAAAAATACTGCACAACAATGTTAGAAATGAGTTCTTAAAAATATTTAGCAGGTGCCGAACTGACTTATAGCAGGTGCCGAAACGACCTGGTCTGGGTGCCGAAACAACCTTTCCCAGGTGCCGAATCGACTTGACTGCCGGTGCCGAAACGACTCGGTGCCGAAACGACCAGCATTCATTGATTTACACAATATGAACCAAATCTCATTTATAAATGACATTTATAAACGGGTTGGGTTCATTTTGTGTAAATTATTGGACGATCGAGACAACGTGACGGGTTCAAATTTTCTGGACGATTCGGACCACATTAATGCTTCCCAAAATCGCCCATTGATTTATACAATATGAACCAAATCTCGTTTATAAATGACATTTATAAATGGTTTGGGTTCATTTTGTGTAAATTATTGGACGATATAGTTTTTAACCCATGTGGACAAATTATTGGATGATAAAAAAAAGCAACAACTTCAAAGACAGTTTACCAGACTTTTATTAATATAACAACTAATTTCATAGCACATATAAATAGCACAATGGTATAATACGCACTACCAACTGAATATGGGTTACATTGTCTATAACTAATTATTATATCTTGTTTGTCAGAGCTCAGCGACCTCTGTCAAACAAGATACAATAGAATTAAAACTATAGCACATATAAATAGCACAAATGGTACAATATATTAAAAAGCACAAATACATGCATAGGGCCTACTAACAGATCACGTTCCCATCCCCACCCCCCTCATCGGCCTTGAACCAGCAGACGACATTTGAAAACAATTGTGAAAACAAACAAGATGCAATAATTGATAATAATCCGATAACTGAATATGGGTTGCACTGCCTATATTTTAACTTGATATCCAGCGCTCGAAACTGATAATAATCCGATAAATCTTACACGCCAACATGGACACAATTTCAATCCTTGCTTTTTAACAATAAGAGGTCAAATTTTGCTTTTATTTTATTATATCTTGTTTGTCAGAGCTCAGCGACCTCTGTCAAACAAGATACAATAGAATTAAAACTATAGCACATATAAATAGCACAAATGGCACAAAATGGAACGGTTCCATTGCTTATTATGCATAAAAATATTCCCAAACTATTAAACACATAAAATCCTGTACATTTGATAAAAATCTTATACGTCAGCATGGACAATACAATTTACTACATTTTTTTAAAAAGTCACTTGTTGTTATTTCTTTTTTGGCATATCTTTCCCACAGTTCCATTAATTTTCCCTGCGTGACTTCCGTTCTCCTTTTTTGCATCCGTTTCAGTTTCCCTTCTTTAATTAACTGACACTGGTTGGGTATGGCCCGTGCCTCGTCGAATAGCAAAGTTACAAGTAAATAGAAGGGCAAATTGGCCTTTTTCGCCATACGGTTCAGTCTGAAATGCCATCCTTCGACATCGTTGTTTGTACGAATGGATCGACCATAAACACTCCACGCTGAAATTGGCCACGTTGAATTTTCGATCCAGGTTGTTTCAACATAATCAAAGAAGTTCAGTAGTTGTGTGGTATCATTGCTGACCTTGTGATGTAGCTCTTCAAAGGCAGATCTGATATCTTCAGGGGGGAGCAATGGTAGAGCAAACATTTTCCTAAGTAGCTTATGGGCACTGTCTCTTGAGGCATAAGTAGTCTGAAACATAAAAGAAATGAAACGTTAACCCTACCCATCCCGGGTACGCGACAAAATCTTTTCATCAACTCAAGCTATTATATACCAACTCGTCCAACAAATCGGACCCTACCTATTGGCTAACAAAATCTTAACACTCTGACCAGAATCTTTACCGTGCAACTTCCAAGTCATCACCACTCTTAAACTGACCAGTTTTCTTTTGTGTGAAGTTATTACCACAACCCACCTGTAAATATGCATTTGGCCCTAACTACCACACTTAGGAGTAGCCATGTCACTCCCCCCCCCCCCCCCCCCCCCCCCCCCCCTCCGACTGTCACAAGTGCTAAGGCAACCTCTACCAGAAGCCCACCTCGTTACTCGGTGGTCAAGGTCCTCTACTTTTTATCTAAACAATTGAAACGTTAACCCTACCCATCCCGCAACCCACAATAATTCTCACAATAAGAACTCATTATTATATATATTTACTTGATGTCTGATAAAATGAAAATTTTGATAAAACTATTACCTGTAACCCAATGGTTTGGATCTTCCTCCACAATGCTTGTCCGAAGTGGAATGCGCAGCCTAGGATTACTGGCTCTTCAAAAGCTGACCTCAACCCTTGCCAAATTCCAGCCTCAAAGTCTGCCACAAAGGACGTAACTTCTGTTGAAGGTAATATTTCAAGGGCTGCTTGGAAAACCTGTAAAGCAAATTTACGAAAATGTTTAGAAAAGTAACGGAAATATTTATGAGTAATAATACTTACTCCTCACTCAGCCCAGATCATTTGATGTAGCATTCCGTTTGGGATCCCAGTAGACCAATTCATTGTAGACCAGCGCCAGCCACCACAACTGTCACAATCTATTGCCTGGTGACGCAAAGTCATTGATCTATTGCAATGTAGGCATAAAATTGCCATGTCCACCAACTCAATTTCAGGAAACCAGAATGATAAGATCAGTATAATCTAGTCTTTTATATATGACAAGCAAACAAATAAATTCCACATCAAAGAGATCAAGCCACACAAAAGGCTTTCCGTAGACAAGAGACAATAAAAACACCATGTGCATATCACAAGAGGTACAAACAGACTCGACAGAATGTTGTTATAGCGCATAGAGTCGTTGTGGCAAATGCTCTATAAACAGTGTTCTTTAATCTACCCGCAGTTGCAATATATGCAGCCAGTGTACTGATGATTTTATAAAAAAGGTTTTTAACGACTTCTGGATAGATATTTACGTAGTTTTTCTTTTAATTTATCACACTTATTTTAATTTCTTACATATCAGATCATATTGAGATCATATTAAATAGGATACGAAACGTGAACACATTTGGGCCATATCACTAAGGGTTAAAGCGTGAGATAATTCTAAACAAGTTTTACATCATATTAAATGTGGTCCGAATCGTCCAGACATCTGGTCCGAATCGTCCAACTATGGTCCGAATCGTCCAGCTATCTGGTCCGAATCGTCCATACATCTGGTCCGAATCGTCCAAAAAAAATCTGGTCCGAATCGTACATGGTCCGAATTGTCCATACTCCTTTAGAGACTGTCACGGTTTTCCTAAAATTAAATACCAGAATCGCACAGGGGTCGCCCTAAACACCTTAATCCACCGAAATACCCCAGAATCCCCCAAATCTCCCGGAATCCCCCTAAAACACCTGGAATCCTCATTTAATTTGTCAATTTAGAGAAGGTTTTAACCCTTTTACGAGCAACCGAAGGTATGGTGTTTAATTACAATCATGCATTCTGAATTACTTTTCTTACCGTATTGAGATTGTTGCAGTGCCAGATGGGTCCTACTATTTAACGAACATAAACGAACAGAAGAGAAAATAATAGGAAATACAAGTTAAAAATGATTGAGGGTGCATATGCAGGTATATGTGGGTATATATTATTTGTTTGTAAAATTTTATTCACTTCTGATGAGTATTTTGATGATTAATAAGGTTTATAAAATGTACGACGGCGCAAAATTCTTGTGTTCGTTAAGTAGTAGCCTGCTTGAAGCTGTCGACAAGATGCGACAAAGGTGTGAAATCAATTAGCTGTCTATCTGAGGAAGAATGTCGCGGAGGAAAACAGTGAAATTTAGGTTTAAGAGGATGGCAAGCGCCTATTTTAATCGTGTGTAAAATTGTATCCACGCCTGATGAGTATTTTAGTGATAAATAAAGATTATAGCCATTATTTGGATTGACAAACATGCATCAAACTCTTGCTTTGGATTCCGAGGACGCATCACGGCGAGTTGGGGACAAACCGTGATCTACCTTTAGAAAGCGGAGCAAGACTCGGATACATGTAGCATATTGTACACCCACATAATGATAATAATCTAAAGATCTTACAATATCTTGGGGATAAGTCATTAAAGCCCATTGATCTCTTTGCCAAAATTAAAGTGATGCGATCATATTTTTTTCCACCTGAACGTTATAATGGTCGCCTATGGGAAAATATTTAGTTCTGTGAGACCTATAGGAAATATGTTTTTTGGCTTCCAGGCCAGATTCAGTTATTATTTTGGGGGATTATTTCACATTTAAATATTTATTTGGGGACCATACACCTTACCAAACCATTTTATTGTTTTGAGAAGTTACATTTTTGTCACAGTCAGCAATTAAAGCTATATATTTCCAAAACTAAGGCTGTTCATGCAAGAAAATGCACATCTTGAGCAAGTGTATTCCCCAGGAGCACACTATAACCTCTGGCAGCTGCTAACTAACAGCCTATCTTACCCTATTAACATATTTATTTAAACCATGGTTTCTCCTCATATTTCTAGGGGCAGGGAGGATTCCAAATCTTCCAACCCCCTCCCAAATCACCATTCAAACACAGACAGAAAACCTACACTGCCCTTCTATTCACTATTGTTTAGAAGTTTTTCTCTTCTATATTATGCTCTTCAAAATGTTGGAAAACAATTCCTTCATTGAAAGAGTATCCTGGAACACAAATTTGAGGAAGGGGTGGGGCTGCAGTGGAAAATAACATAATAAAATTACAAATGTGAGTGAATGGCATTTGTGCATAGCTACCAATATAGTTGTCTAGTACTAGTGCTGCCATGGTTCCCCTGATACAGCATAAATTTACAGTGACAGTTGTGAAATATTGCTCTTTCCCTGAACCAAGTCCTCTCTCCCACACATATTTAACCCTTCTGCTGGTGATAAACATTTGGAAAGACTGAACAGCATGTTTTTAGAGACTGAAGTTAGTATCATACACTTTCAGTTTCTTATGATTTACTTTGAGGCTTAAGCACTCATGGTCCACTGAGTTATTTTTCAATTTAACAACCTTGCCCTGGCTCTTTCACTATATTTTTCATTGTATGCCATTCAGTACTCTCATGTAGACCTCCTACATGTGTGACTGCAAGTCTATCTGTCTGTCTGTCTGTCTGTCTGTGTGTCTGTCTCTTCATCAGACATGGTGTTACTTTGCTTTTCACTTGCCTGGATCTACATTTTCAATAATTGGCAGCTGACTAACTTTCACCCCCCTCCCACACACACACACACACAAGTATATTAAACATCAAATACCACTATATTCTTGAAGCAAATGTCTGATTCATCCTCTTTGGAAACATGTTTTCAACAATTTCAATCTTTTTGCCAGAATGGGTGTCTGTGGGGATTAAAACAAAGGTTATGAAAGTGCACTTATGGGAACTTGCAGCATAAGCATAGCACTATAGAATCAATATTTGATGGTTTTAGGCATCTTACCAGTGTTATGAGATATCACAGTAGCAGGTACTGGTCATTCTTTTGGAAAAAAAACACTGTTTTATGTTTTGTCAGTGCCATACCAATGACTCTATGTGCCTTTACTGAGAAAACTGAGGCTTTTCCTTTACAAAAATTGCAAAATATTCATCAATACAATGTGAAATGTCTTCAGAAGCCAGACTGTGATTTAAAAACTATTACAGATGGGAAAGTTCATATCACAGTAGGTTTGTTTTGGGTCAATATCAATTAAATTATGAATTATATCACATATTTTGATGAAAAGGGGCATACCGGGGGGTCCTATTCAGGGCAAAATTTTACTACATCAGATGGTGGAATAAAATTTGACATCAGTTGTTAGGATAAACTGGTAGAGTCCTCTCATATTGGTGAAATATATAGCTGCATCCCCAGTTTTGGAAACAAAATTGACATCCATATTGTTCTATTGGGGTTGGGACACTGTTTTGCTTGCAGTATGGTTAAATGAGACAGATTTTTTCTAAAAATATTTTGTGCTGATGCAGATGTTAGTTTTATTTTGGGATCAGGGTAGTTTTTTTAAAGAAAGCTGTACATTCTCATCCTTCTCAGTTAATTTATAAAGTAACAGGATAGAAAAATCTTTTGGAGGCAATACCAGATTTCAAGCACACTTGACAAAGTTTGGACACTTTTCCTTAAAAGAGCAAATTTTCCATGTTTTTGACTCAGCCAAAGCCAAAAGTTGGATTCTAATGCAGAAATGACTCTTTTATCTCATGGAAGTGGTAAAATGTCTCTTTGGTGGGGTTGGGGATGATTATAGGTATCGCGGAACTAAATATTGAAATTAGAGTGAACCGCCTTAAATTGTTGCACTCGGAAATGACGCAATCTCTAAAAATAAACAGCCTTGGGAAAATCCGTTGTTTCAATAAAAGTTTGAAACATTCTATTGACATCTTGCATTATTGTTGAATATTCCTGATAAAAAAGAGGGTGATTTGATGACTTTTGGACCTAAAAAATACAATTTACTTTTTGTGTGTTTTTGTAGGGAATTCCCTGAAAAATATGTGCACGTGACCGGTACTTCCCTTTGTGTCAGTTTTTCTCTCTTATTTGTTGCATGACCCCCGGTTTTCAGATCAGAAAAAGTTGTCGGAAGGGCTATACTTGACAGAGATATTTGAATGCCAAAATTAAAGTGATGCGATCATATTTTTTTCCACCTGAACGTTATAATGGTCGCCTATGGGAAAATATTTAGTTCTGTGAGACCTTGAGCGGTTCTGGAGTTCTGGCATTTAGTATATTTTTATACTGTACCAATGACCCAGACTTAGCTGGTGCTAACTCCACAAAAACCAGGGCCAAACACAAATTTTGCCCCCCAATCCCCAAAATTTGTATCCAAAACAAAAAGAAATAATGTCCTAAAGGACCTCCATAATACGACTCTACTGCGCATGCGCAGTGACGCAGTCGTCCCGAAATTGGCGCCAAATATCATTCTCTGTTTGGCCCTTCATCAGTCAACATCTCACTGATCTTTGTGCTTGTAAATCTCAGTTTAAAGGATGCCAGACACGTAATTCTTGGAGAAAATGTGATTCTAAGGAGGATAGAAGGAGGAGAGGAAAAAAGAAGTGGCAAAAATAATCAGGGCTGTACTTAAAATTTTTTGTTAAAATTATGTTAAGTTGCCTATTTTCGAGGCAAACGCCTCTTGTTGTCATTCTTGCTAATTGTTGCACTGCTTATTCAGTGTTTCCTCTCCCCTAACCTTCTAAAGTCCCCCCTTGCAATTCTCCCATGCTTTTGGCATATTTTTGAGAAGTTTCATTTCTAAAATTTCCCTGGGAGAGTTGCTTGGTTACAGAATGTTTTCTGTTATTTTCCCCATAGTTACGTTTTCACCCATGGGTGTATAACGTTTGTGTTCTGCATCTTCCATCTGATGTTCTGCAGATTCTCCCCTGGGAGTCTCTGTTTTGCATCAGATAGAGTGTAATTGAGGACTGATTCCGGGCCAGTTTTTTCAGTGCCTGGAGTCATGTTTTCTTCTGTGTTTACACTGTTTGTTTTCATTGGCAACAGCCTTTTTTGAGGGGGGCTGTTTGTCTTTGAGGTAGTTTATCTCATTATAAGATACATTTATATTATCCGAAAGTGTCTCATTAATTATTTTATATAATTTTAAAATTTTTGACCACACTTTGCCATCGGATCCATCGGGGCTCAACGTTACTTTTCAGCAACTTGGGCTTCTCTGAAAAAATATTTTTTCAAAATTATTTTGTTTTGCAATTGTTTTTTCATTTATTAATGGATCATGTTATTATGTATCTTTGTGTCAGGGGTTTTTGCGAGTAACTAGGACTTATTGTTGTTCCTTCACAATGAAAGGAACTTGTTCAAATTGTAATAGGAAGAAATCTTCCTCTGACTTTCATGATTATTGCATAAATTGTAGTCAGTGTTCTCGCATTAATCCCTGTCCTGTATGTGAACATTGGGATGAGAAACATTGGAAACGTGTGTCACGATATGTTGTTTCTGGAGAAAGAGCGATGCCGGCTCTTTCTCCACAAGGTCACTCTACTCTCTCAGTTTCTATTTCAGAGGAACCAGAACAGGGTGATGTTTCCATGTTATCCTCTTCAAGTGTGCGTCCGTCGTCACAATTAAATACAGAGCTAGCGGCAAAAGTGCTCATGGAGATTAGACAAATGTCGTCCGCTAGCTCGCCCGGTGTAGCGTCCATTCACCGAATGGTTCGGCAGCCGGGTTCGTCCGATGCGGTCCAGGAGGAAATTTTGGGTGATGCGAGCACTATAAAAATAATAGATGCACACCCAGTGACGGCGGATAGTGAACGAGAACGGAGGAAGCCTTTTAGTCCGGTTCCTAGCTCGTCCAGGTCCAGCCGGGCCGCGAGCGAGAGAGGCCCCTCTCTCGTACAACAACATCTGGGACCAGATGTTGTGGTACAAAATGTGTCTTTAGCGGAGCATACGTCCGTCGCTCGGGACGCTCCGTTGTATAAGCAGTCCGCAGAGACTGTTAAGGCTTCCTCTTCTCGCCGGCACACACGACCGCACCTTGGCTGCGTGACCTCCGATATCTTGCCAGCTTCGCCGAGGAAGGATTATTCGGCGACCAGGTCACACCATCCGGCAGCCAGGGACTCGAGACCGATGGACTCCGGACGTTCGCATAGGAAAAGTATGCGGGAGCCATCCGATGCGGAGCTGCCCTCGGCAAAGCAGCGAAAGACCGCTCCTCCGCAGGTCTCGACGTCGGACATTCTAGTGCAGATAGCACAGCTTATCGCAGCATCCCAGCAGCCGACAGAAACGGTGTCGGATCGAGAATTATCCGACGGCGCTGGGTCGGTACGCTCCGCCGAAGCATCGGGGGCGGACAACCGGGAACATCGGGAGGTCCGACCGGATGGTGAAAGGGATACGGATGAATTGGAGCTATCCCTTTCGGAACAACACAAAGCTGCCGTAGACTTCATCCGGCACTTTCTTCCTCAAGTTGTTCCGTCGGGCCAGACTGCTGCGCTTCCGGACAGGAGAATTATAGCGTCATTGGACTCTGATTTTTTCGAGCGGTTCAGGGACATCGCTCCCGAGTTTCCGTCGCAGTCCAATAATGTTGCAAGAACATTTGAATTATTGAACGACGCTATTTTTAAACTTGCTTCCAGGACAGGGAAAGCAGGCTTCTTGTCCGCAAATACTCTCAACCTGCCTTTCATTAATGCAAGGAATAAATTCGACACGGCAGGTCAGGGTATACCGAGAGTTCCTCTGCGTATGGACGACGAGGCGGAAGACTTAGAGCTATCATTACCGTCGTCAGCTTCTATTCCAACCGCAGTGTTGGAAACAGCTATTGCGTCTAACAGAGCCAATTTAGATGCCTTATCTTACGCAGATCACCTTACGAAGGCGTTATCACTGCGTCTTCAAGGGGAAGAGTTTCAGGATATACAATCCTCCTTAAGACTTCTTTCAAGGGCAGTAGCTTATTCCACGTGTAACTCCGCCCTTTCAGTGGCTAATCTGGAGTTGGTTAGACGTGACGCAGCCCTGTCTACATCCACACTAGTGGATTCTAAGGTGAAGAACTCTCTTAGAGTCGCTTCGGTCTCAGGAGATCTTCTCTTTGACGGCAAGCTTTCCGCTATTTATGATAATATTAAAAAGAAAGCTAGTGATTCTCTGTTGTTTAGATCCGCTCCTAAAAGGTCGGATTCAGCAGACACGAATAAGGCGGGCACTTCTGGGTCTTATCCGCCCAAGAGAGGTTCCTATAGAGGTTCCGGTGCGTCCTCTAGCTCTTATTCGAGAGACCGTCAGGATAGCGACTCTCGTTCGGGACGTCCTTCAGGCCGGGACAATCGGTCGGACGCCCCGAGGTCGACGAGGCGAGGTGCGGGTCGTGGAAGACGTGGTTTCTCCTACCGCAGGCCTCGCAGATCCAGGAGGTGATGGCTCAAACCTCTATCGCGTTCCGGTTGGCGGAAGGTTGTCGAGTTTTTCTCAAGAGTGGGCGTCGATTACGGACGACCCTTGGGTGAGAGGAGTGACTTCGGAAGGTCTAAAGATATCCTTCAAACGAAAGCCTCCATTAACTCGAAGTCCAAAGTGGACTCATCTTCCGTCAAACCCTCAGAAAAGAGACGCTCTGCTATCAGAGGTGCAGTCTCTTTTAATGAAGAACGCGGTAGAGGTCGTAGAAAACCAGGAATCGCTGGGATTCTACAGCCATCTGTTTCTGGTTCCGAAACCAGATGGCTCGTTCCGTTCAGTCATAGATTTGAGCTGGATAAACAAGCTGATCATCGCTCCGAAGTTTTATATGGAGACGATTCGATCGGTCAGAGCGAGTATTCGGGTGAACGATTATGCAACGAGCATAGATCTCAAAGATGCGTACTTTCACGTCATGGTACATCCGACATTCCGAAAGTATCTACGCTTCGCAGTCCTAGGAGTGGTGTATCAGTTCCGGGCCATGTGCTTCGGATTGAATCTAGCACCCTGGGCTTTCACTCGAGTAATGAACTCGGTGATGATTTACTTCCGAGCTCATTCGTCTGCGGTAACGTCGGCCTACCTGGACGACATTCTTCAGAGGTACGGCAACGAGTTAACGCTTCAGAACGATGTTCAGAATCTTCTTCTATTGCTCCGACGTCTCGGTTTCATAGTAAACGAGGAGAAGTCGGATCTGGTGCCGTCCAAGTCATTCACTCATCTGGGAATGAGCTTCGAGACGCACAACAATCTCGTTCGTCTGCCGTTAACCAGAGCGAAATTAGTCAGTTGTTACGCTCGCTATTGTCTAAATACAGACAAAGTCACAGCGAGAGAATTTATGAGACTGATAGGTCTGTGCGGAGCCGCTGCGGATCTCATTCCGATGGGACGGCTACGCACACGGCCTCTTCAAATTTTCTTGACTCAGAATTGGAGTGTGAAAATTCATTCGCTCGATGTAGACGTTCTCTTGTCAGATCAAGTGAAACAAGAGATTCAGACTTGGGCAAACATTCAGTGGTTAACTCAAGGAGTTCCGCTGCAGTTGCCGGATCCGAGTTTTACCATTATGACGGATGCCAGTCAAACAGGTTGGGGTGCATCATTAATCCCAACGGATTCGAGATGCCAGGGTCTTTGGGATCCGCAATTCCTGTGCAAGCACATAAACATCAAGGAAATGATGTCAATTTGGCTTGCGTTACGTCACTGGATGGACATTATTCACGATGCTCATGTCCAAATCCTATCCGACAATACGACAGTAGTGGCGTATATACGGAATCAGGGAGGCACTCATTCAGTTCCGTTGTTCAATCTAACGGAAAGAATCCTTCTGTTTGCGTTGGAACATCACGTTCTTCTTTCGGTCCGTCACATACCGGGTCGTCTGAATGTGCTAGCAGACTCCCTTTCTCGAAAGGGTCGCTTGTTGCCGTCGGAGTGGACTCTCAACAAACAAGTATTCAATCAGATTTGCTACCAATGGGAACGGCCAATGATAGACTTATTTGCGACACATCTCAACAATCAGTTGCAAACGTATGTGTCCCCGTGTCCGGATCCAAGAGCATTTGCTGTAGACGCTCTATCGATCCCTTGGGACGGAATGATAGGATATGCGTATCCTCCAGCGCCGTTAATTCAACAAGTATTGCTAAAGATAAAACAATCTCAATGCAAGATTCTGTTGGTAGCATCTCTGTCGCCACAGAGACCGTGGATAAATCTACTCAGGTGTCTGTTGTGGGACCTACCGCGGAAGCTCCCTCCACGAGAGGATCTTCTTTGGCAGGGGAAATCGCGCCAACTGCATCACAACCCGCAAGGTCTCAACCTTCACGTTTTTCCGTTGTGCGGTCCTTCTTGCATGGCAAGCACTTTACAGGACGAGCAGTGGACGCGATTTCTAACTGTAGGAGGACCTCCTCTTCGCTAAACTATGCGGCTAAGTGGAAGGTTTTCCGTCGTTGGTGTAGGGATCATTCTGTTGATATATTTGATCCCTCTATACCAGACATTGCTAACTTTCTAGTTTACTTGTTTGACGAAATCAAACTGCAACCGGTTACTATAAAGGGTTATAGATCTATGTTATCTGATACCTATGCACATCATGATAGTTTACAAATTGGATCTAATGTCTCTTTATCGAAATTGGTTAGAAACTTTTCGATAAATAGACCCAGAACTCTTAGATTAATTCCTAAGTGGAATTTAGCTTGGGTTCTCCTTAAATTGAAGGAAAAGCCATTTGAACCTCTTGGGACAGTAGATTTCAAATTCTTATCTTATAAGACAGCTTTTCTCTTAGCTTTCTCTTCTGCCAGAAGAGTCAGTGAGCTTCATGCACTATCGGTGGATGATTCTCATTATCGTAGTGTTGGGAACACTATCACCTTCACTACTAACGTCGGTTTTTTAGCTAAGAATCAGGCTCCTAATAAATATCCGGAACCTATTGTTATTAAGGCTCTTCCGTCTTCAGACGGGCGTAGGCCTTTACTCTGTCCTGTTAGAGCACTACGTATCTATAAACAGAGATCTCAGTTCATCAGAAAGGGACGGAAACGTTTCTTTCTGTCTTTGATGCCTAATAGAAAGGACATTTCAGTCCATTCTATTGCTAGATGGATTCAGTTAACTATCCGTACTGCGTATGAAGATTTATCTTCTTCTCAGCAGTCTGTGCTTAAGATTTCTGCTCATGAAGTAAGAGCTCTTTCTACTTCCTGGGCTTATGCTAATAGTGTTGCTATTACAGATTTAATGAAGGCTGCTTATTGGTCTCAGCCATCCACATTTACTAATTTTTATCTCAGAAATATTGAGTCCATTTCTGGAGACCTGCATTGTTTAGGTCCGTTATCTGTTGCTCAGAATGTCGTCCACTAAACAGTTGCAACTATAGTTATGCAGGCTTTCTGTTCCGGCAGTGACTCCGTCCGGCTGCCCTCTTCGCTCTGGGCTATTTGACCCAGGGCAAGGGGAAGGGGGGGGGGGGGGGGGGGGGGCGGGTGTTCCCTTAGGTCACCTGCTTTATAGTGAAAAGCAAGGGAATGCCTCCTCCAAGACAGTATTTCTGAGTCGCTTCCGGGATGGTTTTAAAGTGTAATATTAATGTTTAATTTCATTCATGTCTTATTTTTAAAGTGTAGCTCGGTGTGAAGCATTTGTATATGTCAAGTGTCAAACGGGCTTTAATATACAATACTCGGACACTTTTAAATGATTATAAAGAGTCTCAATTCTCTGGACTACTTTATTTATTGGCTTGTTTTAATAATAATTAGTATAAAGGTTATACTGGATATTAATAGAGAACATGAATGTTATTGTGCTCAATTATTAAGGGTAGTGTATCTTTCTAATTTAAATATTAAATAAGAAAGATACATGTAAAGCCTAATACTCCTTTTCTCCTTAAGGGGTTATCTCTTTATTTTATAATTGAGCTTATTGGATTTTCCTCTATGTCCTAGGCCCTCCAGCCTGTTTACTATTCAGCTAAGTCTGGGTCATTGGTACAGTATAAAAATGTTAAAAAATTTATAGTAATTTATATATTTTTTATACTTACCAACCAGACGGGGATGGCCCTCCCTGAGTTGGGAACTCTTGCCTCCCCGCTGAGTACATAGCGCTGACCAGGCACTGCCAGTAAGAATGATATTTGGCGCCAATTTCGGGACGACTGCGTCACTGCGCATGCGCAGTAGAGTCGTATTATGGAGGTCCTTTAGGACATTATTTCTTTTTGTTTTGGATGCAAATTTTGGGGATTGGGGGGCAAAATTTGTGTTTGGCCCTGGTTTTTGTGGAGTTAGCACCAGCTAAGTCTGGGTCATTGGTAAGTATAAAAAATATATAAATTACTATAAATTTTTTAACTTTCCTCCTAAATACCACTTATTATGGGTCCTCCTAAATACCAATTGCCAATCGATTTAATCACAATTATCAGGGGGCGCGGTGGCTCAGTTGGTAGAGGTGCAGGCTGCAAGCCGAGAGGTCCCCGGTTCGAATCCCACCTGCGGCGACCGCGTTGTGTCCTTGGGCAAGACACTTCACCCCGATTGCCTACATGGGGGCTTGATGACGCTGTGTACTGAGGCGTACTGCACGTCGATGGTGCGCATGTCTTCAACCAATCTAACCCTGCCTGTGCTGCGGTGCAGAGTTCAGAGTTACGATGTTGGGGAGCTGACAGCTGCTCGTCGTTGCTCGGTGGTTCTCTCCGGGTACTCCGGCTTCCTCAACCCGTAAAACTGTCACGGTCACGATTAGCCATTGTGCATAAATATGTGACCTTAAACACCAATAAATAATAATAATAATCACAATTATCATGTTTAAAAACAGAATTCCAGTTAAATACTCTTTATTTGGTGTGGGGTGACCCCTTCCAACAAATAGTTTTGTAAATTAATTGCTTTTTTCAGTTAAAAGCATTATAATAGTTCAAAGTCTTTCTCCATATCCAGTGCGGGGAAAGCGATCGTCACCGATGACCACTCAACTAAACACATTTCACACCTATTTTCTGACTGTAAAAATATAATTCCCATTAATTTATCTGTATTTGGTGTGGAGTGATCGTCTTTAACAGTTGGTTTAGGAAATTAATTGATCTTTTTTTTTAGCTGAATCCTTATAATAGGTAAAAATCCGTTGACCTATCCAGTGATTTAAAGTGATAATTGCTGATGGCTACCGATAACCACTCGATTTAACAACAATTATCACATTTAAAAACATATTTCCAACTGAATAATCTTTACTTGGTTTGTTGTGACCACTTCCAACAATTAGTGTTGTAAATTAATTGTTTTCTTTCAGCAAAAAGCATCTAATAGATCAAAGTCCATCTCCCCATCCAGTGTGTGAAAGCGGTCGAGGGTACTGCAAAATGATTTTACTAACTACTTAAATCTTGTTTGACAGGATCAAAGAACAGACGACACTTCTAAAAATATTTTTGTGACACTAAAGAATTCCATATTTTGCTTCGAAAACATAGCTCCTGACCCCCCCATTGGAACGAGAATGTACCATTGAGGGGCCACAAGCTATGTTTTTGAAGTAAAAATGGAAATATTAAGTATTTGAATGGCAGTTTTCATTTTCGCACTGGGTAGTTCAACTGTTAAGTTAGCCAGATGGTTAAATGACACTATTGGGATGGGGGGGGGGGGGGGGGGGGGGTGTTCTGAGGCATCTTGCGGAGAAAGGATTTAAGAAATCCATCCTAAAATAGCAATTTGGAGCTACCCTGAATATGCCGGATGTAATCTCGTCGTATCGTCGATTTAAACGTGGAAACTTTCGACGGTAAAACTAATAAAAACATTTTTCAGTACACTTCTCTCCTAATCCTATTTCAGATGTTGCTTTCATGTATAAATATACATGTGCATATAGGTACGGTTCTATTCAGTGCCCACAGGCACTGTGAAAGCAATTATCATATCAAAAGACAAGTTGAATTGGTAGCCATCACTCGTGACTGTTTGATTTTAAAACAACTTTTTGTTAACATATTTTATGCAAAATAAATTCAGCTCCCTGAGGCCTTATTCTCATATTGTTCGAACCAGGTTTGTTCACTTTGATTCCCTGAATTTTATGAAAATCAGCCGCAATTAGGTGGCCATCGGTAATTCCGACTGTCTGAGAGTAAAAGATTAAAGTCATATCGGAAACATTTTCCACATTTCTGCACCGAATTCGTTCAATATTTTTTAACAAGTTGGATGAATATGATTATCCAAAACTTAACCCTTTCCCCAACGTAACGGCCAAAACCGGCCAGCGCTATTCTCAAAAATCGCCAATTAATTTTTATTATTTTTTCATTTTTTGTCTCAAAAACATAGGTTATGACCCCTCATTGGAACGAGCTCGTTGAGCTCGTTCCAATGAGGGGTCATAACCTATGTTTTTGAGACAAAAAATGAAAAAAATTAGTTATTCAATCATTTTTTGGCAAGTGTCGCCTGCTTTTCATGTTAGGTAAAGGGTTAAATAAGATAAATTATGAAAATTATACTTTTACACTCAATTACAGTCGGCATATATGTTTCAAACGGCTGGAGTAGAGTGGCCTTTGCTTTCATGCACAAGATGGGGAGATGGACTTTGACCTATTATATGCTTTTGGCTGAAAAAAGAAATTAATTTACAAAACTAATTATTAGAAGCGATCACCCCATGCCATTTAAAAATTATTAAATTGAAATTGTGTTTTAAACGTGATAATTGTGGTTAAATCGAGTGGCCATCGGTAGCCATCAGTGACTATCGCTTTCACTCACTGGATGGGGAAATGGATTTTTACCTATTATACATTTTCGGCTGAAAAACATCAATTAATTTCCCACACCGACTGTTGAAGACGATCACTCCACATGTAATACAGATAAATTAATGGGAATTATACTTTTACAGTCGGCAAATCTGTTTTGAAACTACTTGAGTTGAGCGGCCATCAGTGACGATCGTTTTCTCACACTGGATGTAAGATAGACTTTGAACTATTATGATGT
The DNA here is from genome assembly GCA_031216915.1 of Pictodentalium vernedei. NCBI lineage: Eukaryota > Metazoa > Mollusca > Scaphopoda > Dentaliida > Dentaliidae > Pictodentalium > Pictodentalium vernedei. The sequence goes on from CM062292.1 coordinate 435,320,595, forward strand.
ATTTTGCTGATAAAAGCAATTAATTTGGAAGCAGTCACCCCATACCAAATAAAGATTATTTAATTGGAATTATGTTTTTAAACATGCTAATTGTGGTGAAATTGGGTGGCCATCGGTAGCCATTGGTGTTTAGGAGGACCACTTATTACCAGACCAACCAACCTCCTCTAAATAAGTGTAATGTACACAGAGCTAGGACCCCTAGAAATAAGCCAGACAGGCAGTATAAATGTAGGTAGAGTGTGGCCTGTGAATTTGAGTTGCAATGCTAAATAGGTCACATGTTAATTGACATACTGACTGTTGTTTCCAAGGGTTAATACCAATAAGCTGGGGCCAGTGGGGTTAACAAGAATAGTGAGGTCTCTTTCTGTATTTCTCTAACCTTCTTGCTGCGTTGTCAGACAAAGGTGTTAATTCATAACCCAGCTGCAGTGATAATTCTGATTCTTGAGCTTTATCTTGGTTCTTGGAGGGTTAACCCATCACCTAACATGAAAAGTGGATGACAATTGCATCTTGTCAGATCACCAAAGTTAAGCAGTGCCAAGCCTGGTTAGTCCTCGGATGGGTGACCGTCTAAGTGATCGATTCGGACTCCTGCGTTGTGTCCTTGGGCAAGGCACTTAACCCTGATCGTCCACATGGGGGCACGATGATGTCGTGTACTAAGGCATACTGCACTTCGACGGTGTGCATGTCTTTAACCAATCTAACCCTGTCTGTGCTGCAGTGCAGAGTTACGATGTTAGGGAGCTGGCAGCTGCTCGTCGATGCTCGGTGGTTATCTCCATGTTCTTAGGTGTCCTCCACCCATAAAAGTGTCACAGTCATGATTAGCCATTGTACATTAGTATGTGACCTTAAACACTAATAAATAAAAAGTTGACTCATGCAAACAAAATTATTGAATAACTAATTTTTTTCTTCATTTTTTATGTCAAAAACATAGCTTATGACCCCTCATTGGAACGAGCTCAATGAGTTTGTTCCAATGCAAGGTCATAAGTTATGTTTTTGACGCAAAAAATGAAAAGAATAATGAAAATTGAATGGTAGTTTTTGTCAATAGCACTGGCTGGTTTTGGCTATAACATTGGATGAAGGGTTAACTAGGCAACATGTTAATTTTCAACTGCCCTATGAATAGATAATTGTAAGTCTGTGGTGTGCTGCATATTGTGTTTGACAGGTGGAGGAAGCCAGAATACCCAGAGAGGACCACTGTGCATCGACCAGCAACTGTCAGCTCCTCAACATTCTAACTCTGTTCAAGCTCTGCTCAAGCAGGATTACAGCGGTTGAAGACATGTGCACCATCGACTTGCAGTACACCTTCATCGGGCCCCCATGTAGGCAACCGGGATAAAGTGCCTTGCCCAGTGGTGTGCTGCATATGCAGGTCTCTAAATAGTCACTTCCAGGACCAATTTTATCCCTTGCCAAGTCATGCACTTTCTCCAGTGCCTTCAAATTCTCCCACATATTCATTTTCTGATTTTTATACCCCCGCTTCGAAGAAGTGGGGGCTATATAGGAATCGCCCTGTACGTCCGTACGTCCGTCCGTCCATCCGTCCGTCCGTCCGTCCATCCGTCCGTCCGTACGTCCGTCCGTACGTCTTTCCGGACATGAAATTCTTGTGTGCGCAACTCCTCCTACATTTATCAATCAATTTGGACAAAACTTTTCAGACATCATCACTACTAAGTGAACATGCGCATATTCCAAGATTTTTGATCTGCGACAATTTTAACCAGGTTTTCTCCCTTTGACTTAGATTTATTGTGTCTTTCCATCCGAACAAATTCTTGTGTGCGCAACTCCTCCTACATTAATGAACCGATTTTGATGAAACCTTTCAAACATCATCTCTACTAAGTGAGCATGTGCATATTCCAAACTTTTTAATCTGCGACAATTTTAACCAGGTTATCTCTCTTGAACTTTGATTTAATATGGGTTTCTACATGAAATTCTTGTGTGCGCAACTCCTCCTACATTTATCAATCAATTTGGACAAAACTTTTCAGACATCATCACTACTAAGTGAACATGCGCATATTCCAAGATTTTTGATCTGCGACAATTTTAACCAGGTTATCTCCCTTTGACTTAGATTTATTATGTCTTTCCGTTCGAACAAATTCTTGTGTGCGTAACTCCTCCTACATTAATGAACCGATTTTGATGAAACCTTTCAAACATCATCTCTACTAAGTGAACATGTGCATATTCCAAACTTTTTGATCTGCGACAATTTTAACCAGGTTATCTCTCTTGAACTTTGATTTAATATGGGTTTCTGCATGAAATTCTTGTGTGCGCAACTCCTCCTACATTTATCAATCAATTTGGACAAAAGTTTACAGACATCATCACTACTAAGTAAACATGCGCATATTCCAAAATTTTTGAGCTGTGGCAATTTTAACTAGGTTATCTCCCTTTAACTTAGATTTATTATGGGTTTCTACATGAAATTCTTGTGCGTGCAACTCCTCCTACATTTATCAATCAATTTTGACGAAACCTTTCAAACATTATCACAACTAAGTGAACATACGCATATTCCCAAATTTTTGATCTGCGACAATTTTAACTTGGATTTATTATGGGTTTTCAAATGGGATTCTTGTGTGTGCAACTCCTCCTACATTAATGAACCGATTTTGAATACATGTTGCACATTGTAAATGTGTTTTTCCAAATGTAAACCATATATGTGTGGGCTCTTTAAGTATTCAGTGCTGTTCTGTGGAAGGCCACATGCAAATACAAATTTCAACAACAAAAAATGATCTTCATGTATACATTTCCTTATGGCCTTCGCCTACATGATCAGAAGTGCATTCCTCTAAAAACCCAAAGCGGGGGTATTAATCACCTTCAGTGATAGTTCTAGTTCACACTGGTTTCAGAGAAAATATTCCATTTCCAGATTGTTTAAGCATTCAGCAGAACACTTAAATTTTATTTATTCTCAAGTTTGTTCCTATTCCAACTCAAAAATGAAATTTCAGGTTTAGTCAAGGAAATGAAAGATGTCATAAAATAATAGCCTTTGAATGAATAATAATATTAGCATTTCAAAAGACTGAATTGAAAAAAGAGGAGTTTTTAGCTGGCAGTGTATACATATAGAATAAATGTATAGTGTTTTCAAGTAAAAAATTTATTCTATGAGTAGGATTAAGAGTGAAACCGACGAGTTTCATTCTTAATTCTATGAGTAGAATAAATTTTTTACTTGAAAACACTATATGTTTATTTTGTTTATCCCATAAATCTTTTACAGGGCAGTTGTGGCGAAATCATGCTGTTACTCACTACAAAACACAGCGAGAAATGAGGAGCACATAGGTCCAATTCGAAGACCAGCAAAATTGCCCAAAATAAAAAAGGCGCAGTGTTACATTTCTGTCTATAAATAATCCCCCTATAAACCTGAGCTAAACTTGCAAAAATACTTTATTAAATGAACTGTTGAACAATGTGTAGTGTTTTCTACTGGCATTATGTAATACTTTAAAACAGGTTTAAAGAAAACAATTGAACTGTTACTTGTACTACACAAATGTGGCAGAGGTCGGAGGTCAACAAGTCCATCTCTACTGTAGGAATAAATTCTTTCAGTGTTAAACATATGGAGAAAATTTATCACCCTACTAGGTGAATAAAGCACAAATTTATCCAAGGCTTTTATTGTTCGAATAAACAGACATTTATAGGATAAATATAGTATAGCACATTTTGTATGATGCACCAACCTGCCAATTTGAGTGTGTGTGAATAAATCAAATACAGGACATGGTGGGTGGATTAGTTAAGTCGTGGAGGGCTAGATTTTAACTAGGCAATCAACAACTTATGAGAACAAATCACAAGTAGTACAACCCAAAATTTCAGCTCATGGACCACTGGATGAACTCTGTTGGTCTATGAGCTGACTATTTGCTAGATCGCATTGTGGTTCCTTAAAAAATTATAAATTATTGGGTGGAAAATCTACTTGACCATTGACCATTATTTTTACAAATGTTTGACTCATAAATGGAGGGGGTGAGGGTGGGGGAACAATATATAGTTTTGTACATTGTCAGGTAAAGGGTTAACTGTGGCAACTCAAATTATTTTTACTCCCTCTTCGTCATGGCATTGTCGACTCAATTGCAGTGATAATAACCTGAGTTTCTACAAGTTGGTCCAATCCATTATTATATAAATATGTTGAACCACTGTGACCATATTGTATCAATCATGTGATTGTAATTCTTTATTAAGTGAATGATGCTTGTTGTTTGAACCTTTGTGGCCATGTCATTCTTTAGTGGCGGCTGGATCTTCCAAGGCCAAATTGTTCCAGACCGAATCTTCTCGGACTGAATATTCAGCCCAAGCCAAGCGTTGCTTCTCAGTAAATATCAGCAAAATAATGAATTCATATTTTTGAAGTCATCTGGTAGTGTGAAAGCATTCAAAGCTATAAATAGTAAGCATATTATTGAAAATCTGTACAGTAGAAATAATTTTACAATTATTTACTGGAAACAAATGCAAAATATTTTACGTGCACATTATCAGGGTTTCTGCCAGGGTGAAAATGTTGGGCCTGGTAATTTAGGGAAAGTGTAACAACCTATAGACGTTGCCTCCAGAATTTAAAATTGTAAATTCCGGGGTCCCAAAACCCTCACTTTGTTGCATCTGCGGGATATTTTGAGTGCCACGTAAGCTATTGCCACCACTTGGCATCCATCGTTGTTCATAAACTTTTCGTATTTTTCTTTTTCTCTGGAACTGCTGAGCCAATGTGAACCAAATTTGGCAGGAATGGTCTATGGGGTGTCCTGTATAAATGATCCTCCTATTGTTCCTGTCGGATGAAAAACATGGCCGCCAGAGGAATTCTTTGATTCTGATTACTGGATTTACAAAAATCTTCTCCTCTGAAACCACAAGACCAAATTTTTTTTAAACTTCACATGATTGATAACTGCGACACTCTCTTCCAATGATCCTCATTTAATGAGGATCGGGTTGCAAACATGGCTGCAATTGCGGCTTATAGTTATAGAAACCCTATGGGCAATCACAATTTCAATGTTAGCTCACCAACTTTAGTTGTTTGAGCTTATGGCATGGCTCGATTGGTCAGCGTCTGCTTCCAATAATGTTAAAGTTTCTGTTTAGGTTACTTACTCGCCCTATTTCCATTACATGGCCTTTATAATGCTGCTATATGATGATTATTATCATTCTACCATGATTTAACCCCTCATACTCTGCATTTTAAACATTTATCTTGACATTTTTAGTTGCGTTTAGTTTTCTGTTCAGCTCAGAATTTCCTGTTCAACTTAGTGTTTAGGTCATTTGCCGTGTTCCAGCTCTTCCTACGGCACTTATATTCCTCGTACATATTTCTCATTATCATTGTTCCATGATTTTACCCTTCTTCAGTGAATTTCATCAAATTTTGAATGTTAAGTTTTCTGTTCAGCTCACACTTACATATTTTCAGTGTGTTAAAGTTTTTTTTAGTTCCGCTGTCGACACCCTTTTTCATCCCATGGCATTTATGTTGCTTCTGTATGGTGCTTATTATCATTTCTATCATTATGCATTCTAAATCTTTTTCTTACTATTATTAGCTGCGTTTAATTTTCTGATTAGCTCAGATTTTAGGTTTAACTTTTTGTTCAGGTCAGCTGCTGTGTTCCTTCTCTTCTCATGGTGCTTATATTCCTCATACATGTTCCTCATTATCATTCTAGCATCATTTAACCCTGGTTCACTGTTCATCAAATTTTTATCGCTCACACTTACACACTTTTAGTGTGTTAAAGTTTCTGTTTAGGTCAGTTGCCGACACCCTTTTCATCCCATGTCATTTATATTGCTTCTATATGGTGCTTATTATCATTCTACCATCATTTCATCCTCACCCACTGTGTTTTAAACCTTTTTCTTAACATTTTCTGGTTGTGTTTACTTTTCTGTTTAGCTTAGAATTTCATGTTTAACTTAGTGTTTAGCTCACTTGCTGTGCTCTTTCTCTTCCCATGGTGCTTATATGCATCATACATCTTCTTCATTATCATTCTACCATGGTTTAACCCTTGTCCAGTGAATTCTTAAAATTTTTCTTCCAATTTTGAATGTTTAGTTTTCTGTTTAGCTCACACTTCAACATTTTCAGTGGGTTAAATTTTTAGCTTAACTTGACAAAGTCAAGATAAGCTATTGCCATCACGTGTGCGGAAGTCTGTTAGTCTGTTCACATTTTCCTTTAGCACAGACTACACCCTGCAGTTCTTGTCAGATCGTGACGAAATTTCATGTGCAGGGTTGGGGTCATGTCTGGATGAGAATGTCCCCTTTTGGTTGCGATCGGTCAACCGGTATGGCTGCCCAAGCTCAAAACCCGAAAACCATTAGCACAGTCTACAGGTCGTATTTATGAAGGGATTTTATTGTAACTTGGTAGGATGCCTCTGTATAATGCCTAGATGAGAACGTTCCTTTTTGGTCATGATCTGTCAACCGTGATGGCTGCCCAAGCCTGGAACCCCAAAATTTTAGCACAGTCTGCGGGTCATATTTCATATGGAGGGATTTCATTATAACTTGGTAGGATGACTCCGGGTGATGTCTAGATGAGAACTTCCCTGTTTGGTCGCGATCTGTCAACCGTGACGACTGCCCGAGCCCAAAACCCGAAAACCTTTAGCACAGTCTACAGGGCATATTTGTGAAGGGATTTCATTGTAACTTGGTAGGTTGACTTCATATAATGTCTAGATGAGAACATTGAACATTATCCTTTTCATCAAAAAAAAACACACAGACAAGTTAAGCTACAGTGTCATTGACAATTTCATTAAAATTTATTTCCACATTTTTAACATTAAGTCTCTGTTAACTCACACCTAGACATTTTCAGTGTGCTAAAGTTTCTGTTAAGGTCTGGCAACACCATTTGTAAAACATCATTTCCGAGGTTCCTCATATGATCAACAATTAATAATCTAATTGTGCCATGTTGATTTTCTTCACCAGTAATTACAAATGATAGTGCATGGAAAAGACAGCTTCTATCACCACATATTTTTTTTAAAACAGAGGGTTCTTCCATTTCTCAATGTAGTGTACTGTCAGGTATCTGATAAGTCACAGCTTTTTGAAAGATTAAATCAAACATAGTACACTGAAGCATCTGCCAATGAAGACTTGTTGGTTCAAAGCAATACTTCTCACTTAATGTGGCCATTAACCCTTCTGCTGTTAAAATTATTATTTTTTCAGTTTTACTTTTAAGAGATTGTGTTTAGGTCAGCTTTGTCGCATGTTATGAGCCTGTTTGATACAGTTCTTGTGTTTGCCATAGTTACTATCAGAGAGGAATGTTCGTGAGCTATAGGGCATTGGCATCCTTCTTGTCTTCTCTTGAACTACCTGGCCGATGTGAACCAAACTTGGCAGGAATGGTCTATTGGACATTCTCTACACACTACAGCTGCTCCTCATTTTGTTCCTGTTGGATGAAAAACATGCCTACCAGAGGCATTCTTTGATTTGGATTGGTAAATTTTGAAAGATTTTCTCCTCCGAAACTACAAGGACAAATGTTTTGGAACTTTGCATTATTGATGACTGGGCCCCCCTCTATAAATGATCCTCATGTAATGTTGATCGGGTTGCAAACATGGCTGCAATTGTAGCTTATAGTTACCATAGAAACCCTGTGGGAAATCACATTTTCATCTTCTGTTCTGCCAGATGCGCAATTTCCAGCATTTTAGAGTCTCTTGTTATATTTTGACATCAGTGAGCAGAAGGTTACGACAGAAGATTACCAATACTTAGCCTGCTTGTGCCAGGATAGTAAATTGGAGAGTGAGACAGTTATTCACTGTAGCTCAGTGGATCTCTCTGACTTTCTCCAGCCACAACATTTATTGTCGACATTACATGACTTAGGATTTAGTTGAAGCCAAAGAACAGTAGAGCTGTAGGTTTTTAAATTTCTTGTTCGGTTTCCGTTTTGGTTTTTCAGGTGGAGTAAAACCTCGGTTCGGTTCGGTTTTCGGTTTGTTCATGAGGCCAAATAAAATTCAGTAAAACTCATTCTTATATCCGGAATCATAACTGAATGGCAGTGAAATTGAATGAAACTCAATGAATGCCTGAAATAAGCTATAATACATGAAGAATCAGGAAGGCCAATATAATAATTACCTAAATATACAGAATTTTTATTGTGCTTGGCCATTTTTCGAGGTCTGACACCTACACGCAACTTGAGGAAAGCTGCAAACGCAACTAAACTGAAATGTCGGAAATCCACAGAATGTAGCCTTCCCAGAGTAGTGAGAATGCCCAGACACTGCCATTGGCAGTGTCTGGGTACTCTCACTACTCCGGGATGGCTACATCCTGTGAATTTCTGCAGCAAGAGAGTATTTTAATAAAAAACGAAAAACCTTAGATTACGGGATGTCGACGGTTTCGGTTTCGATTTTAAAAAAACCCAAAAAACCTTGGTTCGGTTAACCTACAGCTCTAAAGAACAGATTAACAAACATAAAAATGTACACAGTCACCTTTTATATAAAATATTTAGATGGGTAGAGATGATCCTTAGAAAATGTTAAGTTATATAAATAATATTGGAAAGGCCTAACAAAGTTAAAAATCTGTTTGTCAGGAATTCCCCCCCCCTCCCCCATTCCCCCACTTGATCCTTTTTGCATGCACTCTTCTTATAATCAATGCAAACTTTAAAAAATTAAAATATTTTACCAAAGTTAATAAAATTAATAAATTTGTCCCTTGAGTGCAACAATGCTTTTCAATGCTTTAGCAAACCAAAATTCAGAGTCGCAAGCTGAGATTAGTTAAAGCGCGAGAAGAGGTAGTTCAGCTAACCAAATGTTTTTTTGTTGGACTTTATGAAAAAAATGAGAAACAATAATTTTGTCAAAAAACTATAACAGATCTGAGAACATTTTGTAATTATGATTTGGTCAATAAATAAAGAGGTTTTTACTTGGCTAGTTTCATATCGGCTGAGATATCAGCCCTTGTAACTTCACATCAGCCTTTGACTTTTGTGCTCAGGCTGACAAAAAGTTAGCAAAGGTCAAATTATGATGTGAAGTTACCGAGGGCTGATATCTGGGCCCTTGGTAACTTCACATCAGCCTTTGACCTTTGGTCTCAGACTGAAAAATGGTTACCAAAGGTCGAATTATGATATGAAGTTACCGAGGGCTGATATCTTGACCGATATAAAACTAACAAAGTAATAACCTCTTTATTTAATGAACCAAATCCTTATTACAAAATATTCTGAGGTCCTCAGATCTGCAGGCCTGGCAATCTAGAAAATCAAGGAGTGCAAAACAGTTGCCCTCCTCAGATTTCTTGGGAGTGCAATTGTACCTGAAATTTTCAATGCAAAAACTTGTATGCTATTTTGGTTCACTTCCATGTACTAATATTGTGACTACATTGTACTACATTCAGTTACTTAGTGGAAAAATTGGCCCACACATCTCATTGTTCAAAATGTCGCATTCAATTCTTATGTGACTGTCTTCTACACTCAAAATATATTGAAATGCGACACAGAATGGGTCTTGAATTATTGCGAATCAGTGCAACATTGACAGATAGCCCCCCAGAGTTCCAATGTGTTCTCTGTGCCTAATGGCACAGAGAACACATTGGAACTCAGGGGATGAAATGATAATAGATTGTGAAGGCAGTCCCAAACAGGTCTGGCATTTTAGAAAATTAAGGGGTGCAAAAAATTGCCCTCCTCAATTTTTTCTAGGTATGCAGTAGGTGTTCAGCACTCCTGCAATCCTAAAGAATGCCAGGCCTGATTTACATTGTATGAGTTTCTATGACGACTGAATAAACTTGTCTACAACATGATATAGACATGTTAAAGTTAAGATTGCCTTCAGGTATAGACGAATCTTCGAGCTATTATATAAGATTATGAGTTGACAGATCCACGCTTGACGTTAGCATCCCCTCTTTGTTGTAGAAATGTTGAAGAAACTAACGCCACAATATCGTCCCACTCATCTCATTAGGAACAAACAGTGAACAATTTGTTTGCCTGTTTTGAATGAGTGATGCCTTTATAAATAACACAATTTAATTGACATTCGATATTATGATATATCTATTATATACTTCTAATTACCAACATGTGAACAAGCATAATAAATGATAGAAGGTAATAATTAACAATTAAATACAAATCATAACCTATTATTAGAGTTATTTGTGTCAGAATCTTAGTTTGCGTTGAATTTGAGTTTCATATCGCCTGAGACCCTCAGCAGGGATGAAAGTTTTCAGAGATTTGACTGAATTCAGGGATTTTTGTTACAGGTTTTGTCCGTGAAGTGTTTAGGGATAGTGATTTTTAGTGAAGGCAGGCTTCAATTTTTGTCTTAGCACACATAGATTCCTGCACATATGACGTGCAATCACCTGTGGCTTGTCTCAGGTTCTGCCTTTGGCATTAAGCAAGAGCCTTTAGTTCCTGATAAAAGATTTTAAGAGATTTTTGTCGATGTGCACTTTCATCTCGGGTCGTCGGTAACTTCACACCAACCTTCGACTTTTGGTCTCTGACCATTATGAAGTTACTGTGGGCTGATATCTTGGCTGATATGAAGCTAACCAAGTAATAACCTCTAAATATAGCCTTTTCCCACCTTGGCATTATGTGAAATGTATATAAATGTGTATGATAATCTTTTTTTGCTTTTCTAGCAAAAGCTCTGCTCCACTCACTTTTTAAAATGCCTTCTGGTATTCAGAGAAGCAATAGGTGAGGAAGATCACTAGGTTTTGGTGTGCGTTTTTACTCATGTAGCTCTCTGTTCAGAGGTTGATTTCCTCTCATCTCTTTTCAGGTATCAGATACTCACATCAATGAATTCAAGAATTTTCAAATCGTACCAGATCTCAAGAAATTTTGCATGAAAGAGTTAAAAGTAATAAAACCAGAATTTGTGATTGCAACAGGTAAATTTCATGAATATAGTTTTTCTTTTGAGAGGTTCCATTTCGACACTTCATAAATTAAAAATTAAAAAATAAAGGGGATCTGAAAAAAAGTTATCTTATTTTTAGACAACCCATTTTTTTCTTCAGGTGACTTTTTTTACAGAGTTTGTGAGCAAGAAATAGGTGAAATAATACTGAAATGAATTCTAGTTTTGGCCTTGAGGATGACATGAATTCTAAAGGACACATTGGTTTAGTTAATTTCTTATCAACCTAACTTACAATTGTTTACTTCAGGCTTGCACTACAGTGGAAGTCCCTAACTCGGAAAATATACTCTCCATTTTGATCTTTCCCAAGTGATTTGGGAAGGAAAGTGGTGCAAAAGCACCATGAAAAAATAAGCCGAAACTGGGTCGAGTGCTACCGGCACACACCCAGTAGGAGGCGTTCTTCTCCTAGTACAGATCCACGGCTTTTGGTACCACTGCGCAGACGTGTAACCAATGACTTATTCTTTTTTCTTCTGCCATCTTGGGAAAATGTGCATTCATTTGCATTAAGAAACAGTGATAATTCAACTTGTTGATAATGGTTACATTTGACTAGAATTAGGGATCTGATGATCGTATAATAACAGGACTGTGTTTTATATATTCTCATTACTATATTCAACCACATTTTAACTATATTTTTTATATTCTCTGTGTTCGCGCACGACTTTCATGTACTGTGCAATTTGGACATTATTGTTTGGTTGATAAATTTACGTTATCCTTTTGGATATTATTATTATTGGAGTTAGGTGTCAGTGGGGGCTGTATGGGCAGGATTTCTCCTCTCCGTTGAGGGTAGAATTTATGTTCTTTGGGTCCCTGTCAGCCGTCTGGGTTCAGTTGTGTTCCCACCGTCTTTTAATTTCTGCCACCTTTCTCTTGTAGTTTGGGGTGTTCTACTTCTTTCCAGATCTGTTGAGTTCACCTTTTCATCTACTGCTCTCACCTCTGTTATGCACAGGACTGTTCCTTGTGGCCAATGCATGTGGACGATTCCCATGCTTCTTGTTCCACTTGTAATGGGTGTTCTTCAGATCGACCCTGAGGGTCTTGGGCTTCTGTGAACTGTGTGGTGCATTCTTGTGGCTGCTCCTCCCGCACTTGTGGGAAAGAGGAACGCTGTCGTTTGTGGCCCCTCGACCTGACCACGTCTGGTGAGAGTTATACCCCCTCCGTGGGGGATGTGCAGTCTTTTCCTGTTGTGAATACTGCGGGAGCTGTTGAGTTGTCCGGTGAAGAAATGCCTGGTTCTGGGACTGTGATCCCTCTCCAGTTGACATCTGAGGCTGTCAATAGGGTCGTGACTCTCCCCCTTTGGAGCTGAGCTTGTTTGCTCTCTCCACCTTTCCACCGGTTTCAACAGCTCCCGACGCATCTGCTGCTACTGCTGTTTCGTCTGCAACGTCTTTGGTCACCATTTCAGCCGGCCTTGGTTTATCCCTGCAGGGGTCTGTAGAGATGTCTAGTAGTGTGGACTTGGGATATCGGCCTCAGCCTTCCCTGACTACAACTCAGCAAAGTCGGAAGGGGCTGCTGCCTAACCCTCTGCTGTGGTCTCTCAGCCGTCAAGCCCAGCAGCCTTTTCATTAGATTTAGATGTTCATTGTGAGGTCACCTTGGACTCTGTTGAATTTCTATCCACGCACTCTAGTCTTACAGCAAGTTTTGTGGGACTGGCACATTTTGTGCAACCTGGACCTTCTGTCCCTAAGAGGTCTCCTGCACTTCAGATCCTCGGGGTATTTCATACCCCTATAAGCATCTGCTTTCAGATGTTTTGGCTGCCACCCGTCATCCTGCGTCGGGTGTACTAGAGGATTGTTACCGTTCGCTGGTTAAAATGGTCAGGAGTGAAGCCACTTTGCCAGGTCATTCCCATGTCGAACCGACTGACACAGGATGTGAGCTTAGGGAGGCCCTCTCCTTGCTCACGCAAGTTCTTTCCAAGAGCTTTCCTGTTGCCTCCAGCAAGGCTACTAGTGGTTTCCAGACGCCCCCTGCTGTGCCGCCTCCAGGGATTTCAAGCAGGATGCTTTCTGATCCTCCTGGTGTGCCTACACCATGAGAGGCATCGGCTCGTTTGCCTGTGATGGGCTTTGTGTCTTCCGACTCAGAGGATGGGTCAGACATCCCTAACGTCGAGAGCCAACAGTCTTCTGACGTGGGGCAGCTCTTGACTTTGTGTTCCGAGTTCTTTCAGATCTCGAACTGTCGGTGTCAGCTAGGGCGTGATCATCATTCGCATGCCTATAGCCTGTGGAGCAACCCGCTTCTGGGTGCCTTCGCCCATGCCAGTCGGTACAGGTGGTCGAAGCGTTTGCAGTTTTGGACTCTAAGCTGAGTTCCAACGCTATGAAGACTTCGTTCTTCACCAGGGCTGATACCTTTTTGCCTCCCATGCATTATCGTTCCTACGATTCTGCCAATCCATCAGTCTGCCAGACTTTGACGGTCTTGGATCAGGACTCCTCTCCAAGCCCAAGTCGGCCGTTATTCCTATGGCCACTCTGAAGTCCCTGTTGGGCTTATCGAGAGAGATGCTCGGCATGCTTTCTCTCTCAGATCACGTTGTCTCTGCTTTGGCTGCTTATCTGACTCCAGATAAGTTTGATGACATACAGGCTCCTTTGTGTGTGATTTCCAAGGCGCCCATGCATCTTACTCACATGCATGCCTGTAACATGTCTAACTTGGAATTAGTTCACCGGGACGCTGTGTTGGACACAAGCTGTTCCCTTCCTGAGGGGCAGCATGCTGCTCTTCGATCCGCTTCTTTGACAGGTCTGCGACTATTGCATGGTTCCGTGGCGATGGACCGGGATGATGTCCTGATCAGCCTTCTGTTGGAGGCCGGGGCCATTATAAGCCTAACAAATGCCCTTCTGTTTCCTCTGTGAGGCCAATGGCTGATCCTCCTGCTACCGCTTCTACTTCTTACATGGTAAGGGTCAGCATCGACAGACCAGAGGGAGGACTCAGGATCCTTCATCTGCTAAGAGGAGGTGGTTTCTCCTCTCACAGGCCTCACCTGGGCTTGAAATGAAGGTCCTCACCTCATTTTGTCCCAGGTTGGAGGAAGGATATCAGAGTTCGCAGACCATTGGGCCACAATCACATCCGATCGTTGGGTGTTAGATGTTGTTCGGTCCAGGCTGCGAAATTTCCTTCGGGAGGCACCCCACTCTGTCGAGAGTGCCTCTTCCAACAAGAGTTCCTTCAGACGTTTCATGCTGGGAACTTTTGATCACGGAGATAGACAATCTCTTGTCAAAGGGAGTGATTGAGGTCGTCAAGAACATTCATTCAGTGTGATTTTATTCCCGCCTGTTCTTGGTGCCAAAGAAGGACGTTTGACCCCGTCCAGTTATCGATCTGAGTATCCTGAACCAGTCTATGCTCCCAAAGTTCAGCATGGAGACTTTCAGGTCTGTTCACTGCTCCATTTACAGGGAGTTTTCGCTTTCAGCATCGACCTGTGAGATGCTTACTTTCAGGTTCCGATTCATCGGACATCTCGAAAGTATCTCAGGTTCGCTTTTTTGGGGCGAGTTTACCAGTTCAAGGCCATGCCTTTTGGCCTCAACCTGGCTCTGATGACCTTCACCAGACTGATGTCGCATGTGATAGCCTTCCATCTCACACAGTGATTACTTAGGCATATCTGGGTGATATCCTGCAGAGGCACTCCAGTGTTTCTCTTCTGGAGTCAGATGTCGACACACTGTTGAGCCTGCTCACGTCACTGGGGTTCAGAGTCAAAGTCAGACCTGGTCCCTTCTCAGTTGTTTTGTCATCTGGGGATGGACTTCCATACTCAGCTGAATACGGTGGCAGTTCTCCGGGCGAGGGCTGTGATTCTCTTGGCTTTCATCCTAACTCTGTCCATGGCAGCTCGGAGTATTCTCTGGCTGCTCGGTCTCTGCGGTTCGTTTACGGCTCTCATTCCTCTAGGTCGGCTGCATTCAGACCTCTCCAACACTTTCTGCTCAGTCATTGGAGGCCAAATGTCGATCCTCAGGATCTGGTGCTTCAGTTACCAGACTCTCTTTATCGTCACCTTCTTCCCTGGATAGATGTTCAGTTGATTATGCAGGGAGTTCTATTGCACTTGCCCACGTCCGATCGTGTTCTGACGGCAGACGCCAGCGATCTCGGATGGGGTGCGACGTTGGATCCTCTAGGTTTTTCCCTTCACGCGGTATTGGACCAGGATCAAGCAGCTCTTCACATCAACGAGAAGGAGCTTCTTTCTCTTCTGTGTTTCCAGCAGTGGATTCCCCACCTTTTGAATCATCAGGTCCTTCTGTTGTCCGACAATTCGACAGTGGTCGCTTACATTTGGAACCAGCAGGCTTGTCATTTTGAAATTTGCAGGAGGGCCATTATGTTTCGCCTCAAATCATCCAAGGAAGGCCATTTTGGGTTCGCCTAAAATGACCCCAGGAGGGCCATTTATGGTTTGTGAGGGCCATTTTGTTTCAGCCAGCTGGGTAGACAACTAATATCATTTTAAGATACATAGTTAGTGTAATTATTATGGACATCATAACGTAATGGGCAAATCAATCAGATTTTGGGGACGAATTGTCAGGCTTTGATTTTGGGGAGGAACATCCCAGGCGAGTCATCAGGGGGTCGAACTGGCTTGGGGTTGATACATCCCAAAATCTCGAAGGTTGTCACAGTCTGATGTACAATGTAATAACTAATTACAACTTTAGAATTGGCAGACCTCTTGCTCGTATGTGGAAAGTTACTTACTGTTTCTGTGTGTCTGCGTCATCGAGACACTATAAACTTCTCAAATAGTGTTTTGTTACCTCCATCAATCTGCGAAAATTGTCATTTGAGACGGCCGATTTTGATGTGCCTTCAACTGAATTAATGGGCCGCAAAAACCGGGGTTAGGCAGACGTTTACCGTCTGTGGAATTTTGAAAATGACAAGCCTGAACCAGGGCGGCATGCACTTGGTTCCCTGTACGAATTGGCTCGAGATCTTCTACTGCTAGCTCAGGATGTCAACGGCGGAGTGGTGGTTTGTCACATACCAAGTCGTCTGAACATACTAGGTGACTCCTTGTCCCGACGGGGGGGAGGGTCATTTCCACCGAGTGGATGCTTCACAGGGCAGTGTTCCAGTCGCTTTGCGATCTCAGGGGTCGTCCCCACATCAATCTTTTTGCGACCCGTGGAAACCATCAGGTGGACACTTTTGTGTAACCGTGTCCAGATCCTTGGCTTTCACCGTGGATGCTCAGTCACTAGATTGGAATGGTCTAGTCAGCTACGCCTTCCCTCAAGTTCTAGCCAAGATACGAACCAGCACTTGTCAAATCATTCTGATTGCTCCCCTGTCGCCTCAACAGGTGTGGATCAATCAGCTACGCTCTCTGTTGGCGGCGGTTCCAGCACGTCTCCCTCTACATCACAACCTTTACCAAGGTCACCTGAGGAGGTTTCATGTCGACCCGACTTCATTGTGCCTTCACCCACATCTTTTGTCAGGTCCTGTCCAAGCATATGCAGCTAAGTCGTCTTCTGTTGATGGTGTGCCGATCACTCTGTTGATTAGGCCAATCCTTCGATAAGACAGATTGCGGAGTTTCTGGTATATCTGTTTGGTTTTCAGTGTCTCCAGCCTGTTACTATCAAAGTGTACAGGTCCATGCTTTCGGAGACCTTTTCGTATGTGGGAAAGCATCATATCGGCACTAGTCCATACCTCTCCAAGCCTATTCGACACTTTTCTTTGAAAAAGCCTAGGATTTTGCAGCTTATCCCAAGATGGAATCTTTTTGGAGTACTGCTTTGCTTCGGGGGGTGGGGGGAGAGCTTTAACCTTTATCCCTGGTGGATATGCGTTTATTCACATACAACACAGCTTTTCTGATGGCTTTTGCCTCATCCAGACCGATCAGTGAGCTTCACACCCTCTTGGTTGATCCGGTCTTTTTCAGGAGCTCCGCTAACAGTGTTACTTTTACCACTGATTGCTCCTAGTCATACGGCCAGTTTCGTGGGACCGGCGCATTCTGTGCAGCCTGGACCTTCTGTCCCTAAGAGGTCCACAGCGACTCTCGTGAGTTCCCCCACTTCAGATCCTCGGGGTATTTCATATCCCTATAAGCATCTGCTTTCAGATGTTTCGGCTGCCACCCGTCACCCAACGTCGGGTGTACTAGAGGATTGTTACCCTTCGCTGGTTAAAAGGGTCAGGAGTGAAGCCACTTTTCCGGGTCATTCCCATGTCGAACCGACTGACACGGGCTATGAGCTTAGGGCGGCCCTCTCCTTGCTTACGCAAGACCTTTCCAAGAGCTTTCCTTTTGCCTCTAGCGAGGCTACTAGTAGTTTCCAGACACCCTCCGCTGTGTCACTTTCCGGGATTGGAAGCAGTACGCTTTCTGATCCTCCTTCTGGCCAAGAATCAGATACCGGAAACAACTCCACCTCCTATCTGTATCAGGGCTCTTCCTTCTGCTGAGGGTAATCGCCCTTTGCTCTGTCCGGTTCGTGCACTTCGCATTTATCTCAACCAGACGCAGTTTAATAGGAAAGGTAGGAAATGATTCTTTCTGTCTCTTATTCCTGATTGACAGAAGATCTCTCCTCGGTCCATTTCTCAATGGATTTGTCTTGCTTTTCACGTGGCCTATGGACATCTAGCAATTTTTTATCCACCAAAAATATCGCAAATATGTCACAAGAAAATTTCGCAGTGATGTGTCAAATATTTGGTTCTTAGCAAACTTTGAGTAGTATATATTCTATGTTTGTGGCTCAAGTGATAAATGTTACCGTCTGACATCACAATGCAAAATATGTCAAATGACGTTGCCCGGTTCGTAATTGCTTCGTCGACTAGCAAGTCACTTCATTTTTCTGGATTTTTCACACATGCAGCTAACAGTGTTCCGGATAAAGTGTTGTTTAAATTACAAACCGATTTACGATTTGAACTAAGATGGAATGAGTATATCTGGTTTATTGATTATTTAGCCAGTACTGTTGTGGGTACATGAGAGGTTTATTTACTAAACCTGTGATCGTTAGAAGTTGCCTTGCAGAAGGCAACTTTTAACGATCACAGGTTTAGTAAATAAATCTCTTGTGTTTCACAGTGTAGATTTTGGGCTGTTGGTAGGGTCTTATTGGAACATATACGTTATTGTGATGAGTTGACGGTAACATGGTCTGAGGTTTGCAGCTCTGAGCTTATGTCCTTCGCATCTCGGTTGGACATAAGCTCCGAGCCGCAAACCTCAGACCATGTTACCATCAACTCATCACAATAACTTATATTGTTATTGTAATTATTGTTTTTAGCTCACCACATACCCTTACCCTGTGATATTTTTGTGATTTTTACTGTTTTTGCAATGTTAGACTTTATGGGTGGACTTGGAAAATTTCTGACCTATTTTGCTATATATGAGTGGAGGCTACCACCGGTATGCTGTGGCTTTTATGTTTCATATATGTTTTAAATGCATCAATGTGAGATGTCATTAACTCTTGTCCGGGCATATTTTTATACTGTACCAATGACCCAGACATAGCTGGTGCTAACTCTTAAAATATAGGGCCAAACACAAATTTTGCCCCCCAATCCCCAAAATTTGCATCTAAAACCAAAGAAAACATGTCCTGAATGGCCCTCCACACTTCACCTCTACTGCGCATGCGCAGTGTCAAGGACGTTCCGAAATTGGCGCCATTAATCATTCTAAGTTTGGCCCTTCATCAGTTAACATCTGACTGATCTTTGTGCTTGTAAATCTCAGTTTAAATGATGCCAGACACATAAATATTAGTGAAATGGTGATTCTAAGGAGGATAGAGAAGGAGGAGAGGAAAAATGTGTGACAGAATATTATCAGGGCTGTAACTTAAAATTTTTTAATGAAATTATGTTAAGTTACCTATTTTCGAGGCAGCAGCCATTTTGTTGTCATTCTGATTATTTAGTTACACTGTTTTTTAAGTGTTTTCCTCTCTCCCTGTCCTTTAAGTTCCCCCTTGCTATTCTCCCATGCTTTTGGCATAGTTTTTGTAATTATTATTACTAAATTTTCTTGGGAGTTTTAGCTGAATAACAGAATGAATTCTGTTCTTTTCCCCATGTTTACGTCTTCACCTACGGGTGGTTAGGCGTTGTGTTCTGCATCTACCATCTGATGTTCTGCAGTTTCTTCCCTGGAAGTCTCTGTTTTGCATCAGATAGTGTATTTTTGGTAACTGATTTCGGGCCTGGGTGCCTGGAGTCTTATTTTAGTGTTTTTACATTCATTGTTTACATTTACAACAGCCCTCTGTGTGAGGGGGGGATTTCTGGAAAATAATATCTTGATGTTATTTTAATCATAACTAGATACATTATTATTGTTCGTAAGTGTTGAATAAATTGTTTAAAATATTTTTAAAATTTTTGTCCACACTTAGGCTTGGGATCCATTGGGGCTCAACGTTACTTTTCAGAAACTTGGGCTGTTCTGAAAAAATATTTTTTCAAAATATTTTGATTTCAATTATTTTTTCTATATTAATGGATCATATTATTATTATGTATTTTGATTGCCAGGGGTTAGTGCGAGTACCAGGACTTGTTTTCTTTTCACATTGAAAGGATATTGATCAATTGTAATAAGAGGAAGTCTTCCTCTGACTTTTATAATCATTCTATATGTGGTCAGTGTACTCGCATTAACTCCTGTTCTGTATCGTATGATTTCGATGACAATATGGGAAGCGTATGTCACGGTATGTTAGTGGGGAATTGGACACTCCGGTCCTTTCCCCGCAGGGTCACTCTACTTTATCAATTTCTATTTCAGACGATCAAGATTAGGGTGATGTATCTGTGATGTCTTCCAACAGTGTGCCTCCGTCGTCACAATTAATGAAGGGCTAGCGGAAAAGTGCTCATGTAAATACGCCAATTGCCTAAGAGGACCCTAGTAGGTTCGACGGCCTTTGACGTCCGCTAGCTCGCCCGGTGTAGCGTCCATTTACCGAATGGTTTGGCAGCTAGGTTCGTCCGTTGCGGTCTACAAGGAATTTTGGGGTGATGTGAGCACTATAAATCAACCAAATGCACACCCAGTGACGGCGGATCAGAGGGAGAACGGAGGAAGCCTTTTAGTCCGGTTCATAGCTCGTTCTGGTCCATCTGGACGGCGAGCGAGAGAGGCCCCTCTCTCGTACAACAACATCTGGCCCCAGATGTTGTGGTACAAAATGTTTCGCATTCGGAGCAAACGTCCGTCGCTCGGGACGCTCCGACATATAGTCAGTCCGGAGTAGACTGTCAATAAGGCTTCCTCATTCTCATGGTAGCGCACACGACCGCTCTTGGCTACGTGACCTCGGATATCCAGTCAGCTTCGCCAGTCAGAGAATCATCGGCGACCAGGTCACACCATCCGGTAGCCAGGGACACGAGGCCTGCAGACTCCGGACGTTCGCATAGGAAGTGTGCGGGAGTCAACGTACATGGAGCTTCCGGCGGCAATGCATCGTAAGACCGCTACTGCACAGGCCTCGGGAACGGACGTGCTTTCCTAAATAGCACAGTTTATCGCAGCATCCCAGCATCAACTGAATCTGTCGCATATTTTTTATCCGACGATGCTGGGTCGGGACGCTCCGCGGAAGCGGGTACGGACGTCCGAAAATTTCATCCGGTCCGACAGGATACCGAAAGGGATTTGGAGGATTTCGAGCTTTCCCTTTCGGAACAACATATGCTGTTGTGTATGTCATCTGACTTGGTCTTCTACAGCTTCTTTCGTCGGACCAGAATGCTGCGATGCCGGATAAGAAACTGATAGCGTCGGTGGACTTTTGGTTTTTTGGTTCGGTTCAGGGACATCGTCCCTCAGTTCCGACATAGTCCAATAATGTCACACAAACTTTCGAATTATTGAACGACGCTATATATATTATTATTATATGCTTGCTATAACCAAGCATATCTGGTTCCTTGTTCGCAAAGTTACGGAGATGTCTTTCAAAAGTGTGCCTCTGTCGTCATAGTTAATGAAGAGCTAGCGGCAATAAGTGCTCATGGAATATGTCTATCGCCTAAGAGATCCCTTGTAGGATCGACGGAGTGACATTCGCTAGCTCACCCGGTGTAGCGTGCATTCATCGAATGGTTCGGCTGCCGGATTCGTCCGTTGCGGTCTAGGAAGGAGATTTGGGTGATGCGAGCACTTTAATTACTTTAGTACTCACCCAGTGACGGCAGATTGAGGACAGATCGGAGGAAGCCTGTTAGTCCGGTTCCTGGCTTGTCCAGGTCCGTCCAGGCTGTGAGCGAGAGAGGTCCCTCTCTCGTCCAACAACATAGGGGACCGCATGTTGTGGTTCAGATATTTTACATTCGGAGCATATGTCTGTCGGTCGGGACGCTCCGTTATATTGACAGTCCGAGAGACTGTCCATAATGCTTCCTCATCCTCACAGCAGGGGAAACGACTGCACATTGGCTACGTGACCTCGAGTATCCGATCAGTTTCATCATTCAGTGATTCCACGGCGAATAGGTCACGCCATCCGGTAGCCAAGAGACACGAGGCCTATACACTCCGTTCGCTCGCATATTGGTAGTATGCACGGGGTAACGATCATGGAGCTTCCAGCGGCAATGCATTGTAGGACCGCTTCTCCTCAGGCCTCAGTGACGGACGTGCTATCCGAGTTAGCACAGTTGTTTCGCAGCATCCCAGCAATCGACAGTTTCTTGGTCGAATCAGGAATTATCCGACGGCGCTGGGTCGGTGCGGTCCGCGGTTGCATCAGGTACGGACGACCGAACGCTTTATAGGGTCCGACAGGATGGCGAAAGGGATTCGAAAGATTTCGAGTTTTCCCTTTCGTAGTATCGGAAGCTGCCATTCATATCTTCTGGCATTATCTTCCAGTGATTGTTATTTTGGACTACATTGCTGCGATGTTGGATAAGAGACTTATAGCGTCATTGGACTCGGAATTTTGGATCGGTTCAGGGACATTGTCCCTGACTTACCGACGCAGTCCAATAATTTCATCACAACATGTGTTTTATTTTTCGACGCTATATATGCATACAAGCCTGCTACCAAGCATGATAGTTTAGTTTCTTGTCCGCGTTGCTCATTTCTGCCGTTTTATCATTTATACGAATAGTTTATTTTGGCAGAGCAGGGCATACCGAGAGTTCATATGCGTCTAGACGGTGTGGTTAAAGACTGGAAATATTCTTTTTCGCCGTCTATGTCTTTTCCAACCTCAATGTTGGAAACGACAATGATGTCTAGTAGACTTAACTTAGACGCTTTATCATACGTAATCCACCTTACTGAGGCGTTATCATTACGTCTTCAAGAAAAGATTTACGGGATATTATTCTCAATGTGATTTCTTTTGAGGGCAGTAGTTTGTTCACGTATAACTCCGCCCTTCAGTGGCTGATTGGAGTTGGTTAGACGTGACACAGCCCTAGCTACATCCACGCGCGTGGATAGTAAGGTTAAGAACTCTCTCAGAGTCGCTTCGTTCTCGGAGGAGCTTCTCTTCGACGGCAACTTTTCAGCAATCCATGAATTGCTCGATTTACACGTTCTCTTGTCTATCTAGTGTTACAAGAGATTCAGACTGGGGCAAACATTCGGTGGTTGACTCAGAGAGTGCCACTGCAGTTGCCGGACCCGAGTGTTGCAGTTATGACGGTTGCCAGTCAAACAGATTGGGATATAATAGTGATCCCAACGGATTCGAAGTGCCAGGGTCTTTGGGTTCCGCAGTCTCTTAGCAACCAATTATCTTCCGCGGAATAATGTTTTTTAGGCTTGCTTTATGTCATTGCATGAACATTATTCAGAAACGCATGCCCAAATCCTGTCCATTAATTCGACAGTAGTGGCGTATCTCCGGAACCAGGGAGGCACTCATTCGTTTCCGTTATTCAATTTAATGGAAAGAATCCGTCTGTTGGTTATAGTACACCAAGTTCTGTTTCGGTCCGTCATATTCCGGGTCGTCTGATTGTTTTACCGGACTCCCGTTCACTTAGGGGTCGCTTGTTGCTGTCAGAATGGACTCTCAACAAACAAGTATTCAATCAGATTTGCTATCTATGGGAGCGCCCAATGATGATTTATTTACGACACAGCTTGCTAATCAGTTGCAGACGTATGTGTTGGCTTGTCCGGATCTCTGAGCTAATGTTGTTAACGCTCTATTGATCTATAGGACGGAATGATCGGATACGCATATCCTCCGGCGCTGTTGTTTCAGCAGGTATTGCTAAGATAAACAACCACAATACATTTCTTTTGATAGCATCTCTATCTTCACAGAGACCATGGGTAATTTACTCTGTTGTCTACTGTGGGACTTAACGGGAAATCTTCCTCAATGAGAGGATCTTTTTTCGCTGGGTAAATCGTGTCATCTTTATCACAACCTGCAAGGTCGCAACCTTCACGTATTCCGTTGTGTGGTCCGTATTGCATTGTAAGCATTGTACTGGACGAGCTTTGGACGCGATTTCTTACTATAGGAGATCCTCTTCTTCGCTATTCTATGCGGCTAAAGTGGAGGCTCTTCCGTCGTTGGTGTAGGGATCATTATGTTCATATTGTTGATCCCTCCATACTACTCATTGCAACTTTTTAGTATACTTGTTTGACAAGATCTACTGCAGCCTGTTATTATTAAGGTTATAGGTTTATGTTACCTCATACCTATGCACTCTAGGATAGTTTACAATTGAGTCTTATGTCTCTTTATCTAAGTCAGTTAGTAACTTTTTGATAAATAGACTTAGAATCTTTAGATTAAATTCCTATATGGAATTTAACTTCGGTTCTTATTTAGCTAAGTAATCATTTGAGCCTCTGGAAACAGTAGTTTTCAAATTCTGACCTTTTAGACAGTAATTCTGTTGGTTTCTCTTTTACTGAAGAGTCAGTGAGTTTCATGCACTATCGATGGATGATTTTCACTTTCGTAGTTTCGGAATCACTACTTCCTTTACTATTCAGGTTGGATTTTTGCATAAGACTTAGGCTCCTAATATCCGGAACCTATTGTTATTAAGGTCCTTCCGTCTTCGTACGGGCATAGGCCTTTACTCTCTCCGGTTAGAGTTTATGTATTTATAAACAGATATCTGTTTATTACTACGGGCGTAAGCTTCTTCTGTCTTTGATGCCTAATAGAAGGATGTTACGCTCCATTCTATTGCTAATGGATTCTATTAACTATCGGTACTGCTTATGGTATATCATTGACTCAGCAGTTGTGCTTAAGATTTCGGCTCATGAAGTAAGAGTTCTTCTACATCTTGGGCTTACATTAATAGTGTCGCTATTATAGATTTTTGAAGGCTGCTCATTGCGCTCAGCCATCCACATTCATGAATTTTTATCTCAGAAATATCGAGTCCATTTCTGGAGGCCTCTATTGTTAGGTCTATTATCTACTGCTCAGAATGTCATTCACTTAACAGTTGCTACTATAGCTAGGTAGGCTGTCTGTTTCGGCAGTGACTCCGTTCTGCTGCCCTCTTCGCTCTGGGCTATTTGACCCAGGGCAAGAAAAAGGGGGGGGGGGGGGAGGGTGTTCCCTTGGGTCACCTGTTTTACTATGAAAACAAGGGGATACCTCCTCCGGAGTTAGTAATTCTGAGCTGTTATTGGGATGGTTGTTTAGTGAGAAGTTTATGTTTTAAAAATTCATTCAAGTCTTAGTTTTTAAAGTATAGCTTTTGAATATTGCATGTGTCAACGGACATGATTATGCAATCCTCAGACACTTTTAAGGAGTATAAGAGTCTCTGTTCTCTAGACTTACTTTATTTATTGGCTTACTTTAAAATTATTAGTATAAGGATTATATTGGATATTAATAGAGTACATGGATGTATGATGCTCAATTTTGGAAGGTGTTGTATCTTTCTAATTTATCATAAATAAGAAAGATACATGTAAGGCCTATTACTTCTTTTTCCCTAGAGGGGATGACTCTATTTTATATTATTGAGCGTATTCCATCTTGCTCTATGTCCTTGGCCCTCCAGCCTTTTTACTATTCAGCTATGTCTGGGTCATTGGTACAGTATAAAAATGTTAAAAAATTTATAGTAATTTCTATATTTTTTATACTTACCAATGACCCAGACGGGGATGGCCCTCACAGGAGTTGGGAACTCTTGTCTCCCCGCTGAGTACATAGCGCTTACCAGGCACTGGGTATTAGAATGATTAATGGCGCCAATTTCGGAACGTCCTTGACACTGCGCATGTGCAGTAGAGGTGAAGTGTGGAGGGCCATTCAGGACATGTTTTCTTTGGTTTTAGATGCAAATTTTGGGGATTGGGGGCAAAATTTGTGTTTGGCCCTATATTTAAAGAGTTAGCACCAGCTATGTCTGGGTCATTGGTAAGTATAAAAAATATAGAAATTACTATAATTTTTTTAACTTTTCGGACATTTTGGACTTTTTTAATAGATGTTAGACTTTTGTGTAAGTGTGGACTTGGAAAATTTCTGACCAGTTTCGCTATATATGAGTGGAGGCTACCACCGGTATGCGCTAGCTTTTATATTTCATATATGTGTTAAATGCAATAATATAAGACGACATTCAACCTTTTCTGGACATTTTTTTGAGATTTTGGACTTTTTTAATGCAATGTTAGACTTTTTAGCTCACCAACGTTTTTGTAAGTGTGGACTTTCTGACTTGTTTTGCTATACAGGTACATAAGTGGACCAAATTTGTAATAAGCCTAGGTTTATTGCATGCCATGTGTTGGTGCGCTAATGAGGTGGTCCACCCCCCCCCCCCCCTCTTGTTTTAATAACCCTTTATCCAATGCATACAATATCAAAATTAGTTATTATTTACATTTTTTCCCCAAATATTGACAAAACTGAGTATGTTCCAGTGAGGGGAGATCTCCTGATATGGTTTTATTTAAATTTTTTGAATTTTTTTTGTTTTTTCTACTGCCCCATATGTATATTACATGGGTGGAGGGGGCTGATTCCTTAGGTAAAGGGTTAAAATGCCCAGAAATTCACTGTAATTATTTTTTGCAGGTGATCTCACAGATGCTAAACTTCCAGACAACATTGATTCCAAACAGTCTGTAAATGAATGGTTGAAGTACAAAGAAGTCTTGTCAGTTTGTAAAGAATTTTATGGAGCTGCATGGTTAGATATCAAAGGCAATCATGGTAAGAAATTGCATATATTACAATGTGTGATTGTGTAATTCATATTTGACTCTTGCATTACTATAAGGCCCCCACAAAGTAGATACCATCTGTTAGTCAGGTCATTTTTAGCTCAGCTTTGGCGAAGCCAAATTTTAGCTTATGTCATGTCCGTCTGTCCGTCAACAATTCAATACGGCTCGTGCTAGAGGCCGTATTTATGAACCGATCTTTACGAAACTTCATGGGTACCGAGTGTTTTGGGGTCTGGTCTGAAAATCAAAATGGCCGATAGCAGCCATTTTGTACAAAATTAGGTGCAATCAGATTTGACACAGAACTTCCATATGAAAGCACTGATTTGAATAATTTTTTTGTGTGAATGTTTAGTACCATGGGATACATCACATATAATACGGGTTTTTTTCTTGTGCAGAAATTATGCAAATTAGATGAACTTTGATTTTTTCAGCGCTACTTACACACAGTAAGTACACATGTCAATACAGCTCGGGCTAGAGTCTGTATTTATGAAACGATCTTCACGAAACGTCTTGGGTACCTTTGTTATCACCTTGGGATGAGAATGAGTGTTTCTGGTGCGGTCCAAAATTCAAGATGGCTGCCAGTAGCCATTTTGTACCGAAATTAGGTCTAATCAGTTTTTTGTACACAACTTCTATTCGGCTCAGGCTAGAGGCTGTATTTATGAACCAATCTTTACGAAACTTCTTGGGTACCTTTGTTATCACTGTGGGATGAGAACGAGTATTTTTGGGTGTGGTCCGAAATTCAAGATGGCCACCAGCAGCCATTTTGTACCAAAATTAGTGCAATGAGTCTTTTGTACAGAACTTCTGTATGAAAGTTCTGATTTGAATAAATTTTTGTATGAATGTTTAGTAACATGGAATACATCACATATAGTATGGGTTTTTTTCTTGTGCAGAAATTATGCGAATTAGATGAACTTTGATTTATTCAGTGCTACTTATACACTGTAAGTGCACATGTCAATACGGCTCGGGCTAGAGGCTGTATTTATCAACCGATCTTCACGAAACTTCTTGGGTATCTTTGTTATCACCTTGGGACGAGAACGAGTGTTTCTGGGTGCGGTCCAAAATTCAAGATGGCTGCCAGTGGCCATTTTGTACCGAAATTAGGTCCAATCAGTTTTTTGTCACAACTTCTATACAGCTCGTATTTATGAACTGATCTTCATGAAACTTCTTGGGTACCTTTGTTTTCACCTTGGGATGGGAACGAGTGTGTTTTGGGGTGCCTTTGTTATCACAGTGCTATGTGAACAAATATTTTGGGGTTCAGTCAGACCCACTCTGGGACTCAAAGATTTCTTTTCTAGTTTAGCATCTGACTGTCACCCACCTTTACAATACTTTACCTATACATTTGTTACAGGCTACGGTCAGTATTTATGTACAGACCGTTACAATACTTTATATGTACCTTTGTTATCAGGTCATTACCTAGATGTTTGTCATTGCTGTGTGACCTACTATACATGTACATGTCTTAACAAGTTGAGCTACAGTGTCATTGACACTTTCATTTGTAACATTGAAGTGGGTGGACGGGTGAGCGGGCATTCAGTTTTTAGCTGAACTTGACAAAGTCAGGCTGAGCTATTGCCATCACTTCTCGTCCGTCGGCGTACATATGTCTGGGCACATGTATGTACGTACGTCCACAATTTCCTTTGGCACACCTCACAGGTCGCATTTGTGATCAGATCGCTTTGAAACTTGGTATGCTTGTTTGGTCTGACCTCTAGAAGGGAGCTATCAATTTTCTTCAATTTCCATCAAAAAATGTTGCCGCCGGCAAAGTTCTTAGAACTTAGTTTAGTCAGACCTCAATATTTACCTTTGGCACACCCAAGGGCACATTTATGATCAGATTGCTTTGAAACCTGGCACGCTTGTTTGGGGTGACCTCTAGATGGGAGCTTTCGATTTCTTCCATTTCCGTCAAAAAATGTTGCTGCTGGCAATGACTTTGAACTTAGTTTAGTCAGGTGTCAATATATTCCTTTGGCACGCCGTACAAGGCACATTTTTGATCAGATTGGTTTTAAACTTTGTACGCTTGTTTAGGGTTACCTCTAGATGGGAGCTATCTATTTTCTTCGATATCCGCCAAGAAATGTTGCCGCTGGCAATGACCTTTGATGAACTTAGTGCAATTATGCATCAAAATTTCCCTTTGGCACACCCTGCGGGGCACATTTATTAGTGGATCGCTTTGAAACTTGGTATGCTTGTTTGGGGAGCCACCTTTAGATAAGAGCTATTGATTAGCATTCATTTCTGTGAAAAAAGTTGCCATTTACAATAACCTCTGAACTTACAGCATTTATGTATCAACATTCTTCCTTTAGCCAGTCTTACAGTTTACATTTAAAAATGCATGGATCACTCTGACGTTCACACACAATGCTGTTATGTTGAAATTTCACCAATTAACATTCGTACCAATTATCTTCAATTTTGCCATTTCACTTATAACTTAAAAAGTTCAAGTTTGTCAAGTTGAGCTACAGTGTCATTGACACTTTCATTTATTTTATTTTATTTTTTTTAAAAATTATTTCTTTCCCATTAAAATTCATGTTCTTGGTTTGTTTTATGTTATAGGCCTCATAATCTACAGAATAGCATAGATGGTGGTGCATTTCATCTCTTGCCTTCAAGAAGACTGTGCAATGCTAAAGCATTGCAAAGCCTTGTTGCACTCAAGGAGTAAATATTTATCAATTTTATTAACTTTGGTAAAATATCAGACATTAACCTTTTCATTTTCATATTTTTATACTGTACCAATGACCCAGACTTAGCTGGTGCTAACTCTTAAAAATATAGGGCCAAACACAAATTTTGCCCCCCAATCCCCAAAATTTGCATCTAAAACCAAAGAAAACATGTCCTGAATGGCCCTCCACACTTCACCTCTACTGCGCATGTGCAGTGTCAAGGACGTCCCGAAATTGGCGCCATTAATCATTCTTTGTTTGGCCCTTCATCAGTTAACATCTGACTGATCTTTGTGCTTGTAAATCTCAGTTTAAATGATGCCAGACACATAAATATTAGAGAAATGGTGATTCTAAGGAGGATATAGAAGGAGGAGAGGAAAAATGAGTGACAGAAAATTATCAGGGCTGTAACTTAAATTTTTTTAATGAAATTATGTTAAGTTACCTATTTTCGAGGCAACAGCCTGTTGTGGTCATTCTTGTTATCAAATTACACTGCTTGTTCAGTGTTTTCCTCTCTCCATTTCCTTTAAGTCCCCTGTTGCTATTCTCCCATGCTTTTGGCATATTTTCTGTAATTTTATTACTAACATTTCTTGGGAGTTTTAGCTGGATAACAGAATGAATTCTGTTCTTTTCCCCATGTTTACGTCTTCACCTATGGGTGGTTAGGCGTAGTGTTCTGCATCTACCATCTGATGTTCTGCAGTTTCTTCCCTGGAAGTCTCTGTTTTGCATCAGATAGTGTATTATTGGTAACTGATTTCGGGCCAGGGTGCCTGGACTCTTGTTCTAGTGTTTTTACACTTATTGTTTACATTTACAACAGCCCTCTGTGTGAGGGGGGATTTCTTGAAAATAATATCTGGATGTTAATTTAATCATAACTAGATACATTATTATTGTTCGTAAGTGTTGCATAAATTGTTTAAAATATTTTTAGAATTTTTGTCCACACTTACAGTACGTGGAGAGTGTATTATCACTAAAACACCCCCAGAGTGGAGATTCCACCCAACGAATAATTGCAAATTTGTTGCAAAGCAAAACCAGCACAAGCAAAGTTTCAACCAATGGACATCCGGGTTTAACCCGGAGGTCCATTGGCTGAAAGATTGGTTGTATTTTTTGTCGATATGTACAAAATTTTAAAGTTATAGCTTGGGTGATAACTCCACTCCGCGGGTGATTTAGTTACAATCCACTCTTCACGTACTGTAGGCTTGGGATCCATTGGGGCTCAACGTTTCTTTTCAGAAACTTGGGCTGTACTGAAAAAATATTTTTTCAAAATTTTTTGATTGCAATTATTTTTTCTATATTAATGGATCATATTATTATGTATTTTGATTGTCAGGGGTTGGTGCGAGTACTAGGACTTTGTTTTCTTTTCACAATGAAAGGATATTGTTCAATTGTAATAAGAGGAAATCTTCCTCTGACTTTCATAATCATTGTATATGTAGTCAGTGTACTCGCACTAACTCCTGTTCTGTATGTGTTAATTTCGATGACAACATGGGAAGCGTGTGTCACGGTATGTTAGTGGGGAATTGGCCATTCCGGTCCTTTCCTCGCAGGGTCACTCTACTTTATCAATCTCTATTTCAGACGATCAAGAATAGGGTGATGTATCCGTGATGTCTTCCAAAAGTGTGCCTCCGTCGTCACAATTAATGAAGAGCTAGCGGAAAAGTGCTCATGTAAATACGTCAATTGCCTAAGAAGACTCTAGTAGGTTCGACGGCCGTTGACGTCCGCTAGCTCACCCGGTGTAGCGTCCATTCATCGAATGGTTCGGCAGCCGGGTTCGTCCGTTGCGGTCTAGAAGGAGTTTTGGGGTGATGCGAGCACTATAAATCAACCAAATGCACACCCAGTGACGGTGGATTAGAGGGAGAACGGAGGAAGCCTTTTAGTCCGGTTCCTAGCTCGTCCAGGTCCATCCGGACTGCGAGCGAGAGAGGCCCCTCTCTCGTACAGCAACATCTGGCCCCAGATGTTGTGGTACAAAATGTTTCGCATTCGGAGCATATGTCCGCCGCTCGGGACGCTTCGATATATAGTCAGTCCGGAGAGACTGTCAATAAGGCTTCCTCATTCTCATGGTAGCGCACACGACCACTCTTGGCTACGTGACCTCAGATATCCAGTCAGCTTCGCCAATCAGAGAATCATCGGCGACCAGGTCACACCATCCGGTAGCCAGGGACACGAGGCCTGCAGACTCCGGACGTTCGCATAAGAAATTGTATGGGAGTCAACGTACATGGAGCTTCCGGCAGCAATGCATCGTAAGACCGCTACTGCACAGGCCTCAGTGACGGGCATGCTATCCCAAATAGCACAGCTTATCGCAGCATCCCAGCAACGACAGAATCTGTCGCATCATGTATTATCCGACGACGCTGGGTCGGGACGCTCCGCGGAAGCAGGTACGGACGTCCGAAAATTTCATCCGGTCCGACGGGATGCCGAAAGGGATTCGGAGGATTTCGAGCTTTCCCTTTCGGAACAACATAAGCTGTTGTTTATGTCATCTGACTTTATCTTCTAGAGGTTCTTTCGTCGGACCAGAATGCTGTGATGCCGGATAAGAAACTGATAGCGTCGGTGGACACAGAAATTTTTGGTTCGGTTCAGGGACATCGTCCCTCAGTTCCGACATAGTCCAATAATGTCTCACAACTTTCGAATTATTGAACGACGCTATATATATTATTATTTGCTTGCTATTAACAAGCATGTCTGGTTTCTTGTTCGCAAAGTTACGGAGATGTCTTTCAAAAGTGTGCCTCTGTCATCATAGTTAATGAAGAGCTAGCGGCAATAAGTACTCATGGAATATGTCAATCGTCTAAGAGGTTCCTAGTGGGATCAACGGAGTTGACATTCGCTAGCTCACCCGGTGTAGCGTCCATTCATCGAATGGTTCGGCAGCCGGGTTCGTCCGTTGCGGTCTAGGAAGGAGATTTGGGTGATGCGAGCACTATAATAAACTTTAGTACACACCCAGGGGGCACGGTGGCTCAGTTGGTAGAGGTGCAGGCTGCAAGCCGAGAGGTCCTCGGTTCGAATCCCACCTGCGGCAACCGCGTTGTGTCCTTGGGCACGACACTTCACCCTGATTGCCTACATGGGGGCACGATGACGCTGTGTACTGAGGCGTACTGCACGTCGATGGTGCGCATGTCTTCAACCAATCTAACCCTGCCTGTGCTGCGGTGCAGAGTTCAGAGTTACGATGTTGGGGAGCTGACAGCTGCTCGTCGTTGCTCGGTGGTTCTCTCCGGGTACTCCGGCTTCCTCCACCCGTAAAACTGTCACGGTCACGATTAGCCATTGTGCATAAGTATGTGACCTTAAACACCACTAAATAAATAAATAGTACACACCCAGTGATGACGGATTAGAGGACAGATCAGAGGAAGCCTGTTAGTCCGGTTCCTAGCTCATCCAGGTCCGTCCGGGCTGCGAGCGAGAGAGGTCCCTCTCTCGTACAACAACATATGGGACCGGATGTTGTGGTACAGATATTTCGCATTCGGAGCATATGTCTGCCGCTTGGGACGCTCCGTTATATTGACAGTCCGAGAGACTGTCGATAATGCTTCCTCATCCTCACAGCAACGCACACGACCGCACATTGGCTACGTGACCTTGAGTATCCGGCCAGCTTCGTCATTCAGTGATTCCACGGCGAACAGGTCACGCCATCCGGTAGCCAAGGGACTCGAGGCCTATACACTCCGTTCGTTCGCATAATAGAAGTATGCATGGGGTAACGAACACGGAGCTTCCAGCGGCAATGCATCGTAAGACCGCTTCTCCACAGGCCTCAGTGACGGACATGCTATCCAAGTTAGCACAGTTTATTGCAGCATCCCAGCAATCGACAGATTCTCGGTCGGATCAGGAATTATCCGACGGCGCTGGGTCGGTGCGCTCCGCTGTTGCATCAGGTTCGGACGACCGAACACTTTATAGGGTCCGACAGGATGGCGTAAGGGATTCGGCGATTTCGAGCTTTCCCTTTCGGAACAACGGAAGCTGCCATACATTTCTTCCGGCATTATCTTCCACAGGTTGTTCCGTCGGACTACATTGCTGCGATGCTGGATAAGAGACTAATAGCGTCATTGGACACGGAGTTTTGGATCGGTTCAGGGACATTGTCCCTGACTTACCGACACAGTCCAATAATGTCATTAGAACATTTGAATTATTTTACGACGCTATATATATATAAGCTTGCTACCAAGCATGATAGTCTAGTTTCTTGTCTGCAATGCTCTTCTGCCTTTTATCAATTCTAGGAATTAATTAATTTTGGCAGAACAGGGCATACCGAGAGTTCATATGCGTCTAGACGGTGGGGTTGAAGACTGGGAATTATCGTCATATTCCGGGTCGTCTGATTGTATTAGCAGACTCCCTTTCACGTAAGGGTCGCTTGTTGCCGTCAGAATGGACTCTCAACAAACAAGTATTTAATCAGATTTGCTATCAATGGGAACGCCCAATGATAATTTATTTGCGACACAACTCACTATTCATTTGCAGACGTATGTGTTTGCATGTCCGGATCCCTGAGCTTATGTTGTTAACGCTCTATTGATCTAATAGGACGGAATGATAGGATATGCGTATCCTCCAGCACTGTTGATTCAGCAAGTATTGCTAAGATAAACATCCATAATACAATTCTGGTGATAGCATTTCTGTCTTCACAGAGACCGTGGGTAAATTTACTCAGGTGTCTACTGTGGGACTTACCTCGAAAACTTCCTCCATGAGAGGATCTTCTTTCGCTGGGGAAATCGTGTCAACTTCATCACAACCCGCAAGGTCTCAACCTTCACGTATTCCGTTGTGTGGTCCTTCTTGCATGGCAAGCATTGTACAGGACGAGCTTTGGACGCGATTTCTTACTGTAGGAGAACCTCTTCTTCGCTATACTATGCGGCTAAAGTGGAGGCTCTTCCGTCGTTGGTGTAGGGATCATTATGTTGATATTTTTGATCCCTTCATACTAGACATTGCAACTTTCTAGTATACTTGTTTGACAAGATCTACTGCAGCCTGTTACTATTAAGGTTATAGGTCTATGTTATCTCATACCTATGCACTCTATGATAGTTTACAATTGAGTCTTATGTCTCTTTATCTAAGTCAGTTAGAAACTTTTCGATAAATAGACCTACAATCATTAGATTAAATTCCTATACGGAATTTAGCTTCGGTTCTTATTTAGCTAAGTAATCATTTGAGCCTCTGGAAACAGTAGTTTTCAAATTCTGACCTTTTAAGACAGTAATTCTGTTAGTCTTCTCTTTTACTGAGGAGTCCGTGAGCTTCATGCACTATCGGTGGACGATTCTCACTTTTGTAGTGACGGAAACACTACTTCCTTTACTACGTAGGTTGGATTTTTGGTTAAGAGTCAGGCTCCTAATAATATCCGGAACCTATTGTTATTAAGGTCCTTCCGTCTTCGTATGGGCATAGGCCTTTACTCTGTCTGGTTAGAGTTTACGTATTTATAAACAGATATCAGTTTATTAGTACAGACGTAAGCTTCTTCTGTCTTTGATGCCTAATAGAAGGACATTATGCTCCATTCTATTGCTAATGGGTTCAATTAACTATCGGTACTGCTTATGGTATATCATTGACTCAGCAGTTTGTGCTTGAGATTTCGGCTCATAAAGTAAGAGCTCTTTCTTCATCTTGGGCTTACACTAATAGTGTCGCTATTATAGATTTTTGAAGTCTGCTCATTGCGCTCAGCCATCCACATTCATGAATTTTTATCTCAGAATATTGAGTCCATTTTTGGAGGCCTCCATTGTTATGTCCATTATCTACTGCTCAGAATGTCATTCACTTAACAGTTGCTACTATAGCTAGGTAGGCTTTCTGTTCCGGCAGTGACTCCGTCCTGCTGCCCTCTTCGCTCTGGGCTATTTGACCCAGGGCAAGAAAAAGGGGGGAGGGAGGGGGGGAGGGTGTTCCCTTGGGTCACCTGTTTTAATATGAAAACAAGGGGATACCTCCTCCGGAGTTAGTAATTCTGAGCTGTTACTGGGATGGCTTTTAAGTGAGAAGTTTATGTTTTAAAAATTCATTCAGGTCATAGTTTTTAAAGTATAGCTTTTGAATATATCACGTGTCAAACGGGCGTTATTATACAATCCTCAGACACTTTTAAGGAGTATAAGAGTCTCTATTCTCTAGACTTTATTTATTGGCTTACTTTAAAAATTATTAGTATAGGATTATACTGGATATTAATAGAGTACATGGATGTTATGATGCTCAATATTGGAAGGTGTTGTGTCTTTCTAATTTATCATAAATAAGAAAGATACATGTAAGGCCTAATACTCCTTTTCCCCTAGAGGAGATGACTCTATTTTATATAATTGAGCGTATTTCAACTTGCTCTATGTCCTAGGCCCTCCAGCCTTTTTACTATTCAGCTAAGTCTGGGTCATTGGTACAGTATAAAAATGTTAAAAAATTTATAGTAATTTATATATTTTTTATACTTACCAATGACCCAGACGGGGATGGCCCTCCCATGAGTTGGGAACTCATACCTCCCCACTGAGTACATAGCGCTTACCAGGCACTGGTTACAAGAATGATTAATGGCGCCAATTTCGGGACGTCCTTGACACTGTGCATGCGCAGTAGAGGTGAAGTGTGGAGGGCCATTCAGGACATGTTTTCTTTGGTTTTAGATGCAAATTTTGGGGATTGGGGGGCAAAATTTGTGTTTGGCCCTATATTTTTAAGAGTTAGCACCAGCTAAGTCTGGGTCATTGGTAAGTATAAAAAATATATAAATTAATATAAATTTTTTAACTTTTTTTAAAAGTTTGTATTGGTTATAGAAAGAGAGCATGCTGCATCCAAAATGACCATGTGGGCAAGGGTCGATTTAATTTCTAAAAATTTAATAGCAGTTTTCTAACTTGGATTAGCATTTCCTATTATTTACATGATTTTTCATTTGAAATTGATCAGCTATAGTTTAAAATTGATTCGAAAACTGCTATGCAAATCCAGTTAAATCAAGCCCTGCATATGGGAGGGCCTGAGAAACAGATGTTTAACTTTTTTAGGCCCAACTAGGTTTCATTTGGCGGAGAATAAAAGGTACAGGGATACTAAATAAATTTCAAATTTTATTGTTCAGAAACTTCAGTTCACATCTGAGATAATGAATGTTGATTTTTATAGAGAGGTAATGCAAAAGAAATGGGGCTCAGAGATTCAGGCTGAGAAAATCAAATCTTGAATCATTTCTCACCACTTTCAAGTTGTAGATATTGCACATTCTTACAACCATGAATATTGCCTCTTACCACTCTCACTCAAGTATTGCATTCACAGACCTGTCATTCTTTAAAAATGCAAGAGGGCTAAAAATCGCTTTCCTGACATGGCTTTGTCGAGCGATTAGGTCTCCTCAAGCTTACAAAAGCTGAAAGTGGCAAAATGAAGTCTTACAATTAAGGAATTCTGCTTAGTGGGCTTTGTACATTTCATTTAATGCTGCTAAAAAGGTAGTCTTTGTGAGTCGGCTACACTGCCCCCCCCCCCCCCCTCCCCCCCCAAAAAAAAACAAAAAAAATAACATCCTCAAATGTGGGTTGGAATGCATCAAGATAACAAACTGATTTTGAACTGCCAGGGAAGCATGGTCACTGAGAGAACTAGGTCTGTTCAACATAACTGGAGGCTCTCTACCAGAAACTAGTGGTGGTCGGTATTAACCCTTTACCCAACATAATGACTAATATCATCTAGTGCTGTTCATAAAACTCACCATTTAGTTTTCCTTATTTTTTGTCTCAAAAACATAGGTTAGGAACTCGTTCCAATGAGGGTTCATAATAAGCTCAGTTTTTGATGCAAAAAAATGCCAAAAATTTAGTTATTCAACAATTTTGTTTGCAAGTGTCTTCTGCCTTTCATGTTAGGTAAAGGGTTAAAGATTAAATATTGCGATAATTTATGAGAAATGCCACAGTTTTTGGTATTATCGTTCTTGCCACAATCATCGCTAATTGATATTTTGAGTAAACTTCAAATGGTGATCAAACACCTGACAGCGTCTGTCAGAAACTTTATGACCTTGTCCCATCACTGTGAAAACTCCATCTGCAGCACATACCACTGATAGTTACAAAAAGATCATTTTAAATGGCAGCTTTCCATTTAAATATAAAGAAAAGACACTTGTTTATCTGTTTAGTTGTGGTTAGCGTGCCTTGAAATGCCTGACATACAAGAGTTATGGTCCTTATTAGACTTAGAAAACTGTCCGTACAAATATTTTGCATTATAACTCATGCATCAGTTGGTCCTTTGGAATGGTGTGAGACCAGAATGAGGGAAAGTATATCCACATTTTGTATGTTTTCTCCATGCGCACTTACCAGAGTTATGTCCCATGTTCAGTTTACAAAGCTGTCCATATGATCATTTTGCATTATATCTCAAGTATTGGTTGTCGGATTTTGATGCTCTTTAGTTTGGTTTGGTAAAAGATCGGTAATTGGGAAATGGTATCCACATGTTGCAGGTTTTTTTCCGCAGTCATCTCCCTTGTTAGTCCCCGTGGGAACCCCGGGAAGTAGGCAGCACTTGTTTACTGTGGTAAACCAGTTCCGCTTTACTAGTAAAATAGGACCCAGTCACCAATGCTTGGGGTGAAAGTCCTCTAAAATGGGCAACATGTTGATCAACGATTGACTAAACTTGACTTCATCTCCATGTTGTGTCACGATTAGCCATAGTGCATAAATATGTGACGTTAACCACCAACAAACAAACATCTGCCTTGTTAGACTTCGTATACTTTTCGTTCTCGTGTTTTGAATCATAACTCAAGCATCGGTAGTAAAAATTTTATGCTGTTTGGTATGGTGAGAGACCAAGAGAGATGGGGGGGGGGGGGGGGGGAGGGGGGGGGAGGGGGTGGTTTCCACATATTTGTCCATAGGAACAATTTCTTTTGAATGGCATCAGAAAATTGGATTACTTTTAGATCACCCATATGAATGGGTATGCAAGAGGAGTTTTACCAGGCAAGTGTGCATGTGTGTTCATTTGTTTATTCAAAATGACAGACATTTATGCCATTCCGTTGTTTTTTGTTTTTTACATACTGACTATTTCACACATTTTTCCTTGAAAACTCTTTGTTTTTTCACAAATATTAGTTACCTGTGAGAAATGCCTCCACTCCAATGAGCTGCATATTGTATCTGTGGAGCTACAGGAGCAAACATATTTATTACTTTCCAAAGTGTGATTTACTGGGATTTCCCGGTTTGATTATAAACGATAACTTCACAGGTGAAATTATGTAATCAACAATTGTATCATGTATCTGTGCGCGCAAACAAAGATGCTTTGCCGTGGGTGTAATGGGGACTTCATTGTTTTTTTTGTTTTTTTTAACCCTTTACCTAACATGAAAAGCAGACAACACTTGCAAAAAGAATTCTTGAATAACTATTATTTTCATTTTTTGTCTCAAAAACATAGGTTATGACCCCTCATTGGAACGAGCTCGATGAGCTCGTTCCAATGAGGGGTCATAACCTATGTTTTAGAGACAAAAAATGAAAAAATAATGAAAATTAATTGGCGATTTTTGAGAATAGCGCTGGCCATTACGTTAGGTAAAGGATTAAATAATGTAATTATCATTAATAATGAAAATTAATAAACTGAGTAATCGCTTGACTAGACCGTTACATGAAATAATTCATTCGAGGCGAGGGACTATATTGTAAAACACCCGTGCGCATTCTCGCACTCGTGTTTATACAACGCCAGTCACCTCACATGAATTATTTCATGTAACCAGTCCAGTCAAGCGATTACTCTCTATGTAACTTTTTGCATTGCAACTTTATCTTATTTTTTTTTTTTTTCAATTTTTGCCTCAAAATCATAGTGTGAGAGCCCTTGTTTGATCGAGCCCACCGAGCTGAAATATTTTAGTTATTTGTCTGCTATTCTAGTTAGGTAAAAGGTTAAACAAACTTTAGTATTCCTGCTACTCAGGCTGCAATGTGAACTGAAGAGTGACACCTAGTGATCGACCAAATTTGGCATTCACATTCGGTATTGGCCAATAATGACCCATCAGGAGACCATCGGCGGTTGACTTTCAACATCAGTGGACGATGATGATATCTTTGGCTGTTGTTTGATGATCTAATTGATGTGTGTAGTGTAATTTGCATGGAATAAAGCACAATTAATCATTTAGAAACACTGTATTTGTATGAAGAATGCATGGTGAATGGAGGAAAGCTGAATGTGTTTCATCTGGTAAATATTTCATTGATAAATTACAAATATTATTCCTCCTAGACTTGCAATTGGCTGTAGTATTGGAGTTAGGATAATCAAAGATCAAAGTGTATGGTGCAGTCACATCTCAAATAGAACGTGACCTATAATTCCCTACATGATACAGTGGAGCCCACTTAATTGGATATCTCCAAATTGTATATCCCTGTTAATTATACCCCCGCTTCGAAGAAGTGGGGCTATATAGGAATCGCCCTGTACGTCCGTACGTCCGTCCGTCCGTCCGTCCATCCGTACGTCTTTCCGTCCGGACAAATTCTTGTGTGCGCAACTCCTCCTACATTAATGAACCGATTTTGATGAAACCTTCATCTCTATCAAGTGAACATGTGCATATTCCAAACTTTTTGATCTGCGACAATTTTAACCAGGTTATCTCTCTTGAACTTTGATTTAATATGGGTTTCTATATGAAATTCTTGTGTGCGCAACTCCTCCTACATTTATCAATCAATTTGGACAAAACTTTTCAGACATCATCACTACTAAGTGAACATGCGCATATTCCAAGATTTTTGATCTGCGACAGTTTTAACCAGGTTATCTCCCTTTGACTTAGATTTATTGTGTCTTTCCATCCGAACAAATTCTTGTGTGCGCAACTCCTCCTACATTAATGAACCGATTTTGATGAAACCTTTCAAACATCATCTCTACTAAGTGAACATGTGCATATTTTTATACTGTACCAATGACCCAGACATAGCTGGTGCTAACTCTTAAAATATAGGGCCAAACACAAATTTTGCCCCCCAATCCCCAAAATTTGCATCTAAAACTAAAGAAAACATGTCCTGAAAGGCCCTCCACACTTCGCCCCTACTGCGCATGCGCAGTGTCAAGGACGTTCCAAAATTGGCGCCATTAATCTTTCTAAGTTTGGCCCTTCATCAGTTAACATCTGACTGATCTTTGTGCTTATAAATCTCAGTTTAAATGATGCCAGACACATAAATATTAGTGAAATGGTGATTCTAAGGAGGATAGAGAAGGAGGAGAGGAAAAGAATGTGTGACAGAATATTATCAGGGCTGTAACTTAAAATTTTTTAATGAAATTATGTTAAGTTACCTATTTTCAAGGCAGCAGCCATTTTGTTGTCATTCTGATTATTTAGTTACACTGTTTTTTTAAGTGTTTTCCTCTCTCCCTGTCCTTTAAGTTCCCCCTTGCTATTCTCCCATGCTTTTGGCATAGTTTTTGTAATTATTATTACTAAATTTTCTTGGGAGTTTTAGCTGAATAACAGAATGAATTCTGTTCTTTCCCCATGTTTACGTCTTCACCTAGGGGTGGTTAGGCGTTGTGTTCTGCATCTACCATCTGATGTTCTGCAGTTTCTTCCCTGGAAGTCTCTGTTTTGCATCAGATAGTGTATTTTGGTAACTGATTTCGGGCCTGGGTGCCTGGAGTCTTATTTTAGTGTTTTTACACTCATTGTTTACATTTTCAACAGCCCTCTGTGTGAGGGGGGGATTTCTAAAAAATAATATCTTGATGTTATTTTAATCATAACTAGATACATTATTATTGTTCGTAAGTGTTGAATAAATTGTTTAAAATATTTTTAAAATTTTTGTCCACACTTAGGCTTGGGATCCATTGGGGCTCAACGTTACTTTTCAGAAACTTGGGCTGTTCTGAAAAAATATATTTTTATACTGTACCAATGACCCAGACTTAGCTGGTGCTAACTCCACAAAAACCAGGGCCAAACACAAATTTTGCCCCCCAATCCCCAAAATTTGCATCCAAAACAAAAAGAAATAATGTCCTAAAGGACCTCCATAATACGACTCTACTGCGCATGCGCAGTGACGCAGTCGTCCCGAAATTGGCGCCAAATATCATTCTCTGTTTGGCCCTTCATCAGTCAACATCTCACTGATCTTTGTGCTTGTAAATCTCAGTTTAAAGGATGCCAGACACGTAATTCTTGGAGAAAATGTGATTCTAAGGAGGATAGAAGGAGGAGAGGAAAAAAGAAGTGGCAAAAAATAATCAGGGCTGTACTTAAAATTTTTTGTTAAAATTATGTTAAGTTGCCTATTTTCGAGGCAAACGCCTCTTGTTGTCATTCTTGCTAATTGTTGCACTGCTTATTCAGTGTTTCCTCTCCCCTAACCTTCTAAAGTCCCCCCTTGCAATTCTCCCATGCTTTTGGCATATTTTTGAGAAGTTTCATTTCTAAAATTTCCCTGGGAGAGTTGCTTGGTTACAGAATGTTTTCTGTTATTTTCCCCATAGTTACGTTTTCACCCATGGGTGTATAACGTTTGTGTTCTGCATCTTCCATCTGATGTTCTGCAGATTCTCCCCTGGGAGTCTCTGTTTTGCATCAGATAGAGTGTAATTGAGGACTGATTCCGGGCCAGTTTTTTCAGTGCCTGGAGTCATGTTTTCTTCTGTGTTTACACTGTTTGTTTTCATTGGCAACAGCCTTTTTTGAGGGGGGCTGTTTGTCTTTGAGGTAGTTTATCTCATTATAAGATACATTTATATTATCCGAAAGTGTCTCATTAATTATTTTATATAATTTTAAAATTTTTGACCACACTTTGCCATCGGATCCATCGGGGCTCAACGTTACTTTTCAGCAACTTGGGCTTCTCTGAAAAAATATTTTTTCAAAATTATTTTGTTTTGCAATTGTTTTTTCATTTATTAATGGATCATGTTATTATGTATCTTTGTGTCAGGGGTTTTTGCGAGTAACTAGGACTTATTGTTGTTCCTTCACAATGAAAGGAACTTGTTCAAATTGTAATAGGAAGAAATCTTCCTCTGACTTTCATGATTATTGCATAAATTGTAGTCAGTGTTCTCGCATTAATCCCTGTCCTGTATGTGAACATTGGGATGAGAAACATTGGAAACGTGTGTCACGATATGTTGTTTCTGGAGAAAGAGCGATGCCGGCTCTTTCTCCACAAGGTCACTCTACTCTCTCAGTTTCTATTTCAGAGGAACCAGAACAGGGTGATGTTTCCATGTTATCCTCTTCAAGTGTGCGTCCGTCGTCACAATTAAATACAGAGCTAGCGGCAAAAGTGCTCATGGAGATTAGACAAATGTCGTCCGCTAGCTCGCCCGGTGTAGCGTCCATTCACCGAATGGTTCGGCAGCCGGGTTCGTCCGATGCGGTCCAAGAGGAAATTTTGGGTGATGCGAGCACTATAAAATAATAGATGCACACCCAGTGACGGCGGATAGTGAACGAGAACGGAGGAAGCCTTTTAGTCCGGTTCCTAGCTCGTCCAGGTCCAGCCGGGCCGCGAGCGAGAGAGGCCCCTCTCTCGTACAACAACATCTGGGACCAGATGTTGTGGTACAAAATGTGTCTTTAGCGGAGCATACGTCCGTCGCTCGGGACGCTCCGTTGTATAAGCAGTCCGCAGAGACTGTTAAGGCTTCCTCTTCTCGCCGGCGCACACGACCGCACCTTGGCTGCGTGACCTCCGATATCTTGCCAGCTTCGCCGAGGAAGGATTATTCGGCGACCAGGTCACACCATCCGGCAGCCAGGGACTCGAGACCGATGGACTCCGGACGTTCGCATAGGAAAAGTATGCGGGAGCCATCCGATGCGGAGCTGCCCTCGGCAAAGCAGCGAAAGACCGCTCCTCCGCAGGTCTCGACGTCGGACATTCTAGTGCAGATAGCACAGCTTATCGCAGCATCCCAGCAGCCGACAGAAACGGTGTCGGATCGAGAATTATCCGACGGCGCTGGGTCGGTACGCTCCGCCGAAGCATCGGGGGCGGACGACCGGGAACATCGGGAGGTCCGACCGGATGGTGAAAGGGATACGGATGAATTGGAGCTATCCCTTTCGGAACAACACAAAGCTGCCGTAGACTTCATCCGGCACTTTCTTCCTCAAGTTGTTCCGTCGGGCCAGACTGCTGCGCTTCCGGACAGGAGAATTATAGCGTCATTGGACTCTGATTTTTTCGAGCGGTTCAGGGACATCGCTCCCGAGTTTCCGTCGCAGTCCAATAATGTTGCAAGAACATTTGAATTATTGAACGACGCTATTTTTAAACTTGCTTCCAGGACAGGGAAAGCAGGCTTCTTGTCCGCAAATACTCTCAACCTGCCTTTCATTAATGCAAGGAATAAATTCGACACGGCAGGTCAGGGTATACCGAGAGTTCCTCTGCGTATGGACGACGAGGCGGAAGACTTAGAGCTATCATTACCGTCGTCAGCTTCTATTCCAACCGCAGTGTTGGAAACAGCTATTGCGTCTAACAGAGCCAATTTAGATGCCTTATCTTACGCAGATCACCTTACGAAGGCGTTATCACTGCGTCTTCAAGGGGAAGAGTTTCAGGATATACAATCCTCCTTAAGACTTC
Source organism: Pictodentalium vernedei (assembly GCA_031216915.1). Taxonomy (NCBI): domain Eukaryota; kingdom Metazoa; phylum Mollusca; class Scaphopoda; order Dentaliida; family Dentaliidae; genus Pictodentalium; species Pictodentalium vernedei. The sequence goes on from CM062292.1 coordinate 435,364,435, forward strand.
TTTCAAGGGCAGTAGCTTATTCCACGTGTAACTCCGCCCTTTCAGTGGCTAATTTGGAGTTGGTTAGACGTGACGCAGCCCTGTCTACATCCACACTAGTGGATTCTAAGGTGAAGAACTCTCTTAGAGTCGCTTCGGTCTCAGGAGATCTTCTCTTTGACGGCAAGCTTTCCGCTATTTATGATAATATTAAAAAGAAAGCTAGTGATTCTCTGTTGTTTAGATCCGCTCCTAAAAGGTCGGATTCAGCAGACACGAATAAGGCGGGCACTTCTGGGTCTTATCCGCCCAAGAGAGGTTCCTATAGAGGTTCCGGTGCGTCCTCTAGCTCTTATTCGAGAGACCGTCAGGATAGCGACTCTCGTTCGGGACGTCCTTCAGGCCGGGACAATCGGTCGGACGCCCCGAGGTCGACGAGGCGAGGTGCGGGTCGTGGAAGACGTGGTTTCTCCTACCGCAGGCCTCGCAGATCCAGGAGGTGATGGCTCAAACCTCTATCGCGTTCCGGTTGGCGGAAGGTTGTCGAGTTTTTCTCAAGAGTGGGCGTCGATTACGGACGACCCTTGGGTGAGAGGAGTGACTTCGGAAGGTCTAAAGATATCCTTCAAACGAAAGCCTCCATTAACTCGAAGTCCAAAGTGGACTCATCTTCCGTCAAACCCTCAGAAAAGAGACGCTCTGCTATCAGAGGTGCAGTCTCTTTTAATGAAGAACGCGGTAGAGGTCGTAGAAAACCAGGAATCGCTGGGATTCTACAGCCATCTGTTTCTGGTTCCGAAGCCAGACGGCTCGTTCCGTCCAGTAATAGATTTGAGCTGGATAAACAAGCTGATCATCGCTCCGAAGTTTTTTATGGAGACGATTCGATCGGTCAGAGCGAGTATTCGGTGTGAACGATTATGCAACGAGCATAGATCTCAAAGATGCGTACTTTCACGTCATGGTACATCCGACATTCCGAAAGTATCTACGCTTCGCAGTCCTAGGAGTGGTGTATCAGTTCCGGGCCATGTGCTTCGGATTGAATCTAGCACCCTGGGCTTTCACTCGAGTAATGAACTCGGTAATGATTTACTTCCGAGCTCATTCGTCTGCGGTAACGTCGGCCTACCTGGACGACATTCTTCAGAGGTACGGCAACGAGTTAACGCTTCAGAACGATGTTCAGAATCTTCTTCTATTGCTCCGACGTCTCGGTTTCATAGTAAACGAGGAGAAGTCGGATCTGGTGCCGTCCAAGTCATTCACTCATCTGGGAATGAGCTTCGAGACGCACAACAATCTCGTTCGTCTGCCGTTAACCAGAGCGAAATTAGTCAGTTGTTACGCTCGCTATTGTCTAAATACAGACAAAGTCACAGCGAGAGAATTTATGAGACTGATAGGTCTGTGCGGAGCCGCTGCGGATCTCATTCCGATGGGACGGCTACGCACACGGCCTCTTCAAATTTTCTTGACTCAGAATTGGAGTGTGAAAATTCATTCGCTCGATGTAGACGTTCTCTTGTCAGATCAAGTGAAACAAGAGATTCAGACTTGGGCAAACATTCAGTGGTTAACTCAAGGAGTTCCGCTGCAGTTGCCGGATCCGAGTTTTACCATTATGACGGATGCCAGTCAAACAGGTTGGGGTGCATCATTAATCCCAACGGATTCGAGATGCCAGGGTCTTTGGGATCCACAATTCCTGGGCAAGCACATAAACATCAAGGAAATGATGTCAATTTGGCTTGCGTTACGTCACTGGATGGACATTATTCACGATGCTCATGTCCAAATCCTATCCGACAATACGACAGTAGTGGCGTATATACGGAATCAGGGAGGCACTCATTCAGTTCCGTTGTTCAATCTAACGGAAAGAATCCTTCTGTTTGCGTTGGAACATCACGTTCTTCTTTCGGTCCGTCACATACCGGGTCGTCTGAATGTGCTAGCAGACTCCCTTTCTCGAAAGGGTCGCTTGTTGCCGTCGGAGTGGACTCTCAACAAACAAGTATTCAATCAGATTTGCTACCAATGGGAACGGCCAATGATAGACTTATTTGCGACACATCTCAACAATCAGTTGCAAACGTATGTGTCCCCGTGTCCGGATCCAAGAGCTTTTGCTGTAGACGCTCTATCGATCCCTTGGGACGGAATGATAGGATATGCGTATCCTCCAGCGCCGTTAATTCAACAAGTATTGCTAAAGATAAAACAATCTCAATGCAAGATTCTGTTGGTAGCATCTCTGTCGCCACAGAGACCGTGGATAAATCTACTCAGGTGTCTGTTGTGGGACCTACCGCGGAAGCTCCCTCCACGAGAGGATCTTCTTTGGCAGGGGAAGTCGCGCCAACTGCATCACAACCCGCAAGGTCTCAACCTTCACGTTTTTCCGTTGTGCGGTCCTTCTTGCATGGCAAGCACTTTACAGGACGAGCAGTGGACGCGATTTCTAACTGTAGGAGGACCTCCTCTTCGCTAAACTATGCGGCTAAGTGGAAGGTTTTCCGTCGTTGGTGTAGGGATCATTCTGTTGATATATTTGATCCCTCTATACCAGACATTGCTAACTTTCTAGTATACTTGTTTGACGAAATCAAACTGCAACCGGTTACTATAAAGGGTTATAGATCTATGTTATCTGATACCTATGCACATCATGATAGTTTACAAATTGGATCTAATGTCTCTTTATCGAAATTGGTTAGAAACTTTTCGATAAATAGACCCAGAACTCTTAGATTAATTCCTAAGTGGAATTTAGCTTGGGTTCTCCTTAAATTGAAGGAAAAGCCATTTGAACCTCTTGGGACAGTAGATTTCAAATTCTTATCTTATAAGACAGCTTTTCTCTTAGCTTTCTCTTCTGCCAGAAGAGTCAGTGAGCTTCATGCACTATCGGTGGATGATTCTCATTATCGTAGTGTTGGGAACACTATCACCTTCACTACTAACGTCGGTTTTTTAGCTAAGAATCAGGCTCCTAATAAATATCCGGAACCTATTGTTATTAAGGCTCTTCCGTCTTCAGACGGGCGTAGGCCTTTACTCTGTCCTGTTAGAGCACTACGTATCTATAAACAGAGATCTCAGTTCATCAGAAAGGGACGGAAACGTTTCTTTCTGTCTTTGATGCCTAATAGAAAGGACATTTCAGTCCATTCTATTGCTAGATGGATTCAGTTAACTATCCGTACTGCGTATGAAGATTTATCTTCTTCTCAGCAGTCTGTGCTTAAGATTTCTGCTCATGAAGTAAGAGCTCTTTCTACTTCCTGGGCTTATGCTAATAGTGTTGCTATTACAGATTTAATGAAGGCTGCTTATTGGTCTCAGCCATCCACATTTACTAATTTTTATCTCAGAAATATTGAGTCCATTTCTGGAGACCTGCATTGTTTAGGTCCGTTATCTGTTGCTCAGAATGTCGTCCACTAAACAGTTGCAACTATAGTTATGCAGGCTTTCTGTTCCGGCAGTGACTCCGTCCGGCTGCCCTCTTCGCTCTGGGCTATTTGACCCAGGGCAAGGGGAAGGGGGGGGGCGGGTGTTCCCTTAGGTCACCTGCTTTATAGTGAAAAGCAAGGGAATGCCTCCTCCAAGACAGTATTTCTGAGTCGCTTCCGGGATGGTTTTAAAGTGTAATATTAATGTTTAATTTCATTCATGTCTTATTTTTAAAGTGTAGCTCGGTGTGAAGCATTTGTATATGTCAAGTGTCAAACGGGCTTTAATATACAATACTCGGACACTTTTAAATGATTATAAAGAGTCTCAATTCTCTGGACTACTTTATTTATTGGCTTGTTTTAATAATAATTAGTATAAAGGTTATACTGGATATTAATAGAGAACATGAATGTTATTGTGCTCAATTATTAAGGGTAGTGTATCTTTCTAATTTAAATATTAAATAAGAAAGATACATGTAAAGCCTAATACTCCTTTTCTCCTTAAGGGGTTATCTCTTTATTTTATAATTGAGCTTATTGGATTTTCCTCTATGTCCTAGGCCCTCCAGCCTGTTTACTATTCAGCTAAGTCTGGGTCATTGGTACAGTATAAAAATGTTAAAAAATTTATAGTAATTTATATATTTTTTATACTTACCAATGACCCAGACGGGGATGGCCCTCCCTGAGTTGGGAACTCTTGCCTCCCCGCTGAGTACATAGCGCTGACCAGGCACTGCCAGTAAGAATGATATTTGGCGCCAATTTCGGGACGACTGCGTCACTGCGCATGCGCAGTAGAGTCGTATTATGGAGGTCCTTTAGGACATTATTTCTTTTTGTTTTGGATGCAAATTTTGGGGATTGGGGGGCAAAATTTGTGTTTGGCCCTGGTTTTTGTGGAGTTAGCACCAGCTAAGTCTGGGTCATTGGTAAGTATAAAAAATATATAAATTACTATAAATTTTTTAACTTTTTCAAAATATTTTGATTTCAGTTATTTTTTCTATATCAATGGATCATATTATTATTATGTATTTTGATTGCCAGGGGTTAGTGCGAGTACCAGGACTTGTTTTCTTTTCACATTGAAAGGATATTGATCAATTGTTTTAAGAGGAAGTCTTCCTCTGACTTTATTATCATTCTATATGTGGTCAGTGTACTCGCATTAACTCCTGTTCTGTATCGTATGATTTCGATGACAATATGGGAAGCGTATGTCACGGTATGTTGTTGGGGATTTGGACACTCCGGTCCTTTCCCCGCAGGGTCACTCTACTTTATCAATTTCTATTTCAGACGATCAAGATTAGGGTGATGTATCTGTGATGTCTTCCAACAGTGTGCCTCCGTCGTCACAATTAATGAAGGGCTAGCGGAAAAGTGCTCATGTAAATACGCCAATTGCCTAAGAGGACCCTAGTAGGTTCGACGGCCTTTGACGTCCGCTAGCTCGCCCGGTGTAGCGTCCATTCACCGAATGGTTCGGCAGCCGGGTTCGTCCGTTGCGGTCTAGAAGGAATTTTGGGGTGATGCGAGCACTATAAACTAACCTAATGCACACCCAGTGACGGCGGATCGGAGGGAGAACGCAGGAAGCCTTTTAGTCCGGTTCATAGCTCGTTCCGGTCCATCCGGACGGCAAACGAGAGAGGCCCCTCTCTCGTTCAACAACATCTGGCCCCAGATGTTGTGGTACAAAATGTGTCGTAAGCGGAGCATACGTCCGTCGCTCGGGACGCTCCGTTGTATAGGCAGTCCGCTGAGACTGCTAAGGCTTCCTCTTCTCGTCAGCGCACACGACCGCACCTTGGCTGCGTGACCGCCGATATATTACCAGCTTCGCCGATCATGGATTCTTCGGCAACCAGGTCACACCATCCGGTAGCCAGGGACACGAGGCCTGCAGACTCCGGACGTTCGCATAGGAAGTGTGCGGGAGTCAACGTACACGGAGCTTCCGGCGGCAATGCATCATAAGACCGCTACTGCACAGGCCTCGGGAACGGACGTGCTTTCCTTAATAGCACAGTTTATCGCAGCATCCCAGCATCAACTGAATCTGTCGCATATATTTTATCCGACGATGCTGGGTCGGGACGCTCCGCGGAAGCGGGTACGGACGTCCGAAAGTTTCATCCGGTCCGACGGGATACCGAAAGGGATTCGGAGGATTTCGAGCTTTCCCTTTCGGAACAACATATGCTGTTGTGTATGTCATCTGACTTGGTCTTCTCCAGCTTCTTTCGTCGGACCAGAATGCTGCGATGCCGGATAAGAAACTGATAGCGTCGGTGGACTTAGAAATTTTTGGTTCGGTTCAGGTACATCGTCCCTCAGTTCCGACATAGTCCAATAATGTCACACAAACTTTTGAATTATTGAACGACGCTATATATATTATTATTTTATGCTTGCTAACCAAGCATTTCTGGTTTCTTGTTCGAAGAGTTATGGAGATGTCTTTCAAAAGTGTGCCTCTGTCGTCATAGTTAATGAAGAGTTAGCGGCAATAAGTGCTCATGGAATATGTCTATCGCCTACGGAGTGACATTCGCTAGCTCACCCGGTGTAGCGTACATTCATCGAATGGTTCGGCTGCCGGGTTCGTCCGTTGCGGTCTAGGAAGGAGATTTGGGTGATGCGAGCACTTTAATTACTTTAGTACTCACCCAGTGACGGCAGATTGAGGACAGATCGGAGGAAGCCTGTTAGTCCGGTTCCTGGCTGGTCCAGGTCCGTCTGGGCTGTGAGCGAGAGAGGTCCCTCTCTCGCCCAACAACATAGGGGACCGCATGTTGTGGTTCAGATATTTTACATTCGGAGCATATGTCCGTTGGTCGGGACGCTCCGTTATATTGACAGTCCGAGAGACTGTCTTTAATGCTTCCTCATCCTCACACCAGGGCACACGACCGCACAGTGGCTACGTGACCTCGAGTATCCGATCAGTTTCGGCATTCAGTGATTCCACGGCGAATAGGTCGCGCCATCCGGTAGCCAAGGGACGCGAGGCCTATACACTCCGTTCGCTCGCATATTGGTAGTATGCATGGGGTAGCGATCACAGAGCTTCCAGCGGCAATGCATCGTAAGACCGCTTCTCCTCAGGCCTCAGTGACGGACGTGCTATCCGAGTTAGCACAGTTGTTTCGCAGCATCCCAGCAATTGACAGTTTCTCGGTCGAATCAGGAATTATCCGACGGCGCTGGGTCAGTGCGGTCCGTGGTTGCATCAGGTACGGACGACCGAACGCTTTATAGGGTCCGACAGGATGGCGAAAGGGATTCGAAAGATTTCGAGTTTTCCCTTTAGTAGTATCGGAAGATGCCTTTCATATCTTTTGGCATTATCTTCCAGTGATTATTATTTCGGACTTCATTGCTGCGATCTTGGATAAGAAACTTATAGCGTCATTGGACTCGGATTTTTCGATCGGTTCGGGGACATTGTCCCTGACTTACCGACGTAGTCCAATATTGTCATTACAACATGTGTTTTATTTTTCGACGCTATATATATATATACAAGCCTGCTACTAAGCATGATAGTTTAGTTTCTTGTCCGCGTTGCTCATTTCTGCCATTTTATCATTTATACAAATAGTTTATTTTGGCAGAGCAGGGCATACCGAGAGTTCATATGCGTCTAGACGGTGTGATTAAAAACTGCATATATTCTTTTTCGCCGTTTATGTCTTTTCCAATTTCAATGTTGGGAACGACATTATGTATAGTAGACTTAACTTAGACGCTTTATTATACGTAATCCGCCTTACTGAGGCGTTATCATTACGTCTTCAAGAAAAGATTTACGGGATATTATTCTCAATGTAATTTCTTTTGAGGGCAGTAGTTTGTTCACGTATAACTCCGCCCTTCAGTGGCTGATTGGAGTAAGTTAGACGTGACGCAGCCCTAGCTACATCCACTCGCGTGGATAGTAAGGTTAAGAACTCTCTCAGAGTCGCTTCGTTCTCGGAGGAGCTTCTCTTCGACGGCAACTTTTCGGCAATCCATGAATTGCTCGATTTACACGTTCTCTTGTCTATCTAGTGTTACAAGAGATTCAGACTGGGGCAAACATTCGGTGGTTGACTCAGAGAGTGCCGCCGCAGTTGCCGGACCTGAGTGTGGCTGTTATGACGGTTGCCAGTCATACAGATTGGGATATAATACTGATCCCTACGGATTCGAAGTGCCAGGGTCTTTGGGTTCCGCAGTCTTTTAGCAATCAGTTTTCTTCCGCGGAATAATGTTTTTTAGGCTTGCTTTATGTCATTGCATGAACATTATTCAGAAACGCATGCCCAAATTCCTGTCCTTTAATTCGACAGTAGTGGCGTATCTCCGGAACCAGGGAGGCACTCTTTCGTTTCCGTTATTCAATTTAATGGAAAGAATCCGTCTATTGGTTATAGTACACCAAGTTTAGTTTTGGTCCGTCATATTCCGGGTCGTCTGATTGTTTTATCGGACTCCCGTTCTCTTACGGGTCGCTTGTTGCTGTCAGAATGGACTCTCAACAAACAAGTATTCAATCAGATTTGCTATCTATGGGAGCGCCCAATGATGATTTATTTATGACACAGCTTGCTAATCAATTGCAGACGTATGTGTTGGCTTGTCCAGATCTCTGAGCTAATATTCTTAACGCTCTATTGATCTATAGGACGGAATGATAGGATACGCGTATCCTCCGTTGCTGTTGTTTCAGCAGGTATTGCTAAGATAAACAACCACAATACATTTCTGTTGATAGCATCTCTATCTTCACAGAGATCATGAGTAATTTTCTCTCTTGTCTACTGTGGGTTTTAACGTGAAATCTTCCTCTATGTGAGGATCTTTTTCACTGGGTAAATCGTGTCATCTTTATCACAACCTGCAAGGTCGCAACCTTCATGTATTCCGTTGTGTGGTCCGTATTGCATTGTAAGCACTGTACTGGACGAGCTTTGGACGCGATTTCTTACTATAGGAGATCCTCTTCTTCGCTATTCTATGCGGCTAAAGTGGAGGCTCTTCCGTTGTGGTGTAGGGATCATTATGTTCATATTGTTGATCCCTCCATACTACTCATTGCTATTTTTTAGTATACTTGTTTCACAAGATCTACTGCAGCCTGTTATTATTTAGGTTATAGGTTTATGTTACCTCATACCTATGCACTCTACGATAGTTTACAATTGAGTCTTTTGTCTCTTTATCTAAGTCAGTTAGTAACTTTTTGATAAATAGACTTAGAATCTTTAGATTAAATTCCTATACGGATTTTAACTTCGGTTCTTATTTAGCTAAGTAATCATTTGAGCCTCTGGAAACAGTAGTTTTCAAATTCTGACCTTTTAGACAGTAATTCTGTTGGTTTCTCTTTTACTGTAGAGTCAGTGAGTTTCATGCACTATCGATGGATGATTTTCACTTTCATAGTTTCGGAATCAATACTTCCGTTACTATTTAGGTTGGATTGTTGCATAAGAGTTAGGCTCCTATTATCCGGAACCTATTATTTTAAGGTCCTTCCGTCTTCGTATGGGCATAGGCCTTTACTCTTTCCGGGTACAGTTTATGTATTTATAAACAGATTTCTGTTTATTACTATGGGTGTAAGCTTCTTCTGTCTTTGATGTCTAGTAGAAGGACGTTACGCTTCATTTTATTGTTAATGGATTCTATTAACTATCGGTACTGCTTATAGTATATCATTGACTTAGCAGTTGTGCTTAAGATTTCGGCTCATGAAGTAAGAGTTCTTCTACTTCTTGGGCTTACATTAATAGTGTCGCTATTATAGATTTTTGAAGGCCGCTCATTGCGCTCAGCCATCCACATTCATGAATTTTATCTCAGAAATATCGAGTCCATGTCTGGAGGCCTCTATTGTTAGGTCTATTATCTACTGCTCAGAATGTCATTCACTTAACAGTTGCTACTATAGCTAGGTAGGCTGTCTGTTTCGGCAGTGTCTCCGTTCGGCTGCCCTCTTCGCTCTGGGCTATTTGACCCAGGGCAAGAAAAAGGGGGGGGGGGGGAGGGTGTTCCCTTGGGTCACCTGTTTTACTATGAAAACAAGGGGATACCTCCTCCGGAGTTAGTAATTCTGAGCTGTTATTGGGATGGTTGTTTAGTGAGAAGTTTATGTTTTAAAAATTCATTCAAGTCTTAGTTTTTAAAGTATAGCTTTTGAATATTGCATATGTCAACGGACATGATTATGCAATCCTCAGACACTTTTAGGAGTATAAGAGTCTCTATTCTCTAGACTTACTTTATTTATTGGCTTACTTTAAAAATTATTAGTATAAGGATTATATTGGATATTAATAGAGTACATGGATGTATGAAGCTCAATTTTGGAAGGTGTTGTATCTTTCTAATTTAACATAAAATAAGAAAGATACATGTAAGGCCTATTACTTCTTTTCCCTACAGGGGATGACTCTATTTTATTTTATTGAGCGTATTCCATTTTGCTCTATGTCCTTGGCCCTCCAGCCTTTTTTCTATTCAGCTATGTCTGGGTCATTGGTACAGTATAAAAATGTTAAAAAATTTATAGTAATTTATATATTTTTTATACTTACCAATGACCCAGACGGGGATGGCCCTCCCAGGAGTTGGGAACTCTTGCCTCCCCGCTGAGTACATAGCGCTTACCAGGCACTGGTTATTAGAATGATTAATGGCGCCAATTTCGGAACGTCCTTGACACTGCGCATGCGCAGTAGGGGCGAAGTGTGGAGGGCCTTTCAGGACATGTTTTCTTTAGTTTTAGATGCAAATTTTGGGGATTGGGGGGCAAAATTTGTGTTTGGCCCTATATTTTAAGAGTTAGCACCAGCTATGTCTGGGTCATTGGTAAGTATAAAAAATATATAAATTACTATAAATTTTTTAACATTCCAAACTTTTTAATCTGCGACAATTTTAACCAGGTTATCTCTCTTGAACTTTGATTTAATATGGGTTTCTATATGAAATTCTTGTGTGCGCAACTCCTCCTACATTTATCAATCAATTTGGACAAAACTTTTCAGACATCATCACTACTAAATGAACATGCGCATATTCCAAGATTTTTGATCTGCGACAATTTTAACCAGGTTATCTCCCTTTGACTTAGATTTATTGTGTCTTTCCATCCGAACAAATTCTTGTGTGCGCAACTCCTCCTACATTAATGAACCGATTTTGATGAAACCTTTCAAACATCATCTCTACTAAGTGAACATGTGCATATTCCAAACTTTTTAATCTGCGACAATTTTAACCAGGTTATCTCTCTTGAACTTTGATTTAATATGGGTTTCTACATGAAATTCTTGTGTGCGCAACTCCTCCTACATTTATCAATCAATTTGGACAAAATTTTTCATCAGACATCATCACTACTAAGTGAACATGCGCATATTCCAAGATTTTTGATCTGCGACAATTTTAACCAGGTTATCTCCCTTTGACTTAGATTTATTATGTCTTTCCGTTCGAACAAATTCTTGTGTGCGCAACTCCTCCTACATTAATGAACCGATTTTGATGAAACCTTTCAAACATCATCTCTACTAAGTGAACATGTGCATATTCCAAACTTTTTGATCTGCGACAATTTTAACCAGGTTATCTCTCTTGAACTTTGATTTAATATGGGTTTCTGCATGAAATTCTTGTGTGCGCAACTCCTCCTACATTTATCAATCAATTTGGACGGAAGTTTACAGACATCATAACTACTAAGTTTTGATGAAACCTTCATCTCTATTAAGTGAACATGTGCATATTCCAAACTTTTTGATCTGCGACAATTTTAACCAGGTTATCTCTCTTGAACTTCGATTTAATATGGGTTTCTATATGAAATTCTTGTGTTCGCAACTCCTCCTACATTTATCAATCAATTTGGACAAAACTTTTCAGACATCATCACTACTAAGTGAACATGCGCATATTCCAAGATTTTTGATCTGCGACAATTTTAACCAGGTTATCTCCCTTTGACTTGGATTTATTATGTCTTTCTGTTCGAACAAATTCTTGTGTGCGCAACTCCTCCTACATGAATGAACCGATTTTGATGAAACCTTTCAAACATCATCTCTACTAAGTGAACATGTGCATATTCCAAACTTTTTGATCTGCGACAATTTTAACCAGGTTATCTCTCTTGAACTTTGATTTAATATGGGTTTCTGCATGAAATTCTTGTGTGCGCAACTCCTCCTACATTTATCAATCAATTTGGACGGAAGTTTACAGACATCATCACTACTAAGTGAACATACGCATATTCCAAAATTTTTGAGCTGTGGCAATTTTAACTAGGTTATCTCCCTTTAACTTAGATTTATTATGGGTTTCCATCCGAACAAATTCTTGTGTGTGCAACTCCTCCTACATTAATGAACCGATTTTGATGAAACCTTTCAAACATCATCTCTACTAAGTGAACATGTGCATATTCCAAACTTTTTGATCTGCGACAATTTTAACCAGGTTATCTCTCTTGAACTTTGATTTAATATGGGTTTCTGCATGACATTCTTGTGTGCGCAACTCCTCCTACATTTATCAATCAATTTGGATGAAAGTTTACAGACATCATCACTACTAAGTGAACATGCGCATATTCCAAAATTTTTGAGCTGTGGCAATTTTAACTAGGTTATCTCCCTTTAACTTAGATTTATTATGGGTTTCTACATGAAATTCTTGTGCATGCAACTCCTCCTACATTTATCAATCAATTTTGACGAAACCTTTCAAACATTATCACAACTAAGTGAACATACGCATATTTCCAAATTTTTGATCTGCGACAATTTTAACCAGGTTATCTCCCTTTAACTTGGATTTATTATGGGTTTTCAAATGGGATTCTTGTGTGTGCAACTCCTCCTACATTAATGAACCGATTTTGAATACATGTTGCACATTGTAAATGTGTTTTTCCAAATGTAAACCATATATGTGTGGGCTCTTTAAGTATTCAGTGCTGTTCTGTGGAAGGCCACATGCAAATACAAATTTCAACAACAAAAAATGATCTTTATGTATACATTTCCTTATGGCCTTCGCCTACATGATCAGAAGTGCATTCCTCTAAAAACCCAAAGCGGGGGTATTAATCACCTTCAGTGATAGTTCTAGTTGAATATAATTTTCAAACACAAAACCATTTACCATACTTTCAGTACAAATTTGATCTATTAATTGCGTATGGGTTGTAGAGTAAACTCCTGTTAATTGTATATAAATTTTTGTAATATGTCCAAGAAATTACTGTGACTCGCACCAAATTCCCCTTATTTATCAACCTTTTTGGCCTCACTACATCCAATACAGGCATTTATTCTATTATATCTTGTTTGACAGAGCTCTATGAGCTCTGTCAAACAAGATATAATAGAGTAAATGCTCAGTTTACCTCCAAAACACAGGAAACTGACCAAATCCCTGTTAATTGTATACTCCTGTTAACTGGATAATTTTCACTGGCAAAATGGATATTCAATTAAGAGGATTCTACTGTATTGGGATGGCTTGATTGGATACCATCTGGTGGCATGGCACCAACACTGAATATAATTATTTGTCAGCATCAAGTTCAGCAATAATGCAAATAAATGTCATGTTGATATTTTAAATACTGCAAATTGCCAAATTTATTTGCCCAAGTGAAAACAGCTTATCAATTTTATTATACGCTAAATGATAGATTATCAAAGAAATTGCAGAAAGATAGAAATCGTTTCCCCCACTGTGAAGATATAGAAATTTTCAGTTTCGCAGTATCAAAATGACGGTTTTCAAAGCATCACTTCAAGGTGAATATGAGTCAAATTATCACTGGAAATGATCAATCTGTTCTAAAAAAGCTATAATGATAAGTAAATCTAGTGTCTTTGAGTGTATATTGATCATTTCAAGCAATAATTCAACACATATTCACTTTGAATTGATGCATGAAACCTGCTAGTCCAAACACTGCCTGAAAGTCTAATAAAGGTTTTGGCTTTGTACGACCTTTCAAAGAATGTACCAAACCAAAAACTTATATTACAGACTTTCAGGCCATGTTTGGACTTAAAACTCTTCATGTAAATCCTATTGCAAAACGCTATCTGTTCCAAGCGAATATCGATCAAATCACTTCCAGGTATCAATAATTCAGTGCGCTGTTTACTTTCATGCATCAATTCAAGGTTGAAACAAGTGGAATTATCAGATTCGTATAATAAAAAGAAAATCTAGTGTTTTTGAGTGGACACCGAAAATTATCTCACTTGTGACCGACACAAATGGTTGATTTTTGCTCGTGCAAGCACTTACGAAAAATGAACATTTGTCTTGGTCACTCATGAGATAATTTTAGCTATCCACTCAAAAACACTAGATATACTCTATATATTCCAACTATAAGTTGATCCAATATGGGTTTGAGGTATGGCAATGTCTATTTAATGAGATAATATGTGAGCTTATAAGTTTCATATTATCTAATTTCGTAATATGATAATTGAGTTTGTTGATTTCACAAAATTAAAACTGAACTCGACCATCAGTGCTGAATGTCAGGGCTGTATGGTGTGTGAAGCATATATTACTCATCTCCTACACCCGAGAAACAGAAGATCTACTTTGTGGGGCCTTACTTCATCATGTTTAAACACAGGCTTCAAAAACGGGTTATTCAGTCCAGCAGAGGTGATTTCCAGTTATCTTGTCCGACTGAACTTTTGGTTGTCCCTGTAAATCAAGCAATGCTATTTGCAGACCCTATGTTGCAAATGCATTATATGTTCCTGATTATGATGCACCAGAATATATGTTTAGGTTGGTTTAATCAAGATAATTTTTTTAGCTCAACTTTGACGTAAGTCAAATTTGAGCTTATGCCATGGCCAGTCGTCTGTCTGTCCATCTGTCCGTCAACAATTCAATATGGCTCGGGCTAGAGACCGCATTTATGAACCGATCTTTACAAAACTTCTTGGGTACCTTTGTTATCACCGTGGGACGGATTGTGTGTTTTTGGATCCGGTCCGAAATTCAACTTGGCCGCTGGCAGCCATGTTGTACAAAATTAGGTGCAATCATATTTTTGCGCAGAACTTCCATAGGAAAGCTCTGATTTGAATAATTTTTTGTATGAATGTTTAGTTCTATGGGATACATCACATATAATACAGGTTTTTTTCTTGTGCGTAAATTATGTAAATTAGACTAACTTTGATGTATTTAGTGTTACTTTCAGCACTGTAAGTGCAAATGCCAATACGGCTTGGGCTAGAGGCCGCATTTATGAACCGATCTTTACAAAACTTCTTGAGTACTTTTGTTATCACCGTGGGACGAGAACGAGTGTTTTGGGGTCCGGTCTGAAATTCAAGATGGCCGCTGGCAGCCATTTTGTACAAAATTAGGTGCAATCAGATTTTTGCGCAGAACGTCCATATGAAAGCTCTGATTTGAATAATTTTGTGTGTGAATGTTTAGTACCATGGGATACATCACATATAATACAGAGTTTTTTCTCGTACATAAATTATGCCATTTAGACTAACTTTGATCTGTTTGATGTTACTTTCAGCACTGTAACTGCAAATGCCAATACGCCTCGGGCTAGAGGCCGTATTTATGAACTGATTTTTATGAAACTTCTTCAGTACCTTTGTTATCACCGTGGGACGAGAACAAGTGGTTTTGGGTGCGGTCCAAAATTCAAGATGGCCACCAGCAGCCGTTTTGTACTTTAGTTAGTGCAATCAGTTTTTTGTACAGAACTTCTGTATGAAAGTTCTGATTGAATAAATTTTTGTATGAATGTTTAGTAACATGGAATACATCACATATAATACAAGTTTTTTTCTCGTGCAGAAATAATGCAAATTAGATGAACTTTGATTTATTCAGTACTACTTATACACAGTAAGTGCACATGCCAGTACGGCTCGGACTAGAGTATGTGTTTATGAACCGATCTTCATGAAATTTCTTAGGTACCTTTGTTATCACCTTGGGACGAGAAAGAGTGTTTCTGGGTGCGGTCCAAAATTCAAGATGGCTGCCAGTGGCCATTTTGTATCGAAATTAGGTCCAATCAGTTTTTTGTACACAACTTTATACGGCTCAGGCCTGAGGCTGTATTTATGAACCGATGTTTACAATACTTTACATGTACCTTTGTTATCAGGTCATTACCTAGATGTTTGTCATTGCTGTGTCATACACTACTCATGTACATGTCTTAAACAAGTTGAGCTACAGTGTCATTGACACTTTCATTTTATATCTTGCAGATGCATTTGATGTTCCTGAATTTGATTCACCTGAGAACATGTTCAGGTGAGTTTTATCAAGACACTGGTATGTGTTTATGCTTTGAGATTTTTTTTTTAGCTCCCCTGAGTGAAGCTCAAGGGGAGCTTTACTAATCACTTTCTGTTCGTCATCGTCCTTTCATCTGTCTGGCATAAACTGTACACTATCGACTTCTCCTCACAAACTCCTAGCCCAAATTGAACCAAATTTGGTGTGCATATTCCTCATTATATGTCAATTCAAGTTTTTTCAAATAAAGTAGCCACGCCCACAGGGGCCACCACAACGGGCATAACTGATCCTACCCATAATTTTTTTCAAAAATTCCAAAAAATCTTCTTCAGATCCACCAGTCAGAATCTTTTCATATTTGTTATACAACATCTCAGGGGGGTGGGGGATTCAGATTCAAATTTGTTCAAATCAAGTCCCTGTCCCTGGGTTAAGATTTCAGCTCTCTGTTGAACTTAGTGCAATATGTGGACTATTCTTTAAAAATCTTCTTCAGATCAACCAGTTGAAATCTTTTGATATTTGGTGTACAACATTTACAGGGGGGGGGGGGGGGGGGGGGGAGTGGGTCAGATTCAAGTTTGTTCAAATCGAGTCCCTGAGTTAGCATTTGGGCTCTCTATTGGAGCCCAAAGTTTACCTATATACAATAAAACGATTTTTAATGCATTTCGTTCAATTTTGAGACAAAAAAAAAAATTTAGCCAGAAAATTTTGGGTCTGGTTCTGACGTAAATTTTGGACCAAAATATGGACATATTTTTATACTGTACCAATGACCCAGACATAGCTGGTGCTAACTCTTAAAATATAGGGCCAAACACAAATTTTGCCCCCCAATCCCCAAAATTTGCATCTAAAACTAAAGAAAACATGTCCTGAAAGGCCCTCCACACTTCGCCCCTACTGCGCATGCGCAGTGTCAAGGACGTTCCGAAATTGGCGCCATTTATCATTCTAAGTTTGGCCCTTCATCAGTTAACATCTGACTGATCTTTGTGCTTTTAAATCTCAGTTTAAATGATGCCAGACACATAAATATTAGTGAAATGGTGATTCTCCTTTAAGGAGGATAGAAAAGGAGGAGAGGAAAAGAATGTGTGACAGAATATTATCAGGGCTGTAACTTAAAATTTTTTAATGAAATTATGTTAAGTTACCTATTTTCAAGGCAGCAGCCATTTTGTTGTCATTCTGATTATTTAGTTACACTGTTTTTTCAAGTGTTTTTCCTCTCTCCCTGTCCTTTAAGTTCCCCCTTGCTATTCTCCCATGCTTTTGGCATAGTTTCTGTAATTATTATTACTAAAATTTCTTGGGAGTTTTAGCTGTATAACAGAATGAATTCTGTTCTTTCCCCATGTTTACGTCTTCACCTACGGGTGGTTAGGCGTTGTGTTCTGCATCTACCATCTGATGTTCTGCAGTTTCTTCCCTGGAAGTCTCTGTTTTGCATCAGATGGTGTATTTTTGGTAACTGATTTCGGGCCTGGGTGCCTGGAGTCTTATTTTAGTGTTTTTACACTCATTGTTTACTTTTACAACAGCCCTCTGTGTGAGGGGGGGATTTCTAAATAATAATATCTTTATGTTATTTTAATCATAACTAGATACATTATTATTGTTCGTAAGTGTTGAATAAATTGTTTAAAATATTTTAAAAATTTTTGTCCACACTTAGGCTTGGGATCCATTGGGGCTCAATGTTACTTTTCAGAAACTTGGGCTGTTCTGAAAAAATATTTTTTCAAAATATTTTGATTTCAATTATTTTTTCTATATTAATGGATCATATTATTATTATGTATTTTGATTGCCAGGGGTTAGTGAGAGTACCAGGACTTGTTTTCTTTTCACATTGAAAGGATATTGATCAATTGCTTTAAGAGGAAGTCTTCCTCTGACCTTATTATCATTCTATATGTGGTCAGTGTACTCGCATTAACTCCTGTTCTGTATCGTATGATTTCGATGACAATATGGGAAGCGTATGTCACGGTATGTTGTTGGGGATTTGGACACTCCGGTCCTTTCCCCGCAGGGTCACTCTACTTTATCAATTTCTATTTCAGACGATCAAGATTAGGGTGATGTATCTGTGATGTCTTCCAACAGTGTGCCTCCGTCGTCACAATTAATGAAGGGCTAGCGGAAAAGTGCTCATGTAATACGCCAATTGCCTAAGAGGACCCTAGTAGGTTCGACGGCCTTTGACGTCCGCTAGCTCGCCCGGTGTAGCGTCCATTCACCGAATGGTTCGGCAGCCGGGTTCGTCCGTTGCGGTCTAGAAGGAATTTTGGGGTGATGCGAGCACTATAAAATTAACTTAATGCACACCCAGTGACGGCGGATCGGAGGGAGAACGGAGGAAGCCTTTTAGTCCGGTTCATAGCTCGTTCCGGTCCATCCGGACGGCAAGCGAGAGAGGCCCCTCTCTCGTTCAACAACATCTGGCCCCAGATATTGTGGTACAAATGTGTAGTTAGCGGAGCATACGTCCGTCGCTCGGGACGCTCCGTTGTATAGGCAGTCCGCTGAGACTGCTAAGGCTTCCTCTTCTCGTCAGCGCACACGACCGCACCTTGGCTGCGTGACCGCCGATATATTTCCAGCTTCGCCGATCAAGGATTCTTCGGTGACCAGGTCACTCCATCCGGCAGCCAGGGATTCGAGACCGATGGACTCCGGACGTTCGCATAGGAAAAGTATGCGGGAGCCATCTGATGCGGAGCTGCCCTCGGCGAAGCAGCGATAGACTGCGCCTCCGCAGGTCTCGACGCCGGACATTCTTGTGCACATAGCACAGCTTATCGCAGCATCCCAGCAGCCGACAGAAACGGTGTCGGATCGAGAATTATCCGACAGCGCTGGGTCGGTAGCCGGGGACTCGAGGCCTGCAGACTCCGGACATTCGCATAGGAAGTGTGCGGGAGTCAACGTACACGGAGCTTCCAGCGGCAATGCATCGTAAGTCCGCTACTGCACAGGCCTCGGGAACGGACGTGCTTTCCTTAATAGCACAGTTTTTCGCAGCATCCCAGCATCAACTGAATCTGTCGCATATATTTTATCCGACGATGCTGGGTCGGGACGCTCCGCGGAAGCGGGTACGGACGTCCGAAAGTTTCATCCGGTCCGATGGGATACTGAAAGGGATTCGGTGGATTTCAAGCTTTCCCTTTCGGAACAACATATGCTGCGATGCCGGATAAGAAACTGATAGCGTCGGTGGACTTAGAAATTTTTGGTTCGGTTCAGGGACATCGTCCCTCAGTTCCGACATAGTCCAATAATGTCACACAAACTTTCGAATTATTGAACGACGCTATATATATTATTATTTTATGCTTGCTATCCAAGCATTTCTGGTTTCTTGTTCGAAGAGTTATGGAGATGTCTTTCAAAAGTGTGCCTCTGTCGTCATAGTTAATGAAGAGTTAGCGGCAATAAGTGCTCATGGAATATGTCTATCGCTTACGGAGTGACATTCGCTAGCTCACCCGGTGTAGCGTACATTCATCGAATGGTTCGGCTGCCGGGTTCGTCCGTTGCGGTCTAGGAAGGAGATTTGGGTGATGCGAGCACTTTAATTACTTTAGTACTCACCCAGTGACGGCAGATTGAGGACAGATCGGAGGAAGCCAACAACATAGGGGACCGCATGTTGTGGTTCAGATATTTTACATTCGGAGCATATGTCCGTTGCTCGGGACGCTCCGTTATATTGACAGTCCGAGAGACTGTCTTTAATGCTTCCTCATCCTCACAGCAGGGCACACGACCGCACATTGGCTACGTGACCTCGAGTATCCGATCAGTTTCGGCATTCAGTGATTCCACAGCGAATAGGTCGCGCCATCCGGTAGCCAAGGGACATGAGGCCTATACACTCCGTTCGCTCGCATATTGGAAGTATGCACGGGGTAACGATCTCGGAGCTTCCTGCGGCAATGCATCGTAAGACCGCTGCTCCTCAGGCCTCAGTGACGGACGTGCTATCCGAGTTAGCACAGTTGTTTCGCAGCATCCCAGCAATTGACGGTTTCTCGGTCGAATCAGGAATTATCCGACGGCGCTGGGTCGGTGCGGTCCGCGGTTGCATCAAGCTACGGACGACCGAACGCTTTATAGGGTCCGACAGGATGGCGAAAGGGATTCGAAAGATTTCGAGTTTTCCCTTTAGTAGTATCGGAAGATGCCTTTCATATCTTCTGGCATTTCTTCCAGTGATTATTTTTCGGACTTCATTGCTGCGATCTTGGATAAGAGACTTATAGCGTCATTGGACTCGGATTTTTCGATCGGTACAGGGACTTTGTCCCTGACTTACCGACGCAGTCCAATATTGTCATTACAACATGTGTTTTATTTTTCGACGCTATATATTTATATATATATACAAGCCTGCTACTAAGCATGATAGTTTAGTTTCTTGTCCGCGTGGCTCATTTCTGCCATTTTATCTTTTTTACATATAGTTTATTTTGGCAGAGCAGGGCATACCGAGAGTTCATATGCGTCTAGACGGTGTGATTAAAGACTGCATATATTCTTTTCGCCGTTTATGTCTTTTCCAATTTCAATGTTGGGAACGACATTATGTATAGTAGACTTAACTTAGACGCTTTATTATACGTAATCCGCCTTACTGAGGCGTTATCATTACGTCTTCAAGAAAAGATTTACGGGATATTATTCTCAATGTAATTTCTTTTGAGGGCAGTAGTTTGTTCACGTATAACTCCACCCTTCAGTGGCTGATTGGAGTTGGTTAGACGTGATGCAGCCCTAGCTACATCCACGCGTGGATAGTAGGTTAAGAACTCTCTCAGAGTCGCTTCGTTCTCGGAGGAGCTTCTCTTCGACGGCAACTTTCCGGCAATCCATGAATTGCTTGATTTATACATTCTCTTGTCTATCTAGTGTTACAAGAGATTCAGACTGGGGCAAACATTCGGTGGTTGACTTAGAGAGTGCCGCCGCAGTTGCCGAACCCGAGTGTGGCTGTTATGACGGTTGCCAGTCAAACAGATTGGGATATATACTGATCCCTACGGATTCGAAGTGCCAGGGTCTTTGGGTTCCGCAGTCTTTTAACTATCAGTTTAACTTCCGCGGAATAATGTTTTTTAGGCTTGCTTTATGTCATTGCATGAACATTATTCAGAAACGCATGCCCAAATTCCTGTCCTTTAATTCGACAGTAGTGGCGTATCTCCGGAACCAGGGAGGCACTCTTTCGTTTCCGTTATTCAATTTAATGGAAAGAATCCGTCTGTTGGTTATACTACACCAAGTTCAGTTTTGGTCCGTCATATTCTGGGTCGTCTGATTGTTTTATCGCACTCCCGTTCTCTTACGGGTCGCTTGTTGCTGTCAGAATGGACTCTCAACAAACAAGTATTTAATCAGATTTGCTATCTATGGGAGCGCCCAATGATGTTTTATTTATGACACAGCTTGCTAATCAATTGCAGACGTATGTGTTGGCTTGTCCAGATCTCTGAGCTAATACTGTTAACGCTCTATTGATCTATAGGACGGAATGATAGGATTCGCGTATCCTCCGGCGCTGTTGTTTTAGCAGGTATTGCTAAGATAAACAACCACAATACATTTCCGTTGATAGCATCTCTATCTTCACAGAGATCATGAGTAATTTACTCTCTTGTCTACTGTGGATCTTAACGTGAAATCTTCCTCTATGTGAGGATCTTTTTTCACTGGGTAAATCGTGTCATCTTTATCACAACCAGCAAGGTCGCAACCTTCATGTATTCCGTTGTGTGGTCCGTATTGCATTGTTAGCACTGTACTGGACGAGCTTTGGACGCGATTTCTTACTATAGGAGATCCTCTTCTTCGCTATTCTATGCGACTAAAGTGGAGGCTCTTCCGTCGTGGTGTAGGGATCATTATGTTCATATTGTTGATCCCTCCATACTACTCATTGCTATTTTTTAGTATACTTGTTTCACAAGATCTACTGCAGCCTGTTGTTATTTAGGTTATAGGTTTATGTTACCTCATACCTATGCACTCTACGATAGTTTACATTTGAGTCTTTTGTCTCTTTATCTAAGTCAGTTAGTAACTTTTTGATAAATAGACTTAGAATCTTTAGATTAAATTCCTATACGGATTTTAACTTCGCTTCTTATTTAGCTAAGTAATCATTTGAGCCTCTGGAAACAGTAGTTTTCAAATTCTGACCTTTTAGACAGTAATTCTGTTGGTTTCTCTTTTACTGTAGAGTCAGTGAGTTTCATGCACTATCGATGGATGATTTTCACTTTCATAGTTTCGGAATCAATACTTCCGTTACTATTTAGGTTGGTTTGTTGCATAAGAGTTAGGCTCCTATTATCCGGAACCTATTATTTTAAGGTCCTTCCGTCTTCGTATGGGCATAGGCCTTTACTCTTTCCGGGTACAGTTTATGTATTTATAAACAGATATCTGTTTATTACAAGGGCGTAAGCTTCTTCTGTCTTTGATGTCTAGTAGAAGGACGTTACGCTCCATTTTATTGTTATTGGATTCTATTAACTAGCGTACTGCTTATGGTATATCATTGGCTTAGCAGTTGTGCTTAAGATTTCGGCTCATGAAGTAAGAGTTCTTCTACTTCTTGGGCTTACATTAATAGTGTCGCTATTATAGATTTTTGAAGGCTGCTCATTGCGCTCAGCCATCCATTCATGAATTTTATCTCAGAAATATCGAGTCCATTTCTGGAGGCCTCTATTGTTAGGTCTATTCTCTACTGCTCAGAATGTCATTCACTTAACAGTTGCTACTATAGCTAGGTAGGCTGTCTGTTGCGGCAGTGTCTCCGTTCGGCTGCCCTCTTCGCTCTGGGCTATTTGACCCAGGGCAAGAAAAAGGGGGGGGGGGAGGGTGTTCCCTTGGGTCACCTGTTTTATACTATGAAAACAAGGGGATACCTCCTCTGGAGTTAGTAATTCTGAGCTGTTATTGGGATGGTTGTTTAGTGAGAAGTTTAAGTTTATAAAATTCATTCAAGTCTTAGTTTTTAAAGTATAGCTTTTGAATATTGCATATGTCAACGGACATGATTATGCAATTCTCACACACTTTTAGGAGTATAAGAGTCTCTATTCTCTAGACTTACTTTATTATTGGCTTACTTTAAAAATTATTAGTATAAGGATTATTGGATATTAATAGAGTACATGGATGTATGAAGCTCAATTTTTGGAAGGTGTTGTATCTTTCTAATTTATCATAAATAAGAAAGATACATGTAAGGCCTATTACTTCTTTTCCCTACAGGGGATGACTCTATTTTATTTTATTGAGCGTATTCCATTTTGCTCTATGTCCTTGGCCCTCCAGCCTTTTTACTATTCAGCTATGTCTGGGTCATTGGTACAGTATAAAAATGTTAAAAAATTTATAGTAATTTATATATTTTTTATACTTACCAATGACCCAGACGGGGATGGCCCTCCCAGGAGTTGGGAACTCTTGCCTCCCCGCTGAGTACATAGCGCTTACCAGGCACTGGTTATTAGAATGATAAATGGCGCCAATTTCGGAACGTCCTTGACACTGCGCATGCGCAGTAGGGGCGAAGTGTGGAGGGCCTTTCAGGACATGTTTTCTTTAGTTTTAGATGCAAATTTTGGGGATTGGGGGGCAAAATTTGTGTTTGGCCCTATATTTTAAGAGTTAGCACCAGCTATGTCTGGGTCATTGGTAAGTATAAAAAATATATAAATTACTATAAATTTTTTAACTTTTTTTCAATTTTTATGCGTTTTGTTCAATTTTTAGACAAAAAAATTTTGATATTTAACCTGTAAATTTTGGGTCTGATTTGAGTCCATAGATGAATTAAAGTTGTTTTATGCGAAAATGTCCTCCCTTCCCATCCTTGGGGTGGGGGGGGGGGGTGGGTGGGGTCAATTAAATGTAATAAAATGTTTGGCTGCAAAATATATTTTAAAAGATTTTGAGTGATAAACTGCCCAGCCCTACTGAATTTTAACTGCAATATGAGGGAATTTCTTTTAAAATCTTCTTCAGATCCACCAATCAGAATCCTTTCATATTTGGTGTACAACATCTCTAGGTGGGTCAGATTCAAGTTTGTTCAAATCAGGTCCCTGGGTTAATATTTTGTCACCCGATTTGAGCCCAACTTTTAACTTGGTGCACTGTGAGGGCATTTCTTTAAAAACCTTCTTCTTCAGATCCGCCAGTCAGAATTCTTTCATATTTGGTATATAACATCTCAAGGGGGATCAGATTCAAGTTTGTTTAATTTGTGTTCCTGGCTTAATATTTGGGCTCTCTATAGGTGTGGTGAGGGTGGCAGAGGGGTGTTTTCAGGTTTGTTCAAATCCATTCCTTTGTGTTTATTCATAAAATTTGCCTTTCATGACTTCATTCCTTTGTAGTATTAATAAACCATGTCTAACTACATATGATCCCAAATACTTCTTTTAACCACTTTGGCAGGTGAACTATTAAGGCCCCTTGGGACCTCTTGTTTTTGGGGGGAGCGGGGGAATGTGTGTGGTGGGGGGGGGGGGGGGGTGGTAACAGATGGGGAAATAAGTAGCACCTTGGACTGCCTGTCTTTTCCAACCTAAAGTTTTTCTTTTTTGACCCCACATTTGTTTGGCTCTATTTTTAGTACTTTTCCACCTTTTATAGGCCTTCGAAGCCTAATCTTTGTCCCTACTTTTCTGTCATAGTTTTTAACACCCCTTTATTGGTAGAGTACTACATTATTTGTGGTCATCGAAAATGTAGGCACTCTCTCATAAATTATATCAAGGCAAATTCTAACAGATTAAATAATGTCACTTCAAAGATAATATGAAGCATATGCACACAGAATATGAAGTCTCTCACCCTTTGAACTCTGATGGCAACTTCCATATCAGTTCAATGACAGCAATTGGAATAGTTCATATTCATTAATTAGGGGTAGACTAATTAATATTTTCAACGTGCAGCCTTGGGGCTGCACGTTGAAAATATTGATTGGTCTACAGCACACATGCACTTAGCACACATCCTATTTAATGGAATTATGATATATCATGTTCCTGGTCTGAAACGCTGCCTAACAGGTTCATAGGGTTAAGTTGCTGTACCTGCACATCAGAATAAAGCCAAAATATGGCTATTCGGTACTCTCCCGATTAACCCTTTACACAATTCACACAATGTCAAAATTTTAATTTTTCTTTTTTAATTTTTTTTTTTTTTAATTTCAACAAAACTATATCATGTGACCCCCTCATTGGCCTGAACTCAATGAGCTCATTCCAATAAGGAGCTTGAATGATATGATTTTGTTCAAATGTTTCATATAATAATTTTTCAACTGCTTAACTTTTCAGCTTTCACTTTATCCACAAAACCAACCCAATTTAACCAGTTCAACAACCAAAAAAACATAAGTCAGATGTTGCTATTTCTTGTAATTTTTGCTTTCAAAACAAAACCCTACAATCCCTACTTGTATTAAGCTTATCTATCTCATTCCAGTGAGTGGTCTCAATCCTTTACTGGATCATACAATTCACAAAAATTGCAGTTAGAATTTTCGTATTTTTTTTTCAATTTTTGCCTCAACAAGCTTGTTCCAAGAAGACATTACTGGTAGCTATTTTTTTTTAGGAAAATAAATGAAAATTTTTGTTTATTCGAGAAAATATTTTACAACTAGTGATGTTTGCTGTTCGTGTTTGTTAAAGGGTTAAGCCATCAGCTGGAAGCAACATTTTAAGCTTAGTGAGCTCTCAAAAAATGGCTGAATTGGTTACATTCCTAGTTGCATTATGGGAAAAATTTGCAAATTGAAATTTAGATATTTCCACACCTCACTTTGCAGAGGGTTAACTCTCCACCCAACCTGAATAGAATTAAAGACACTTGTAATTCTGTTTCTTAACTGGTAGAGAACTGGAAGCCCATATTTGGGCTTTATTCTGAGGTTCAGGTACTGCTATTTAACCGCTTCATATTTTGTTGATGTGCTTAATTTTATCTTAGGAATGGGGGGACGCAGTGGCGTCGCGGTAAACGGTTCTCGTCAGATCACCGAAGTTAAGCAATGTCGAGAGCGGTTAGTAGTTGGATGGGTGACCATTTCAGCGACTGATTCATGCTCCCCGCGTTGTGTCCTTGGGCAAGGCAATTAACCCCGAATGCCTACATGGGGGCACGATGATGCTGTGTACTAAGACGTACTGCACGTCGATGATGCGCATGTCTTCAACCAATCTAACTCTGCCTGTGCCGTGGTGCAGAGTTCAGCGTTAGGATGTTGGAGAGCTGACAGCTGCTCGTCATTGCTCGGTGGTTCTCTCCGGGTACTCCGGCTTCCTCTACCCATAAAACTGTCACCGACATGATATGACCCTGGCTGTTAATGTGTCGTTTAACCCTAATAAAAAAAAAAATAAAAAAATCTTAGGAATGAAGACATTTTGTCTGGTGGGATTTGCCTTGTTACAATTTATGGCAGAGTGCCTGTTGGCATGAAAACACATTTTGAAAATGAAAAAAAATTTAGCACTCTTATCAGTTAACCCTTCAACTACAAATTGAACAGAGGAAGAAAAAAAAATTAAATAATTTTAACCCTCTGCACACTGGTGTCAAAATACAAAATACAGATTTTCAAGTTGCAGCTTTTTCTCATAATGCAACTCAGAATTTAACCCATTCATTAATGTTTGACATAGCTCGATGTGATCTGTCAAGCATGATTGAATTGATTGAATACCTTGTTACATTACGGGAAAAATCTGCTGCTTGAAATTTTCACAATTTGACATCACTGTGCTGAGGGTTAACAAAACCATATCTTGTGAGCCCTTATTGGAATGAGCTTGACAATCTCATTTCAATGAGAGGTCACATGACATGATTTTCTTGAAATATTTTTAAAAATTTGAAAAAAAATAATACTTAAAATAGCACATTTTGAGATTGTGGGCATTGGACAAAGCGTTAAAAACTAAACTTTTGCTTCTGGAACACAGCTTATGATCCTCTATTAGAACAAGCAACATGAAGTAGATTAGCGATCTGAACATAATGGCTACCCCCCCCCCCCCCCCCCCCCCCCCCCCCCCCATTCAGATTCCGCCCATTCAAATCCGTTGTAAAAGTCCCCAATAAGTTTTATTGGGAACTCAAAACACGCAAATAGGAATATATATCAAGCTTTCGCTCTAATTAACAACTGCATTCGGTAGTACATATATTTCCTTACATACATATATTTTCCTTTTATCCTTTACTTATCGACATTTGCACACAGACGAAGCATCAACGACCACTTCAATGTTGTCCATGTTTTTTGTGCAACCTGGAGTTGCTGTCAAAACGAATATTGAAGCAGAAGCTCCTAATAAAATGCCCCCACACAAGATCATAATCGACCTCCTCTCTGCGAATGCGATTATATTTCTGTTTCAGCTTAGATATTTGTGTAGACGCAACTATGAATTATTATTTTATAGCCAAGTGAACAGTAACATGGACGATATCGAAGCGATGGTTGATGCTTTGCCTGTGTTCAAATCTTGATAAGTAAAGGATAAAAACATAGTTTGGATCAATAGACTCTGCACAAATGTAAGGAAATACATGTACTATCTAATGCAGTCAGTAATAAGGGTGAAAGCTTGATATATATTCCTATTTTCATGTTTTTAGTTCCCATTAAAACTTATTGGGGACTTTTACAGCAGATTTGAATAGGAGGAATCTGAACAAATGGGGTAGCCACTACATTCAGATCGCTGAACTAGCCATGAACCTGTTCCAGTGAGGGATCATAAGCAATATTTTGGAGGCAAAAATCGAACACATAAAAGTGAAAGGCAATTT
Organism: Pictodentalium vernedei; assembly: GCA_031216915.1. Classification (NCBI taxonomy): domain Eukaryota; kingdom Metazoa; phylum Mollusca; class Scaphopoda; order Dentaliida; family Dentaliidae; genus Pictodentalium; species Pictodentalium vernedei. Next base: position 435,392,097 of record CM062292.1, read on the forward strand.
TTTTTTGTGAACAGTGCTGTCTAGATATCCTCATTTTTTAGACGAAGGGTTAAGGATTGAGAGAAAGATTTCATCAATTCCTCAGTGTAAGATAAAATATTTTTCCAAAAATGTTATTTTTCTTTAAGTCCTTTTGAGGATCAAAGAGAAAATAATAAGAGAAAAAGTTAACTGATGAGAATAGGACTGCACAATATTCTAAATTGAATACTGGTATCAGTATACGGTATTCAAAAACATACCGCAGTATACCGGTACATCAAAAGACTGTTCAGATATCTAAACATACCACAATCAGGACTTGAGCCATCAAAGTGGAATGAATTAGCATGTCTTGATGATGCAGTTCAAATAACCCTTTGCCCAATGCAGACGATATCAAAATTTATTATTTTAAATATTAGTTTATCAAATTTTTCCAAAAATTTCAGCAAAACAATATCATGTGACCCTTCATTGGAATGAGCTCAATGAGCTCATTCCAATAATGGGTCACATGATATGGATTGTTGAATTTTGTATGCCCCTGAACTTTCAGGGACATATAGTGTTTTGTCATTTCCATCCATCCATCCATCCATCCATCCATCCATCCATCCATCCATCCATCCATCAGGAAGATTTTTGTGTCCACTCCATAACTCTTGAGATGCTTCATTTGATTTTGTTGAAACTTGGCATTCATGTTGCTTATGGGGAGGCGATGTGTCAGGCACAAATTTTTTTTTGTTTGATGCAGGTCAAATCAAGGTCATAGTTTGGGGGTATCCGTTGCCGGGCGGTCACTGTCAGTCTTGTGTAAAAATATTTTTTCAACTGCTGAATTTGTATATTACATCGTTTCGTTGGCTACTGGAATAATATTCATTCGGGACTACAGTTAAAACTCAAGACAACTTGAAAATTAAATTGTGGGAAAATAAATAATGACGATAAACCGATATTTTTGTAATTACACCAGTATTCAATCGATACTGTTTTGAATATCAGTGTTTATTGGTTTATCGATATACCCTGCAGCGCAAGGTGAAAATGTCATTTATTTTTCTCTTTTGCCTTTTTTCATGAGATACAGATGTAGAATATGTTGATCTAATATGTGTATAATTTTAAGATTCAAGATGTGTTCATTTTGATGAACTTAATCATCTTCGATTTCTCTTTCAGAAAATATTCTGCTCAAGGAAGCAAACATGACGCATCATATAGCTATACACATTCCAAGCTTTTTGGTAACTACACATTTATTGCAGTCGATACAACTCAGAATCCAGGTCTGAAAAGACCTTTCAATTTCTTTGGATACCTGACAGATGTAAGTGAACTTAATCTAAAAAAAAATGCTGCGTAATTATAATCTCTCTATTTTTTTTTTATCTCCAGAACCAAACCATTAAAACGTGAAACAATAAAAATCTGTTTCTCAGGGGCTCCTGCATGGCCATTTTGGCTGATGCATGTCTCTTTATTACCAATGCAAAATTTTTAAAAATATCGATTAATTAGTTTATATTGGGACGGATAAATTACCCAAGTTAAAAAAATTTTCATTGATTGGAATGGAATTTAAGTATGTACTTTCCCCATCATATGCCAAATAGGGACTTGAAATGCAAAATTATGATGCTGGAAAATTTCATCCAAGTTTTATCCCCCTTTGTTGGATTTGAGTGTTGAACACTTTGTGTACCATATTTCATCTAAATTTTCGGACGCCAAAAAATAATTAAATTTTCCAGTGTCCAAAAACTTCGAAAATGGCCAAAATACACATGGACAGCAAATGTGGGTGGAAATTTTGAAAAACACACAGTATCGGTTAATAAAATTATTGTACACGAACGGTGGGGGTACCTCGGAAATAGGAAAGATAAAATAGCTGTTTAATACAGCAACTTCAGTCATCAGCATAAATGAATAAAATGAACATACCGAATGAATGAAATGAAAAGTTTCCGATTGTTTGTTCTGTTTTTATTTACTTTCCCAATAAATCCCTGAGAAGAAATCACTTTTGATCTACCGGTACTTGAAAAGTTTTGATGTTTCCACAAATTATGTTGAACAGTAATCAAGCCATGTGCTTGTGTTGTTACTGTTAGATAAAAAACCCTTTACCCAACAAATCGGTCACATCCACCCGTGTAATATGCAAATTCAGCAGTTGAAAAAATATTATATTTCAAAACATTTCAACAAAACCATATCATGTGACCCCTCTTTGGAACGAGCTCGTTCCAATGAGAGGTTACATGATATGGTTTTGTTGAAAAGTTTTGAAAATTTAAAAAAAATGATATTGAAAAAAAATATACCGGTATTGAAAAAAGATATTGCAGATTAAATGCTTATATTAATATACATTTTACTGCGGCTGAAAAGGTCCATAAACATCTTCACTGGTTAATGAAATACCGGTAATTCTTCAGTTGATCACAGTTTGTTTTATTCAATTAACAATAATTTACTCCCTAACCTATATGCAATTAACAGGTCTAATTTGTACTTGGAAATGCTTTGATGTTTTGTTTTCGATAATTTACTCCATAACCTATATGCAATTAACAGGCCAAATTTGTACTGGAAAATCGTTTGGTATTTGGAAGAGGATAATTAATTCATGAAATATCCAATTAACCCTGTGCACTCTGATGTCAAAATACCTAACTTTCATGCATCAGTTTTCTTTCTTGATGCAACTAGGAATCTATCGACTGTTTGTCGTGATGTGCAGACTCTATAGGCCCTATTGACTTCAAACTCGGCAGGTGTGTGTATTTCTATCCAATATAACTAAATGGACCTACTTTGTGGCAATATTTTGCATTACTTACCAAGAATCAGCAATTGTGTCTCAAGACAGGTGTTCGTAAAATACTTGGATGATTGAGAGCATTGTTAGGAGCATTCTATAGTAATAGGCTTGTAACTCAAAATACCACCTGTTTAAAAGCCATGCATAGCATGGGTCCCATCAACTAGTTAACCAATTTATCTTGTTTGACAGAGCTCAAATTGAATTGGTTAAATTTTTAGCTGCGACTAACAGCTCTATAAGTGGCAATGTCTGTCTGTCTGTCTGTCTGTCTGTCTGTCTGTCTGTCTGTCTGTCTGTCTGTCTGTCTGTCTGTCTGTCTGTCTGTCTGTCTGTCTGTCTGTCTGTCTGTCTGTCTGTCTGTCTGTCTGTCTGTCTGTCTGTCTGTCTGTCTGTCTGTCTGTCTGTCTGTCTGTCTGTCTGTCTGTCTGTCTGTCTGTCTGTCTGTCTGTCTGTCTGTCTGTCTGTCTGTCTGTCTGTCTGTCTGTCTGTCTGTCTGTCTGTCTGTCTGTCTGTCTGTCTGTCTGTCTGTCTGTCTGTCTGTCTGTCTGTCTGTCTGTCTGTCTGTCTGTCTGTGACCAACGAGTTTCAAAACTCAATAACTTTTGAAATACTTGATGGAATGGCTTTATATTTGGCATGTAAGTGTATGTTATTGATGTCTAGCCACTGTTCAATGCATGTGTTGTTTCAAATATTTTTCTTGGAGTTATGGCCCTTGATGAACTTAGAATTTTGTGAGATTGCACCACCCATCGCAGCTACGGCGTCGATGTTGCAATTTTTAATGGCATGATAGGAAACATTTTCAAGTTAAAATTTTGATATTTCTATATCAGTGTGCAAAGGGTTGAGTGATATCCACTGTAGCAAGGTAAATGACCTCTGTGTTGTAACATTAAGACCTACTTATTGTTTTTTCAGGAAAGGGCTGAACAAGTGATGAGTCTCACAAGGGAGCACAATAAAAGCAATATGACAATATATTTTGGACATTATCCTACCTCTATAATTGTAGCAGACAATTATGATATCCGCCAAGTCATAAAGTAAGTTGTTAATAATGTGTCTTCCCACAAGACCAATTCCGTTTAGACCAATTCCCTTTAGGCCAATTCCCAAAAGACCAATTCCCCTTAGACCAACTACATACTGTTATTTATTAAGGGTTGATTAAGGATAATTAAGAAAACATTTATTTACTGATAAGCACTTTATTTGATAAAAAAGTATTTATACACACACCATAAAAAAATATAGGCTTGTAACATTTCAGTTTATAAAATATCAACAAGCCAGAAAATAAGCAGACTATCATCTGAAAAAATGAGGTCCCCAGAGGGTGAATTTGGTGATGCTACCCTGCACAGCAGGGTAGCATCACTACATTTACCCTCTGTGAACCTCAGTCTGAATTAGGGTCTCAAACATGAACAGAAAGAGGTACTCAGAGGATAAACTGACCCACTGTATGGGATAGCAACAGCAAATTCCCCTTCTGGTGACCTCATTCTGTAAATGGCACACTGCTTATATTTTTATACTGTACCAATGACCCAGACATAGCTGGTGCTAACTCTTAAAATATAGGGCCAAACACAAATTTTGCCCCCCAATCCCCAAAATTTGCATCTAAAACCAAAGAAAACATGTCCTGAAAGGCCCTCCACACTTCGCCTCTACTGCGCATGCGCAGTGTCAAGGACGTTCCGAAATTGGCGCCATTAATCATTCTAAGTTTGGCCCTTCATCAGTTAACATCTGACTGATCTTTGTGCTTGTAAATCTCAGTTTAAATGATGCCAGACACATAAATATTAGTGAAATGGTGATTCTAAGGAGGATAGAGAAGGAGGAGAGGAAAAAATGTGTGACAGAATATTATCAGGGCTGTAACTTAAAATTTTTTAATGAAATTATGTTAAGTTACCTATTTTCGAGGCAGCAGCCATTTTGTTGTCATTCTGATTATTTAGTTACACTGTTTTTTAAGTGTTTTCCTCTCTCCCTGTCCTTTAAGTCCCCCCTTGCTATTCTCCCATGCTTTTGGCATAGTTTTTGTAATTATTATTACTAAATTTTCTTGGGAGTTTTAGCTGAATAACAGAATGAATTCTGTTCTTTTCCCCATGTTTACGTCTTCACCTACAGGTGGTTAGGCGTTGTGTTCTGCATCTACCATCTGATGTTCTGCAGTTCCTTCCCTGGAAGTCTCTGTTTTGCATCAGATAGTGTATTTTTGGTAACTGATTTCGGGCCTGGGTGCCTGGAGTCTTATTTTAGTGTTTTTACACTCATTGTTTACATTTACAACAGCCCTCTGTGTGAGGGGGGGATTTCTGGAAAATAATATCTTGATGTTATTTTAATCATAACTAGATACATTATTATTGTTCGTAAGTGTTGAATAAATTGTTTAAAATATTTTTAAAATTTTTGTCCACACTTAGGCTTGGGATCCATTGGGGCTCAACGTTACTTTTCAGAAACTTGGGCTGTTCTGAAAAAATATTTTTTCAAAATATTTTGATTTCAGTTATTTTTTCTATATTAATGGATCATATTATTATTATGTATTTTGATTGCCAGGGGTTAGTGCGAGTACCAGGACTTGTTTTCTTTTCACATTGAAAGGATATTGATCAATTGTATTAAGAGGAAGTCTTCCTCTGACTTTATAATCATTCTATATGTGGTCAGTGTACTCGCATTAACTCCTGTTCTGTATCGTATGATTTCGATGACAATATGGGAAGCGTATGTCACGGTATGTTATTGGGGAATTGGACACTCCGGTCCTTTCCCCGCAGGGTCACTCTACTTTATCAATTTCTATTTCAGACGATCAAGATTAGGGTGATGTATCTGTGATGTCTTCCAACAGTGTGCCTCCGTCGTCACAATTAATGAAGGGCTAGCGGAAAAGTGCTCATGTAAATACGCCAATTGCCTAAGAGGACCCTAGTAGGTTCGACGGCCTTTGACGTCCGCTAGCTCGCCCGGTGTAGCGTCCATTCACCGAATGGTTCGGCAGCCGGGTTCGTCCGTTGCGGTCTAGAAGGATGCGAGCACTATAAATCAACCTAATGCACACCCAGTGACGGCGGATCGGAGGGAGAACGGAGGAAGCCTTTTAGTCCGGTTCATAGCTCGTTCCGGTCCTTCCGGACGGCAAGCGAGAGAGGCCCCTCTCTCGTTCAACAACATCTGGCCCCAGATGTTGTGGTACAAATGTGTCGCAAGCGGAGCATACGTCCGTCGCTCGGGACGCTCCGTTGTATAGGCAGTCCGCGGAGACTGCTAAGGCTTCCTCTTCTCGTCAGCGCACACGACCGCACCTTGGCTGCGTGACCACCGATATATTACCAGCTTCGCCGATCAAGGATTCTTCGGCGACCAGGTCACACCATCCGGTAGCCAGGGACACGAGGCCTGCAGACTCCGGACGTTCGCATAGGAAGTGTGCGGGAGTCAATGTACACGGAGCTACCGGCGGCAATGCATCGTAAGACCGCTACTGCACAGGCCTCGGGAACGGACGTGCTTTACTAAATAGCACAGTTTATCGCAGCATCCCAGCATCAACTGAATCTGTCGCATATTTTTTATCCGACGATGCTGGGTCGGGACGCTCCGCGAAAGCGGGTACGGACATCCGAAAGTTTCATCTGGTCCGACGGGATACCGAAAGGGATTTGGAGGATTTCGAGCTTTCCCTTTCGTAACAACATATGCTGTTGTGTATGTCATCTGACTTGGTCTTCTACAGCTTCTTTCGTCGGACCAGAATGCTGCGATGCCGGATAAGAAACTGATAGCGTCGGTGGACTTAGAAATTTTTGGTTCGGTTCAGGGACATCGTCCCTCAGTTCCGACATAGTCCAATAATGTCACACAAACTTTCGAATTATTGAACGACGCTATATATATTATTATTTTATGCTTGCTATAACCAAGCATTTCTGGTTTCTTGTTCGCAAAGTTACGGAGATGTCTTTCAAAAGTGTGCCTCTGTCGTCGTAGTTAATGAAGAGCTAGCGGCAATAAGTGCTCATGGAATATGTCTATCGCCTACGGAGTGACATTCGCTAGCTCACCCGGTGTAGCGTACATTCATCGAATGGTTCGGCTGCTGGGTTCGTCCGTTGCGGTCTAGGAAGGAGATTTGGGTGATGCGAGCACTTTAATTACTTTAGTACTCACCCAGTGACGGCAGATTGAGGACAGATTGGAGGAAGCCTGTTAGTCCGGTTCCTGGCTTGTCCAGGTCCGTCCGGGCTGTGAGCGAGAGAGGTCCCTCTCTCGTCCAACAACATAGGGGACCGCATGTTGTGGTTCAGATATTTTACATTCGGAGCATATGTCCGTCGGTCGGGACGCTCCGTTATATTGACAGTCCGAGAGACTGTCCTTAATGCTTCCTCATCCTCACAGCAGGGCACACGACCGCACATTGGCTACGTGACCTCGAGTATCCGATCAGTTTCGTCATTCAGTGATTCCACGGCGAATAGGTCACGCCATCCGGTAGCCAAGGGACATGAGGCCTATACACTCCGTTCGCTCGCATATTGGTAGTATGCACGGGGTAACGATCACGGAGCTTCCAGCGGCAATGCATCGTAAGACCGCTTCTCCTCAGGCCTCAGTGACGGACGTGCTATCCGAGTTAGCACAGTTGTTTCGCAGCATCCCAACAATTGACAGTTTCTCGGTCGAATCAGGAGTTATCTGACGGCGCTGGGTCGGTGCGGTCCGCGGTTGCATCAGGTAGGGACGACCGAACGCTTTATAGGGTCCGACAGGATGGCGAAAGGGATTCGAAAGATTTCGAGTTTTCCCTTTAGTAGTATCGGAAGCTGCCTTTCATATCTTCTGGCATTATCTTCCAGTGATTGTTATTTCGGACTTCATTGCTGCGATCTTGGATAAGAGACTTATAGCGTCATTGGACTTGGATTTTTTGATCGGTTCAGGGACATTGTCCCTGACTTACCGACGCAGTCCAATATTGTCATTACAACATGTGTTTTATTTTTCGACGCTATATATATATATATATACAAGCCTGCTACCAAGCATGATAGTTTAGTTTCTTGTCCGCGTTGCTCATTTCTGCCATTTTATCATTTATACGAATAGTTTATTTTGGCAGAGCAGGGCATACCGAGAGTTCATATGCGTCTAGACGGTGTGGTTAAAGACTGGATATATTCTTTTTGCGCCGTTTATGTCTTTTCCAACTTCAATGTTGGAAACGACATGATGTATAGTAGACTTAACTTAGACGCTTTATCATACGTAATCCGCCTTACTGAGGCGTTATCATTACGTCTTAAAGAAAAGATTTACGGGATATTATTCTCAATGTAATTTCTTTTGAGGGCAGTAGTTTGTTCACGTATAACTCCGCCCTTCAGAGGCTGATTGGAGTTGGTTAGACGTGACGCAGCCCTAGCTACATCCACACGCGTGGATAGTAAGGTTAAGAACTCTCTCAGAGTCACTTCGTTCTCGGAGGAGCTTCTCTTCGACGGCAACTTTTCGGCAATCCATGAATTGCTCGATTTACACGTTCTCTTGTCTATCTAGTGTTACAAGAGATTCAGACTGGGGCAAACATTCGGTGGTTGACTCAGAGAGTGCCTCTGCAGTTGCTGGACCCGAGTGTGGCTGTTATGACGGTTGCCAGTCAAACAGATTGGGATATAATACTGATCCCTACGGATTCGAAGTGCCAGGGTCTTTGGGTTCCGCAGTCTCTTAGCAACCAGTTTTCTTCCGCGGAATAATGTTTTTTAGGCTTGCTTTATGTCATTGCATGAACATTATTCAGAAACGCATGCCCAAATCCTGTCCTTTAATTCGACAGTAGTGGCGTATCTCCGGAACCAGGGAGGCACTCTTTCGTTTCCGTTATTCAATTTAATGGAAAGAATCCGTCTGTTGGTTATAGTACACCAAGTTCTGTTTTGGTCCGTCATATTCCGGGTCGTCTGATTGTTTTACCGGACTCCCGTTCTCTTACGGGTCGCTTGTTGCTGTCAGAATGGACTCTCAACAAACTAGTATTCAATCAGATTTGCTATCTATGGGAGCGCCCAATGATGATTTATTTGCGACACAGCTTGCTAATCAATTGCAGACGTATGTGTTGGCTTGTCCAGATCTCTGAGCTAATGTTGTTAACGCTCTATTGATCTATAGGACGGAATGATAGGATATGCGTATCCTCCGGCACTGTTGTTTCAGCAGGTATTGCTAAGATAAACAACCACTATACATTTCTGTTGATAGCATCTCTATCTTCACAGAGATCATGGGTAATTTACCCTCTTGTCTACTGTGGGTCTTAACGTGAAATCTTCCTCTATGTGTGGATCTTTTTTCACTGGGTAAATCGTGTCATCTTTATCACAACCCGCAAGGTCGCAACCTTCATGTATTCCGTTGTGTGGTCCATATTGCATTGTAAGCACTGTACTGGACGAGCTTTGGACGCGATTTCTTACTATAGGAGATCCTCTTCTTCGCTATTCTATGCGGCTAAAGTGGAGGCTCTTCCGTCGTTGGTGTAGGGATCATTATGTTCATATTGTTGATCCCTCCATACTACTCATTGCAATTTTTTAGTATACTTGTTTCACAAGATCTACTGCAGCCTGTTATTATTAAGGTTATAGGTTTATGTTACCTCATACCTATGCACTCTACGATAGTTTACAATTGAGTCTTATGTCTCTTTATCTAAGTCAGTTAGTAACTTTTTGATAAATAGACTTAGAATCTTTAGATTAAATTCCTATATGGATTTTAACTTCGGTTCTTATTTAGCTAAGTAATCATTTGAGCCTCTGGAAACAGTAGTTTTCAAATTCTGACCTTTTAGACAGTAATTCTGTTGGTTTCTCTTTTACTGTAGAGTCAGTGAGTTTCATGCACTATCGATGGATGATTTTCACTTTCGTAGTTTCGGAATCACTACTTCCGTTACTATTTAGGTTGGATTTTTGCATAAGAGTTAGGCTCCTATTATCCGGAACCTATTATTTTTAAGGTCCTTCCGTCTTCGTATGGGCATAGGCCTTTACTCTTTCTGGATAGAGTTTATGTATTTATAAACAGATATCTGTTTATTACTATGGGCGTAAGCTTCTTCTGTCTTTGATGCCTAGTAGAAGGACGTTACGCTCCATTTTATTGTTAATGGATTCTATTAACTATCGGTACTGCTTATGGTATATCATTGACTTAGCAGTTGTGCTTAAGATTTCGGCTCATGAAGTAAGAGTTCTTCTACTTCTTGGGCTTACATTAATAGTGTCGCTATTATAGATTTTTGAAGGCCGCTCATTGCGCTCAGCCATCCACATTCATGAATTTTTATCTCAGAAATATCGAGTCCATTTCTGGAGGCCTCTTTTGTTAGGTCTATTATCTACTGCTCAGAATGTCATTCACTTAACAGTTGCTACTATAGCTAGGTAGGCTGTCTGTTTCGGCAGTGTCTCCGTTCTGCTGCCCTCTTCGCTCTGGGCTATTTGACCCAGGGCAAGAAAAAGGGGGGGGGGAGGGTGTTCCCTTGGGTCACCTGTTTTACTATGAAAACAAGGGGATACCTCCTCCGGAGTTAGTAATTCTGAGCTGTTATTGGGATGGTTGTTTAGTGAGAAGTTTAGGTTTTTAAAATTCATTCAAGTCTTAGTTTTTAAAGTATAGCTTTTGAATATTGCATATGTCAACGGACATGATTATGCAATCCTCAGACACTTTTAGGAGTATAAGAGTCTCTATTCTCTAGACTTACTTTATTTATTGGCTTACTTTAAAAATTATTAGTATAAGGATTATATTGGATATTAATAGAGTACATGGATGTATGAAGCTCAATTTTGGAAGGTGTTGTATCTTTCTAATTTATCATAAATAAGAAAGATACATGTAAGGCCTATTACTTCTTTTTCCCTACAGGGGATGACTCTATTTTATTTTATTGAGCGTATTCCATTTTGCTCTATGTCCTTGGCCCTCCAGCCTTTTTACTATTCAGCTATGTCTGGGTCATTGGTACAGTATAAAAATGTTAAAAAATTTATAGTAATTTCTATATTTTTTATACTTACCAATGACCCAGACGGGGATGGCCCTCCCAGGAGTTGGGAACTCTTGCCTCCCTGCTGAGTACATAGCGCTTACCAGGCACTGGTTATTAGAATGATTAATGGTGCCAATTTCGGAACGTCCTTGACACTGCGCATGCGCAGTAGAGGCGAAGTGTGGAGGGCCTTTCAGGACATGTTTTCTTTGGTTTTAGATGCAAATTTTGGGGATTGGGGGCAAAATTTGTGTTTGGCCCTATATTTTAAGAGTTAGCACCAGCTATGTCTGGGTCATTGGTAAGTATAAAAAATATAGAAATTACTATAAATTTTTTAACTTTCAGACTTGAATATCAATAACATTAAATACATTTATAAATATTTATAAATATATCAATTATTGATATAGAATTATTTTAAAAGTAGAATGCATGAGTTGGTCTAAGGGGGATTTGTCTTTTGGGAATTGGCCTAGTGGGAATTGGTCTAAAGGGAATTGGTCTAGTGGGAATAAACCGTTAATAAATTGGTCATATGAGCCAAGTAAAAAATTAATTGTGTTTCCAATTGACCAATAAACACTTCTTTTGATCATCGACCTGAAGCTTTTCATTTTGGTATTAATATAAAAAAATGGTCAATTTGACTAAATCAGAATTTATAATATGGTACAGGAGCAGGGTGGCTCAATGTTTATGGCATTGAACTTCAAACTGAAAGGTTCACTGTTTGATTCATGCCTTGGGTAACTCCATTGTATCCTTGGGCATGGCACTTAATCCTGACTGCATGGGAGCATGGTGGCACTTGTACAAAGGTATACTGCACGTCGATGGTGCACTTGTCTTCAACCAATGCTAACCCTGCTTGTATGGGATTATTATGTTGGGGAGTCTGACAGTTGCTCACTGATACTCCAGCTTCTTCCCACTCAACCCTTTGCCTAACATGAAAAGCAGACGACACATGCAAACAACATTCTTGAATAACTAATTTTTTTCATTTTTTGTCTCTAAAACATAGGTTATGACCCTTCTTTGGAACGAGCTCAAAGAGGGGTCATAACCTATGTTTTTGAGACAAAAAATGAAATCATGATGAAAATTAATTGGCGATTTTTGTGAACAGCACTGGCTGGTTTGGCCGTTATGTTGGGTAAATGTTTAATGTATATTTCCTAATTGAATAACCCTGTTATTGTGATGTAACTCTCAAACACTAAACTGTTAATTACATATAGATTATTATGTGAACTCCAGTTAAATAAATTAATTGTGAGCTACTGTTGATTACTCTGAACAACCACTAAATTTCCATTGCTGATAGATCTATTCGGCCTCATAACATTCAGTTTAAGCATTTAATCTATTATATCTTGTTTGACAGAGCTCTCTGAAACAATAAAATAAATGCTCATTTTGTCACTAGAATGCAGCTACCACCTTTACACCATAGATATCCTATGCAAAATAAATTTTCATAAATATTCTGTGCAAAATAATTTGAATTTCATGTTCTTTTTATCTTAAGTCAACCATTTGCAACAAATAATAGATCTGTGTTGTTAGTGAAAGTTTAGCAAGCAAGAGGTCCTACTTCAAAGGTTATCAGTGGTATGTGGTGGCTTAGTGGTTAAAGTACAGGACTTAAAAGCGAGAGGTCAACAGCTTGATCTTAAACAGGGGTAAATGTAATTTGTGTCTTTGGCATGGTACTTAATCCTGATTGCCAACATGGGTGCACGATGGAGCAGTGTACTAAGGTGTCAATGGTGCAATTGCCTTCAACCAGTAATCTTCAATCTGGCAATACAGCATTAAATATTCATACTGTTTTCACAGAAAATATTTGTGAACATGATCTAATTAGTGGTGATTGTGTTTACCCCTCTACTCGCATACATGCCTTGCCCAATATGAATTAATTGATCATGCCCATGCACAAATGCATTTTGATGCCACAGTGGTTAACTCTTGAGGGCCTTTTTCCAACTTTTAGGACTCCAGAACATGCCTTCAGAAGTAGGTTGTGCCGACAATAAACACATTACACAGGCAGTGGTTTCTATTCAAGTCTTTGCTGTCTGTTGAGCCACTGGATGTGTTCAGGCTGTGGTGAGGTCTGAATTCAGGGCAATTAATGCCTTTAAGGGTTAAAATTAAGTAAAGTTAATTGAATAGCAACTTTGCCAATGAAAATTGCTCAGTTAACAAGAATATGCAAGTAATAGGGATTTGGTCAATTGCTGACATTCTAGAGATTAACTGATCATTTATTCTTTTATTCTGTTATATCTTATTTGGCAGATCTCATAGGGCTCTGTCAAACAAGTTATGATAGGTTAAATGGATGAACTGAGATCATATAGGGTAAAAACAAGGGGAATTTGGTGATTGTAGGGTAATTTCTTTTCACATTACAAGATTTTTTATTCAATTAACAGGAGTTTGCTATGTAACCAATATGCAATTAACAGGCCAAATTTGTACCGGCGGTATGGTAAATGTTTTTATGCCCCCGACTTAGGTTGGGTGGCATATAGTGATTGAAGTGTGCATCTGTCCATCCGTCCGTGTGTGTGTGTGTGTGTGTCCGAGCCAATAACTCGAAAATGGTTAGGGCCACAGTCATCAAACTTCACACAATTATAAAGGACCATGGGAGGATGTGTCACACACCATAGCCGGGTTCGTACCTTTAAAGTCAAGGTCACATTTCAAGGTCACACTAAAAATTGGTCAATATTCGTGCCTCAGCCATAACTCAGAAACGAATCATAGTACAATTGTTAAACTTTTACAAATGTTAAGGACAGTCTGAAGTGTGTCGCGTATAATAGTTTCCGCTGCATCTGCAAGGTGGAGGTCACAATTGACCTTCATATGTTCAAGGTCAGAAATCGTGTCTCAAGCATAACTCCAAAACTATTAGGGCTACAATCATCTAACATCACTCAATTATAAAGGACAACGGGTGGATGTGTCACGCACCACAGCCAGGTCCGTAAGGTCAAGGTCACATTTCAATGTCACATTAAAAATCGGTCATTATTCGTGTCTCAGCCATAACTCTTTACAAATGTTAAAGACAGTCAGAAGGTGTGTCATGTATAATAGTTTCTGCCACATCTGCAAGGTGAAGGTCACGGGGGAGCATGTGTTACCTTAGAAACATTCTTCTTGTTTCGTTTGGAAGTAATATTCTCCCCGTGAAAACCCCAGGGAAGTGAAGCAGTGCTTGTTTACTGTTGTTTTACTTGCAAAATAGGACCCAGTAACCAATGCTTGGATAGGAAGTTCACTAGAATGGGCAACCTGGGTATAAATAATAGGCTTAACTTGACATTATAGGCATATTGGGGTCACAATTAGCCATTGTATAAAAATATGTGAAGTAATTATTCAAGAAACAAAATTCTTCAGTTCAGAGATATCGAATTAAGTGGGCTCCACCTGGCTCCACTGTATTTATCATTTGATTCTAAACAATTCAGAAATGTTCACAAGTAGGTCCTGATAGCTAAAGTATAGGCCCTGTGAGTTCCTTTTATGGGCCTACTGGTAAGTTGTAACATTATTTCAAAAGACAAAGTCTGGATTGGATTTCAGAAACAATTCAAGGAAAGTGTTTGATAAAGAGTTCATCAAAGGAGAATGGATCATCACAAAAGCAGGGTAGATTTACCTCTCAAAATTATTTGAAATGTTTTTTTATCATAGATCTAACAATCTCTCAGCTCATAGAACTCAAGGTGCAACTCAGTACTGCATGGAATGAAAGTTGCTGGTTCTTATTGTGCTTTAGGCTAAAAAAACTTTTTTTTTTATTCTCAGGAAATCCCTCTCTGAAATTGCCCCCACCCCAATTAGATGTTTTTATTGCCTCTGCAGTGTCGTCCAAAATTACTATAAAGTTGGGAGACTCAATTTTTAGCTCAACTTTGGCGAAGCCAACTTTGAGCTTTTGTCATGGCCTGTCATCCGTCTGTCTGTACGTCAACAATTGGCCGTATTTATGAACCAATCTTTACGAAACTTCTTGGGTACCATTGTTATGACTGTGGGACGAGAACGAGTGTTTTGGGGTGCGGTCCGAAATTCAAGATGGCTGCCAGCCGCCATTTTGTACCGACGATGCAGAAATCTGTTTTTTGTACAGAACTTCCATATGAAAGCTCTGATTTGAATAATTTTTTGTATGAATGTTTAGTACCATGGGATACATCACATATAATACAGGTTTTTTTCTTGTGCGTAAATTGTGCAAATTAGACTAATTTTAATGTTTTTTAGTGTTACTTTCAGCACTGTAAGTGCAAATGCCAATACGGCTCGGGCTGGAGGCCGTATTTATGAACCAATCTTTACGAAACTTCTTGGGTACCTTTGGTATCACCGTGGGACGGGAACGAGTGTTTTTGGGTCCGGTCCGAAATTCAGGATGGCTGATGGCAGCCATTTTGTACAAAATTAGGTGCAATCAGATTTTTGCACAGAACTTCCATATGAAAGCACTGATTTGAATAATTTTGTGTGTGAATGTTTAGTACCATGGGATACATCACATATAATACAGGTTTTTTTCTCGTGCAGAAATTATGCAAATTAGATGAACTTTGATTTTTTCTGTGCGACTTACACACAGTAAGTACACGTCAATACGGCTCGGGCTAGAGTCTGTATTTATGTCTCCCCTTCCCAGAAGGGCGCCATATTGTTTTAGTGCATATTCTTCTTCTTCTTCTCCTTCTTCTTCTTCTACTCATACAAACTTTGTCCGGGCCATAACTTTTTTTGTCTTTTGACCTACACCTTAGATACTTGGCATGTGGATGTATCACCATGAGCCGGTGTGCAGTGTACCATAGTGACCTTCATGTGACCTTGACCTTTGACCTGAAGGTCAGATTTATGTGTTTTTTAAGGGAAACATCACACAAACTTTGTCCGGGCCATAACGTTTTTGTCTTTTGACCTACACCTTAGATACTTGGCATGTGGATGTATCACCATGAACCGGTGTGCAGTGTACCATAGTGACCTTCATGTGACCTTGACCTTTGACCTGAAGGTCAGATTTATGAGCTTTTTTAAGGTAAACTGTCTGGAGCAGAACTTTTTTGTATTTCGAGTCAGGCTTTAGATATTTGGCATGTGGATGTATCACCATGAGACGGTGTGTAGCGTACCATTGCGACCTTCATGTGACCTTGACCTTTGATCTGAAGGTCAGATTTGTGCTTTTTTCAAGGAAACTTTGTCCAGACCAAAACTTGTTTGTCTTTTGAGCCAGGCCTTAGAAATTTGGCACGTGGATGTATCACCATGAGCCGGTGTGTCGCATACCATTGTGACCTTCATGTGACCTTGACCTCAAGGTCAAATTTATGTACTTCAAATTGGGAGTAATTGTCCAGACCAGAATTTTTTTGTTTTTTGACCTAGGACTTGGTTATTTGACATGTGGATGTGTTCACCATGAGACCGCATGTCGTGACCTTCATGTGACCTTGACCTCAAGGTCAAATTTATGTACTTCAAATAGGGAATAATTATCCAGACCAGAACTTTTTTGTTTTTTTACCAAGGACTTAGATATTTGACATGTGGATGTATCGCAATTAGACCGCATGTTCATGTGACCTTGACCTCAAGGTCAAATTTATGTACTTTAAATAGGGAGTAATTGTCCAGACCAGATTTTTTTTTTTTGGACATGTGGATGTGTCACCATGAAACCGCATGTCTGTTACCTTGATGAACTGCATGTGACCTTGACCTCTGACCTCAAGGTCAAATTTATGTACTTCAAATAGGGAATAATTGTCCAGATCAGAACTTTTTTGTTTTTAGCTTAACTTGACATAGTCAAGATAAGCTATTGCCATCACGCATGCGGAAGTCTGTTAGTCTGTTAGTCTGTGAGTCTGTGACATCTGTTCACATTTTCCTTTAGCACGGGCTACACCCTGCAGTTCTTGTCTGATCGTCACGAAATTTCATATGCAGGTTTGGGGTCATGTCTAGATGAGAATGTCCCCTTTTGGTCGCAATCGGGCAACCGGTATGGCTGCCCGAGCCCAAAACCCCAAAACCATTAGCACAGTGTACAGGTCGTATTTATGAAGGGATTTCATTCTAACTTGGTAGGATGCCTCTGTATAATGCCTAGATGAGAACATCCCCTTTTGGGCTTGATCTATCAACTGTGATGGCTGCCCAAGCCCGAAACCCAAAAACTTATAGCACAGACTGCAGGTCATGTTTAATGTGGAGGGATTTCATTGTAACTTGGTAGGATGACTCCTTATGATGTCTAGAAGAGAATTTCCCCATTTGGGCATGATCTGCCAACCGTGACGACTGCCCGAGCCCAAAACCCGAAAACATTTAGCACAGTCTACAGGTCATATTTATTGATGAATTTCATTGTAACTTGGTGTGTTGACTTCATACAATGTCTAGATGAGAAAGTCCCCTTTTGGACATGATTGGGCAACTGTGACGGCTACAGGGGCCTGAAGCCCGAAAACCTTTAGCACAGTCTAGAGTCATATTTATGAGGGGATTTCATTGTAACTTGGTAGGATGACTCCAAATAATGTCATGATGAGAACGTCCCATTTTGATCGCGATCATGCAGCCTTGATGGGTGCCCGAGCCAAAAAACCTTTAGCGTAGGCAAAAGGTCATTTTTATGGAAGGATTTCACTGTAACCTGTTAGGTTGACTCCATATAATGCCTAGATGATGACATCCCCTTTTGGTCATGATTGGTCAGTTGTGATGGCTACAAGTGCCCGAAGCCGGAAAACCTTGAGCACAGTCCACAGGTCATATTTATGAAGGGATTTCATTGTAACTTCTTAGGATCACTCCAGATGATGCCCAGATGAGATTGTCCCCTATGGTTGCGATCATTCAACCATGATGGATGCCCGGGCCCGAAGCCCGAAAACCTTTAGCACAGTCTATAGGTCATATTTATGAAGGGATTTCATTGTAACTTCTTAGGATCACTCCAGATGATGCCCAGATGAGATTGTCCCCTATGGTTGCGATCATTCAACCATGATGGCTGCCCGAGCCCGAAGCCCAAAAACCTTTAGCATAGTCTACAGGTCATATTTATGAAGGGATTTCATTTTAACTTGGTAGGTTAACTTCATATAATGTCTAGATGAGAACGTCCCCTTTTGGACATGATTGGGCAACTGTGATGGCTGAAGGTGCTCGAAGCCCGAAAACCTTTAGCACAGTTTACAGGTCATATTTATGAGGGGACTTCATTATAACTTGGTAGGATGACTCCAAATAATGTCTAGATGAGAACGTCCCATTTTGATCGCGATCATTCAGCCTTGATGGGTGCCCGAGCCCAAAAATCTTTAGCATAGGTAAAAGGTCATATTTATGGAAGGATTTCATTGTAACCTATTAGGTTGACTCCATATAACACCTAGATGATGACATCCCCTTTTGGTCGTGATTGGTCAGCTGTGATGGCTACAAGTGACCGAAGCCCAAAAACCGTGAACACAGTCTACAGGTCATATTTATGAAGGGATTTCATTGTAACTTCGAAGGATCACTCCAGATGATGCCCAGATGAGATTGTCCCCTTTGGTTGCGATCATTCAACCATGATGGCTGCCCAAGCCCGAAGCCCAAAAACCTTAAGCACAGTCTACAGGTCATATTTATGAAGGGATTTCATTGTAACTTGGTAGGTTGACTTCATATAATGTCTAGATGAGAACGTCCCCTTTTGGACACGATTGGGCAACTGTGACGGCTAAAGGTGCCTGAAGCCCGAAAACCTTTAGCACAGTCTACAGGTCATATTTATGAGGGGATTTCATTGTAACTTGGTAGGATGACTCAAAATAATGTCTAGATGAGAACGTCCCATTTTGGTCATGATCATTCAGCCTTGATGGGTGCCCGAGCCCAAAAACCTTTAGCATGTCTGTAGGTCCTATTTATGGAAGGATTTCATTGTAACTTGTTAGGTTGACTCCATATAATGCCTAGATGATGACATTCCCTTTTGGTCGTGGTTGGTCAACTGTGATGGCTACAGGTGCCTGAAGCCTGAAAATCTTGAGCACAGTCTACAGGTCATATTTATGAAGGGATTTCATTGTAACTTCATAGGATCACTCCAGATGATGTCCAGATGAGAATGTCCCATTTTGGTTGCGATCATTCAACCATGATGGCTGCCCAAGCCTAAAGCCCGAAAACCTTTAGCACAGTCTTCAGATCATATGAAGGGATTTCATTGTGACTTGGTAGGTTAACTTCATGTAATGTCTAGATGAGAACAGCCCCTTTTGGACACCATTAGGCAACTGTGTTGGCTACAGGGGTCCAAAGCCCGAAAACCTTTAGCACAGTCTACAGGTGATATTTATGACGGGATTTCATTGTACCTTGGTAGGATGACTCTAAATAATGTCTAGATGAGAACGTCCCCTTTTTGATCGCGATCATTCAGCCTTAATGGCTGCCCGAACCCAAAACCCCAAAACCTTTAGCATAGTCTATTGGTCATATTTATGGAAGGACTTCATTGTTACCCGTAAGTTTGACTCCATATAATGCCTAGATGATTACATCCCCTTTTGGTCGTGATATTTATGAAGGGATTTCATTGTAACTTTGTAGGATCACTCCAGATGATGCCCAGATGAGAATGTCCCCTTTTGGTTGCGATCATTCAACCATGATGGCTGCCAGAGCCCAAAAACCTTTAGCACAGTCTACAGGTCATATTTATTAAGGGATTTCATTGTAACTTGGTAGGTTGACTTCATATAATGTCTAGATGAGAACGTCCCCTTTGAACGCAATTGGGAAACTGATGGCTACAGGGGCCCGAAGCCCGAAAACCTTTAGCACAGTCTACAGGCCATATTTATGAAGGGATTTTAATGTAACTTGATAGGATGACTCGTTTTGGAATAATTTCACTGTAACTTGGTAACTTTTGTTGATATATGTTAACTGTGAGGGCCACATACATTAACTGTGAGGTCATATTAACCCACCCCTCAGCTCTTCAGTACAGTGTACACCTCATATTATTTTTATCATAAACATAGCATACAAGGAACAGAAATGAACATATTCCCAATTATCACAATTCTTGTCTTATTTCATAATCTTTTCATAAACATTGAACATTATCCTTTTCATCAAACACAACACACAAGTTTAGCTACAGTGTCATTGACACTTTCATTTGACCTAGGACTTAGATGATTGGCATGTGGATGTATCACAATGAGACCACGTTATCATGACCTTCATGTGACCTTGACCTCAAGGTCAAATTTATGTACTTTAAATAGGGAGTAATTGTCCAGACCAGAATTTTTTTTTTTTGGACATGTGGATGTGTCACCATGAAACCGCATGTCCGCTACCTTGATGAACTGCATGTGACCTTGACCTCTGACCTCAAAAGGAAGGGGAGACATCTGTTTTAGTGTGCTAAAACACTTTCTAGTTATGAATTGATCTTCACAAAATGTCTTTGGTACCTTTGTTATCACCTTGGGACGAGAACGAGTGTTTCTGGGTGCGGTCTAAAATTCAAGATGGCTGCCAGTGGCCATTTTGTACCGAAATTAGGTCTAATCAGTTTTTTGTAAACAACTTCAATCCGGCTCAGACTAGAGGCCATATTTATGAACCAATCTTTACGAAACTTCTTGGGTACCTTTGTTATCACCGTGGGATGAGAGCGAGTGTTTTGGGGTGTGATCCGAATTCAAGATGGCCACCAGCAGCCATTTTGTACCAAAATTAGTGCAATCAGTCTTTTGTACAGAACTTCTGTATGAAAGTTCTGATTTGAATAAATTTTTGTATGAATGTTTAGTAATATGGAATACATCACATATTGTAAGGGTTTTTTTCTCGTGCAGAAATTATGCAAATTAGATGAACTTTGATTTATTCAGTGCCACTTACACAATGTAAGCACACATGTCAATATGGCTCATGATAGAGGCTGTATTTATGAACCGATCTTCACGAAACTTCTTGGGTATCTTTGCTATCACCTTGGGACGAGAATGAGTGTTTCTGGGTGCAGTTCAAAATTCAAGATGGCTGCCAGTGGCCATTTTGTACCGAAATTAGGTCCAATCAGTTTTTAGCTCATCTTGACAAAGTCAAGCTGAGCTAATCTCATCGCTTCCCGTCCGTCGTCCGTCGTCCGTCGTCTGTTGTCCGTCGTCCGTCGTCCGTCAACACCATGTTTTGGTCTTCTCCTCCAAAGCCACTGGGCCAATTCAAGTGAAAGTTTGTGTGAGTGATGGTCCCAAAGGGGCATTTCATTTTTGTTCAACTCGGCATGCCCAGCCCCATAGGGAGGGAGTGGGGGAAAATGCTCCAAAATATTTTAAAAATCTTCTTCTCAAGAACCAGTGTGTACAATGACTTGATATTTGCTATGGAGCTTCCATATGAGGTGTAGAATCAAGTTTGTTCAAACGAAGTTCGTAAAGTAATATTTGGCTTTGTAATAGGAGGGGTAACATTTTTGGCCCCGCCCAAAATTTCTATTTTCTGAACCGATGGTCCGGTATGAACCAAATTTGGTTTGTGGTAGTATTGGGTCATAAGTACTTGACCCATGCAAAAAAAAAAATTCCCGCATCCCCATGGGAACCCTGGGAGCTAAAAATAGAAATATTTTCAAACGCCCATATTTCTCAAACCCCACGGAACAGAGAGCTTTTATTTGGTATGAAGTATCCTTATGACCAGTAGAATTGAATGGTAAAAAAAAATTGCCATCGGTTTTGTTAGGGTGTTCTGTAATGGGCATCGAAAAAATGCTGAGTCAGCATATTTGCAAAAATTAAAAAAAATCTTTTCTCCAGAACCAATCATCAGAATCTTTTGATATTTGGTATACAGCATTCATAGGGGGGTCAGATAAAAGTTTGTTGAAATAAAGCTCATTGGTTCATATTTGGGCTCTCTACAGGAGCCCGAAGTTTTAACATAGGGTAATATGGGGAATATTCTTTAAAAATCTTCTTCTTCAGAACCACGAGTCAGAATCTTTTAATATTTGGTATACATCATTGTTATGAGGGTCAGATTCTAGATTGTTCAAACCAAGTCCCTAGGTTAATATTTGGGCTTCCTACGGAAGCCCAAATTTTATCTTTGTTCAATATGGAGGGTAATTTAAAAAAATCTTCTTCTTCAGATCCATCAGTCAGAATGCTTTGATATTTGGTATGCAACATCTGTATGGGGGACAGATTCAAGTTTGTTCAAATCAAATCCCTAGGTATATATTTGGGCTCACTATGGTAGCCCGAATTTTTACTTAGTGCAATATGAGAAAATTTCTTTAAAAATCTTCTTCTTCAGATCCACCAGTCGGAATGCTTTTATATTTGGTATACAACATCTCTAGGGGGGTCAGATTCCAGGTTGTTCAATTCGAGTGCCTAGGTTAATATTTGGGCTCCATATGGGAACATGAAATTTAACTTCGTACAATATGAGGGAATTTCTTCAAAAATCTTCTTCTTCAGATTCACTTGTCAGAATGCTTTCACATTTGGTATACAACATCTCTAGGGGGGTCAGATTCAAGTTTGTTCAAATCGGATCCATAGGTCAATATTTGGGCTCGCTATGGTAGCCCAAATTTGAACTTAGTGCAATTCGAAGAAATTTCTTTACAATTTCTCTTCTTCAGATCCAACAGTCAGAATGCTTTCATATTCGGTACACAACATCTCTAGGGAAGTCAGATTTAACTGTGTTCAAATCAAGAGTCTGGGTTAATATTTGGGCTCTCTATGGGAGCCGGAATTGGCCATTTTGCTGAAGAATTAAAAATTTTGTATTCAGTACCCTCTAGAGGTACTAAGATTAATCCACATAGGTTGTATCAAGGGGCTTCATAGGGGAGCTCTACATTTTACTTTTGATCAACTGAAGAAAAGGCATGATGCCCAGATTATTTTTGTCACTCCTGAGGGACTCAAGGATTGACAGTGTAGCCTATGGATATGGCTTGCTTAAGGTAGACTCATTCTTGGACTCTGTTTAAATTGTGTTCTGTACAAGATGAGCGCTTCAGGCCCCGTGGGGCCTCTTGTTTGTCACAACTTCTATACAGCTCGTATTTATGAACTGATCTTCACAAAACTTCTTGGGTACCTTTGTTTTCACCTTGGGACAGGAACGAGTGTGTTTTGAGGTGCCTTTGTTATCACTGCTATGAGAACAAATATTTTGGGGTTCAGTCAGACCCACTCTGCATGGGACTCCCAAGATTTTTTTTCTAGTTCAGCATCTGACTGTCACCCACCTTTACAATACTTTACTTATACATTTGTTACAGGCTACAGTCAGTATTTATGTACAGACCGTTACAATACTTTATACATACCTTTGTTATCAGGACATTACCTAGATGTTTGTCATTGCTGTGTCACATACTATACATGTACATGTCTTTGTCTTGACAAGTTGAGCTACAGTGTCATTGACACTTTCATTTTTACATTTTTTGATTGATGTATGCAATTGAAATCTGAAAAGCATAACTAAAGATGCAAAACTATTTTAATTTTAAAATTGAATGAGTTTAATTGTATAATTATGCATTTTCCATATATTCTGTGTATGCAAAGACAGTTTTGTTTTGTTTTGTTGGTGGTTAACGTCACATATTTATGCACCATGGCTAATCGTGACACAACATGGAGATGAAGTCAAGTTTAGTCAATCGTTGATCAACATGTTGCCCATTTTAGAGGACTTTCACCCCAAGCATTGGTGACTGGGTCCTATTTTACTAGTAAAGCAGAACTGGTTTACCACAGTAAACAAGTGCTGCTTACTTCCCGGGGTTCCCACGGGGAATGCAAAGACAGTAAAATGCCTCTCAGTTCATGCTCACTATATGTGAGAAAAAATGAGAATAAAAAATAGAACCCTCCTTGCCTCACTGATTTGAAAAAAAACTGCCTGAGAATGAATTAATTTATTTTGTGTGGCTTTATTTTTTGAAAGTGTAAATATTTGTTGAGTGAAAAATCAAGCTTTCCTGTATATTACAGGCCTGTACAAGTTAGGTGAACAATACTTTTGTTTGCCTATCACTCACCTAAAATAAGAGATGGGCAGGATTGGAATTTTGAGTTTGGAATCGGATTCAGTATGTTTAGAGGGTATACCTTGGTATCGGTCGTTATTCAGAATCTGGATTGACAGAGATTTGCTGATAGTACCAAAGAGGATTTCACCTCAGGAACAACAGAATAAGCTATAATGCTATTAATGAGCTGAACAGTGGCATTCTTTGGGGCGCGGTGGCTCAGTAGGTAGAGGTGCAGGCTGCAAGCCGAGAGGTCCTCGGTTCGAATCCCACCTGCGGCAACCGCATTGTGTCCTTGGGCTAGACACTTCACCCCCATTGCCCATGTGGGGGCACGATGACGCCGTGTACTAAGGCGTACCGCACGTCAATGGTACGCATGTCTTCAACCAATCTAACCCTGCCTGTGCTGCAGTGTGGAGTTACGATGTTGGGGAGCTGGCAGCTGCTCGTCGTTGCTCGGTGGTTCTCTCTGGGTACTCCGGCTTTCTCCACCCGTAAAACTGTGATGGTCATGATTAGCCATTGTGCATAAATATGTGACCTTAAACATCAATAAATAAATAAATAGTGGCATTCTTCTATGACCACAAATCATATGTACAGTATTTTGTGACTAATTCTAAAAACACCTTAACGTTTAAAGAATTATTTCACGCTTTTAAGATCTCAGAGCATGTGCCCTGCCCATGCCATCTTTAGGAGGTCATACAGATCCAAAACATCCAGGCAGTGATTTCTAGTCAGGTCTTGGCTGCCAAGACTTAGCTAGAAATCACTGTTGAGCAATTGGGCATGTACAGGTTGTAGTCTAGTGGGAAGTCAGGACAGCTTCCCTGTCCATTGAGAGTTAACAAAACTGAAAAGAAAATCAGTCACTTCTTTCATGAAACTGAACCTTTCAACTGTTATCAAGACTTAACAGGGGCTGAAAAAGAGTGAATGTCAGAAATTTGAAAATTCAGCCCTTTCCTACAGTGTATTTCATCACAGGATATTATTGGTTCACTGGAGGAAACTCCTGAATAAACTGCATTTTTCTAAATGGATAATTTCAACCTTTTCACTTATTCTGGAATATTGGTATTACTGTGCTGTTCTCTTGGTAAAAAAATAAGGAAAAGATACTCAAAAAGTTTTGCCTGAAAAATGTTTTAGGTAACCCTTTTTGGGTTGGCTTAATTTCAAATTTGTACACTCCTGTTTTGATGAAAATCCACCATTGTAACATGCAGGGATGTATTTGTTGGAAGAGCTTAGACCTAAACTGTTACGATAACGAGAATGACTATCCTTGTCCAGAATATACTCAAGCAACATACAAGGTGGTAAAGGAAACAGTTTTCCTTCTCTAGCCAGAAAAGGGGATTAAAAATAAATTCAAATTGTTACGTAGTTTTGCAAAATGAATGGTGGACAGATTTGCTGAGGTAGAGGGTTAATGCAGACCGTTGACTAGAGCTTTTTGAAAGAATGAAACCTTAGGAAAATTGATTGAAGTGTAAACAATTTTGTGTGATGCAACAATTCTCTTTCAGTGCAGTGTTCATTTCATGATCTAAAAATATTCAATTACGTAAAAGTCATAATACTGAAATGTTATA
The DNA here is from genome assembly GCA_031216915.1 of Pictodentalium vernedei. Classification (NCBI taxonomy): domain Eukaryota; kingdom Metazoa; phylum Mollusca; class Scaphopoda; order Dentaliida; family Dentaliidae; genus Pictodentalium; species Pictodentalium vernedei. The sequence continues at coordinate 435,417,758 of CM062292.1, forward strand.
TTTTTATACTGTACCAATGACCCAGACTTAGCTGGTGCTAACTCCAACAAAACCAGGGCCAAACACAAATTTTGCCCCCCAATCCCCAAAATTTGCATCCAAAACAAAAAGAAATCATGTCCTAAAGGACCTCCATAGTACGCCTCTACTGCGCATGCGCAGTGACGCAGTCGTCCCGAAATTGGCGCCAATTATCATTCTCTGTTTGGCCCTTCATCAGTCAACATCTCACTGATCTTTGTGCTTGTAAATCTCAGTTTAAAGGATGCCAGACACGTAATTTTTGGAGAAAATGTGATTCTAAGGAGGATAGAAGGAGGAGAGGAAAAAGAAGTGGCAAAAAATAATCAGGGCTGTACTTAAAATTTTTTGATGAAATTATGTTAAGTTGCCTATTTTCGAGGCATGGGCCTCTTGTTGTCATTCTTGCTAATTGTTGCACTGCTTATTCAGTGTTTCCTCTCCCCTAGCCTTCTAAAGTCCCCCCTGGCAATTCTCCCATGCTTTTGGCATATTTTTGAGAAGTTTCATTTCTAAAATTTCCTGGGAGAGTTGCTTGGTTACAGAATGTTTTCTGTTATTTTCCCCATAGTTACGTTTTCACCCATGGGTGTATAACGTTTGTGTTCTGCATCTTCCATCTGATGTTCTACAGATTCTCCCCTGGGAGTCTCTGTTTTGCATCAGATAGAGTGTAATTGATGACTGATTCCGGGCCAGTTTTTTCAGTGCCTGGAGTCATGTTTTCTAGTGTGTTTACACTGTTTGTTTTCATTGGCAACAGCCTTTTTTGAGGGGGGCTGTTTGCCTTTGTGGTAGTTTATCTCATTATAAGATACATTTATATTATCCGAAAGTGTCTCATTAATTATTTTATATAAATTTAAAATTTTTGACCACACTTTGTCATCGGATCCATCGGGGCTCAACGTTACTTTTCAGCAACTTGGGCTTCTCTGAAAAAATATTTTTTCAAAATTATTTTGTTTTGCAATTGTTTTTTCATTTATTAATGGATCATGTTATTATGTATCTTTGTGTCAGGGGTTTTTGCGAGTAACTAGGACTTATTGTTGTTCTTTCACAATGAAGGGACATTGTTCAAATTGTAATAGGAAGAAATCTTCCTCTGACTTTCATGATCATTGTATTAATTGTAGTCAGTGTTCTCGCATTAATCCCTGTCCTATATGTGAACATTGGGATGAGAAACATTGGAAACGTGTGTCACGATATGTTGTTTCTGGAGAAAGAGCGATGCCGGCTCTTTCTCCACAAGGTCACTCTACTCTCTCAGTTTCTATTTCAGAGGAACCAGAACAGGGTGATGTTTCCATGTTATCTTCTTCAAGTGTGCGTCCGTCGTCACAAATGAATTCAGAGCTAGCGGCAAAAGTGCTCATGGAGATTAGACAAATGTCGTCCGCTAGCTCGCCCGGTGTAGCGTCCATTCACCGAATGGTTCGGCAGCCGGGTTCGTCCGATGCGGTCCAAGAGGAAATTTTGGGTGATGCGAGCACTATAAACATAATAGATGCACACCCAGTGACGGCGGATAGTAAACGAGAACGGAGGAAGCCTTTTAGTCCGGTTCCTAGCTCGTCCAGGTCCAGCCGGGCCGCGAGCGAGAGAGGTCCCTCTCTCGTACAACAACATCTGGGACCAGATGTTGTGGTACAAAATGTGTCTTTAGCGGAGCATACGTCCGTCGCTCGGGACGCTCCGTTGTATAAGCAGTCCGCAGAGACTGTTAAGGCTTCCTCTTCTCGTCAGCGCACACGACCGCACCTTGGCTGCGTGACCTCCGATATTTTACCAGCTTCGCCGATGAAGGATTCTTCGACGACCAGGTCACACCATCCGGCAGCCAGGGATTCGAGACCGATGGACTCCGGACGTTCGCATAGGAAAAGTATGCGGGAGCCATCTGATGCGGAGCTGCCCTCGGCGAAGCAGCGAAAGACTGCGCCTCCGCAGGTCTCGACGTCGGACATTCTTGTGCAGATAGCACAGCTTACCGCAGCATCCCAGCAGCCGACAGAAACGGTGTCGGATCGAGAATTATCCGACGGCGCTGGGTCGGTACGCTCCGCCGAAGCATCGGGGGCGGACGACCGGGAACATCGGGAGGTGAAAGGGATACGGATGAATTGGAGCTATCCCTTTCGGAACAACATAAAGCTGCCGTGGACTTCATCCGGCACTTTCTCCCTCAAGTTGTTCCGTCGGGCCAGACTGCTGCGCTTCCGGACAAGAGAATTATAGCGTCATTGGACTCTGAATTTTTTGAGCGGTTCAGGGACATCGCTCCCGAGTTTCCGTCGCAGTCCAATAATGTTGCAAGGACATTTGAATTATTGAACGACGCTATATTTAAACTTGCTTCCAGGACGGGGAAAGCAGGTTTCTTGTCCGCTAATACTCTTAACCTGCCTTTCATTAATGCAAGGAATAAATTCGATACGGCAGGACAGGGTATACCGAGAGTTCCTCTGCATATGGACGACGAGGCGGAAGACTTAGAGCTATCATTACCGTCGTCAGCTTCTATTCCAACCGCGGTGTTGGAAACTGCTATTGCGTCTAACAGAGCCAATTTAGATGCCTTATCTTATGCAGATCACCTTACTAAGGCGTTATCACTGCGCCTTCAAGGGGAAGAGTTTCAGGATATACAATCCTCTTTAAGACTTCTTTCAAGGGCAGTAGCTTATTCCACGTGTAACTCCGCCCTTTCAGTGGCAAATCTGGAGTTGGTTAGACGTGACGCAGCCCTAGCTACATCCACACTAGTGGATTCTAAGGTGAAGAACTCTCTTAGAGTCGCTTCGGTCTCAGGAGAACTTCTCTTTGACGGCAAGCTTTCCGCTATTTATGATAAAATTAAAAAGAAAGCTAATGATTCTCTGTTGTTCAGATCGGCTCCTAAAAAGTCGGATACAGCAGACACAAATAAGACAGGCACTTCTGGGTCTAATGCGCCCAAGAGAGGTTCCTATAGAGGTTCCGGTGCGTCCTCTTGGTCTTATTCGAGAGACCGTCAGGATAGCGACTCTCGTTCGGGACGTCCTTCAGGCCGGGACAATCGGTCGGACGCCCCGAGGTCGACGAGGCGAGGTGCGGGTCGTGGAAGACGTGGTTTCTCCTACCGCAGGCCTCGCAGGTCCAGGAGGTGATGGCTTAAACCTCTATCGCGTTCCGGTTGGCGGAAGGTTGTCGAGTTTTTCACAAGAGTGGGCGTCGATTACGGACGACCCTTGGGTGAGAGGAGTGACTTCGGAAGGTCTAAAGATATCCTTCAAACGAAAGCCTCCATTAACTCGAAGTCCAAAGTGGACTCATCTTCTGTCAAATCCACAGAAAAGAGACGCTCTGTTATCAGAGGTGCAGTCTCTTTTAATGAAGAACGCGGTAGAGGTCGTAGAAAACCAGGAATCTCTGGGATTCTACAGCCATCTGTTTCTGGTTCCGAAACCAGACGGCTCGTTCCGTCCAGTCATAGATTTGAGCTGGATAAACAAGCTGATCGTCGCTCCGAAGTTTTATATGGAGACGATTCGATCGGTCAGAGCGAGTATTCGGGTGAACGATTATGCAACGAGCATAGATCTCAAAGATGCGTACTTTCACGTCATGGTACATCCGACATTCCGAAAGTATCTACGCTTCGCAGTCCTAGGAGTGGTGTATCAGTTCCGGGCCATGTGCTTCGGATTGAATCTAGCACCCTGGGCTTTCACTCGGGTAATGAACTCGGTAATGATCTATTTCCGAGCTCATTCGTCTGCGGTAACGTCGGCCTACCTGGATGACATTCTTCAGAGGTACGGCAACGAGTTAACGCTTCAGAACGATGTTCAGAATCTTCTTCTATTGCTCCGACGTCTCGGTTTTATAGTAAACGAGGAGAAGTCGGATCTGGTGCCGTCCAAGTCATTCACTCATCTGGGAATGAGCTTCGAGACGCACAACAATCTCGTTCGTCTGCCGTTAACCAGAGCGAAATTAGTCAGTTGTTACGCTCGCTATTGTCTGCACGCAGACAAAGTCACGGCGAGAGAATTTATGAGACTGATAGGTCTGTGCGGAGCCGCCGCGGATCTCATTCCGATGGGGCGGCTACGCACACGTCCTCTTCAAATTTTCCTGACTCAGAATTGGAGTGTGAAAATTCATTCGCTCGATGTAGACGTTCTCTTGTCAGATCAAGTGAAACAAGAGATTCAGACTTGGGCAAACATTCAGTGGTTAACTCAAGGAGTTCCGCTGCAGTTGCCGGATCCGAGTTTTACCGTTATGACGGATGCCAGTCAAACAGGTTGGGGTGCATCATTAATCCCAACGGATTCGAGATGCCAGGGTCTTTGGGATCCGCAATTCCTGTGCAAGCACATAAACATCAAGGAAATGATGTCAATTTGGCTTGCGTTACGTCACTGGATGGACATTATTCACGATGCTCATGTCCAAATCCTATCCGACAATACGACAGTAGTGGCGTATATACGGAATCAGGGAGGCACTCATTCAGTTCCGTTGTTCAATCTAACGGAAAGAATCCTTCTGTTTGCGTTAGAACATCACGTTCTTCTTTCGGTCCGTCACATACCGGGTCGTCTGAATGTGCTAGCAGACTCCCTTTCACGAAAGGGTCGCTTGTTGCCGTCGGAGTGGACTCTCAACAAACAAGTATTCAATCAGATTTGCTACCAATGGGAACGGCCAATGATAGACTTATTTGCGACACATCTCAACAATCAGTTGCAGACGTATGTGTCTCCGTGTCCGGATCCAAGAGCATTTGCAGTAGACGCTCTGTCGATCCCTTGGGACGCCGTTAATTCAACAAGTATTGCTAAAGATAAAACAATCTCAATGCAAGATTCTGTTGGTAGCATCTCTGTCGCCACAGAGACTGTGGATAAATCTACTCAGGTGTCTGTTGTGGGACCTACCGCGGAAGCTTCCTCCACGAGAGGATCTTCTTTCGCAGGGGAAATCGCGCCAACTCCATCACAACCCGCAAGGTCTCAACCTTCACGTTTTTCCGTTGTGCGGTCCTTCTTGCATGGCAAGCACTTTACAGGACGAGCAGTGGACGCGATTTCTAACTGTAGGAGGACCTCCTCTTCGCTAAACTATGCGGCTAAGTGGAAGGTTTTTCGTCGTTGGTGTAGGGATCATTCTGTAGATATATTTGATCCCTCTATACCAGACATTGCAAACTTTCTAGTATACTTGTTTGACGAAATCAAACTTCAGCCTGTTACTATAAAGGGTTATAGATCTATGTTATCTGATACCTATGCACATCATGATAGTTTACAAATTGGATCTAATGTCTCTTTATCGAAGTTGGTTAGAAACTTTTCGATAAATAGACCCAGAACTCTTAGATTAATTCCTAAGTGGAATTTAGCTTGGGTTCTCCTTAAATTGAAGGAAAAGCCATTTGAACCTCTTGGGACAGTAGATTTCAAATTCTTATCTTATAAGACAGCTTTTCTCTTAGCTTTCTCTTCTGCCAGAAGAGTCAGTGAGCTTCATGCACTATCGGTGGATGATTCTCATTATCGTAGTGTTGGGAACACTATCACCTTCACTACTAATGTGGGTTTTTTAGCTAAGAATCAGGCTCCTAATAAATATCCGGAACCTATTGTTATTAAGGCTCTTCCGTCTTCAGACGGGCGTAGGCCTTTACTCTGTCCTGTTAGAGCACTACGTATCTATAAACAGAGATCTCAGTTTATCAGAAAGGGACGGAAACGTTTCTTTCTGTCTTTGATGCCTAATAGAAAGGACATTTCAGTCCATTCTATTGCTAGATGGATTCAGTTAACTATCCGTACTGCTTATGAAGATTTATCTTCTTCTCAGCAGTCTGTGCTTAAGATTTCTGCTCATGAAGTAAGAGCTCTTTCTACTTCCTGGGCTTATGCTAATAGTGTTGCTATTACAGATTTAATGAAGGCTGCTTATTGGTCTCAGCCATCCACATTTACGAATTTTTATCTCAGAAATATTGAGTCCATTTCTGGAGACCTGCATTGTTTAGGTCCGTTATCTGTTGCTCAGAATGTCGTCCACTAAACAGTTGCAACTATAGTTATGCAGGCTTTCTGTTCCGGCAGTGACTCCGTCCGGCTGCCCTCTTCGCTCTGGGCTATTTGACCCAGGGCAAGGGGAAGGGGGGGGGGATGGCGGGTGTTCCCTTAGGTCACCTGCTTTATAGTGAAAAGCAAGGGAATGCCTCCTCCAAGTCAGTATTTCTGAGTCGCTTCCGGGATGGTTTTAAAGTGTAATATTAATGTTTAATTTCATTCATGTCTTATTTTTAAAGTGTAGCTCGGTGTGAAGCATTTGTATATGTCAAGTGTCAAACGGGCTTTAATATACAATACTCGGACACTTTTAAATGATTATAAAGAGTCTCAATTCTCTGGACTACTTTATTTATTGGCTTGCTTTAAAAATAATTAGTATAAGGGTTATACTGGATGTTAATAGAGAACATGAATGTTATTGTGCTCAATTATTAAGGGTAGTGTATCTTTCTAATTTAATATTAAATAAGAAAGATACATGTAAAGCCTAATACTCCTTTTCTCCTTAAGGGGTTACCTCTTTACTATACAGTTGAGCTTATTGGATTTTCCTCTATGTCCTAGGCCCTCCAGCCTGTTTACTATTCAGCTAAGTCTGGGTCATTGGTACAGTATAAAAATGTTAAAAAATTTATAGTAATTTATATATTTTTTATACTTACCAATGACCCAGATGGGGATGGCCCTCCCTGGAGTTGGGAACTCTTGCCTCCCCGCTGAGTACATAGCGCTGACCAGGCACTGCCAGTAAGAATGATAATTGGCGCCAATTTCGGGACGACTACGTCACTGTGCATGCGCAGTAGAGGCGTACTATGGAGGTCCTTTAGGACATGATTTCTTTTTGTTTTGGATGCAAATTTTGGGGATTGGGGGGCAAAATTTGTGTTTGGCCCTGGTTTTGTTGGAGTTAGCACCAGCTAAGTCTGGGTCATTGGTAAGTATAAAAAATATATAAATTACTATAAATTTTTTAACTTTCTGCTGAATCTAATTATTATGTCTCCCCTTCACTGAAGAGAGACATATTGTTTTACCCTGAATTCTTTTCCTTCTCGTTGTTGTTGTTGTTCCCGGAGCAGAACATTTTTTTATCTTTTGACCTAGGCTTATGATTCATGACCCATGTGACCTTGTCCTTTGACCTCAAGGTCAAGTTACTTTTTTGGGGGGCAAGTAAGCTTGTTCTGGTCAGAACTTATTTATCTTTTCACCTCGGCTTATGATATTTGGCATGTGGGTGTATCACCAAGAGACGATGTGTCGCGTACCATCATGACCCACATATGACACTGACCTTTGACCTCAAGGTCAAATTACTAATTTTTGGGTAAGTAAGCTTGTCCAGGCAAGTATTGAATCTAATTATTATATCTCCCCTACACCGAAGGGAGATGTATTGTTTTACCCTGATTTCTTTTCCTTCTCGTTGTTGTTGTTGTTGTTGTTGTTGTTGTTGTTGTTGTTGTTGTTGTTGTTGTTGTTGTTCTTCTTCTTCTTCTTCTTCTTCTTCTTCTTCTTCTTCTTCTTCTTCTTCTTCTTCTTCTTCTTCTTCTTCTTCTCATACAACTGTATCTGAGCCAGAACTTTTTTATCTTTTGACCTTGGCTTATGATATTTGACATGTGAATGTATCACCATAAGACAATGGGTACATTTCCGTGGGCCATTCAAGAAAACTAGTGTTATTCTAGACATGCGCAGAAAAGGCAGAATGTGATTCATGTCGGTTTGTTCAAGTAAATGTATTCTGGAATAGTATTCGGAATGTATTCTGTTAATCCACCTCCCAAGGAGGAATAAACGTTATTCTAGACATGTGCAGTATTGCGCACTGACTAAATAGTTTTGCACATCATAAATCTTGAGGCCGAAATTTGTTTTCAACGGTGGCGAATTAGTGCCAACCCTCCTCCAGTTATTTATCTGTTACAACAGATTAATAAACTTTTATAACAGATTCATAATTTGTTTTAACAAATTAGTAATCTGTTATAACCAACTAATAATCTGTTTTTAACAGTTTTTATACAGTTATAGCCAACTAATATTCTGTTGTGACAGATTAAGTTGACCGTATCTGTTTTTACCAATTAGTGACCTGTTATAGTTATCTTTTAAAAACAACTAATGGGGAGCACGGCAGCTCATTGACTAGCACATCGGACTTGTGACCGATAGGTCGACAGTTCGAAAGAGGTCCATACCACTTGCATTGTGACAGTGAGCAAGTCACCCCTAACTGTGCACACAGGGGCACAGATGCAAAGTGTTCTTAGATGTGCTGCACGTTGATGGCACGCATGCATTCAACCAATGCCCAGCTGGCTTGTCTGGTGAGTCCGTTGGAGAGCCTAGCAGTTACTTGTCGCTGTGCGATTTTTTCTCTCGATGTTCCGGCTTTCTCCATCTGTGAAACTGCTCTACACGATATGGCCTTGGCATTTGAAAGAGCCGTAACCCTCAATAAACAAACTAATTATCTGTTACAACAGTTTAGTAATCTGATTGATTGGGTTTTATTATAGGAAAGTGGTGGGACTGAAAGATGTCTTCTTTTACAGAATTACAATTGCAGAAATTGTTATGTAATTGGGGATGGAGGGGGGGGGGAGGATGGGGAGTATCGTGAAAATGTCACAGCAGAACCTTTCAGAATGGTGTTTTCGTGGTCAGTACTGTAAGCCAAAATACTGCCCCCCCCCCCCTCCACTCCCACACGAAACAAAGCCTACAAGTACGCCTTCAGGGGTGAGAATAAATGTGATTTTTTTTGTTTGGGGGTGGGGGAGGTGCACGCCTCCTCGTCCCTTCATGTTACACTTGTGCAATTTAAGAAAAGAATTGACAAGTTCCGTCATCTGTGCAACCATCAATCTTTCGTACGCGATTGTGCAAATAAAACATTTATGGTTCACAGATGTGGTATTAGAATGGGATTTCAAGGCTTATGTGACTGGGTACAGTAGTAAAGTAGTAGAGCAGTATGTGTTGGTATGCACAGTATACAGCTAGAAGCCCACGTGTATCCCCATGCCTATGGTAAGGGTCTCTGAAGAAGGTCCATGACCACTGAAGCAATTTTATTTACGTAAACATATCCGTTGGATTTTCCAGGATGTGGTCTGTCGGTCACTGGGGCCTAAACGTCGCTTTGGCTTTTGGGCCTTTCCAATACGGCTCGACCCGATGCTTTTACCGATGCTATTGCACAACGCCTTCTTTCCGTAGCCTGTTTACCCTATATAACACTGTACACCACCCCTCCCACACACACCTCCATTGTTACAATGACACAAGCATTCTCAGTACACAACTACCCTCTCGCTCTGACGTCGCTCGTGCCCATGACTCTTTTGCGATGTCACTCTACAAGGCCTCTTTGACTCAACCGCGACTACAGAATTACGCCCCACCCAAATGGGCCTTATCATGCTTTACCCCATGTAACACTGTACTGCTACGGCTAACACGCGAGGACTCAGAGCAAGTCCCATGCAGCTCTACCAACTTCATACACCGAGCCCAAACATCTGACTGCCACCTGGCCTTTAGTCGACTTTTTGTGACAGGTGTCCAACGCACGCCCCTACCTCCGTTTCTTCTTGCAAGTTTTACTGCCGTATCATACGGGAATCTTTTGGACTCTTTAATTCTGCTGTTCTACAGCACAACACAGCCACACGCATAAAATCTTCATCCAGTAGGTGCAACTTGGCATTTTGGACCCTCCCCTGCCCCCTGCCCCAAATACACACTACACGACTGACCTATTTAGAAATAAGCTGTAACACATGACTTCTGTTGGCCCCATATATATTTACTGGCCAGGTTCTGTGAGGCGACGCCTTATCCTGGTACCCAAGTCTGTACTTTAGCTCTCTAAATTTTTATACTGTACCAATGACCCAGACATAGCTGGTGCTAACTCTTAAAATTCCAGGGCCAAACACAAATTTTGCCCCCCAATCCCCAAAATTTGCATCTAAAACCAAAAGCAATCATGTCCTGAAGGTCCTCCATACTTTGCCCTCACTGCGCATGCGCAGTGTCAAGGACGTCCCGAAATTGGCGCCAATTATCATTCTTTGTTTGGCCCTTCATCAGTTAACATCTCACTGATCTTTGTGCTTGTAAATCTCAGTTTAAATGATGCCAGACACATAAATATTGGAGAAATGGTGATTCTAAGGAGGATATAGAAGGAGGAGAGAAAAAAGGAGTGACAGAAAATATTCAGGGCTGTAACTTAAAATTTTGTAATGAAATTATGTTAAGTTGCCTATTTTCGAGGCATGGGCCTGTTGTTGTCATTCTTGCTATGAAGTTGCACTGCTTATTCAGTGTTTTCTCTCCCCTTGTCCTGTAAGTACCCCCTTGCTATTCTCCCATGCTTTTGGCATATTTTTGAGTAAGATTACTACTAAAATTTCTTGGGAGAATTAGCTTGGTAACAGAATGTATTCTGTTATTTTCCGCATGTTTACGTTCTCACTCATGGGTGTTTAGACGTTGTGTTCTGCATCTACCATCTGATGTTCGGCAGATTCTTCCCTGAAAGTTTCTGTTTTGCATCAGATAGTGTGTATTTTGATAACTGATTTCGGGCCAGGATTGTCAGTGCCTGGAGTGATGTTTTCTGGTGTTTATACACTTCTTGTTTACATTGGCAACAGTCTCTTTTGAGGGGGGCTTTTTGCCTTTGTAGTAGTTTTTTCTCATTACAAGATACATTATTATTATCCGTAAGTGTTGCATTAATTATTTAAAATAATTTTTAAATTTTTGTCCACACTTAGCCTTGGGATCCATTGGGGCTCAACATTACTTTTCAGAAACTTGGGCTTCGCTGAAAAAATATTTTTCAAAAATTATTTTTGATTTCAATTGTTTTTTCAATGTTAATGGATCATGTTATTATGTATCTTTGTTTTCAGGGGTTCGTGCGAGTACTAGGACTTTTTGTTGTCTTTTCACAATGAAACGATATTGTTCAAATTGTAATAAGAGGAAATCTTCCTCTGACTTTCATGATCATTGTATTAATTGTAGTCAGTGTACTCGCTCTAACTCCTGTTCAGTATGTGAATAATGGGATGACAGTCATTGGAAACGTGTGTCACGGTATGTTGTTAGCGGGGAAAGGGCTATGCTGGTCCTTTCTCCGCAGGGTCACTCTAGTCTATCAGTTTCTATTTCAGAGGAACAAGAGCAGGGTGATGTTTCCATGTTATCTTCCAAAAGTGCGCTTCCGTCGTCACAATCTAATGAAGAGCTAGCGGCAAAAGTGCTCATGGAGATACGACAGTTGCCTAAGAGGTCCCTAGTAGGATCGACGGCGCTGTCGTCCGCTAGCTCGCCCGGTGTAGCGTCCATTCACCGAATGGTTCGGCAGCCGGGTTCGTCTGTTGCAGTCCAGGAAGGAGTGTGGGGTGATGCGAGCACTATAAACATACAAGGTGCACACCCAGTGACGGCGGATAAAAGGAGAGATCGGAGGAAGCCTTCTAGTACGGTTCCTAGCTCGTCCAGGTCCAGCCGGGCCGCGAGCGAGAGAGGCCCCTCTCTCGTACAACAACATCTGGGACCAGATGTTGTGGTACAAAATGTTTTGCAAGCGGAGCACACGTCCGTCGCTCGGGACGCTCCGTTGTATAGGCAGTCCGCTGAGACTGCTCAGGCTTCCTCATCCTCTCAGCAGCGCACACGACCGCACCTTGGCTACATGACCGCGGATATTCTGCCAGCTTCGCCGATCAGGGATTCATCGGTGACCAGGTCACGCCATCCGGTATCCAGGGACACAAGGCCGGTAGACTCCGGACGTTCGCATAGGAAAAGTATGCGGGAGTCAGTTGATGTGGAGCTTCCGGCGGCTAAGCAGCGAAAGACCGCTACTCCGCAGGCCTCGATGACGGACGTGCTAGCTCAGATAGCACAAATTATCGCAGCATCCCAGCAAACGACAGAATCGTTGTCGGATCGGGAATTATCCGACGGCGCTGGGTCGGTACTAGGGCTGTCGCGATTATTCGATTAGTCGACTAACCGTCGACTATTGAAGTAGTCGACGTTTTTTATTTTTAGTCGATCGTCGTACGTTTTCAAGGTGGTACACGTCTACTACACGTCGGGGCTAAATTGCATTGTTTTGTGAGGTGAATGATCAATGAAGGCGAATAACTTTAAATATCTAACCATAGTTAACATTCATATCCGGAAGACTGTATGACTGTCACTGACTGTGTAAGAAAGAACACTCACAGTTACTCGAGAAGAATAGATTCTTCTGAATTTCTCCAGTCTTGTACACACGAATGCACCCATTGGAAAACCCAAAGCGCGGAAGTGACAAAATTATGACGAAAGTCAGAACGTCAGATCACTTCTCAAAGTTCGGAACTTCAGACTAAGATCCAATTTTAACAACTGACGAGGGAATGCATAGATCTCAATGTTCAAAATTTCGAGAAACTTATTGCAGAAAGGAAACATATGCAGGAACGTTCTTTGGTAAATTCATTTTAATTCATCGGCTTCAATCTAGTTCAAACTTGGACCCGCAGTCAGTAATATTATTTTGGGGGTTGGTACGTCCTACAGGACATACCAACCCCAAAAATTATATTATGGACTGTGGGTCCAAGATTGGACTACATGTAGCTTCAGTCGGGACCGATTTGTTGTTCCCACAACCCTACTTCGTCTGAACACACTGGTGCCATTGTCATTTTCAGAGTTTTACGAACAGAAGAATGATTTGCTAAAAAATCATGGGAAGCGACTATTAATCGACTAACCGTCGATTACTGGTCACGATTAGTCGATTACAAAAAATGATAGTCGCGACAGCCCTAGTCGGTACGCTCCGCCGAAGCATCGGGTGCGGACGACCGGGAGCATCATGAGGTCCGACCGGATGGCGAAAGGGATACTGAGGACTTGGAGCTATCCCTTTCGGAACAACATAAAGCTGCCGTGGATTTCATCCGGCACTTCCTTCCTCAAGTTGTTCCGTCGGGCCAGACTGCTGCGATACCGGATAAGAGACTGATAGCGTCATTGGACACTGAATTCTTCGAGCGGTTCAGAGACATCGTCCCTGAGTTTCCGTCTCAGTCCAATAATGTCACAAGAACATTTGAATTATTGAACGACGCTATCTTCAAGCTTGCTTCCAAAACAGGCAAAGCTGGTTTCTTGTCCGCCAATGCTCTTAACCTGCCTTTCATTAATTCAAGGAATAAATTCGATACGGCAGGACAGGGTATTCCGAGAGTTCCTCTGCGTCTTGACGACGAGGCGGAAGACTTAGAATTATCATTACCGTCGTCTATGTCCATTCCAACCGCGGTGTTGGATACGACAATTACGTCTAACAGAGCCAGTTTAGACGCTTTATCTTACGCAGACCACCTTACAAAGGCGTTATCACTGCGTCTTCAAGGGAAAGAATTCCAGGATATACAATCCTCTTTAAGACTTCTTTCAAGGGCAGTAGCTTATTCCATGTATAACTCCGCCCTTTCAGTGGCAAACCTGGAGTTGGTTAGACGTGACGCAGCCCTAGCTACATCCACACGCGTGGATAGTAAGGTGAAGAACTCTCTCAGAGTCGCTTCGGTCTCCGGAGAGCTTCTCTTCGACGGCAAGCTTTCAGCAATCTACGATAAAATTACTAAGAAAGCTTCTGATTCTCTGCTGTTTAAATCCGCTTCCAAAAAGTCGGATACGGCAGATAAGAGTAAGACAGGCACTTCTGGGACTAATACGCCCAAGAGAGGTTCCTATAGAGGTTCCGGTGAGTCCTCTTGGTCTTATTCTAGAGACCGTCAAGGCAGCGACTCACGTGCAGGACATCCTTCGGGCCGGGACAACCGGTCGGACGCCCCGAGGTCGACGGGACGAGGTGCGGGTTGTGGAGGACGTGGTTTCTCCTCCCGCAGGCCTCGCAGGTCCAGGAGGTGATGGTTTCAACCTCTATCGTGTTCCGGTTGGCAGAAGGTTGTCGAGTTTTTCAGAAGAGTGGGCGTCGATTACAGACGACCCTTGGGTGAGAGGGGTGATTTCGGAAGGTCTAAGATTATCCTTCAAACGAAAGCCTCCATTAACTTGAACTCCAAAATGGACTCAACTTCCGTCAAATCCTCAGAAAAGAGACGCTCTGTTATCGGAGGTGCAGTCTCTTTTAATGAAGAACGCGGTAGAGGTTGTAGAAGACCAGGAAACACCGTGATTCTACAGCCATCTTTTTCTGGTTCCGAAACCAGACGGCTCGTTCCGTCCAGTCATAGATTTGAGCTGGATAAACAAGCTGATCGTCGCTCCGAAGTTCTATATGGAGACGATTCGATCGGTCAGAGCGAGTATTCGGGTGAACAATTATGCTACAAACATAGATCTCAAAGATGCGTACTTTCACGTCATGGTACATCCGACATTCAGAAAGTATCTACGCTTCGCAGTCCTAGGAGTGGTATATCAATTCCAGGCGATGTGCTTCGGATTGAACCTAGCACCCTGGGCTTTCACTCGAGTAATGAACTCGGTAATGATGTATTTCCGAGCTCATTCGTCTGCGGTAACGTCGGCCTACCTGGGCGACATTCTTTAGAGGTACGGCAATGAGTTAACGCTTCAGAACGATGTGCAGAATCTACTTCTATTGCTCCGACGTCTCGGTTTTGTTATAAATGAGGAGAAGTCGGATCTGGTGCCGTCCAAGTCATTCACTCATCTGGGAATGAGCTTCGAGACGCACAACAATCTCGTTCGTCTGCCGTTAACCAGAGCGAAATTAGTCAGTTGTTACGCTCGCTATTGTCTTCATGCAGACAAAGTCACAGCGAGGGAGTTCATGAGACTGATAGGTCTGTGCGGAGCCGCTGCGGATCTCATTCCGATGGGGCGGTTACGCACTCGTCCTCTCCAAATCTTCTTGACTCAGAATTGGAGTGTGAAGATTCATTCGCTCGACATAGACGTTCTCTTGTCAGTTCAAGTGAAACAAGAGATTCAGACTTGGGCAAACATTCAGTGGTTGACTCAGGGAGTTCCGCTGCAGTTGCCAGATCAGAGTTTTACGATTATGACGGATGCCAGTCAAACAGGTTGGGGTGCATCATTAATCCCAACGGATTCGAGGTGCCAGGGTCTTTGGGATCCACAATTTCTAAGCAAGCACATAAACATCAAGGAAATGATGTCAATTTGGCTTGCGTTACGTCATTGGATGGACATTATTCAGAAAGCTCATGTCCAAATCCTGTCCGACAATGCGACAGTAGTGACGTATATCCGGAACCAGGGAGGCACTCATTCCGTCCCGTTATTCAATTTAGCGGAAAGAATCCTTCTGTTTGCTCTAGAACATCAAGTTCTACTTTCGGTCCGTCATATACCGGGTCGTCTGAATGTACTAGCAGACTCCCTTTCACGGAAGGGTCACTTGTTGCCGTCGGAGTGGACTCTCAACAAACAGGTATTCAATCAGATTTGCTACCAATGGGAACGGCCAATGAGAGACTTATTTGCGACACATCTCAACAATCAGTTGCAGACGTATGTGTCACCATGTCCGGATCCAAGAGCTTTTGCAGTAGATGCTCTATCGATCTCATGGGACGGAATGGTAGGGTATGCGTATCCTCCAGCGCCGTTAATTCAGCAAGTATTGCTAAAGATAAAACAATCTCAATGCAAGATTCTGTTGGTAGCATCTCTGTCTCCACAGAGACCGTGGATAAATCTACTCAGGTGTCTGCTGTGGGACCTACCGCGAAAGCTTCCTCCACGGGAGAATCTTCTTTCGCAGGGGAAACCGCGTCAACTTCATCACAACCCGCAAGGTCTCAACCTTCACGTTTTTCCGTTGTGCAGTCCTTCTTGCATGGCAAGCACTTTACAGGACGAGCAGTGGACGCGATTTCTAACTTAGGAGGACCTCCTCTTCGCTAATCTATGCGGCTAAGTGGAGGGTTTTTCGTTTTTGGTGTAGGGATCATTCTGTTGATATTTTTGATCCCTCCATACCAGACATTGCAAACTTTCTAGTATACTTGTTTGACGAGATCAAACTGCAGCCTGTTACTATTAAGGGTTATAGGTCTATGTTATCTGATACCTATGCACACCATGATAGTTTACAAATTGGATCTAATGTCTCCTTATCTAAGTTAGTTAGAAACTTCTCGATAAATAGACCCAGAACTCTTAGATTAATTCCTAAGTGGAATTTACCTTGGGTTCTTCTTAAACTGAAGGAAAAGCCATTTGAGCCTCTTGGGACAGTAGATTTCAAATTCTTGTCTTATAAGACAGCTTTTCTCTTAGCTTTCTCTTCTGCTAGAAGAGTCAGTGAGCTTCATGCACTATCGGTGGACGATTCTCACTATCGTAGTGTCAGGAACACTATCACCTTCACTACTAATGTTGGATTTTTAGCTAAGAATCAGGCTCCTAATAAATATCCGGAACCTATTGTTATTAAGGCTCTGCCGTCTTCAGACGGGCGTATGCCTTTACTCTGTCCTGTTAGAGCTTTACGTATTTATAAACAAAGATCTCAGTTTATCAGAAAGGGACGAAAACGCTTCTTTCTGTCTCTGATGCCTAATAGAAAAGACATTTCGGTCCATTCTATTGCTAGATGGATTCTATTAACTATCCGTACTGCTTATGATAATTTATCTTCTACTCAGCAGTCGGTGCTTAAGATCTCGGCTCATGAAGTAAGAGCTCTTTCTACATCTTGGGCTTACGCAAATAGTATTGCTATTACAGATTTAATGAAGGCTGCTTATTGGTCTCAGCCATCCACATTCACGAATTTTTATCTCAGAAATATTGAGTCCATTTCTGGAGACCTGCATTGTTTAGGTCCGTTATCTGTTGCTCAGAATGTCGTCCACTAAACAGTTGCAACTATAGTTATGCAGGCTTTCTGTTCCGGCAGTGACTCCGTCCTGCTGCCCTCTTCGCTCTGGGCTATTTGACCAAGGGGAAGGGGGGGGGGGGAGGGTGTTCCCTTAGGTCACCTGCTTTATAGTGAAAAGCAAGGGGATTCCTCCTCCGGAGTCAGTAATTCTGAGTCGTTTCCGGGATGGTTTTAAAGTGTAATATTAATGTTAAAAATTCATTCATGTCATATTTTTAAAGTGTAGCTCGGTGTGAAGCATTTGTATATGTCAAGTGTCAAACGGGCGTTAATATACAATCCTCGGACACTTTCAAAAGAATATAAAGAGTCTCAATTCTCTGGACTAACTTTATTTATTGGCTTACTTTAAAAATAATTAGTATAAAGGGTTATACTGGATGTTAATAGAGAACATGAATGTTATTATGCTCAATTATGGAGGGTGTTGTGTCTTTCTAATTTATCATAAAATAAGAAAGATACATGTAAAGCCTAATACTCCTTTTCTCCTTGAGGGGTTGACTCTATTGATATAGTTGAGTTTATTGGATTTTCCTCTATGTCCTAGGCCCTCCAGCCTTTTTACTATTCAGCTATGTCTGGGTCATTGGTACAGTATAAAAATGTTAAAAAATTTATAGTAATTTATATATTTTTTATACTTACCAATGACCCAGACGGGGATGGCCCTCCCAGGAGTTGGGAACTCATACCTCCCCGCTGAGTACATAGCGCTGACCAGGCACTGCTTGTAAGAATGATAATTGGCGCCAATTTCGGACGTCCTTGACACTGCGCATACGCAGTAAAGGCAAAGTATGGAGGACCTTCAGGACATGATTTCTTTTGGTTTTAGATGCAAATTTTGGGGATTGGGGGACAAAATTTGTGTTTGGCCCTGGAATTTTAAGAGTTAGCACCAGCTATGTCTGGGTCATTGGTAAGTATAAAAAATATATAAATTACTATAAATTTTTTAACTTTCATAGAAAAATGAACTGAGACTATCTTTATAATTCCGTGTCGGTGTTGAGAACAATTTGTTTCAGCCACATCTCACTCTACCATTCAAAAATAAATTCAGACTATTCTTATAATTCCAATTCGGTGTTGAGACGAAATTGTATCAGCCACGTCTCACTCTACATAAAATAAAACATTGCTGAAAGCTATTGCAAGGTTCAAAGCTTCCGAAGGTTTTGCAAGGTGCAGTTACATTAAGTGTTGAATCTACTTCCATTCACAGGCACTCGACAAATTATCAGATTTTATCAATTTTAATAAAATATATATTATATTATCAACACTAATTTTTTTAGTATTGATAATATAATATATATTTTATTAAAATTGATAAAATCTGATAATTTGTCGAGTACCTGTGCACAGAATAATTCTTGTAGCTGCAACCAACTTTTTCTGTGTCGTCGGTTAATTCTTCGACGAGAAATGGAATCTTGATCAATATCGATTATTCTGAATATCATGTAACGTGAAATGAACGTTTCCTTGAGAATAAGATTTTGTAATTGCACTGCACATGACACACTAATCAGGGGAATTCTGAATTTATTCGGGATGGCCCACGGAAACGTACCCCTTGATCAATATCGATTATTCTGAATATCATGTAACGTGAAAAGAACGTTTCCTTGAGAATAAGATTTTGTAATTGCTCTGCGCATGACACACTAGTCGGGTGAATTCTGAATATATTCGGAATGGTCCACGGAAACGTACCCAACGTGTCGTGTACCTTCATGACCCATATATGACATTGACCTTTGACCTCAAGGTCAAATTACTGATTTTTTGGCAAGTAAGCTTGTCCGGGCCAGAACTTTTTTTTTACCTTTTCACCTCGGTTTATGATATTGGGCATGTGGGTGTATCACCATGTGACGATGTGTCACATACTATCATGATACACATATGACCTTGACCTTTGACCTCAAGGTCACATTATTGACTTTTTTAAAAATCTTTTGACCTAGGCATATGATATTTTTATACTGTACCAATGACCAGACATAGCTGGTGCTAACTCTTAAATATTTAGGGCCAAATGCAAATTTTACCCCCCAATCCCCAAAATTTGCATCAAAAACCAAAAATTAGATGTCCTATATGGTCCTCCATACTTTTACTCCACTGCGCATGCGCAGTGTCAAGGAGGTCTCGAAATTGGCGCCAAAAGTCATTCTTTTTTTTTAAAGTGTAAAGCTAATGTTTATTCATCCATGTAATATTTTTAAGTGTAGCTCAGTGTGAAACATTTATATATGTCACGTTTCACACAGGCGTTAATATACAATCTCCGGACCCTGTTAATGAGTATTAAGAGTCTCATTTCTCTAGACTTCCTTTATTTATTGGCTTTCCTTTAAAAATAATTAGCATAACGAGTTATACTGGATGTTTATAGAGATCATTGATGTTATTGTGCTCAATTATAGAATGGTGTTGTGTCTTTCTTTTTGATGCAAATAAGAAAGATACATGTAAAGCCTATTTCTCATTTTCTCCTCGAGGGGTTAAATCCGTTATATGTAGTTGAGTCTATTGGATTTTCCTTTATGTCCTAGGCCCTCCAACCTTTTTACTATTCAGCTAAGTCTGGGTCATGGTGCAGTATAAAAATGTTAAAAAATTTATAGTAATTTATATATTTTTTATACTTACCAATGACCCAGACGGGGATGGCCCTCCCATGAGTTGGGAACTCATACCTCCCCGCAGAGTACATAACGCCTACCGGGCACTGGTTGTAAGAAGGACTTTTGGCGCCAATTTCTACACCTCCTTGACACTGCGCATGTGCAGTGGAGTAAAAGTATGGAGGACCATATAGGACATGTAATTTTCGGTTTTTGATGCAAATTTTGGGGATTGAGGGGTAAACTTTGCGTTTGGCCCTAAATATTAAAGAGTTAGCACCAGCTAAGTCTGGGTCATTGGTAAGTATAAAAAATATATAAATTACTATAAATTTTTTAACTTTTGGCATGTGAGTGTATCACCGAAAGACGATGTGTCACATACCCTCATGACCTACTTTGACCTTTGACCTCAAGGTCAAATTATTGATTTTTTTTATCGCTGCATTTTAAAAAATGCGGGGATATTGTCATGATCTCCGTCCGTACGTCCGTACGGCCGTACTTCCGTACGTCCGGTTTTGTAATTCGAAACGCTGTAACTTTCTACAGTTGTTCGATAGGGTCTGTGCAACCCAAAAATACAACTTTTAAATTTTTGTGCCACCAGGTGGCTTCTGTGGAGCCACTTAAAACATGCGTTATTTTTTCACTTTTTTGCTGAATAGTCCCAACCTATGTAATTCGGAGTTCTAAAATTACACTAGGGTGTTGCTAAATGATCTGTAGATATGTAGGAAGGTTTCGGATATTTTTATACTGTACCAATGACCCAGACTTAGCTGGTGCTAACTCTAACAAAACCAGGGCCAAACACAAATTTTCCCCCCCCAATCCCCAAAATTTGCATCCAAAACCAAAAGAAATCATGTCCTATAGGACCTCCATACTTCGCCCCTACTGCGCATGCGCAGTGTCAAGGACGTTCCGAAATTGGCGCCAATTATCATTCTCTGTTTGGCCCTTCATCAGTCAACATCTCACTGATCTTTGTGCTTGTAAATCTCAGTTTAAAGGATGCCAGACACGTAATTATTGGAGAAATGGTGATTCTAAGGAGGATATAGAAGGAGGAGAGGAAAAAGGAGTGACAAAAAATAATCAGGGCTGTACTTAAAATTTTTTATGAAATTATGTTAAGTTGCCTATTTTCGAGGCATGGGCCTCTTGTTGTCATTCTTGCTAAAAAGTTGCACTGCTTATTCAGTGTTTCCTCTCCCCTGGCCTTCTAAGTCCCCCCTTGCAATTCTCCCATGCTTTTGGCATATTTTTGAGAAAGTTCATTTCTAAAATTCTCTTGGGAGAGTTGCTTGGTTACAGAATGTTTTCTGTTATTTTCCCCATAGTTACGTATTCACCCATGGGTGTATAAACGTTGTGTTCTGCATCTTCCATCTGATGTTCTGCAGATTCTCCCCTGGGAGTCTCTGTCTTGCATCAGATAGAGTGTAATTTTGATGACTGATTTCGGGCCAGTTTTTTCAGTGCCTGGAGTCATGTTTTCTGGTGTTTTACACTGTTTGTTTACATTGGCAACAGCCTTTTTTGAGGGGGGCTGTTTGCCTTTGGTGTAGTTTATCTCACTATAAGATACATTTCTATTATCCGTAAGTGTCGCATTAATTATTTAATATAAATTTAAAATTTTTGACCACACTTAGCCATCGGATCCATCGGGACTCAACGTTACTTTTCAGAAACTTGGGCTTCGCTGAAAAAATATTTTTCAAAAATTATTTTGATTTGCAATTTTTTTTTCATTATTAATGGATCATGTTATTATGTATCTTTGTGTCAGGGGTTTGTGCGAGTAACTAGGACTTGTTGTTGACTTTTCACAATGAAAGGATATTGTTCAAATTGTAATGGGAAGAAATTTTCCTCTGATTTTCATGATCATTGTATTAATTGTAGTCAGTGTTCTCGCACTAATCCCTGTTCTATATGTCAATATTGGGATGACAAACATTGGAAACGTGTGTCACGGTATGTTGTTACTGGAGAAAGGGCTATGCCGGCTCTTTCTCCGCAAGGTCACTCTACTCTCTCAGTTTCTATTTCAGAGGAACAAGAACAGGGTGATGTTTCCATGTTATCTTCCGCTAGTGCGCTTCTGTCGTCACAAATGAATACAGAGCTAGCGGCAAAAGTGCTCATGGAGATTTTAAACAAATGTCGTCCGCTAGCTCGCCCGGTGTAGCGTCCATTCACCGAATGGTTCGGCAGCTGGGTTCGTCCGATGCGGTCCAGGAGGAAATGTTGGGTGATGCGAGCACTATAAACATTCAGCGTGCACACCCAGTGACGGCGGATAGTAGGCGAGATCGGAGGAAGCCTTTGAGTCCGGTTCCTAGCTCGTCCAGGTCCAGCCGGGCCGCGAGCGAGAGAGGCCCCTCTCTCGTACAACAACATCTGGGACCAGATGTTGTGGTACAAAATGTGTCGCAAGCGGAGCATACGTCCGGCGCTCGGGACGCTCCGTTGTATAGGCAGTCCGTGGAGACTGCTCAGGCTTCTTCTTCTCGTCAGCGCACACGACCGCACCTTGGCTGCGTGACCGCCGATATCTTACCAGCTTCGCCGATCAGGGATTCTTCGGCGACCAGGTCACACCATCCGGCAGCCAGGGACACGAGGCCGATGGACTCCGGACGTTTGCATAGAAAAAGTATGCGGGAGCAATCAGATGCGGAGCTGCCCTCGGCGAAGCAGCGAAAGACTGCGCCTCCGCAGGTCTCGATGCCGGACGTACTTGCGCAGATAGCACAACTTATCGCAGCATCCCAGCAGCCGACAGAAACGGTGTCGGATCGGGAATTATCCGACGGCGCTGGGTCGGTACACTCCGCCGAAGCATCGGGGGCGGACGACCGGGAGCATCATGAGGTCCGACCGGATGGTGAAAGGGATACGGATGATTTGGAGCTATCCCTTTCGGAACAACATAAAGCTGCCGTGGACTTCATCTGGCACTTTCTCCCTCAAGTTGTTCCGTCGGGCCAGACTGCTGCGGTTCCGGACAAGAGGATTATAGCGTCATTGGACTCTGAATTTTTTGAGCGGTTCAGGGACATCGCTCCCGAGTTTCCGTCGCAGTCCAATAATGTTGCAAGAACATTTGAATTATTGAACGACGCTATATTTAAACTTGCTTCCAAAACGGGGAAAGCAGGTTTCTTGTCCGCCAATACTCTCAACCTGCCTTTCATTAATGCAAGGAATAAATTCGACACGGCAGGACAGGGTATTCCGAGAGTTCCTCTGCGTATGGACGACGAGGCGGAAGACTTAGAGCTATCATTACCGTCGTCGGCTTCTATTCCAACCGTGGTGTTGGAAACAGCTATTTCGTCTAACAGAGCCAGTTTAGATGCCTTATCTTACGCAGATCACCTTACTAAGGCGTTATCACTGCGCCTTCAAGGGAAAGAATTTCAGGATATACAATCCTCTTTAAGACTTCTTTCAAGGGCAGTAGCTTATTCCACGTGTAACTTCGCCCTTTCAGTGGCAAACCTGGAGTTGGTTAGACGTGACGCAGCCCTAGCTACATCCACACTTGTGGATACTAAGGTGAAGAACTCTCTCAGAGTCGCTTCGGACTCCGGAGAACTTCTCTTTGACGGCAAGCTTTCTGCTATTTATGATAAAATTACAAAGAAAGCTTCGGATTCTCTGTTGTTCAAATCTGCTTCTAAGAAGTCGGATACGGCAGACAAGAATAAGACAGGCACTTCTGGGTCTAATGCGCCCAAGAGAGGTTCCGGTGCGTCCTCTTGGTTTTATTCGAGAGACCGTCAAGGTAGCGACTCACGTTCGGGACGTCCTTCAGGCCGGGACAACCGGTCGGACGCCCCAAGGTCGACGGGACGAGGTGCGGGTCGTGGAGGACGTGGTTTCTCCTACCGCAGGCCTCGCAGGTCCAGGAGGTGATGTCTTAAACCTCTATCGCGTACCGGTTGGCAGAAGGTTGTCGTGCTTTTCACAAGAATGGGCGTCGATTACGGACGACCCTTGGGTGAGAGGAGTGACTTCGGAAGGTCTAAAGATATCCTTCAAATGAAAGCCTCCATTAACTCGAAGTCCAAAGTGGACTCAACTTCCGTCAAATCCGCAGAAAAGAGACGCTCTATTATCAGAGGTGCAGTCTCTTTTAATGAAGAACGCGGTAGAGGTCGTAGAAAACCAGGAGACTCCGGGATTCTACAGCCATCTGTTTCTGGTTCCGAAACCAGACGGCTCGTTCCGTCCAGTCAAAGATTTGAGCTGGATAAACAAGCTGATCGTCGCTCCGAAGTTTTATATGGAGACGATTCGGTCGGTCAGAGCGAGTATTCGGGTGAACGATTATGCAACAAGCATAGATCTCAAAGATGCGTACTTTCACGTCATGGTACATCCGACATTCAGAAAGTATCTACGCTTCGCAGTCCTAGGAGTGGTGTATCAATTCCGGGCGATGTGCTTCGGATTGAATCTAGCACCCTGGGCTTTCACTCGGGTAATGAACTCGGTAATGATCTATTTCCGAGCTCATTCGTCTGCGGTAACGTCGGCCTACCTGGACGACATTCTTCAGAGGTATGGCAATGAGTTAATGCTTCAGAACGATGTTCAGAATCTACTTCTATTGCTCCGACGTCTCGGTTTATAGTAAACGAGGAGAAGTCGGATTTGGTGCCGTCCAAGTCATTCACACATCTGGGAATGAGCTTCGAGACGCACAACAATCTCGTTCGTCTGCCGTTAACCAGAGCGAAATTAGTCAGTTGTTACGCTCGCTATTGTCTGCACGCAGACAAAGTCACAGCGAGAGAATTTATGAGACTGATAGGTCTGTGCGGAGCCGCTGCGGATCTCATTTCGATGGGGCGGTTACGCACGCGTCCTCTCCAAATTTTCTTGACTCAGAATTGGAGTGTGAAAATTCATTCGCTCGACATAAACGTTCTCTTGTCAGATCAAGTGAAACAAGAGATTCAGACTTGGGCAAACATTCAGTGGTTAACTCAGGGAGTTCCGCTGCAGTTGCCGGATCCAAGTTTTACCATTATGACGGATGCCAGTCAAACAGGTTGGGGTGCATCATTGATCCCAACGGATTCGAGATGCCAGGGTCTTTGGGATCCGCAATTCCTGGGCAAGCACATAAACATCAAGGAAATGATGTCAATTTGGCTTGCGTTACGTCATTGGATGGACATTATTCACAATGCTCATGTCCAAATCCTCTCCGACAATACGACAGTAGTGGCGTATATACGGAATCAGGGAGGCACTCATTCAGTTCCGTTGTTCAGTCTAACGGAAAGAATCCTTCTGTTTGCGCTAGAACATCAGGTTCTTCTTTCGGTCCGTCACATACCGGGTCGTCTGAATGTGCTAGCAGACTCCCTTTCACGAAAGGGTCGCTTGTTGCCGTCGGAGTGGACTCTCAACAAACAAGTATTCAATCAGATTTGCTACCAATGGGAACGGCCAATGATAGACTTATTTGCGACACATCTCAACAATCAGTTGCAGACGTATGTGTCTCCGTGTCCGGATCCAAGAGCATTTGCAGTAGACGCTCTGTCGATCCCTTGGGACGGAATGATAGGATATGCGTATCCTCCAGCGCCATTGATTCAGCAAATATTGCTAAAGATAAAACAATCTCAATGCAAGATTCTGTTGGTAGCATCTCTGTCTCCACAGAGACCGTGGATAAATCTACTCAGGTGTCTGTTGTGGGACCTACCGCAAAAGCTTCCTCCACGGGAGGATCTTCTTTCGCAGGGGAAATCGCGTCAACTCCATCACAACCCGCAAGGTCTCAACCTTCACGTTTTTCCGTTGTGTGGTCCTTCTTGCATGGCAAGCAATTTACAGGACGAGCAGTGGACGCGATTTCTAACTGTAGGAGGACCTCCTCTTCGCTAATCTATGCGGCTAAGTGGAGGGTTTTTCGTCGTTGGTGTAGGGATCATTCTGTAGATATTTTCGATCCCTCTATACCAGACATTGCAAACTTTCTAGTATACTTGTTTGACGAAATCAAACTGCAGCCTGTTACTATTAAGGGTTATAGGTCTATGTTATCTGATACCTATGCACATCATGATAGTTTACAAACTGGATCTAATGTCTCTTTATCTAAGTTGGTTAGAAACTTCTCGATAAATAGACCCAGAACTCTTAGGTTAATTCCTAAATGGAATTTAGCTTGGGTTCTTCTTAAATTGAAGGAAAAGCCATTTGAACCTCTTGGGACAGTACATTTCAAATTCTTATCTTATAAGTCAGCTTTTCTCTTAGCTTTCTCTTCTGCTAGAAGAGTCAGTGAGCTTCATGCACTGTCGGTGGATGATTCTCACTATCGTAGTGTCGGGAACACTATCACCTTCACTACTAATGTGGGTTTTTTAGCTAAGAATCAGGCTCCTAATAAATATCCGGAACCTATTGTTATTAAGGCTCTTCCGTCTTCAGACGGGCGTAGGCCTTTACTCTGTCCTGTTAGAGCGTTACGTATCTATAAACAGAGATCTCAGTTTATCAGAAAGGGACGAAAACGTTTCTTTCTGTCTTTGATGCCTAATAGAAGGGACATTTCGGTCCATTCTATTGCTGGATGGATTCAATTAACTATCCGTACTACTTATGAGAGTTTATCTTCTTCTCAGCAGTCTGTGCTTAAGATTTCCGCTCATGAAGTAAGAGCTCTTGCTACTTCTTGGGCTTATGCTAATAGTATTGCTATTACAGATTTAATGAAGGCTGCTTATTGGTCTCAGCCATCCACATTCACGAATTTTTATCTCAGAAATATTGAGTCCATTTCTGGAGACCTGCATTGTTTAGGTCCGTTATCTGTTGCTCAGAATGTCGTCCACTAAACAGTTGCAACTATAGTTATGCAGGCTTTCTGTTCCGGCAGTGACTCCGTCCGGCTGCCCTCTTCGCTCTGGGCTATTTGACCCAGGGCAAGGGGAAGGGGGGGGGGGGGAGGGTGTTCCCTTAGGTCACCTGCTTTATAGTGAAAAGCAAGGGAATGCCTCCTCCAAAGTCAGTATTTCTGAGTCGCTTCCGGGATGGTTTTAAAGTGTAATATTAATGTTAAAATTCATTCATGTCATATTTTTAAAGTGTAGCTCGGTGTGAAGCATTTGTATATGTCAATTGTCAAACGGGCTTTAATATACAATACTCGGACACTTTTAAAAGATTATAAAGAGTCTCAATTCTCTGGACTAACTTTATTTATTGGCTTACTTTAAAAATAATTAGTATAAGGGTTATACTGGATGTTAATAGAGAACATGAATGTTATTGTGCTCAATTATAAGGGTATTGTATCTTTCTAATTTAATATTAAATAAGAAAGATACATGTAAAGCCTAATACTCCTTTTCTCCTTAAGGGGTTGCCTCTATATTATATAGTTGAGCTTATTGGATTTTCCTCTATGTCCTAGGCCCTCCAGCCTTTTTACTATTCAGCTAAGTCTGGGTCATTGGTACAGGATAAAAATGTTAAAAAATTTATAGTAATTTATATATTTTTTATACTTACCAATGACCCAGACGGGGATGGCCCTCCCAGGAGTTGGGAACTCTTGCCTCCCCGCTGAGTACATAGCGCTGACCAGGCACTGCCAGTAAGAATGATAATTGGCGCCAATTTCGGAACGTCCTTGACACTGCGCATGTGCAGTAGGGGCGAAGTATGGAGGTTCTATAGGACATGATTTCTTTTTGTTTTGGATGCAAATTTTGGGGATTGGGGGGCAAAATTTGTGTTTGGCCCTGGTTTTGTTAGAGTTAGCACCAGCTAAGTCTGGGTCATTGGTAAGTATAAAAAATATATAAATTACTATAAATTTTTTAACTTTTCGGGTGCCACGTGGCTGTGCCACCGTAGCCACTTTTGTGTTTTCTTAGACCGTTTCCGGCAAAAGGCTCGTAGGATATGTAATTCGAAATGCTAAATCCATGCTCAGATGTTGCAGTAGGGTCTATAGATGCGCACGAAGGTTTCGGATTTTTCGGGTGCCACGTGGCTGTGCCACCGTAGCCACTTTCGTGTTTTCTTAGACCGTTTCTGGCAAAAGGCTCCTAGGGTATGTAATTCGAAACGCTAAAACCATGCTCAAATGTCTCAGTAGGGTCTGTAGATGTGCACGAAGGTTTCAGATTTTTCAGGTGCCACGTGGCTGTGCCACCATTGCCACTTTTGTGTTTTCTTAGACCGTTTCCGGCGAAAGGCTCCTAGGGTATGTAAATCGAAACGCTAAAACCATGCTCAAATGTTGCAGTGGGGTCTGTAGATGCACACGAAGGTTTCGGATTTTTCAGGTGCCACATGGCTGTGCCACCGTTGCCACTTTTGTGTTTTCTTAGACCGTTTCCGGCGATAGGCTCCTAGGGTATGTAATTCGAAATGCTAAAACCATGCTCAAATGTTGCAGTGGGGTCTGTAGATGTGCACGAAGGTTTCGGATTTTTCAGCTGCCACCTGGCTGCGCCACCATTGCCACTTTCGTGTTTTCTTAGACCGTTTCCGGCGAAAGGCTCCTAGGGTATGTAATTCAAAACGCTAAAACCATGCTCAAATGTTGCAGTAGGGTCTGTAGATGTGCACAAAGGTTTCCGATTTTTCAGGTGCCACGTGGCTGTGCCACCATTGCCACTTTTGTGTTTTCTTAGCCCGTTTGCGGCAAAAGGCTCCTAGGGTATGTAATTCGAAATGCTAAAACCATGCTCAAATGTTGCAGTAGGGTCTGTAGATGCGCACAAAGGTTTCGGATTTTTCAGGTGCCACGTGACTGTGCCACCGTTGCCACTTTTGTGTTTTCTTAGACCGTTTCCGGCGAAAGGCTCCTAGGGTATGTAATTTGAAATGCTAAAACCATGCTCAAATGTTGCAGTGGGGTCTGTAGATGCACACAAAGGTTTCAGATTTTTCAGGTGGCACGTGGCTGTGCCAGTGTTGCCGCTTTTGTGTTTTCTTAGACCGTTTCCGATGAAAGGCTCCTAGGGTATGTAATTCGAAATGCTAAAACCATGCTCAAATGTTGCAGTGGGGTCTGGAGATGCGCACGAAGGTTTTGGATTTTTCAGCTGCCACGTGGCTGTGCCACCGTTGCGACTTTTGTGTTTTCTTAGACCGTTTCCGGCGAAAGGCTCCTAGGGTATGTAATTCGAAACACTAAAACCATTCTCAAATGTTGCATTGGAGTCTGTAGATGCGCACGAAGGTTTCAGATTTTTCAGCTGCCATGTGGCTGCGCCACCATTGCCACTTTCGTGTTTTCTTAGACCGTTTCCAGTGAAAGGCTCCTAGGGTATGTAATTCGAAATGCTAAAAGCACGCTCAGATGTTGCAGTAGGGTCTGTAGATGCGCACGAAGGTTTCAGATTTTTCAGGTGCCACGTGGCTGTGCCACCGTTGCCACTTTTGTGTTTTCTTAGACCGTTTCCAGCGAAAGGCTCCTAGGGTATGTAATTCAAAACGCTAAAACCATGCTCAAATGTTGCAGTGGGGTCTGTAGATGCGCACAAAGGTTTTGGATTTTTCAGGTGCCACCGTTGCCACTTTTGTGTTTTCTTAGACCGTTTCCGGTGAAAGGCTCCTGGGGTATGTCATTCGAAATGCTAAAACCATGCTCAAATGTTGCAGTGGGGTCTGTAGATGCGCACAGAGATTTCAGATTTTTCAGCTGCCACCTGGCTGCGACACCATTGCCACTTTCGTGTTTTCTTAGACCGTTTCCGGCGAAAGGCTCCTAGGGTATGTAATTCGAAACGCTAAAACCATGCTCAAATGTTGCAGTGGGATCTGTAGATGCGCACGAAGGTTTCGGATTTTTCAGGTGCCACGTGGCTGTGCCACCGTTGCCACTTTTGTGTTTTCTTATATCGTTTCCGGCGAAAGGCTCCTAGGGTATGTAATTCGAAACGCTAAAACCATGCTCAAATGTTTCAGTGGGGTCTGTAGATGTGCACGAAGGTTTCAGATTTTTCAGCTGCCTAGTGGCTGTGCTGTTGCCACTTTCACATTTTCTTAGACCGTTTCCGGTGAAAGGCTCCTAGGGTATGTAATTCGAAATCCTAAAACCATGCTCAAATGTTGCAGTAGGGTCTGTAGATGCGCACGAAGGTTTTGGATTTTTGGGGTGCCACGTGGCTGTGCTACCGTTGCCTCTTTCATGTTCTCTTAGACCATTTCCGGCGAAAGGCTCTACAGTATGTATTTCAAAATGGTAAAACCATGCTCAAATGTTGCAGTAGGGTCTTTAGATGTGCACAAAGATTTCGGATTGTTTAGGTGCCACGTGGCTGTGCCACCATTGCCTCTTTCGTGTTTTCTTAGACCGTTTCCGGCGAAAGTCTCCTAGAGTATGTAATTCGAAACGCTAAAACCATGCTGAGATGTTGCAGTAGAGTCTGTAAATGCGTAGGAAGGTTTTGGATTTTTTGGGTGCTAAGTGGCTGTGTCACTGTTGCCACTTTTGTGTTTTCTTAGACCGTTTCCAGCGAAAGGCTCCTAGGGTAAGTAATTCGAAATGCTTAACACATGCTCAAATGTTGCAGTAAGGTCTGTAGATGCATACAAAGGTTTCAGATTTTTCAGATGCCACGTGGCGGTGCCACCGTTTTTCTTTCGTGTTTTCTTAGATCATTTCCGGCGAAAAGCTCCCAGAGTATGTAATTTGAAATGCTAAAACTATGCTCAAAAGTTGCAGTAGGGTCTGTAGATGTGCACGAAGGTTTCGGATTTTTGGGGTGCCACCGTTGCCACTTTCATGTTTTCTTAGACCGTTTCCGGCGAAAGGCTCCCAGGGTACATGTATGTAATTCGAAACGCTAAAACCATGCCCAAATGTTGCAGTGGAGTCTGTAGGTGCGCACGAAGCTGTGTCACCTGTGCCACTCAATATGATTTTAGTGTGTCATATAATACATTTCTTCTTTGTATCAAGCATTCATACAAAGTCAAGGATGCAAATGCGGGGATACACTATAGTGTGCTTTGCACACAAGTGACACCATCTTGTTTATCTTTTCACCTTGGCTTATGATATTTGGCAAGTGGGTGTTTCAGCATAAGACAACATTGTATTATGTACTGTTGTGATGACAGATGACCTTGATCTTTGACATCAAGGTCAAATTATTGAATTGTTCAGCTAGGTTTATGATATTGACATATGAATGCAACAGCCAAGCTGATGTGTCACATTCTGTCTTGAACTTCCATGATGTTGACATTTGACCTTGAGTTTGGTCTTTGTTAGTCGTAAGTTGGAAGCATGGAACTAATCGAAGGGGAGACATGTGTTTTAGTTCACTAAAACAGTTTCCTCTAGTTTTGATTGGGTTACCAGTATATTCCATTTACCTTGTATGTTTACTTTAAAACCGTTGAATTTAACTTTAAGTTTGTGGAATTCCTGCTATCATCTTTTCTATGTGGGGTTCATTTTTAGCTTAACTTGACATAGTCAAGATAAGCTATTGCAATCACGCGTGCGGAAGTCTGTTAGTCTGTGAGTCTGTGACGTCTGTTCACATTTCCTTTAGCACGGGCTACACCCCGCAGTTCTTGTCTGATTGTCACGAAATTTCATATGCAGGTTTGGGGTCATGTCTAGATGAGAACGTCCCCTTTTGGTCGCGATCGGGCAACCGGTATGGCTGCCCGAGCCCAAAACCCGAAAACCATTAGCACAGTCTACAGGTCGTATTTATGAAGGGATTTCATTGTAACTTGGTAGGATGCCTCTGTATAGTGCCTAGACGAGAACGTCCTCTTTTGGGCATGATCTATCAACCGTGATGGCTGCCCAAGCCCGAAACCCAAAAACTTTTAGCACAGTCTGCAGGTCATGTTTAATGTGGAGGGATTTCATTGTATCTTGGTAGGATGACTCCTTATGATGTCTAGATGCGAATTTCCCCATTTGGGCATGATCTGCCAACCGTGACGACTGCCCGAGCCCCAAACCCGAAAACCTTTAGCGCAGTCTACAGGTCATATTTATTGAGGAATTTCATTGTAACTTGGTGGGTTGACTTCATACAATGTCTAGATGAGAAAGTCCCCCTTTGGACGTGATTGGGCAACTGTGACGGCTACAGGAGCCCAAAGCCCGAAAACCTTTAGCACAGTCTAGAGGTCATATTTATGAAATGATTTCATTGTAACTTGGCAGGATGACTCCAAATAATGTCTAGATGAGAACGTCCCATTTTGATCGCGATCATGCAGCCTTCATGGGTGCCCGAGCCCAAAAACCTTTAGCATAGGCAAAAGGTCATATTTATGGAAGGATTTCATTGTAACCTGTTAGGTTGACTTCATATAATGCCTAGATGATGACATCCCCTTTCGGTCGTGATTGGTCAGTTGTGATGGCTACAAGTGCCCGAAGCCCGAAAACCTTGAGCACAGTCTACAGGTCATATTTATGAAGGGATTTCATTGTAACTTCTTAGGATCACTCCAGATGATGCTCAGATGAGATTGTCCCCTATGGTTGCAATCATTCAACCATGATGGCTGCCCAAGCCCGAAAACCTTTAGCACAGTCTACAGGTCATATTTATGAAGGGATTTCATTGTAACTTGGTAGGTTAACTTCATATAATGTCTAGATGAGAATGTGCGATCATTCACCCATGATGGCTGCCCGAGCCCGAAGCCCGAAAACCTTTAGCACAGTCTACAGGTCATATTTATGAAGGGATTTCATTGTAACTTGGTAGGTTAACTTCATATAATGTCTAGGTGAGAACGTCCCCTTTTGGACATGATTGGGCAACTGTGACAGCTAAAGGTGCCCGAAGCCTGAAAACCTTTAGCACAGTCTACAGGTCATATTTATAAGGGGATTTCATTGTAACTTGGTAGGATGACTCCAAATAATGTCTAGATGAGAACGTCCCCTTTTGATCACGATCATTCAGCCTTGATGGGTGCCCGAGCCCAAAAACCTTTAGCATAGGTAAAAGGTCATATTTATGGAAGGATTTCATTGTAACCTATTAGGTTGACTCCATATAATGCCTAGATGATGACATCCCCTTTTGGTCGTAATTGGTCAGCTGTGTTGGCTACAAGTGCCTGAAGCCCAAAAACCTTGAGCACAGTCTACAGGCCATATTTATGAAGGGATTTCATTGGAACTTCATAGGATCATTCCAGATGATGCCCAGATGAGATTGTCACCTTTGGTTGCGATTATTCAACCATGATGGCTGCCCGAACCCGAAGCCCGAAAACCTTAAGCACAGTCTACAAGTCATATTTGTGAAGGGATTTCATTGTAACTTGGTAGGTTGACTTCATATAATGCCTAGATGAGAATGTCCCCTTTTGGACATGTTTGGGCAACTTTGATGGCTAAATGTGCCCGAAGCCCAAAAACCTTTAGCACTGTCTACAGGTCATATTTATGAAGGGATTTCATTGTAACTTGGTAGGTTGACTCCAAATAAGGTCAAGATGAGAACGTCCCATTTTGGCCGTGATCATTCAGCCTTGATGGGTGCCCGAGCCCAAAAACCTTTAGCATAGGCAAAAGTTTATATTTATAGAAGGATTTCATTGTAACATTGTTAGGTTGACTCCATATAATGCCTAGATGATGACATCCCCTTTTGGTCGTGATTGGTCAACTGTGATGGCTACAGGTGCCCGAAGCCCGAAAACCTTGAACACAGTCTACAGGTCATATTTATGAAGGGATTTCATTGTAACTTCGCAGGATCACTCCAGATGATGCCCAGATGAGATTGTCCCCTTTGGTTGCGATCATTCAACCATGATGGCTGCCCGAGCCCGAAGCCTGAAAACCTTTAGCTCAGTCAAAGGTTATATTTATGCAGGGATTTCATTGTAACTTGGTAGGTTGACTTCATATAATGTCTAGATGAGAACATCCCCTTTTGGACACGAGTGGGCAACTGTGACGGCTTCAGGGGCCCAAAGCCCGAAAACCTTTAGAACAGTCTACAGGTCATAATTATGAAGGGATTTTATTGTAGCTTGGTAGGATGACTCCAAATAGTGTCCAGATGAGAACGTCCCCTTTTGGTCACGATCATTCAGCCTTGATGGCTGCCTGAAGCCCGAAAACCTTTAGCACAGTCTACAGGTCGTATTTATGGAGGGATTTCATTGTAACTTGGTAGGTTGACTTCATATAATGTCTAGATGAGAACGTCCCCTTTGGACGCAATTGGGAAACTGACGGCTACAGGGGCCCGAAGCCCGAAAACCTTTAGCACAGTCTACAGGCCATATTTATGAAGGGATTTTAATGTAACTTGATAGGATGACTCATTTTGGAATAATTTTATTGTAATTTTGTTGATATATGTTAACTGTGAGGGCCACATATATTAACTGTGAGGTCATATTAACCCACCCCTCAGATCTTTAGTACAGTGTACACCTCATATTATTTTTATCATAAACATAGCATACAGGGAACAGAAATGAACATATTCCCAATTATCACAATTCTTGTCTTATTTCATAATCCTTTTATAAACATTGAACATTATCCTTTTCATCAAACACAACACACAAGTTAAGCTACAGTGTCATTGACACTTTCATTTCATGTTTTCTTAGTGCGCTTCATTTTTTCACACTTATTTCTTTTGTTACAGAAATGGCATAGCTTACTTAAATGGTCATCTTCACACACTGGCAAATCTAGTCAATCAGTTGTACACACTCCATAAAACAGGAACTTTAGAATTAGAATTAGGAGACTGGAAGGAGAATAGAAGGTATAGTATATTGCAGAAAATAAAATAATAAACATTACATGTTATCTGGTTTTTAGATACAAAAAGTCTGTAGATCAACTTGTGTATAAGTGCATCTTGATTAAATCATGTATATTGTCTCATATGCTTTATACAGATTATAACATCAGTGAGTTGATCTGGTTTTCATATTCTGTCGAGTTGACAAGACTAGATAATCAGCCAGATCTTACAAGATACCATAGGATAAATTGAGAGAGAAGACACTTTTCCCCCTTTACAGACTTTCAGGAGGAGTCGGATGAAAAATGTGAAATGTTAGCTGAAAATGGAGAGACTTGAATGAATTTTTGCATGGTTGCTTCATTGTATTTTCGTTTCACAAGTAAATAAATCACAACGCTTGAAATAAAAAAAAATCATTTATTTTCTTGTACAAAACTTTATGGGGAAAATGTGCTACTTTAAATTTTAGTATATTGACAATTATTTGCAGAGGATTAAAAAGAATATTTGTAAAGAATTCATATTCTAACTATGTTCCTATATTTTTATAATGTACCAATGACCCAGACTTAGCTGTTGCTAACTCTAAAATATCTAGGGCCAAACGCAAATTTTACCTCCCAATCCCCCAAATTTGCATCTAAAACTGAAAATTACATGTCCTATATGGTCCTCCATACCTTTACTCCACTGCGCATGCACAGTGTCAAGGAGGTCTCGAAACTGCCGCCAAAAGTCATTCTTTGTTTGGCCCTCAATTCAGTTACAACTGACTGATATCTGTGCTTGTAAATCTCAGTTTTAAGGATGCCAGACGCATAATTATGAGAGAAATGGTGGATATATGGTGGAAATAGAACATGGAGAGGAAAAACAGTGGAAACAAATGTTCAGGGCTGTAACTTATAATTATTTTACGAAATTATTCATGTTACCTATTTTCGTGGCATGACCTTATTGTGGTCATTCTTGCTATGAATTTTCCATTGTTTAATCAGTGTTTCCTCTCTCCATTTCCTTTATTCTCCCCTAGCTATTCTCCCATGCTTTTGGCTTATTTTTTGTAATGTTTATTACTAAAAATTTTTGGGAGTTTTGGCTTGGAAACAGAATTATTTTCTGTTTTTTCCCCTTGTTTGCGTCCTCACCCTAGGGGTCTTTAGGCATTTTGGTCTGCATCTATCATCTGATGTTCTACAGTTTCTTCTCTGGAAGCCTCTGTTTTGCATCGGATAGTGTTTAAATTGGTAACTGATTTCGGGCCATGTTTGTTTTAGTGTCTGGAGTCATGTTTCCGGGTTGTTGACACTTTTGCTTATGTTGACAACTGTTACTTCTGACAATGATTACTTGGCTTCTGCTTAATTTAGTTCATAGCAAGATACATTAATATTGTCCGTAAGTGTTACATTAATTTTTTCAAAATGATTTAAAATATTTTTATACTGTACCAATGACCCAGACTTTGCTGGTGCTAACTCTTAAAATTCTAGGGCCAAACACAAATTTTGCCCCCCAATCTCCAAAATTTGCATCTAAAACCAAAAGAAATCATGTCCTGAAGGTCCTCCATACTTTGCCCTCACTGCGCAGGACGTCCCGAAATTGGCGCCAATTATCATTCTTTGTTTGGCCCTTCATCAGTTCACATCTGACTGATATTTGTGCTTGTAAATCTCAGTTTAAATGATGCCAGACACATAAATATTAGAGAAATGGTGGATATAAAGTGCATATAGAAGGAGGAGAGGAAAAATGAGTGACAGAAAATATTCAGGGCTGTAACTTAAATTTTTTTTAATGAAATTATGTTAAGTTGCCTATTTTCGAGGCATGGGCCTGTTGTTGTCATTCTTGCTATGAAGTTTCACTGCTTATTCAGTGTTTCCTCTCTCCTTGTCATTTAGATCCCCCCTTGCTATTCTCCCATGCTTTTGGCATATTTTTGAGTAATATTATTACTAAAATTTCTTGGGAGATTTAGCTGGGTAACAGAATGAATTCTGTTCTTTTCCCCATGTTTACGTTCTCATCCATGGGTATTTAGGCGTAGTGTTCTGCATCTACCATCTGATGTTCTGCAGATTCTTCCCTGGAAGTCTCTGTTTTGCATCAGATAGTGTATTATTGGTAACTGATTTTGGGCCAGGATTATGAGTGCCTGGAGTCATGTTTCTGGTGTTTTTACACTTCTTGTTTACATTGGCAACAGTCTCTGTTGACGGGGACTTTTTGTCTTTGTACTAGTTTAATTCATTACAAGATCCATTATTATTATTCGTAAGTGTTGCATTAATTGTTTAAAATATTTTTAAAATTTTTGTCCACACTTCGGCTTGGGATCCATTGGGGCTCAACGTTACTTTTCAGAAACTTGGGCTTTGCTGAAAAAATATTTTTTCAAAAATTATTTTTGATTTCATTTATTTTTTCTATGTTAATGGATCATGTTATTATGTATCTTTGTTTGCAGGGGTTTGTGCGAGTACTAGTACTTATTGTTTTCTTTTCACAATGAAAGGATATTGTTCAAATTGTAATGAGAGGAAATCTTCCTCTGACTTTCATGATCATTGTATAAATTGTAGTCAGTGTACTCGCACCAACCCCTGTTCAGTATGTGAATTTTGGGATGACAAACATTGGAAACGTGTGTCACTGTATGTTGTTACCGGGAAAAGGGCTATGCCGGTCCTTTCTCCGAAGGGTCACTCTAGTTTATCAGTTTCTATTTCAGAGGAACAAGAACAGGGTGATGTTTCCGTGATATCTTCCAAAGGTGCGCCTCTGTCGTCACAATCAAATGAAGAGCTAGCGGAAAATGTGCTCATGGAGATATGCCAATTGCCTAAGAGGTCCCTAGTAGGATCGACGGCGTTGACGTCCGCTAGCTCGCCCGGTGTAGCATCCATTCATCGAATGGTTCGGCAACCGGGTTCGTCCGTTGCGGTCCAGGAAGGAGATTTGGGTGTTGCGAGCACTATAAATATTCAAGGTGCTTACCCAGTGACGGCGGATAAGAGGAGAGAACGGAGGAAGCCTAGTAGTCCGGTTCCTAGCTGGTCCAGGTCCCACCGGGCTGCGAGCGAGAGAGGCCCCTCTCTCGTACAACAACATCTGGGACCAGATGTTGTGGTACAAAATGTTTCGCAAGCAGAGCATACGTCCGCCGATCGGGACGTTCCGTTGTATAGACAGTCCGGAGAGACTGTACAAAATGCTTCCTCATCCTCTCAGCAGCGCACACGACCGCACCTTGGCTACGTGACCGCCGATATCCAGCCAGCTTTGCCGATCAGGGATTCCACGGCGACCAGATCACGCCATCCGGTAGCCAGGGACAAGAGGCCTGTAGACTCCGGACGTTTGCATAAGAGAAGTATGCAGGAGTCAGTTTACACGGAGCTTCCGGCAGCTAAGCAGCGTAAGACCGCTACTCCGCAGGCCTCGGTGATGGACGTGCTAGCTCAGATAGCACAAATTATTGCAGCATCCCAGCAACCGACAGAATCGGTATCGGATCAAGAATTATCCGACGACGCTGGGTCGGTACGCTCCGCCGAAGCATCGGGTGCGGACGACCGAGATCATCATGAGGTCCGACAGGATGGCGAAAGGGATACCGAGGACTTGGAGCTATCCCTTTCGGAGCAACATAAAGCTGCCGTAGATTTCATCCGGCACTTCCTTCCACAAGTTGTTCCGTCGGGCCAGACTGCTGCGATGCCGGATAAGAGACTGATAGCGTCTTTGGACACTAATTTTTTTGAGCGGTTCAGAGACATCGTCCCTGAGTTTCCGACACAGTCCAATAATGTCACAAGAACATTTGAATTATTGAACGACGCTATCTATAGGCTTGCTTCCAAAACAGGCAAAGCTGGTTTCTTGTCCGCTAATGCTCTCAACCTGCCTTTCATCAATTCAAGGAATAAATTCGATACGGCAGGACAGGGAATACCGAGAGTTCCTCTGCGTCTACACGACGAGGCGGAAGACTTGGAATTGTCATTACCGTCGTCTATGTCTATTCCAACCACGACGTTGGAAACGACAATAACGTCTAACAGAGCAAGCTTAGACGCTTTATCATACGCAGACCACCTTACAAAGGCGTTATCATTGCGTCTTCAAGGGAAAGAATTCCAGGATATACAATCCTCATTAAGACTTCTTTCAAGGGCAGTAGCTTATTCCACGTATAACTCCGCCCTTTTAGTGGCAAACCTGGAGTTGGTTAGACGTGACGCAGCCCTAGCTACATCCACACGTGTGGATAGTAAGGTGAAGAACTCTCTCAGAGTCGCTTCGGTCTCTGGAGAGCTTCTCTTCGACGGCAAGCTATCAGCAATCTATGACAAGATAACTAAGAAAGCTTCGGATTCTCTGCTTTTTAGTTTCGCTTCCAAAAAGTCGGATACAGCAGAGAAGAGTAAGACAGGTACTTCTGGGACAAATACGCCCAAGAGAGGTTCCTATAAAGGTTCTTATACGTCCTCTAGGTCTTATTCTAGAGACCGTCAAGGCAGCGACTCACGTACGGGACGTTCTTCGGGCCGAGACAACCGGTCTGATGTCCCGAGGTCGACGGGACGAGGTGCGGGTCGTGGAGGACGTGATTTCTCCTTCCGCAGGCCTCGCAGGTCCAGGAGGTGATGGTTTGAACCTCTATCGTGTTCCGGTTGGCGAAAGGTTATCGAGTTTTACAGACGAGTGGGCGTCGATTACGGTCAGAGGGGTAATTTCAGAAGGACTAAGAATATCCTTCAAACAAAAGCCTCCATTAACTCGAAGTCCAAAATGGACTCAGCTTCCGTCAAATCCGCAGAAAAGAGACGCTCTTTTATCGGAAGTACAGTCTCTTTTGATGAAGAACGCTGTAGAGGTCGTAGAAGACCAGGAATCACCGGGTTTCTACAGCCATCTGTTTCTGGTTCCGAAACCAGATGGCTCGTTCCGTCCAGTCATAGATCTGAGCTGGATAAACAAGCTGATCGTCGCTCCGAAGTTTTATATGGAGACGATTCGATCGGTCAGAGCGAGTATTCATGTGAACGATTATGCTACAAGCATAGATCTCAAAGACGCGTACTTTCACGTCATGGTACATCCGACATTCAGAAAGTATCTACGCTTCGCAGTCCTAGGAGTTGTATATCAATTCCAGGTGATGTGCTTCGGATTGAACCTAGCGCCCTGGGCTTTCACTCGAATAATGAACTCGGTAATGATGCATTTCCAAGCTCATTCGTCTGCGGTAACGTCAGCCTACCTGGACGACATTCTTCAGAGGTACGGCAACGAGTTAACGCTTCAGAACGATGTGCAGAATCTGCTTCTATTGCTCCGATGTCTCGGATTTGTTATAAACGAGGAGAAGTCGGATCTGGTGCCGTCCAAGTCATTCACTCATCTGGGAATGAGCTTCGAGACGCACAACAATCTCGTTCGTCTGCTGTTAACCAGAGCGAAGTTATTCAGTTGTTACGCTCGCTATTGTCTTCACGCAGACAAAGTCACAGCGAGGGAGTTCATGAGACTGATAGGTCTGTGCGGAGCCGCTGCGGATCTCATTCCGATGGGGCGGTTGCGCACTCGTCCTCTCCAAATTTTCTTGACTTAGAATTGGAGTGTGAAGATTCATTCGCTCGATTCAGACATTCTCTTGTCAGATCAAGTGAAACAAGAGATTCAGACTTGGGCAAGCATTCAGTGGTTGACTCAGGGAGTTCCGCTGCAGTTGCCGGATCCGGGTTTTACGATTATGACGGATGCCAGTCAAACAGGTTGGGGTGTAACATTGATCCCAACGGATTCGAAGTGCCAGGGTCTTTGGGATCTGCAGTTTCTAAGCAAGCACATAAACATCAAGGAAATGATGTTGATTTGGCTTGCATTACGTCATTGGATGAACATTATTCAGAAAGCTCATGTCCAAATCCTGTCCGACAATACGACAGTAGTGGCGTATATCCGGAACCAAGGAGGCACTCATTCCGTTCCGTTATTCAATTTAACGGAAAGAATCCTTCTGTTTGCTCTAGAACACCAAGTTCTACTTTCGGTCCGTCATATACCGGGTCGTCTGAATGTACTAGCAGACTCCCTTTCACGGAAGGGTCGCTTGTTGCCGTCAGAGTGGATTCTCAACAAACAGGTATTCAATCAGATTTGCTACCAATGGGAACGGCCAATGATAGACTTATTTGCGACACATCTCAACAATCAGTTGCAGACGTATGTGTCACCATGTCCGGATTCACGAGCATATGCAGTAGACGCTCTATCGATCTCATAGGACGGAATGATAGGATATGCGTATCCTCCAGCGCCGTTAATACAGCAAGTATTGCTAAAGATAAAACAATCTCAATGCAGGATTCTGTTGGTAGCATCTCTGTCTCCACAGAGACCGTGGATAAATCTACTCAGATGTCTGCTGTGGGACTTACCGCGAAAGCTTTCTCCATGGGAGGATCTTCTTTCGCAGGGGAAATCGCATCAACTTCATCACAACCCGCAAGGTCTCAACCTTTACGTATTTCCATTGTGCGGTCCTTCTTGCATGGCAAGCATTTTACAGGACGAGCAGTGGACGCGATTTCTAACTGTAGGAGGACCTCCTCTTCGCTAAACTATGCGGCTAAGTGGAAGGTCTTTCGTCGTTGGTGTAGGGATCATTCTGTTGATATTTTTGATCCCTCCATACCAGACATTGCAAACTTTCTAGTATACTTGTTTGACGAGATCAAACTGCAGCCTGTTACTATTAAAGGTTATAGGTCTATGTTATCTGATACCTATGCACACCATGATAGTTTACAAATTGGATCTAATGTCTCTTTATCTAAGTTAGTTAGAAACTTCTCGATAAATAGACCCAGAACTCTTCGATTAATTCCTAAATGGAATTTAGCTTGGGTTCTTCTTAAACTGAAAGTAAAGCCATTTGAGCCTCTTGGGACAGTAGATTTCAAATTCTTGTCTTATAAGACAGCTTTTCTCTTAGCTTTCTCTTCTGCTAGAAGAGTCAGTGAGCTTCATGCACTATCGGTGGACGATTCTCACTAACGTAGTGTCGGGAACACTATTACCTTTACTACTAATGTTGGATTTTTAGCTAAGAATCAGGCTCCTAATAAATACCCGGAACCTATTGTTATTAAGGCTCTTTCCGTCTTCAGACGGGCGTAGGCCTTTACTCTGTCCTGTTAGAGCTTTACGTATTTATAAACAAAGATCTCAGTTTATCAGAAAGGGACGAAAACGCTTCTTTCTGTCTCTGATGCCTAATAGAAAGGACATTTCGGTCCATTCTATTGCTAGATGGATTCAATTAACTATCCGTACTGCTTATGATAATCTATCTTCTACTCAGCAGTCTGTGCTTAAGATTTCGGCTCATGAAGTAAGAGCTCTTTCTACATCTTGGGCTTACGCAAATAGTGTTGCTATTACAGATTTAATGAAGGCTGCTTATTGGTCTCAGCCATCCACATTTATGCTGCTGCCCTCTTCGCTCTGGGCTATTTGACCCAGGGCAAGGGGAAGGGGAGGGGGGAGGGTGTTCCCCTTAGGTCACCTGCTTTATAGTGAAAAGCAAGGGGATTCCTCCTCCGGAGTCAGTAATTCTGAGTCGTTACCAGGATGATTTTAAAGTGTAATATTAATGTTAAAAATTCATTCATGTCATATTTTT
This sequence comes from Pictodentalium vernedei, assembly GCA_031216915.1. Taxonomy (NCBI): domain Eukaryota; kingdom Metazoa; phylum Mollusca; class Scaphopoda; order Dentaliida; family Dentaliidae; genus Pictodentalium; species Pictodentalium vernedei. The sequence continues at coordinate 435,459,907 of CM062292.1, forward strand.
AAAGTGTAGCTCGGTGTGAAGCATTTGTATATGTCAAGTGTCAAACGGGCGTTAATATACAATCCTCGGACACTTTTAAAAGAATATAAAGTCTCAATTCTCTGGACTAACTTTATTTATTGGCTTACTTTAAAAATAATTAGTATAAGGGGTTATACTGGATGTTAATAGAGAACATGAATGTTATAATGCTCAATTATGGAGGGTATTGTATCTTTCTAATTTATCATAAAATAAGAAAGATACATGTAAAGCCTAATACTCCTTTTCTCCTTGAGGGGTTGACTCTATTTATATAGTTGAGCTTATTGGATTTTCCTCTATGTCCTAGGCCCTCCAGCCTTTTTGCTATTCAGCTAAGTCTGGGTCATTGGTACAGTATAAAAATGTTAAAAAATTTATAGTAATTTATATATTTTTTATACTTACCAATGACCCAGACGGGGATGGCCCTCCCAGGAGTTGGGAACTCATACCTCCCCGCTGAGTACATAGCACTGACCAGGCACTGCTTGTAAGAATGATAATTGCCGCCAATTTTGGGACGTCCTTGACACTGCGCATGCGCAGTGAGGGCAAAGTATGGAGGACCTTCAGGACATGATTTCTTTTGGTTTTAGATGCAAATTTTGGAGATTGGGGTGCAAAATTTGTGTTTGGCCCTAGAATTTTAAGAGTTAGCACCAGCTAAGTCTGGGTCATTGATAAGTATAAAAAATATATAAATTACTATAAATTTTTTAACTTTTGTCCAAACTTGGGCTTTTTTGGGCTCAGGGTTCCCATTGGGAACTTGGGCTCTTCTGAAAATTTTTTCAAAGATTTTTTTTTTTTTGAAAATTATTTTCTTTTGAAATGTTATAATGAATTATAATATATTATGTATATTCATTTCAAGAGTTAGTACGAATAATATGACGATGTATATATTTTTCTGATTGAAAAAATATTCTATCATAATTCGAGGATATCTTCCTCTAATTCACAAGTTCATTGTGTTTCTTATAGTCAGTGTAGTCGCATTAATTCTTGCTCTGTGTGTGTTGATTGATATGACAACGTTGGAGATGTGTGTCATGGTATTTTGTTGCGGTGAGAGGTCCATTACGGTCCTCTCTCCGTATGGTCACTATATATTATCAGTTTCTTTTTCAGAACTCTAGAGTGATGTTTCCGTGATGTCTTCAATAACTGTCTCCGTCATTGTAATATTAGGGCTAGCGGGAAGTGCTCAAGGTATTACGACAATTGCTGGGAGTTAGCTAGTTCTATCGAAGGCATTGTCACTCGGTGTTGCACCCATTCACCAGGAAATAAGAATGGTACAGCACCTGGGTTAGTCCGTTGCGGTCCAGGGAAGCAGATTGGGTGATGCGATCACTATAAAACTTCTCATGTGCACACCCAGCAACGACTAATCCGAGGATAGTCTGTTCGGGATGCTCTGTCGCATGACAGTCCGACGTGGCTGTTATATTGGCTTCCTCATCTTCGTCAACACACACGACCACACCTTGGCTATGTGACCACAGATTTCCAGGAGACGTTCGCATATTATATAAATGCAGGATTGAACGTCCATGGTGCTCTTCTTCGCCGACCAAGGAATACACGTCGACCAGGTCACTCCATCTGCTAGCCAAGGATACGAGACCTTTCCAGTGGGGACGTTCGCATATTATATAAATGCAGGAATGAATGTCCCAGGAGCTCTCAGCGGATAATTCTCGTAGGACCGTGGCTCCACAGGTCTCATTGAGTAACATAAACAAGGGGATGTTACCATGATGTCTTCGTAAAGTGTGCTTCGTTGTCACAGACAAATGAAGAGTTAGCGGCAAAAGTGCTCATGTAGATACGTCAATTGCCTGGAGTTCCCTGGTACTTTCGATGGCGTTGGCATCCGCTAGCTCGCCCGGTGTCGCGACCATTCTCCGAATGGTTCAGCACCCGGGTTCGTCTGTTGCGGTCCAGGAAGGAGATTTGGGTGTTGCGAGCACTATAAAATATAATGTGCACACCCAGTGACGAGGGATACGAGGATGGTTCGGAGGAAGCCTATTAAGTGCAGTTCCTAGCTCGTCCAGGTCCATCCGGGCTGCGAGCGAGAGAGGTCCCTCTCTCGTATTACAACATCTGAGCTCAGATGTTGTGGTACAAAACGTTCCTCAGTCGGAGTATTCGTCTACCGCTCGGGACGCGCCGTTACATAGACAGTCCAGAGAGACTGCTCTTTCGGCTTCCTCATCCTCACGGCAGCACACGTGACTGCACCTTGGCTATGTGACCTGTGATATTCAACCAACTTTGCCGATCAGGGATTCTACGGCGACCAGGTCACGCCATCCAGTAGCCAAAGATACAAGGCCTTCATTCTCCGGACGTTCGCATATTTGAGGTTGCAGGAGTGAACGTCCAAGGAGCTTCCAGCGGCTAAATCCTATAAGACCGCAGCTCCACAGGCCTCTGTTGCGGATATGCTATTGCAGATAGCACAAATTATCGCAGCGTCCCAGCAACTGACAGTAACTCTGTCAGATCAGGAATTATCTGACGAAGCTGGGTTGGTACGTTCCGCTGCAGGTTCAGGCACGGACGACCAAGAATTTCAAGTGGTCCGACAGGATGGTGAAAGGGATACGGATAAGTTGTATTTTCCCTTTTCGGAACAACATAATTGTCATAGAGTGCATCCGGCATTATCATCGGACGTTGTTCCTCCGGACCAAAATGCTGCGTTGCCGGATAAGAAATGGATAGCGCCACTGGATATAGAATTCTTAATCGATTTAGGGACATCATCCCTCAGTTCCGACATAGTCCAGATATGTTTCACGGACATTTGATCTGTTGAATGACGCTGTATATTTATAAAACTTGCTACCTAAATGGGCAGGTCAGGTTTCTTATCGGCAATATGCTGTACATCTGCCTTTCATCATTTCATTGAATATTTTGAAACGGCAGGACAGAGCATTCTGAGAGTTCTCTGTGTCCAGACGACCAGTTCAGGAACTAGTATTGCTTTACTGTCATCCATGTCAATTCCAACCATGATGTTGGAAATAACAATATCGTCTAGCAGGGACAGCTTAGACGCATAATCGCAAGTTTTCCGCAGTTTATGATCAGTTAACTAAGAAAGCTTCAGACTCTCTGCTATTAATTCGCTTCCATATTGTCGGATTCAGCAGAGAAGAGTAGGACAGGCACTTCTGGGACGAATACGTCCAAGGGAAGTTCCTATAGAGGTTCCTATGCATCCTCTAGGTCTTATTCTAGAGACCGTCAGGGTAGCAACTCAGATAGGGGCCGTAATTCTGACCGAGACATCCGGTCAGACGCCCCCAGGTTGACGAGGCGAGGTGCGGGCTGTGGAAGACATGGCTTCTACTTCCGCAAGCCTTGCAGGACCAGGAGGTAATGGTTTTAACCTCTATCGTGTACTAGTGAGCAGAAGACTGTCAAGTTTCTCTATGATTTGGGATTAGATTACGGACGTCCCTTGGATTCAAGGGGTGATTTCGGAAGGATTAATTGTTCCTCAAACAAAATCCTCTGTTAACTCGGAGTCCAACTTGGACTCAGCTTATGTCAGTCAGTAGAATAGACGCTCGCTTCCATCAGAAGTTCAGTCTCTTCTGGAATGATCGCGATAGAGATCGTAGAAATCCAGGAATTTCCTGGTTTCTACAACCATCCTTTTCTGGTTCCAAACCAGATAATTCGTTCCATCCTCTCATATTCTGAGCTGGATAACAAGCTGACCATGACTCCAAGTTTCTATATGGAGTCCATCTGATCTGTCAGTGCGAGTATTCGGGTGTACGACTATGCTACATGCATAGATTTCTAGTTGCATACTTTCACATCATGGTACATCAGGCATTCAGAAAGTATCTTTGCTTCTTTATCATAGGAATTGTGTTTCAGCACCAACCAATGTGTTTCGGCCTGAATCTAGTTCCTGGGCTTTCACTCGAATAACGAACTCGGTAATGACTCATTTCCGAGCTCATTCGTCTGCGGTAACGTCGGCCTACCTGGACGACATTCTTCACAGGTTGGCAACGAGTTAACGCTTCAGAACGATGTGCAGATTCTGCTTCTATTGATCCGACGGCTCGGTTTCATAAGTAAATGAGGAGAAGTCGGATCTGGTTTTGTCCAAGTCATTTTCTCACCGGGAGATGAGCTTCGAGATGCATAACATTCTTGTTTGTCTGCCGTTAACCAGAGCGCAGAACGATGTGCGGATTCCGCTCCTATTGATCCGACGTCTCGGTTTCATTCGTAAACGAGGAGAAGTCGGATCTGGTTTCCTCCAAGTCATTTACCCACCGGGGGATGAGCTTCGAGACGCATAACATTCTCGTTCGTCTGCCGTTAACCAGAGCGAAATTAATCAGTTGTTATACTCTCTATTGTCTTCGCTCAGACAAGGTCTTGGCGAGAGATCTCATGTGACTGATACGTTGTGCAGAACTGCCGTGATTTTATTCCAATGGAGCGGTTATGCATTTGTCCTCTCCAATTTTCTTATAATTCAGAATTGGAGGGTGAAGATTATTTCGCTCGATACGGACATCTTCTTGTCAAATCAAGTGAATAAAAGATTCAGACTTGGGCAAGTTTTCAATATTTAACTCAAGTAGTTCCACTGCAATTGCCGGATCCGAGTTTTACAGTTTTGACGGATGTCAGTCAAACACTTTGGGTAGTTTCATTAAACCCAACGGATTTGAAGTGCCAGGGTCTTTTGTTTCCGTAGTTCGTTATCAAGCACACAAACATCAAGGATGATGTCTTTTTGGCTTGCGCTACGTTACTGATGAACGTTATTCGGAATGCTCATATGCTAATTCTGTCCGACAACTGGACGGTATTAGCGTATTTTCGGAATTATGGAGGCTCTCATTCCATCCTGTTATTCATGTTAACGGAAGGAATCTTTCAGTTGGTGCTAGAACATCAAGTTCTTCTATTTGTCCATCATATTCCGGGTCGTCTGAATGTATTAGCGAACTCCCTTCACGGAGGGGCCGTTTGTTGCCACCAGAATGGACTTTCAACAAACCAGTATTCAATCAGATTGCTACCAGGAGAGTGGCCAATGATCGACTTTTTTGCGACGCATCTCAACAATCATTTGCAGATGTAGATGTCGCAATGTTTGGATTTTCGTGCATTTGCAGTAAACGCTCTATCGATCTTGTGAAACGGAATAATAAGATATACGTATCTTCCAATGCCGTTGATTTAGCAGATTTTGCTCAATGTAATTATTTCAATGCAATTCTGTTGGTAGCTCCTCTATATCCACAAAGACTGAGGATTAATTTACTCAGGCGTCTGTTGTGGGACATGCCGTGGAAGCTTCCTCCACATTGCGGTCCATTCTATGGTCAGAGGGTTTCAATCTACTATCAGTTCTGTTAATGATTATATCTTCATTCAGCAGTCTGTGCGTTGGTTTTAAGCTCATGAAGTAAGAGTTCTTCTACATCATAGGCTTAAGCTAATAATGTTGATATTACAGATCTAATGAGGGCTACATATTGGTCTTAGCCCTCCATTTTCACGATTTTGTATCTGAGAATATTGAGTCCTTTCTGCAGATCTATTTACCCTCTTTGCTCTGGAGTATTTGATCCAGGGCAAGGAAAAGGGGGGAGGGGGCGGATGTTCCCTTGGGTCACCTGCTTTATAGTGTAAAGCAAGGGAATACCTCCCTTGGAGTCAGTTATTCTGAGTCGGTTCCGAGATGATTTTAAAGGGTAAAGCTTATGTTTACTCATCGATGTAATATTTTTTAAGTGTTGATTGGTGTGAAGTATCTGTATATATCACGTGATTAATTGGGCGTTAATATACATTCTTCTAACACTTTTAAATGAATATATAGAGTCTCATTTCGCTAGACTCCCGTATTTATTGGCTTTCCTTTAAAAAATATTAGTATAAAGGGTTATACTAGATGTTATTGTGCTCAATTACAGATTGGTGTGGTGTCTTTCTTTTTTGATATAAATGAGAAAGATACATTTAGCCTATCTCTCCTTTTCTCATTGAGGGGATAGGTTTGTTACAGGTAATTGAGTCTATTGGATTTTCCTTATGTTCTAGGCCCTCCAACCTTTTTACTATTCAGCTAAGTCTGGGTCATTGGTACAGTATAAAAATCTTAAAAAATTTATAGTAATTTATATATTTTTTATACTTACCAATGACCCAGGCGGGGATGGCCCTCCCAGGAGTTGGGAACTCTTGCCTCCCCGCTGCGTACATAACGCTTACCAGGCACTGGTTGTAAGAATGACTTTTGGCGGCAGTTTCGAGACCTCCTTGACACTGCGCATGCGCAGTGGAGTAAAGGTATGGAGGACCATATAGGACATGTAATTTTCGGTTTTAGATGCAAATTTTGGGGATTGGGGGGTAAAATTTGCGTTTGGCCCTAGATATTTTAGAGTTAGCACCAGCTAAGTCTGGGTCATTGGTAAGTATAAAAAATATATAAATTACTATAAATTTTTTAAGTTTCACTATAACCTTTGAAGATGTGAATTGAGTAATTGACTTTGCAAATACATGTACTAAATAAGTTGATGTTATTTTCACTTTGTCTAAAAATAGCTGTCAGTGTCCAAGGAAATATGTCTTGAGGTAAAAATTATAATTGTAAATGGCGCACTTATTTCACCTAATTTTGAGGTTGCTTTTTTGAAGACTGAGTGAAGTTTGGTGATCCAAAACAGCTTCTTTGCCACAGTTGCTTGGTAGGCCAGTATTTGGATGACAATTTTGTACAAATCACTGAACACACTTCACTACTATGTTAGGTAACGTGTCAACTTGAGAAAATTTCAGTTTCATGTTTGCCTTGAAATTCTGTTTTCAAATTTTGTTGTAAATTTCAGGTATAGAGTTCTAGCAATCGACCATGATTTGCTGTCATTTACAGATCAAACCATAAATCAGTGGCCTGTTATCTTAATTACAAATCCTAAGAATGTGATGCTTTTAACATCAAAATTTGAATCCCTGGATAAGATAAAGGAATCTTCACACATCAGGTAAAAAATAGAGAACATAATTTACTCTTTTTCTTAACCACCCTTTCAACCCATTTTTAGCTTAACTTGACAAAGTCAAGATAAGCTACTGCCATCATGCGTGCAGAAGCCTGTGAGCCTGTTCACATTTTCCTTTAGCATAGGCTACACCCTGTATTTCTTGTCCGATCATCACAAAATTTCATATGCAGGTTTGAGGTCATGTCTAGATGAGAACGTCCCCTTTTGGTTGCAATCAGTCAACCGTGATGACTGCCCAAGAACAAAACCCAAAAACCTTTAGCACAATCTACAGGTCGTATTTATGAAGGATGTATGGTAACTTGGTAGGATGACTCTGTATAATATCTAGATGAGAACGTCCCCTTTTGGTCATGATCTGTCAACTGTGATGGCTGCCCAAGCCCGAAACCCAAAAACTTTTAGCACAGTCTACAGGTCATATTTAATACAGGGGGATTTCATTGTAACTTGGTAGGATGACTCTGTATGATGTCTGGAATAGAACTTCCCCCTTTGGTCACGATCTGTCAATCATGAAGGCTGCCCGGGCCCGAAACCCAGAAACCTTTGTCATGGTCTAGAGGTCGTATTTATGGAGGGATTTCACTGTAACTTGGCAGGATGACTCCAGATAATGCCTAGATGAGGATGTCCCCTTTTGGTTTCGATCAGTCAACTGTGACGGCTACAGAGGTTCGAAGCCTGAAAACCTTTAGCACAGACAACAGGTCATATTTATGAAGGGATTTCATTTTAACTTGGTAGAATGACTCTAGATAATGTCTAGACGAGAACGTCCCCTTCTGATCGTGATCGTTCAACCGTGAAGGCTGCCCGAGCCTGAAACCCGAAAACCTTTAGCGCAGACTACAGGTCATATTTTTTAAGGGATTTCATTGTAACTTAGTAGGATGACTCAGTATAATGTCTAGATGAGGACGTCTCCTTATGGTTGTGATCGGTCAACCGTGATGGCTACACATGCCTGAAGCTCACAAACCTTTAGCACAGTCTACAGGCCGTATTTATGAAGGGATTTCATTGTAACTTGATAGGATGACTCATTTTGGAATAATTTCACTGTAACTTGGTAACTTTGGTTGACATACATTAACTGTGAGGGCCACATTAATCCACCGCTCAAGTCTTTAGTACAGTCTCTACACCTCAAATTATTTTTATTGAAAACATAGCATATAGGGAACAGAAATTAACATATTCTCAATGATCACAGTTCTTGACTTATTATGCCCCCGAAAGGGGGTGTATAGTCGCGGTCTCCGTATGTCCGTCTGTCCATCCGTCCATCCATATGAACATTTTGTATTATAACTCGAGCATCAGTTGTCAGATTTTAATGTTCTTTGGTAGGGTGATAGGGCAGCTTGGGGGAATGGATGCCCGCTTACCTAGCATTTTGTCCATTCATATTTGGTAGAGTTATGGCCCCTGTTTGTTTTTGGCCCCTGTTTCTGACTAAGGTAAATTGTACCATAGCCTTTTGGACAAAGTGCTGCCCAATTTTTTTTTTAGTTCATTATTTTTCTTGCGGCCCAGTGCTTGCAGGGGAGGTTGCATGACATTTTAACCTCTCCATATCAATATATCTTTATAAATATGGATGACACAAGAATTATAGTGATTTTGGTTCCAGACCATTTAAAATTGTATCACCACACCAATCGATTTCAAATTTTATTTGCTTATTACTAATGTCAAAATACAGGTCAAGTTCGATTTGGAGGTTCACTCTGACCATTCTTGCAAGAGTTATGCCTCTTTTTGAATTAAAAAATCACAAATTTCCCAATTTCAGCTTTATTCTTACTGTCCAGTGCCTATAGGGGAAGTGCTGCCCGATTTTTTTTTGCCCACTATTTCTGTACTGCCCAGTGCTTGCAGGGGAGGCTGCATATCATTTTAAACTACATATCAATATAACCATATAAATATGGATGCCAATTTCAGCTTTATTCTTACTGGCCAGTGCCTATGGGGGAAGTGCTGCCCAATTTTTTTTAGTTCACTATTTCTGTGCTGCCATGTGCTTGGTGGGGAGGTTGCATGTCATTTTAACCTACTACATATCGATATAACCATATAAAGATGGATGCCAATTTCAGCTTTATTCTTACTGGCCAGTGTCTTATAGGGGAAGTGCTGCCAATATTTTTATACTGTACCAATGACCCAGACTTTGCTGGTACTAACTCTCTAAATTTCAGGGCCAAACACAAATTTTGCCCCCCCCCCCCCCCCCCCCCCCCAATTCCCAACATTTGCATCAAAATCAAAAAAATACATGTCCTATGTGGTCCTCCATACTTTTGTCCACTGTGTATGCGCAGTGTCAAGGAAGTACCGAAATTGGCACAAAATCTTCATTCTTTGTTTGTACATTCAATCAGAAAAAAACACACTGATATCTGTGCTTATTATCTCAGTTAAAATGATGCCAGACACAAAATCATGAAAGAAATAGTGGATCTAAGGATGAAATAAGAGGATGAGAGGAAGAAACAGTGGAAGGATGTGTTCAGGGCTGTAACTTATAATATTTTTATACTGTACCAATGACCCAGACATAGCTGGTGCTAATTCTCAAAAATCTAGGGCCAAACACAAATTTTGGCCCCCCCCCCAATCCCCAAAATTTGCATCTAAAACCGAAAAAATCATGTCCTAAATGGTCCTCCATACTTTCCCTCCACTGCGCATGTGCAGTGTCAAGGAGGTCTCGAAATTGGCGCCAATTATCATTCTTTGTTTGGCCCTTCATCAGTTCACAACTGACTGATATTTGTGCTTGTAAATCTCAGTTTAAATGATGCCAGACACATAAATATTAGAGAAATGGTGGATCTAAAGAGGAAATAGAAGGAGGAGAGGAAAAATGAGTGGCAGGAAATAATCAGGGCTGTAACTTAAAATTTTTTTACGAAATTATTTTATGTTGCCTAATTTCGAGGCATGGGCCTGTTGTTGTCATTCTTGCTATAAAGTTACACTGCTTGTTCAGTGTTTCCTCTCTCCCTTTCCTTTAAGTCCCCCCTTGCTATTCTCCCATGCTTTTGGCATATTTTTTGTAATATTATTACTAAAATTTCTTGGGAGTTTTAGCTGGGTAACAGAATGAATTCTGTTCTTTTCCCCATGTTTACGTCCTCACCCATGGGTGTTCAGGTGTAGTGTTCTGCATCTACCATCTGATGTTCTGCAGTTTCTTCCCTGGAAGTCTCTGTTTTGCATCAGATAGTGTTGTTATTGGTAACTGATTTCGGGCCATGTTTATCAGTGCCTGGAGTCATATTTCTGGTGTTTATACACTTCTTGTTTACATTGACAACGGTTTCTGTTGAGAGGGATTTCTTGTCTTTGTATTAGCATAATCATAACAAGATACATTATTATTATACGTAAGTGTTGCATTAATTTTTTTGTAATATTTTAAAAATTTTTGTCCACACTTAGGCTTTTTTGGGATCCATTGGGGCTCAACATTACTTTCAGAAACTTGGGCTTTTCTGAAAAAATATATTTTTATACTGTACCAATGACCCAGACATAGCTGGTGCTAACTCTTAAAATATAGGGCCAAACACAAATTTTGCCCCCCAATCCCCAAAATTTGCATCTAAAATCAAAGAAAACATGTCCTGAAAGGCCCTCCACACTTCGCCCCCACTGCGCATGCGCAGTGTCAAGGACGTTCCGAAATTGGCGCCATTAATCATTCTAAGTTTGGCCCTTCATCAATTAACATCTGACTGATCTTTGTGCTTATAAATCTCAGTTTAAATGATGCCAGACACATAAATATTAGTGAAATGGTGTTTCTAAGGAGGATAGAGAAGGAGGAGAGGAAAAAAATGTGTGACAGAATATTATCAGGGCTGTAACTTAAAATTTTTTAATGAAATTATGTTAAGTTACCTATTTTCGAGGCAGCAGCCTTTTTGTTGTCATTCTGATTATTTAGTTACACTGTTTTTTAAGTGTTTTCCTCTCTCCCTGTCCTTTAAGTCCCCCCTTGCTATTCTCCCATGCTTTTGGCATAGTTTTTGTAATTATTATTACTAAATTTTCTTGGGAGTTTTAGCTGAATAACAGAATGAATTCTGTTCTTTCCCCATGTTTACGTCTTCACCTACGGGTGGTTAGGCGTTGTGTTCTGCATCTACCATCTGATGTTCTGCAGTTTCTTCTCTGGAAGTCTCTGTTTTGCATCAGATAGTGTATTTTTGGTAACTGATTTCGGGCCTGGGTGCCTGGAGTCTTATTTTAGTGTTTTTACACTCATTGTTTACATTTTCAACAGCCCTCTGTGTGAGGGGGGGATTTCTAAAAAATAATATCTTGATGTTATTTTAATCATAACTAGATACATTATTATTGTTCGTAAGTGTTGAATAAATTGTTTAAAATATTTTTAAAATTTTTGTCCACACTTAGGCTTGGGATCCATTGGGGCTCAACGTTACTTTTCAGAAACTTGGGCTGTTCTGAAAAAATATTTTTTCAAAATATTTTGATTTCAATTATTTTTTCTATATTAATGGATCATATTATTATTATGTATTTTGATTGCCAGGGGTTAGTGCGAGTACCAGGACTTGTTTTCTTTTCACATTGAAAGGATATTGATCAATTGTTTTAAGAGGAAGTCTTCCTCTGACTTTATTATCATTCTATATGTGGTCAGTGTACTCGCATTAACTCCTGTTCTGTATCGTATGATTTCGATGACAATATGGGAAGCGTATGTCACGGTATGTTATTGGGGATTTGGACACTCCGGTCCTTTCCCCGCAGGGTCACTCTACTTTATCAATTTCTATTTCAGACGATCAAGATTAGGGTGATGTATCCGTGATGTCTTCCAACAGTGTGCCTCCGTCGTCACAATTAATGAAGGGCTAGCGGAAAAGTGCTCATGTAAATACGCCAATTGCCTAAGAGGACCCTAGTAGGTTCGACGGCCTTTGACGTCCGCTAGCTCGCCCGGTGTAGCGTCCATTCACTGAATGGTTCGGCAGCCGGGTTCGTCCGTTGCGGTCTAGAAGGAATTTTGGGGTGATGCGAGCACTATAAATTAACTTAATGCACACCCAGTGATGGCGGATCGGAGGGAGAACGGAGGAAGCCTTTTAGTCCGGTTCATAGCTCGTTCCGGTCCATCCGGACGGCAAGCGAGAGAGGCCCCTCTCTCGTTCAACAACATCTGGTCCCAGATGTTGTGGTACAAAATGTGTCGCAAGCGGAGCATACGTCCGTCGCTCAGGACGCTCCGTTGTATAGGCAGTCCGCGGAGACTGCTAAGGCTTCCTCTTCTCGTCAGCGCACACGACCGCACCTTGGCTGCGTGACCGCCGATATATTACCAGCTTCGCCGATCAAGGATTCTTCGGCGACCAGGTCACACCATCCGGTAGCCAGGGACACGAGGCCTGCAGACTCCGGACGTTCGCAGTGGTAGTGTGCGGGAGTCAACATACACGGAGCTTCCGGCGGCAATGCATCGTAAGACCGCTACTGCACAGGCCTCGGGAACGGACGTGCTTTCCTTAATAGCACAGTTTATCGCAGCATCCCAGCATCAACTGAATCTGTCGCATATATTTTATCCGACGATGCTGGGTCGGGACGCTCCGCGGAAGCGGGTACGGACGTCCGAAAGTTTCATCCGGTCCGACGGGATACCGAAAGGGATTCGGAGGATTTCGAGCTTTCCCTTTCGGAACAACATATGCTGTTGTGTATGTCATCTGACTTGGTCTTCTACAGCTTCTTTCGTCGGACCAGAATGCTGCGATGCCGGATAAGAAACTGATAGCGTCGGTGGACTTAGAAATTTTTGGTTCGGTTCAGGGACATCGTCCCTCAGTTCCGACATAGTCCAATAATGTCACACAAACTTTCGAATTATTGAACGACGCTATATATATTATTATTTTATGCTTGCTAACCAAGCATTTCTGGTTTCTTGTTCGAAGAGTTATGGAGATGTCTTTCAAAAGTGTGCCTCTGTCGTCATAGTTAATGAAGAGCTAGCGGCAATAAGTGCTCATGGAATATGTCTATTGCCTACGGAGTGACATTCGCTAGCTCACCCGGTGTAGCGTACATTCATTGAATGGTTCGGCTGCCGGGTTCGTCCGTTGCGGTCTAGGAAGGAGATTTGGGTGATGCGAGCACTTTAATTACTTTAGTACTCACCCAGTGACGGCAGATTGAGGACAGATCGGAGGAAGCCTGTTAGTCCGGTTCCTGGCTTGTCCAGGTCCGTCCGGGCTGTGAGCGAGAGAGGTTCCTCTCTCGTCCAACAACATAGGGGACCGCATGTTGTGGTTCAGATATTTTACATTCGGAGCATATGTCCGTCGGTCGGGACGCTCCGTTATATTGACAGTCCGAGAGACTGTCCTTGATGCTTCCTCATCCTCACAGCAGGGCACACGACCGCACATTGGCTACGTGACCTGGAGTATCCGATCAGTTTCGGCATTCAGTGATTCCACGGCGAATAGGTCGCGCCATCCGGTAGCCAAGGGACACGAGGCCTATACACTCCGTTCGCTCGCATATTGGTAGTATGCACGGGGTAACGATCACGGAGCTTCCAGCGGCAATGCATCGTAAGACCGCTTCTCCTCAGGCCTCAGTGACGGACGTGCTATCCGAGTTAGCACAGTTGTTTCGCAGCATCCCAGCAATTGACTGTTTCTCGGTCGAATCAGGAATTATCCGACGGCGCTGGGTCGGTGCGGTCCGCGGTTGCATCAGGTACGGACGACCGAACGCTTTATAGGGTCCGACAGGATGGCGAAAGGGATTCGAAAGATTTCGAGTTTTCCCTTTAGTAGTATCGGAAGATGCCTTTCATGTCTTCTGGCATTATCTTCCAGTGATTGTTATTTTGGACTTCATTGCTGCGATCTTGGATAAGAGACTTATAGCGTCATTGGACTCGCATTTTTCGATCGGTTCAGGGACATTGTCCCTGACTTACCGACGCAGTCCAATATTGTCATTATAACATGTGTTTTATTTTTCGACGCTATATATATATATATACAAGCCTGCTACAAAGCATGATAGTTTAGTTTCTTGTCCGCGTTGCTCATTTCTGCCATTTTATCATTTATACGAATAGTTTATTTTGGCAGATCAGGGCATACCGAGAGTTCATATGCGTCTAGACGGTGTGATTAAAGACTGCATATATTCTTTTTCGCCGTTTATGTCTTTTCCAATTTCAATGTTGGGAACGACATGATGTATAGTAGACTTAACTTAGACGCTTTATCATACGTAATCCGCCTTACTGAGGCGTTATCATTACGTCTTCAAGAAAAGATTTACGGGATATTATTCTCAATGTAATTTCTTTTGAGGGCAGTGGTTTGTTCACGTATAACTCCGCCCTTCAGTGGCTGATTGGAGTTGGTTAGACGTGACGCAGCCCTAGCTACATCCACACGCGTGGATAGTAAGGTTAAGAACTCTCTCAGAGTCGCTTCGTTCTCGGAGGAGCTTCTCTTCGACGGCAACTTTTCGGCAATCCATGAATTGCTCGATTTATACGTTCTCTTGTCTATCTAGTGTTACAAGAGATTCAGACTGGGGCAAACATTCGGTGGTTGACTCAGAGAGTGCCACCGCAGTTGCCGGACCCGAGTGTGGCTGTTATGACGGTTGCCAGTCAAACAGATTGGGATATAATACTGATCCCTACAGATTCGAAGTGCCAGGGTCTTTGGGTTCCGCAGTCTCTTAGCAATCAGTTTTCTTCCGCGGAATAATGTTTTTTAGGCTTGCTTTATGTCATTGCATGAACATTATTCAGAAACGTATGCCCAAATTCCTGTCCTTTAATTCGACAGTAGTGGCGTATCTCCGGAACCAGAGAGGCACTCTTTCGTTTCCGTTATTCAATTTAATGGAAAGAATCCGTCTGTTGGTTATAGTACACCAAGTTCAGTTTTGGTCCGTCATATTCCGGGTCGTCTGATTGTTTTATCGGACTCCCGTTCTCTTACGGGTCGCTTGTTGCTGTCAGAATGGACTCTCAACAAACAAGTATTCAATCAGATTTGCTATCTATGGGAGCGCCCAATGATGATTTATTTATGACACAGCTTGCTAATCAATTGCAGACGTATGTGTTGGCTTGTCCAGATCTCTGAGCTAATGTTGTTAACGCTCTATTGATCTATAGGACGGAATGATAGGATACGCGTATCCTCCGGCGCTGTTGTTTCAGCAGGTATTGCTAAGATAAACAACCACAATACATTTCTGTTGATAGCATTTCTATCTTCACAGAGATCATGGGTAATTTACTCTCTTGTCTACTGTGGGTCTTAACGTGAAATCTTCCTCTATGTGAGGATCTTTTTTCACTGGGTAAATCGTGTCATCTTTATCACAACCCGCAAGGTCGCAACCTTCATGTATTCCGTTGTGTGGTCCGTATTGCATTGTAAGCACTGTACTGGACGAGCTTTGGACGCGATTTCTTACTATAGGAGATCCTCTTCTTCGCTATTCTATGCGGCTAAAGTAGAGGCTCTTCCGTCGTGGGGTAGGGATCATTATGTTCATATTGTGGATCCCTCCATACTACTCATTGCTATTTTTTAGTATACTTGTTTCACAAGATCTACTGCAGCCTGTTATTATTTAGGTTATAGGTTTATGTTACCTCATACCTATGCACTCTACGATAGTTTACAATTGAGTCTTTTGTCTCTTTATCTAAGTCAGTTAGTAACTTTTTGATAAATAGACTTAGAATCTTTAGATTAAATTCCTATATGGATTTTAACTTCGGTTCTTATTTAGCTAAGTAATCATTTGAGCCTCTGGAAACAGTAGTTTTCAAATTCTGACCTTTTAGACAGTAATTCTGTTGGTTTCTCTTTTACTGTAGAGTCAGTGAGTTTCATGCACTATCGATGGATGATTTTCACTTTCGTAGTTTCGGAATCACTACTTCCGTTACTATTTAGGTTGGATTGTTGCATAAGAGTTAGGCTCCTATTATCCGGAACCTATTATTTTAAGGTCCTTCCGTCTTCGTATGGGCATAGGCCTTTACTCTTTCCGGGTACAGTTTATGTATTTATAAACAGATATCTGTTTATTACTATGGGCGTAAACTTCTTCTGCCTTTGATGTCTAGTAGAAGGACGTTACGCTCCATTTTATTGTTAATAGATTCTATTAACTATCGGTACTGCTTATGGTATATCATTGACTTAGCAGTTGTGCTTAAGATTTCGGCTCATGAAGTAAGAGTTCTTCTACTTCTTGGGCTTACATTAATAGTGTCGCTATTAAAGATTTTTGAAGGCTGCTCATTGCGCTCAGCCATCCACATTCATGAATTTTATCTCAGAAATATCGAGTCCATTTCTGGAGGCCTCTATTGTTAGGTCTATTATCTACTGCTCAGAATGTCATTCACTTAACAGTTGCTACTATAGCTAGGTAGGCTGTCTGTTTCGGCAGTGTCTCCGTTCGGCTGCCCTCTTCGCTCTGGGCTATTTGACCCAGGGCAAGAAAAAGTGGGGGGGGGGAGGGTGTTCCCTTGGGTCACCTGTTTTACTATGAAAACAAGGGGATACCTCCTCCGGAGTTAGTAATTCTGAGCTGTTATTGGGATGGTTGTTTAGTGAGAAGTTTAGGTTTTTAAAATTCATTCAAGTCTTAGTTTTTAAAGTATAGCTTTTGAATATTGCATATGTCAACGGACATGATTATGCAATCCTCAGACACTTTTAGGAGTATAAGAGTCTCTATTCTCTAGACTTACTTTATTTATTGGCTTACTTTAAAAATTATTAGTATAAGGATTATATTGGATATTAATAGAGTACATGGATGTATGAAGCTCAATTTTGGAAGGTGTTGTATCTTTCTAATTTATCATAAATAAGAAAGATACATGTAAGGCCTATTACTTCTTTTTCCCTACAGGGGATGACTCTATTTTATTTTATTGAGCGTATTCCATTTTGCTCTATGTCCTTGGCCCTCCAGCCTTTTTACTATTCAGCTATGTCTGGGTCATTGGTACAGTATAAAAATGTTAAAAAATTTATAGTAATTTATATATTTTTTATACTTACCAATGACCCAGACGGGGATGGCCCTCCCAGGAGTTGGGAACTCTTGCCTCCCCGCTGATTACATAGCGCTTACCAGGCACTGGTTATTAGAATGATTAATGGCGCCAATTTCGGAACGTCCTTGACACTGCGCATGCGCAGTGGGGGCGAAGTGTGGAGGGCCTTTCAGGACATGTTTTCTTTGATTTTAGATGCAAATTTTGGGGATTGGGGGGCAAAATTTGTGTTTGGCCCTATATTTTAAGAGTTAGCACCAGCTATGTCTGGGTCATTGGTAAGTATAAAAAATATATAAATTACTATAAATTTTTTAACTTTTTCCAAAACTTTTTTTGATTTCAATTATTTTTTCTATGTTAATGGATCATGTTATTATGTATCTTTGTTTTCAGGGGTTGGTGCGAGTACTAGGACTTTTTGTGTTCTTTTCACAATGAAAGGATATTGTTCAAATTGTAATAAGAAGAAATCTTCCTCTGACTTTCATAATCATTGTATTAATTGTAGTCAGTGTACTCGCACTAACTCCTGTTCAATATGTGTCAATTGGGATGACAAACATTGGAAACGTGTGTCACGGTATGTTGTTAGCAGGGAAAAGGCCATGCCGGTCCTTTTTCCGCAGGGTCACTCTAGTTTATCAATCTCTATTTCAGAGGAACAAGAACAGGGTGATGTTTCCGTGATGTCTTCCAAAAGTGTGTCTTCGTCGTCACAGTTAAATGAAGAGCTAGCGGCAAAAGTGCTCATGGAAATACGTCAGTTGCCTAAGAGGTCCCTAGTAGGATCGACGGCATTGGCGTCCGCTAGCTCGCCCGGTGAAGCGACCATTCATCGAATGGCTCGGCAGCCGGGTTCATCCGTTGCGGTCCAGGAAGGAGATTTGGGTGATGCGAGCACTATAATAAGACAAAGTGCACGCCCAGTGACGACAGTTCAGAGGAGAGAACGGAGGAAGCCTATTAGTCCAGTTTCTAGCTCGTCCAGGTCCATCCGGGCTGCGTCGAGAGAGGTCCCTCTCTCGTACAACAACATCTGGGACCAGATGTTGTGGTACAAAACGTTTCGCATTCGGAGCATACGTCTGCCGCTCAGGACGCTCCGTTATATAGACAGTCCGGAGAGACTGTCGATAAGGCTTCCTCATCCTCACGGCAACGCACACGACCGCACCTTGGTTACGTGACCACGGATATCCAACCAGCTTCGCCGATCAGAGATTCCACGCCGACCAGGTCACGCCATCCGGTAGCCAGGGACACGAGGCCTGTAGATTCCGGACGTTTGCATAAAAGAAGTATGCAGGAGTCAACGTACACGGAGATTCCGGCGGCAAAGCAACGTAAGACTGCTACTCCACAGGCCTCAGTGACAGACGTGCTATCCCAAATAGCACAACTTATCGTAGCATCCCAGCAAATGACAGAATCTCTGTCGGATCAGGAATTATCCGGCGACGCTGGCTCGGTACGCTCCGCTGAAGCATCAAGTACGGACGACCAAGAACTTCATAGGGTCCGACAGGATGGCGAAAGGGATTCAGAGGATTTGGAGCTTTCCCTTTCATAACAGCTTAAAGCTGCCGTAGATTTTATCTGGCATTATCTTCCAGAGGTTGTTCCGTCGGACCAGAATGCTGTGATGCTGGATAAGAGACTGATAGCGTCATTGGTCACAGAATTTTTTGATCGGTTCAGGGACATCGTCCCTGAGTTTCCGACACAGTCCAATAAGGTCACAAGAACATTCAAATTATTGAACGACGCTATTTATAAGCTTGCTACCAAAACGGGCAAGTCTGGTTTCTTATCCGCAAATGCTCTAAATCTGCCTTTCATCAATCCAAGGAATAAATTCGAAACGGCAGGACAGGGCATACCGAGAGTTCCTCTGCGTCTAGACAACGAGGCTGAAGACACAGTTTCCGACACAGTCCAATAAGGTCACAAGAACATTCAAATTATTGAACGACGCTATTTATAAGCTTGCTACCAAAACGGGCAAGTCTGGTTTCTTATCCGCAAATGCTCTAAATCTGCCTTTCATCAATTCAAGGAATAAATTTGAAACAGCAGGACAGGGCATACCGAGAGTTCCTCTGCGTCTAGACAACGAGGCTGAAGACTTGGAATTGTCTATACTGTCGTCTATGTCAATTCCAACCACGACGTTGGAAATGACAATAATGTCTAACAGAGTTAACTTAGACGCTTTATCATACGCAGATCACCTTACTAAGGCGTTATCATTACATCTTCAAGGGAAGGAATTCCAGGATATACAATCCTCATTAAGACTTCTTTCAAGGGCAGTAGCTTATTCCACGTATAACTCTGCCCTTTCAGTGGCAAACCTGGAGTTGGTTAGACGTGACGCAGCCCTAGCTACATCCACACGCGTGGATGGTAAGGTGAAGAACTCTCTCAGAGTCGCTTTGGTTTCCGGAGAGCTTCTCTTCGACGGCAAGCTTTCAGCAATCTATGATAAGATAACTAAGAAAGCTTCGGATTCTCTGCTATTCAAATCCGCTTCCAAAAAGTCGGATACAGCAGAAAAGAGTAAGACAGGCACTTCTGGGACAAGTACGCCCAAGAGAAGTTCCAATAGAGGTTCCTATGCGTCCTCTAGGTCTTATTCTAGAGACCGTCAAGGCAGCGACTCTCGACTCTCGTGGGGGACGTTATTCTGGGCGAGATAACCGGTCAGACGTCCCTAGGTCGACGGGGCGAGGTGCGGGTCGTGGAGAACGTAGTTTCTCCTTCCGCAAGCCTCGCAGGTCCAGGAGGTGATGGTTTGAACCTCTATCGTGTTCCGGTAGGCGGAAGATTATCAAGTTTTATAAACGATTGGGCGTCAATTACGGACGACCCCTGGGTTCGAGGGGTAATTTCGGAAGGACTAAGAATATCCTTCAAACGAAAGCCTCCATTAACTCGAAGTCCAAAATGGACTCAGCTTCTGTCAAATCCGCAGAAAAGAGACGCTCTTTTATCAGAAGTACAGTCTCTTCTGAAGAAGAACGCGGTAGAGGTCGTAGAAGACCAGGAATCACCGGGTTTCTACAGCCATCTGTTTCTGGTTCCGAAACCAGACGGCTCGTTCTGTCCAGTCATAGATCTGAGCTGGATAAACAAGCTGATCGTTGCTCCGAAGTTCTATATGGGGACAATTCGATCAGTCAAGAGCGAGTATTCGGGTGAACGACTATGCTACAAGCATAGATCTCAAGGATGCGTACTTTCACGTCATGGTACATCCGACATTCAGAAAGTATCTACGCTTCGCAGTCCTAGGGGTTGTATATCAGTTCCGAGCAATGTGCTTCGGTTTGAACCTAGCGCCCTGGGCTTTCACTCGAATAATGAACTCGGTAATGATATATTTTCGAGCTCATTCGCCTGCGGTAACGTCGGCCTACCTGGACGACATTCTTCAGAGGTACGGCAACGAGTTAATGCTTCAGAACGATGTGCAGAATCTGCTTCTATTACTCCGACATCTCGGTTTTATAATTAACGAGGAGAAGTCGGATCTGGTGCCGTCCAAGTCATTCACTCATCTGGGAATGAGCTTCGAGACACATAACAATCTCGTTCGTCTGCCGTTAACCAGAGCGAAATTAATCAGTTGTTACGCTTGCTATTGTCTTCACTCAGACAAAGTCACAGCGAGAGAGTTCATGAGACTGATAGGTCTGTGCGGAGCCGCTGCGGATCTCATTCCGATGGGGCGGTTACGCACTCGTCCTCTCCAAATTTTCTTGACTCAGAATTGGAGTGTAAAGATTCATTCGCTCGATATAGACGTTCTCTTGTCAAATCAAGTGAAACAAGAGATTCAGACTTGGGCATCCGAGTTTTACGATTATGACGGATGCCAGTCAAACAGGTTGGGGTGCAACATTGATACAAACGGATTCGAAGTGCCAGGGTCTTATGGATCCGCAGTTTCTAGGCAAGCACATAAACATCAATGAAATGATGTCAATTTGGCTTGCACTACGTCATTGGATGAACATTATTCAGAAAGCACATGTCCAAATCCTGTCTGACAATACGACAGTAGTAGTGTATATTCGGAACCAGGGAGGCACTCATTCCGTTCCGTTATTCAATTTAACGGAAAGAATCCTTCTGTTTGTTCTAGAACACCAAGTTCTACTTTCGGTCCGTCATATTCCGGGTCGTCTGAATGTATTAGCAGACTCCCTTTCACGGAAGGGTCGCTTGTTGCCGTCAGAATGGACTCTCAGCAAACAGGTATTCAATCAGATTTGCTACCAATGGGAGCGGCCAATGATAGACTTATTTGCGACACAGCTCAACAATCAGTTGCAGACGTATGTGTCTCCATGTCCGGATCCCCGAGCATATGCAGTAGACGCTCTATCGATCTCGTGGGACGGAATGATAGGATTTGCGTATCCTCCAGCACCGTTGATTCAGCAGATATTGCTTAAGATAAAACAATCTCAATGCAAAATTCTGATGGTAGCATCTCTGTCTCCACAGAGACCGTGGATAAATCTACTCAGGTGTCTGCTGTGGGACTTACCGCGAAAACTTCCTCCACGAGAGGATCTTCTTTCGCAGGGGAAATCGTGTCAACTACATCACAACCCGCAAGGTCTCGACCTTCTCGTATTTCCGTTGTGCGGTCCTTCTTGCACGGCTAGCATTTTACAGGACGAGCAGTGGATGCAATTTCTAACTGTAGGAGGACCTCCTCTTCGCTAAACTATGCGGCTAAGTGGAAGGTCTTTTGTCGTTGGTGTAGGGATCATTCTGTTGATATTTTTGATCCCTCCATTCCAGACATTGCAAACTTTCTAGTATACTTGTTTAATGAGATCAAACTGCAGCCTGTTACTATTAAAGGTTATAGGTCTATGTTATCTGATACCTATGCACACCATGATAGTTTACAAATTGGATCTAATGTCTCTTTATCTAAGTTAGTTAGAAACTTCTCGATAAATAGACCTAGAACCCTTAGATTAATTCCTGAATGGAATTTACCTTGGGTTCTTCTTAAATTAAAAGAAAAGCCATTTGAGCCTCTTGAGACAATGGACTTCAAATTCTTGTCTTATAAGACAGCATTTCTCATAGCTTTCTCTTCGGCTAGAAGAGTCAGTGAGCTTCATACACTATCTGTGGACGATTCTCACTATCGTAGTGTCGGGAACACTATTACCTTTACTACTAATGTTGGATTTTTAGCTAAGAATCAGGCTCCTAATAAATATCCGGAACCTATTGTTATTAAGGCTCTTCCGTCTTCAGACGGGCATAGGCCTTTACTCTGTCCGGTTAAAGCTTTACGTATTTATAAACGAAGATCTCAGTTTATCAGAAAGGGATGAAAACGCTTCTTTCTGTCTCTGATCCCTAATAGAAGGAGATTACGGTCCATTCTATTGTTAGATGGATTCAATTAACTGTCCGTACTGCTTATGATAATCTATCTTCAACTCAGCAGTCTGTGCTTAAGATTTCGGCTCATGAAGTAAGAGCTCTTTCTACGTCTTGGGCTTACGCAAACAGTGTTGCTATTACAGATTTAATGAAGGCTGCATATTGGTCTCAGCCATCCACATTCACAAATTTTTATCTCAGAAATATTGAGTCCATTTCTGGAGACCTGCATTGTTTAGGTCCGTTATCTGTTGCTCAGAATGTCGTCCACTAAACAGTTGCAACTATAGTTAGGCTTTCTGTTCCGGCAGTGACTCTGTCCTGCTGCCCTCTTCGCTCTGGGCTATTTGACCCAGGGCAAGGGGAAGGGGGGGGGGGGAGGGTGTTCCCTTAGGTCACCTGCTTTATAGTGAAAAGCAAGGGGATACCTCCTCCAGAGTCAGTAATTCTGAGTCGTTACCGGGATGGTTTTAAAGTGTAAAGTTAATGTTTAAAATTCATTCATGTCATATTTTTAAAGTGTAGCTCGGTGTGAAGCATTTGTATATGTCACGTGTCAAACGGGCGTTAATATACAATCCTCAGACACTTTTAAAGAGTATAAAGAGTCTCAATTCTCTGGACTGACTTTATTTATTGGCTTACTTTAAAAATAATTAGTATAAAGGGTTATACTGGATGTTAATAGAGAACATGAATGTTATTATGCTCAATTATGGAGGGTGTTATGTCTTTCTAATTTATCATAAATAAGAAAGATACATGTAAAGACTAATACTCCTTTTCTCCTCGAGGGGATAACTTTATTATATATAGTTGAGCTTATTGGATTTTCCTCTATGTCCTAGGCCCTCCAGCCTTTTTACTATTCAGCTATGTCTGGGTCATTGGTACAGTATAAAAATGTTAAAAAATTTATAGTAATTTATATATTTTTTATACTTACCAATGACCCAGACGGGGATGGCCCTCCCAGGAGTTGAGAACTCATACCTCCCCACTGAGTACATAGCGCTGACCAGGCACTGCTTGTAAGAATGATAATTGGCGCCAATTTCGAGACCTCCTTGACACTGCGCATGCGCAGTGGAGGAAAAGTATGGAGGACCATTTAGGACATGATTTTTTCGGTTTTAGATGCAAATTTTGGGGATTGGGGGGCAAAATTTGTGTTTGGCCCTAGATTTTTGAGAATTAGCACCAGCTATGTCTGGGTCATTGGTAAGTATAAAAAATATATAAATTACTATAAATTTTTTAACTTTTATGCAAAATTATTTCATTTTCCATAATATTGGGGCATGGGCCTGATGTTTTCATTCTTGCTATGAAATTTCCATTGTTTGTTCAGTGTTTCCTCTCTCCCTTTCCTTAATACCCCCCTTGCTATTCTCCCATGCTTTTGGCATAATATTTTTATACTGTACCAATGACCCAGACTTAGCTGGTGCTAACTCTAAATTATTCAGGGCCAAACACAAATTTTGCCCCTCAATCCCCAAAATTTGCATTAAACTGAAAATTAGATGTCCTATATGGTCCTCCATACTTTTACTCCACTGCGCATGCGCAATGTCAAGGAGGTCTCGAAATTGGCACCAAATGTCATTCATTGTTTGGCCCTCAATTTAGTTACATCTCACTGATATTTGTGCTTGAAAATCTCAGTTTAAATGATGCCAGACACATAATTATGAGAGAAATGGTGGATATAAGGAGGAAATAGAAGGAGGAGAGGTAAAAACAGTGGAAGGAAATGTTCAGGGCTGTAACTTATAATTATTTTACGAAATTATTTCATGTTGCCTATTTTCGAGGCATGGCCGTGTTGTTGTCATTCTTGCTATGAATGTTCCATTGTTTGATCAGTGTTTCCTTTCTCCCTTTCCTTTATTCCCCCCTAGCTATTCTCCCATGCTTTTGGCTTATTTTTTGTAATGTTTATTACTAAAATTTCTTGGGAGTTTTGGCTTGGAAACAGAATTATTTTCTGTTTTTTCCCCACGTTTACGTCCTCACTCTTGGGTGTTTAGGCGTTTTGGTCTGCATCTACCATTTGATGTTCTACAGTTTCTTCTCTGGAAGCCTCTGTTTTGCATCAGATAGTGTTTAAATTGGTAACTGATTTCGGGCCATGTTTACCAGTGCCTGGAGTCATGTTCCGGTTTGTTTACAC
Source organism: Pictodentalium vernedei (assembly GCA_031216915.1). Lineage (NCBI taxonomy): Eukaryota > Metazoa > Mollusca > Scaphopoda > Dentaliida > Dentaliidae > Pictodentalium > Pictodentalium vernedei. The sequence goes on from CM062292.1 coordinate 435,484,712, forward strand.
TTTTTGTTTAGGTTGACAATGGTTACTTAGGTTGACAATGGTTACTTCTCATAGTGATTACTTGTCTTCTGCTTAGTTCTGTTCATAGCAAGATACATTAATATTGTTCGTAAGTGTTACATTAATTTTTCGTAATGATTTAAAAAATTTTCCACACTTAGGCTTTTTGGGGATCCATTTTGGCTCATTGTTCCCATTGGGAACTTGGGCTCTTCTGAAAAAAAATTTAAAAAAATTTTTTTTCTTTTTGAATTATTTTTTCGTAATGTTATAATGGATTATTTTATTATGTATCTTTGTTTTCAAGGTTTAGTGCGAGTACTATGACTGTTTACTTTTTTCACAATGAAAGATTATTCTTGAAATTGTAATGGGAGGAAATCTTCCTCTGATTCTCATGATCTCTGTATTAATTGTAGTCAATGTACTTGCACTAACCCTTGTTCAGTGTGTATCAATTGGGATGACAAATGTTGGAGATGTGTGTAACGGTATGTTGTTAGCGGGGAGGACCATGCCGGTCCTCTCTCCGCAGGGTCACTCTAGTTTTTCACTCGCTTTTTCAGAGGAACAAGAACAGGGTGATGTTTCCGTGATGTCGTCCAAGAGTGTGCTTCCGTCATCACAATCAAATGAAGAGTTAGTGGCAAAAGTGCTCATGCAGATACGTCAGTTGCCTAAGAGGTCCCAAGTAGGATCGACGGCTTTGGCGTACGCTAGGTCGCCCGGTGTAGCGCCCATTCACCGAATGGCTCAGCACCCAGGTTCATCCCTTGCGGTCCAGGAAGGAGATTTGGGTGTTGCGAGCACTATAAACATACCACGTGCACACCCAGTGATGACAGAACAGAGGATGGTACGGAGGAAGCCTGTTATTCCGGTTCCTAGCTCGTCCAGCACCGCACAGGCTGCAAGTGAGAGAGGTCCCTCTCTCGTACAGCAACATCTGGGCCCAGATGTTGTAGTACATAACGTTCCTCAGTCGGAGCATACATCCACCGCTCCGGACACTCCGGTATATAGACAGTCCGGCGAGACTGCTCATACGGCTTCCTCATCCTCACGGCAGCACACACGACAGCACCTTGTCTACGTGACCAGCGATGTCCAGCCAGCATCGCCGACCAGGGATTCCATGGCGACCAGGTCATGCCATCTGGTAGCCAGGGATACGAGGCCTTCATCCTCCGGACATTCGCATAAAAGAGGTATGCAGGAGTCAACGTCCAGGGAGCTTCCGGCGGCTAAATCCTGTAAGACCACAGCTCCACAGGCCTCAGTAACGGACGTGCTATCACAGATAGCGCAGATCATCGCAGCATCCCAGCAACTGGCAGAAACTCTGTCGGAACAGGAATTATCAGACGAAGCTGTGTCGGTACGTTCCACCGCTGGATCAGGTATGGATGACCGAGATTTACAAGTGGTCCGACAGGATGGCGAAAGGGATTCGGAGGAATTGGATTTTTCCCTTTCGGAACAACATAAAATTGCTGTAGAGTTCATCCGGCATTACCTTCCTGATGTTGTTCTTACAGACCAAAATGCTGCGCAGCCGGATAGGAGGCTTATAGCGCCATTGGACACTGATTTCTTCAATCGGTTTAGGGACACCGTCCCTGAGTTTCTGTCACAGTCCAGAAATGTCTCACAGACATTTGAACTATTGAATGATGGTATAAGTAAACTTGCTACCAAAACAGGCAGGTCAGCCTTCCTACCGGCAGGTGCTCTTCATCTGCATTTCATCAATCCAAGGAATAAATTTGAAACGGCAGGACAGGGCATTCAGAGAGTTCCTCTGCGTCGACGACCAGGCCGAAGACCTTGAATTATCCATGCCGTCGTCTATGTCAATTTCTAACTCGACGTTGGAAACGACAATATCGTCTAATAGAGCTAATTTAGACGCACTTTCGTATGCAGATCACCTTACCAGAGCATTGTCATTACGCCTTGAGTGACAAGAATTCCAGGATGTACAAACCTCCTTAAGAGTTCTGTCGAGGGCCATAGCATTCTCCACGTATAACTCCGCCCTTTCAGTGACAAATCTGGAGTTAGTTAGACGTGACGGGGCCCTAGCTGCATCCACGCACGTGGATAGTAAGGTGAAAAACTCTCTTAGAGTCGCTCCGGTCTCCAGAGGGCTTCTCTTCGACGGCAAGCTTTCAGCAATTTATGATCAATTAACTAAGAAAGCTTCAGACTCTCTGCTATTTAAATCAGCTTCCAAAAAGTCGGAGCCAGCGGAGAAGAGCAGGCCAGGCACTTCTGGGACGAGTACGTCCAGGGGTAGTTCCTATAGAGGTTCGTACGTGTCCTCTAGGTCTTACTCTAGAGGCCGCCAAGGTAGCGACTCAAATAGGGGCCGTAATGCTGGCCGAAACAACCGGTCAGATGCCCCTAGGTCGACGGGGCGAGGTGTGGGCCGTGGAGGACGTGGTTTCTCCTCCCGCAAGCCTTGCAGATCCAAGAGGTGATGGTTTAAACCTCTGTCGCGTTCCAGTGGGTGGAAGACTGTCAAGTTTCTCAAACAATTGGGAATTAATTACGGAGGACCCTTGGATTCGAGGGGTTATATCGGAAGGACTGAAACTCCTTAAAAGGAAAACCTCCGTTAACTCGAAGTCCAAGATGGACTCAGCTTCCGTCAAATCAGCAGAAAAGAGCCTCGCTTCTATCAGAAGTCCAGTCTCTTTTAGTGAAGAACGCGATAGAGGTCGTAGAAAACCAGGAATCTCCAGGTTTCTACAGCCATCTTTTTCTGGTTCCGAAACCAGACGGCTCCTTCCGTCCAGTCATAGATCTGAGCTGGATAAACAAGCTGATCGTGACTCCAAAATTCTATATGGAGACCATTCGATTGGTCAGAGTGAGCATTCGAGTGAACGACTATGCTGCGAGCATAGATCTCAAGGATGCATACTTTCGCGTCATGGTACATCCGGCGTTCAGAAAGTTTCTTCGCTTTGCCGTCCTTGGATTCGTATATCAGTTCCGAGCGATGTGCTTCGGTCTGAATCTAGTGCCCTGGGCTTTCCCTCGAATAATGAACTCGGTATTGACTCATTTCCGAGCTCATTCGTCTGCGGTAACTTCGGCCTACCTGGACGATATTCTTCAGAGGTACGGCAACGAGTTAACGCTTCAGAACGATGTGCAGAATCTGCTTCTATCGCTCCGACGTCTCGGTTTCATAGTAAATGAAGAGAAGTCTGATCTTGTGCCGTCCAAGTCGTTCACCCACCTGGGGATGAGACGCACAACAATCTTGTTCGTCTGCCGTTAACCAGAGCGAAGTTAGTCAGTTGTTACGCTTGCTATTGTCTTCACTCAGACAAGGTTACAGCGAGAAAATTCATGAGACTGATAGGTCTGTGCGGAGCTGCCGCAGATCTCATTCTAATGGGGCGGCTATGCACTCGTCCTCTCCAAATCTTTCTGACTCAGAATTGGAGGGTGAAGATACGGACAGCCTTTTGTCAAATCAAGTGAAACAAGAGATTCAGACTTGGGCAGACATTCAGTGGTTAACTCAGGGAGTTCCACTGCAATTGCCGGATCCGAGTTTTACAGTTATGATGGATGCCAGTCAAACATGTTGGGGCGCGACACTGAACCCATCGGATTTGAAGTGCCTGGGTCTTTGGGATCTGCAGTTTTTAAGCAAGCACATAAACATCAAAGAAATGATGTCAATTTGGCTTGCGCTACGCCACTGGATGGACGTTATTCAGAATGCACACGTGCAAATTCTATCTGACAATACGATGGTGGTAGCGTATATTCGGAATCAGGGAAGCACTCATTCCATTCAGTTGTTCAAGCTAACGGAAAGAATCCTTCTGTTTGTTCTAGAACATCAGGTTCTCCTATCGGTCCGTCATATTCCGGGGCATCTGAATGTGTTAACAGATACAAGCTGAATGTATTAGTCCAATGTTGGATTTTTGGCTAAGAATCAGGCTCCTAATAAGTATCCGGAACCTATTGTTATTAAGGCCCTTCCGTCTTCAGACGGGCGTAGGCTTTTACTCTGTCCTGTTAGAGCAATACATATTTACAGACGTAGGTCTGAGTTCATCAGAAAGGGACGTAAGCGTTTCTTTTTGTCTCTGATGCCTAATAAAAAGGACATTATGGTCCACTCTGTCCTGTTGCCCTCTTCGCTCTTGGGTATTTGACTCAGGGCAAGGGGAAGGGGGGGGGGGGGGGGAGGATGGTGCTCCCTTAGGTCACCTGCTTTATAGTGAAAAGCAAGGGAATACCTCCCCTGGAGTCAGTAATTCCGAGTCGGTACCGGGATGGTTTTAAAGTGTAAAGCTAATGTTTACTCATACATGTAATATTTTTAAAGTGTAGCTCGGTGTGAAGCATTTGTATATGTCACGTGTCAAACGGGCATTAATATACAATCCTCGGACACTTTTAATGAGTATAAAGAGTCTCATTTCTCTGAACTTCCTTTATTTATTGGCCTACCTTTAAAAATGTTAGTATAAAGGGTTATACTGGATGTTAATAGAGATCATTGATGTTATTGTGCTCAATTACAGAATGGTGTTGTGTCTTTCTTCTTTGATAGGAATAAGAAAGATACATGTAAAGCCTATCTCTCCTTTTCTCCTTGAGGGGATAATTCTATCATATGTAATTGAGCCTATTGGATTTTCCTTTATGTCCTAGGCCCTACAACTTTTTTACTATTCAGCTAAGTCTGGGTCATTGATACAGTATAAAAATGTTAAAAAATTTATAGTAATTTATATATTTTTTATACTTACCAATGACCCAGACGGGGATGGCCCTCCCATGAGTTGGGAACGCCTACCTCCCCGCTGAGTACATAACGCTTACCAGGCACTGGTTGTAAGAATGACATTTGGTGCCAATTTCGAGAACTCCTTGACACTGCGCATGCGCAGTGGAGTAAAAGTATGGAGGACCATATAGGACATCTAATTTTTGGTTTTTAATGCAAATTTTGGGGATTGAGGGGCAAAATTTGTGTTTGGCCCTGAATAATTTAGAGTTGGCACCAGCTAAGTCTGGGTCATTGGTACAGTATAAAAATATTATGCCAAAAGCATGGGAGAATAGCAAGGGGGGTATTAAGGAAAGGGAGAGAGGAAACACAGAACAAGCAATGGAAATTTCATAGCAAGAATAAAAACATCAGGCCCATGCCCCAAAATTAGGGAAAATGAAATAATTTTGCATAAAAATTATAAGTTACAGCCCTGAACACATCCTTCTACTGTTTCTTCCTCTCATCCTCTTATTTCATCCTTAGATCCACCATTTTTTTCATGATTTCGTGTCTGGCATCATTTTAACTGAGATAATAAGCACAGATATCAGTGAGATGTTACTGATTGAAGGTCCAAACAAAGATTTGCTCCAATTTCGGTACTTCCTTGACACTGTGCATGCACAGTGGACAAAAGTATGGAGGACCACATAGGACATGTATTTTTTGGATTTTGATGCAAATATTGGGGATTGGGGGGGGGGGGGGGGGGGGGGGGGCAAAATTTGTGTTTGGCCCTGAAATTTAAAGAGTTAGCACCAGCTAAATCTGGGTCATTGGTAAGTATAAAAAATATATAAATTACTATAAATTTTTTAACTTTTGTAATTTTTTTTCTGAAATTTCTTGGGAGTTTTTGGCATAGTAACAGAATGTTTATTCTGTTTTTCCCCATGGTTACGTCCTCACCCTAGGGGTGGTTAGGCATTTTGGTCATGCATCTACCATCCGATGTACTGCAGTTTCTTCTGTGGAAGTTTCTGTTTTACATTGGATAGTGTTTAAAATTGGTTACTGATTTTCGGCCATATTTACAGTGCCTGGAGTCTTGTTTCCGGTTTTTATTCACTTTTGTTTACGTTGACAACGGTTACTTCTGACAGTGATTCCTTGTCTTCTATTAGGTTCTGTTCATAGCCAGATACCTTAATATTGTCTGTAAGTGTAGCATTAATTTTTAGATATGTTTTAAAATTTTTGTCCACACTTAGACTCTTTTGGGATCCATTTGGGCTCATCGTTTCCTTTGAATTATTTTTCGAAATTTTTGTAATGGATTATATTATTATTATGTATCTTTGTTTTTCAAGGGTGAGTGCAAGTACGATGACTGTTTAATGTTTTTATGTGTACCCATACTATGTATGGTACACATAATGCCGTCATCCGGGGTGGCCATCCGTCGTTCGTCCATCCTTTGTCCGTCTGTCTGTCTGTCCATCCATCTGTCCGTCCGTCGGTCGTATCCATTTCTTTGTCATTCAATAACTTGAAAAATTTTGCTTGGATTGTCAAGTTACTTTATATTTGTGTTCAGGTTACTGATGTGCTGAGCTGTATAGTTTTTGGTGTAAATCTGATGATTTGATCCCAAGATATTAACCCTTTATCCTTCAAATTGAAAATTCCTCCAATCCCTTTGGCATTCGATAACTTGAAAAATATTGCTTGGATTGTCTAGTAACTTTATATTTGTGTTCAGGTTACTGATTTGCTGAGCTGTATAGTTTTTGGTGTAAATCTGATGATTTGATCCCGAGATATTAACCCTTTATCCTTCAAATTGAAAATTCCTCCAATCCCTTTGGCATTCGATAACTTGAAAAATATTGCTTGGATTGTCAAGTTACTTTATATTTGTGTTCAGGTTACTGATGTGCCGAGCTGTATGGTTTTTGGTGTAAATCTGTTATTTTGATCCTGAAATATTAACCCTTTATCCTTCAAATTGAAAATTCCTCCAATCCCTTTGTCATTCGATAACTTGAAAAATATTGCTTGGATTGTCAAGTTATTTTATATTTATGTTCAGGTTACTGATGTGCCGAGCTGTATAGTTTTTGGTGTAAATCTGATAATTTGATCCTGTGATATTAACCCTTTATCCTTCAAATTGAAATTTCCTCCAATCCCTTTGGCATGAGATAACTCTGTGATATTAACCCTTTATCCTTCAAATTGAAAATTCCTCCAATCCCTTTGGCATTCAATAACTTGAAAAATATTGCTTGGATTGTCAAGTTACTTCATATTTGTGTTCAGGTTACTGATGTGCCAAGCTGTATAGCTTTTTGTGTAAATCTGATAATTTTATCCGGAGATATTAACCCTTTATCCTTCAAATTGAAAATTTCTCCAATCCCTTTAGCATGAGATATCAATCCGATTGTCATGTCACTTTATATATTTATTCAGGTTACTGATGTGCTGTGCTGTATATTTTTTTTATGTAAATCTGGTAATTTGATCCGGAGATATTAACCCTTTATCCATCAAATTAGAAACTCCTCCAATCCATTTTTATATGTACCCATACCATGTATGGTGTACATAATGTCGGCATCCGTGGTGGCCCTCCGTCATACAGCTTTCTACTAGTTGTGCGTATGGGTACACATCTGACGATTTCATCTGCCTATTTTTTCAAATATGAAAGAATATTGTTCAAATTGTAATTCGAGGAAGTCTTCCTCAGATTCTCATGTTCATTGTATTTGCTGTAGTCAGTGTACTCACTCTGATTCTTGCTCAGTGTGTGCCAATTGGGATGACAAATGTTGGAGACGTGTGTCACGGTATATTGTTAGTGGTGAGAGGTCCATGCCGGTCCTCTCGCCACAGAGTCACTCTAGTTTTTCAGTCTCTTTTTAAGAGGAACAAGAACAGGGTGATATTTCCGTGATGTCTTCAAGAAGTGTGCTTCTATCGTCGCAATTAAATGAAGAGCTAGCGGCAAAAGTGCGCAACGATATTCGACAAGTGCCTAGATCCCTAGTAGGATCGACGTCCTTGTCGCCAGCTAGCTCGCCCGGTGAAGCAATCACTCGAGAAATGGGTGTTGTGATGCCGGGTTTGTCCATTGCAGTCCAGGAGAGGAGATCGGGTGTTGCGAGCACTATAAACTCGGATCGTGCACACCCGGCGATTACGGATCAGAGGATGGAATGGAGGAAGCCAGTCAGTCCGGTAGCTAGCTCGTCGAGGTCTACCCAGACCGCGAGCGAGAGAGGTCCTTCTCTCTTACAGCAACATCTGGGCCCAGATGTTGTTGTACGTAACGTTCGTCAGTCGGAGCATACGTCCACTCCTCCTGCTCGGGATGCTCTGTCGCATAGACAGTCTGGCGTGGCTAGTCTACTGGCTTCCTCATCCACCAGTCAGCACACACGGCCGCACCTTGGCGCAACGTGACCACAGATATCCAGCCTGCTTCACCGACCAGGGATTCGACTTTGATCAGGTCATGCCATCCGGTAGCCAAGAACACAAGGCCTTACCAGTCGGGACGTTCGGATAAGAGAAGTATGCAGGAATTACCGTCCCAGGAGCTTCCAGCGGCTAAACTACGTAAGACCACGGCTCCACAGTCCTCCGGGATGGACTTACTATCACAGATAGCACAACTCATTGCAGCATCCCAGCAACCTTCAGAAACTCTTTCAGAACAGGAACTGTCTGAGGAAGCTGGGTCGGTACACTCCCCTGCAGAGTCAGAAAGGGACGACTGAGATTCACATGTGGTCCAGTCGGATGGTGAAAGGGAATCAGCGGAGTTGGAATTTTCCCTTTCCGAACAACATAAGGTGGCCATAGATTTCATCCGGCAACACCTTCCAGAAGTTGTTCCTCCAGACCAGAGTGCTGCGATACCAGATAAGAGACTGATAGCGTCACTGGACACAGACTTTTCAGCCGGAATAAGGATATTGCACCTGAGTTTCCGACCCAGTCCAGAAATGTCACACGGACATTTGAACTTCTAAATGATGGTATATTCAAGCTAGCCTCTAAGACTGGCAAATCCAGTTTCTTATCGCCTCATGCTCTACATCTGCTATTCATCAACAGTAGAAATAGATTTGAAATGGCAGGACAGGGCGTGCCGAGAGTTCCTCTTCGTTTGGACGACCAGACAGAAGACTTGGAGTTGTCATTGCCGGCGTCAATGTCGATTCCCTCCAGTACGTTGGAGACGACAATCTCGGCTAACAGAGCCAGTTTAGACGCCTTATCTTACGTAGATCACCTTACCAGAGCGTTATCACTACGTCTCGATGGAAAAGAATTCCAAGAGGTTCAAACTTCCTTGAGAGTTCTTTCGGGGGCTATAGCATTTTCCATGTATAACTCAGCACTTTCAGTGGCAAATTTGGAGTTAGACATGATGCTGCCCTGGCTTCATCCACAAGAATGGATACTAAGGTGAAAAACTCTCTTCGAGTTGCTCCAGTTTCAGGAGAGCTCCTCTTTGATGGTAAGCTTTTGCTAATCTATGATCAGATTACTAAGAAAGCTTCAGACTCTCTGCGTTTTAAGTCCGCTTCGAAAAAACCGGACTCAGCAGAGAGGAGTAAGGCAGGGACTTCTGGGGCGAGTACGTCCAAGGGAAGTTCCTATAGAGGATCTAAGAAAGCCTTTACGTCTTACTATATGGCCAATGGATTTCAAAGTGTGTTGGTCAAAGTAAGTTTAGTCTTTGTCCGGACACTTATTTTGAGCTTGATTGAAAGGGTGGTTAAGAATGAAAGTGTCAGTGACACTGTAACTTAACTTCAATGTGTGAAAAGGATAATGTTCAATGTTTATGGAAGGATTATGAAACAAGAGCAATGCTAATGCGTGTGCTGATGCCCCTGAAGATAGCAAAATCAGACTTGCATGTAATTAAATAACTTCTGAATGTTTGAAGAGAATTGGTTCATCCAAACAACTTTGAATGAACGGAATTAAAACACACTATGATTCTTGTGTCATCCATATTTATTAGAATATGACACTGTTAATTAAAATAATAAATTTTAATATCCTGTGCATTGGGTAAAGGGTTAATATCTTGGAAGTGGGATTGAAATAACATTTTTGTATGCATATTCCTTGCAAAAGGACTGTTGCATTAAAATTCGACACAGCAACCACAAATGGATTTTCTTCATTAAAAGTGTTGACAGCATTTCAGAACATATTCATTCATCACCTTAGTACAGTAGAATCCTCTTAATTGAATATCCATTTTGCCAGTGAAAATTATTCAATTAACAGGAGTATACAATTAACAGGGATTTGGTCAGTTTCTTGTGTTCTGGAGGTAAACTGAGCATTTATTCTATTATATCTTGTTTGACAGAGCTCATAGAGCTCTGTCAAACAAGATATGATAGAATAAATGTCTGTATTGGATGCAGTGAGGCCAAAAAGGTTGATAAATAAGGGGAATTTGGTGCGTGTCACAGCAATATTTTTATACTGTACCAATGACCCAGACATAGCTGGTGCTAACTCTTAAAAAACTAGGGCCAAACACAAATTTTGCCCCCAATCCCCAAAATTTGCATCTAAAACCAAAAGAAATCATGTCCTAAAGGACCTCCATACTTTGCCCCTACTGCGCATGCGCAGTGTCAAGGACGTTCCGAAATTGGCGCCAATCATCATTCTTTGTTTGGCCCTTCATCAGTTAACATCTCTCTGATCTTTGTGCTTGTAAATCTCAGTTTAAATGATGCCAGACACATAAATATTGGAGAAATGGTGATTCTAAGGAGGATAGAGAAGGAGGAGAGGAAAAAAGAGTGACAGAAAATATTCAGGGCTGTAACTTAAAATTTTGTAATGAAATTATGTTAAGTTGCCTATTTTCGAGGCATGGGCCTGTTGTTGTCATTCTTGCTTTGAAGTTGCACTGCTTATTCAGTGTTTCCTCTCTCCTTATCCTGTAAGTCCCCCCTTGCTATTCTCCCATGCTTTTGGCATATTTTTGAGTAAGATTACTACTAAAATTTCTTGGGAGAATTAGCTTGGTTACAGAATAAATTCTGTTATTTTCCACATGTTTACGTTCTCACCCATGGGTGTTTAGACGTTGTGTTCTGCATCTACCATCTGATGTTCTGCAGATTCTTCTCTGGAAGTCTCTGTTTTGCATCAGATAGTGTGTATTGTTGATAACTGATTTCGGGCCAGTATTGTCAGTGCCTGAAGTCATGTTTTCTGGTGTTTATACACTTCTTGTTTACATTGGCAACAGTCTCTTTTGAGGGGGGCTTTTTGCCTTTGGAGTAGTTTACTCATTACTAGATACATTATTATTATCCGTAAGTGTTGCATTAATTATTTAAAATGATTTTAAAATTTTTGACCACACTTACCCTTGGGGTCCATTGGGGCTCAACGTTACTTTTCAGAAACTTGGGCTTCTCTGAAAAAATATTTTTCAAAAATTATTTTGAATTTCAATTGCTTTTTTCGATGTTAATGGATCATGTTATTATGTATCTTTGTGTTTAGGGGTTTGTGCGAGTACTAGGACTTGTTGTCTTTTCACAATGAAAGGACATTGTTCAAATTGTAATAGGAAGAAATCTTCCTCTGACTTCCTCTGACTTTCATGATCATTGTATTAATTGTAGTCAGTGTACTCGCACTAACTCCTGTTCAATATGTCAATATTGGGATGACAAACATTGGAAACGTGTGTCACGGTATGTTGTTAGTGGAGAAAGGGCTATGCCGGTCCTTTCTCCGCAGGGTCACTCTAGTCTATCTATCCTGCCGGGCTGCGAGCGAGAAAGGCCCCTTTCTCTCTCGTACAACAACATCAGGGACCTGATGTTGTGGTACAAAATGTGTCGCAAGCGGAGCACACGTCCGTCGCTCGGGACGCTCCGTTGTATAGGCAGTCCGCGGAGACTGCTCAGGCTTCCTCATCCTCTCACCAGCGCACACGACCGCACCTTGGCTACGTGACCGCAGATATTCTACCAGCTTCGCCGATAAGGGATTCTTCGGCGACCAGGTCACGCAATCCGGTAGCCAGGGACACGAGGCCAGTAGACTCCGGAAGTTCGCATAGGAAGAGTATGCGGGAGTCAGTTGATGCGGAGCTTCCCGCGGCTAAGCAGCGAAAGACCGCTACTCCGCAGGCCTCGATGACGGACGTGCTTGCTCAAATAGCACAAATTATCGCAGCATCCCAGCAATCGACAGAATCGGTGTCGGATCGGGAATTATCCAACGGCGCTGGGTCGGTACGCACCACCGAAGCATCGGGTGCGGACGACCAGGAGCATCATGAGGTCCGACCGGATGGTGAAAGGGATACGGATGACTTGGAGCTATCCCTTTCGGAACAACATAAAGCTGCCGTGGATTTCATCCGGCACTTCCTTCCTCAGGTTGTTCCGTCCAGACTGCTGCGGTACCGGACAAGAGACTGATAGCGTCATTGGACACTGAATTCTTCGAGCGGTTCAGAGACATCGTCCCGGAGTTTCCGTCTCAGTCCAATAATGTCACAAGAACATTTGAATTATTGAACGACGCTATATTCAAGCTTGCTTCCAAAACAGGCAAAGCTGGTTTCTTGTCCTCCAATGCTCTTAACCTGCCTTTCATTAATGCAAGGAATAAATTCGATACTGCAGGACAGGGTATTCCGAGAGTTCCTCTGCGTCTTGACGACGAGGCGGAAGACTTAGAATTGTCATTACCGTCGTCTATGTCTGTTCCAACCGCGGTGTTGGATACGACAATCACGTCTAACAGGGCCAGTTTAGATGCTTTATCTTAAGCAGACCACCTTACAAAGGCGTTATCACTGTGTCTTCAAGGGAAAGAATTCCAGGATATACAATCCTCTTTAAGACTTCTTTCAAGGGCAGTGGCTTATTCCACGTATAACTCCGCCCTCTCAGTGGCAAACCTGGAGTAGGTTAGACGTGACGCAGCCCTAGCTACATCCACACGTGTGGATAGTAAGGTGAAGAACTCTCTCAGAGTCGCTTCGGTCTCCGGAGAACTTCTATTCGATGGCAAGCTTTCTGCAATCTACGATAAAATTACTAACAAAGCTTCGTATTCTCTGCTGTTTAAATCCACTTCCAAAAAGTCGGATACGGCAGATAAGAATAAGACAGGCACTTCTGGGACTAATGCACCCAAGAAAGGTTCCTATAGAGGTTCCGGTGCGTCCTCTTGGTCTTATTCAAGAGACCGTCAAGGCAGCGACTCACGTGCGGGACGTCCTTTGGGCCGGGACAATCAGTCGGACGCCCCGAGGTCGACGGGACGAGGTGCGGGTCGTGGAGGACGTGGTTTCTCCTACCGCAGGCCTCGCAGGTCCAGGAGGTGATGGCTTCAACCTCTATCGTGTTCCGGTTGGCGGAAGGTTGTCGAGTTTTCAGAAGAGTGGGCGTCAATTATGGACAACCCTTGGGTGAGAGGGGTGATTTCGGAACGACTAAGAATATCCTTCAAACGAAAACCTCCTTTAACTCGAAGTCCAAAATGGACTCAACTTCCGTCAAATCCGCAGAAAAGAGACGCTCTGTTATCGGAGGTGCAGTCTCTTTTAATAAAGAACGCGGTAGAGGTCGTAAAAGACCAGGAAACACTGGGATTATACAGCCATCTGTTTCTGGTTCCGAAACCAGACGGCTCGTTCCGTCCAGTCATAGATTTGAGCTGGATAAACAAGCTGATCGTCGCTCCGAAATTCTATATGGAGACGATTCGGTCAGTCAGAGCGAGTATTCGGGTGAACAATTATGCTACAGGCATAGATCTCAAAGATGCGTACTTTCATGTCATGGTACATCTGACATTCAGAAAGTATCTACGCTTCGCAGACGCAGTCCTAGGAGTGGTGTATCAATTCTGGGCGATGTGCTTCGGATTGAACCTAGCACCCTGGGCTTTCACTCGGGTAATGAACTCGGTAATGATGTATTTCCGAGCTCATTCGTCTGCGGTAACGTCGGCCTACCTGGACGACATTCTTCAGAGGTACGGCAACGAGTTAACGCTTCAGAACGATGTGCAGAATCTGCTTCTATTGCTCCGACGTCTCGGTTTTGTTATAAACGAGGAGAAGTCGGATCTGGTGCCGTCCAAGTCATTCACTCATCTGGGAATGAGCTTCAAGACGCACAACAATCTCGTTTGTCTGCCGTTAACCAGAGCGAAATTAGTCAGTTGTTACGCTCGCTATTGTCTTCATGCAGACAAAGTCACAGCGAGGGAGTTCATGAGACTGATAGGTCTGTGCGGAGCCACCGCGGATCTCATTCCGATGGGGCGGTTACGCACTCGTCCTCTCCAAATTTTCTTAACTCAGAATTGGAGTGTGAAGATTCATTCGCTCGACATAGACGTTCTCTTGTCAGATCAAGTGAAACAAGAGATTCAGACTTGGGCAAACATTCAGTGGTTAACTCAGGGAGTTCCGCTGCAGTTGCCGGATCCGAGTTTTACCATTATGACGGATGCCAGTCAAACAGGTTGGGGTGCATCATTGATCCCAACGGATTCGAGATGCCAGGGTCTTTGGGATCCACAGTTCCTAAGCAAGCACATAAACATCAAGGAAATGATGTAAATTTGGCTTGTGTTACGTCATTGGATGGACATTATTCACAAAGCTCATGTCCAAATCCTGTCCGACAATACGACAGTAGTGGCGTATATACAGAACCAGGGAGGCACTCATTCCGTTCCGTTATTCAATCTAACGGAGAGAATCCTTCTGTTTGCTCTAGAACATCAAGTTCTACTTTCGGTCCATCATATACCGGGTCGTCTGAATGTACTAGCAGACTCCCTTTCACGGAAGGGTCGCTTGTTGCGTCAGAGTGGACTCTCAACAAACAAGTATTCAATCAGATTTGCTACCAGTGGGAACGGCCAATGATAGACTTATTTGCGACACATCTCAACAATCAGTTGCAGACGTATGTGTCACCGTGCCCGGATCCAAGAGCATTTGCAGTAGACGCTCTATCGATCTCATGGGACGGAATGATAGGATATGCGTATCCTCCAGCGCCGTTGATTCAGCAAGTATTGCTAAAGATAAAACAATCTCAATGCAAGATTCTGTTGGTAGCATCTCTGTCTCCACAGAGACCGTGGATAAATATACTCAGGTGTCTGTTGTGGGACCTACCGCGAAAGCTTCCTCCACGGGAGGATCTTCTTTCGCAGGGGAAACCGCGTCAACTTCATCACAACCCGCAAGGTCTCAACTTTCACGTTTTTCCGTTGTGCGGTCCTTCTTGCATGGCAAGCACGTTACAGGACGAGCAGTGGACTCGATTTCTAACTGTAGGAGGACCTCTTCTTCGCTAAATTATGCGGCTAAGTGGAAGGTTTTTCGTCGTTGGTGTAGGGATCATTCTGTTGATATTTTTGATCCCTCCATACCAGACATTGCAAACTTTCTAGTATACTTGTTTGACGAAATCAAACTGCAGCCTGTTACTATTAAGGGTTATAGGTCTATGTTATCTGATACCTATGCACACCACGATAGTTTACAAATTGGATCTAATGTCTCTTTATCTAAGTTAGTTAGAAACTTCTCGATAAATAGACCCAGAACTCTTAGATTAATTCCTAAGTGGAATTTAGCTTGGGTTCTTCTTAAACTAAAGGAAAAGCCATTTGAGCCTCTTGGGACAGTAGATTTCAAATTCTTGTCTTATAAGACAGCTTTTCTCTTAGCTTTTTCTTCTGCTAGAAGAGTCAATGAGCTTCATGCACTATCGGTGGACGATTCTCACTATCGTAGTGTCGGGAACACTATCACCTTCACTACTAATGTTGGATTTTTAGCTAAGAATCAGGCTCCTAATAAATATCCGGAACCTATTGTTATTAAGGCTCTTCCGTCTTCAGACGGGCGTAGGCCTTTACTCTGTCCTGTTAGAGCTTTACGCATTTATAAACAGAGATATCTGTTTTTCAGAAAGGGACGAAAACGTTTCTTTCTGTCTCTGATGCCTAATAGAAAGGACATTTCGGTCCATTCTATTGCTAGATGGATTCAATTAACTATCCGTACTGCTTATGAAAATTTATCTTCTTCCCAGCAGTCTGTGCTTAAGATTTCGGCTCATGAAGTAAGAGCTCTTTCTACATCTTGGGCTTACGCAAATAGTGTGGCTATTACAGATTTAATGAAGGCTGCTTATTGGTCTCAGCCATCCACATTCACAAATTTTTATCTCAGAAATATTGAGTCCATTTCTGGAGACCTGCATTGTTTAGGTCCGTTATCTGTTGCTCAGAATGTCGTCCACTAAACAGTTGCAACTATAGTTATGCAGGCTTTCTGTTCCTGCAGTGACTCCGTCCTGCTGCCCTCTTCGCTCTGGGCTATTTGACCCAGGGCAAGGGGAAGGGGGGGGGGGGGGGTGGGTGTTCCCTTAGGTCACCTGCTTTATAGTGAAAAGCAAGGGAATTCCTCCTCCGGAGTCAGTAATTCTGAGTCGTTTCCGGGATGGTTTTAAAGTGTAATATTAATGGTAAAAATTCATTCATGTCATATTTTTAAAGTGTAGCTCGGTGTGAAGCATTTGTATATGTCAAGTGTCAAACGGGCGTTAATATACAATCCTCGGACACTTTTAAAGAATATAAAGAGTCTCAATTCTCTGGACTAACTTTATTTATTGGCTTACTTTAAAAATAATTAGTATAAAGGGTTATACTGGATGTTAATAGAGAACATGAATGTTATTGTGCTCAATTATGAAGGGTATTGTATCTTTCTAATTTATCATAAAATAAGAAAGATACATGTAAAGCCTAATACTCCTTTTCTCCTTGAGGGGTTCACTCTGTATTATATAGTTGAGCTTATTGGATTTTCCTCTATGTCCTAGGCCCTCCAGACTTTTTACTATTCAGCTATGTCTGGGTCATTGGTACAGTATAAAAATGTTAAAAAATTTATAGTAATTTATATATTTTTTATACTTACCAATGACCCAGACGGGGATGGCCCTCCCAGGAGTTGGGAACTCATACCTCCCCGCTGAGTACATAGCGCTGACCAGGCACTGCCAGTAAGAATGATGATTGGCGCCAATTTCGGAACGTCCTTGACACTGCGCATGCGCAGTATGGGCAAAGTATGGAGGTCCTTTAGGACATGATTTCTTTTGGTTTTAGATGCAAATTTTGGGGATTGGGGGGCAAAATTTGTGTTTGGCCCTAGATTTTTAAGAGTTAGCACCAGCTATGTCTGGGTCATTGGTAAGTATAAAAAATATATATACTATAAATTTTTTAACTTTTTCGACATATTACAAAAATTTATATACAATTAACAGGAGTTTACTCTACAACCCATATGCAATTAACAGATCAAATTTGTACTGAAGGTATGGTAAATGATTTTGTGTTTGAAAATTATATTCAATTAACAGGGATATACAATTAAGAGATATCCAATTAAGTGGGCTCCACTGTATATGGTATTTCGCTGAAGCGGTTGCATTTATGAAAATTATCTGTTTGACAATTTTTGTTGTTTATTGTTTATATTTCTAGGTTTCTTGTTTTTACTCCTGGTAAAGTGAAGACAACAGATGTCTACATGGATGATCAATTTATTGGTAATGGAGAACATGTGTCTGGGCCATTGTATGTGTTATTGTGGAAACCCCAAAAGTATTCAACAGGACTTCATACCTTGATAATCAGTGTTCAGGTACATTACAATTCTCAACTTTAACCGTTTACATAAGATGAATAGCAGCCCTCATTTTCAATTTTTGTCTCCAAAATATAGGTTTTGACCCATCGTTAGCTCATCTGACTGAAAGTCAGGGTGACTTATACTGATCATTCTTATTCCATCATAAATTAAAATCGTCTCAAAATCAGATGGATGGAATTAACTGATATATTGTATTCGGCTTCTTTTTCAAGTGTACCTGAAAGTTTGTTGCAGATACAAGTTTGTTAAAATTAAGCTCCTCACTTCATGTTTGGGCACCATATAGGAGCCTAAATTTTAACTTGTTGTAATGTAAGATTTATTCCTTAAAGAATCTTCTTCTCCAGAACCTCCAGTTAGAATCTTTTCATTTTTGGTATACACCATCCTTATGTGAATTTTAGCTTTGTATAATATTAGGAATAATCTTTGAAAATCGTCTTCTTCAGATCCATCAGTCAGAATCATTTGGTATGCAGCTTCCTTAGGGAGGTCAGATCCAAGTTTCTGCAAATCAAGTACCTGGGTTGATATTTGGGGGTTCCCTGTCAGAGCCTTAAATTTATCTTAGTTCTTAGTGCAATAAGGTGAATATTCTTTCAAAATCTTTTTCTCCTGAACCACCAGTCTGAAACTTTTGATATTTAGTATACTTAGTATATTTAGTATACAACATCCTTGTTGCAAAAGAGGAATATTCTTTAAAATCTTCTCTAGAACCACCAATCAGGATTTTTTGATATTTGGTAGACAACACTTTGTGGGTGGGTGGTGGAGGTGGGGTGATGAAAAATTCATATAAATTTAACTCAAGAAATCATTGATCAAACATACAATCCAATATACAAGGGAGAATTTGGATAAAAGTGCCCCAGTTATACTTATTTCATGGGCTACTATTCCTTGTCCTCGGCAGGAATATCCGCCAGCAGCATGCAAGGAGTTAACCCTTTACCCAACGAATTGCCCGCATCCACCCGCGTAATATGCAAATTCAGCAGTTGAAAAAATATTTTTCAAAAAATTTAAAAAATGATATTTAAAATAATAAATTTTGATATCGTCTGCGTTGGGTAAAGGGTTAAGCTCCCTAGTTTTTACATTACTAGAAATCTGGACATTATTTCTGTGGTAGCATCTCAATACTAGGAACAGAGTTGTAAATAATTAACAAGACTTCATTCCTCTGTAGTGATATCTTGGCTGCTGTGAAGTAGCCATGACAAGGTTTGCTGAAAATTTAATCTAAATTTAACTCAAGAAATCATTGGTCAAAATGCTTATTCAATTAACATGGGAGAAATTGGGCTAAATATGCCCAAATTATACTTATTTCAGTTGCAAGAGATTTTATGTCCTGGGTACGGATATCTGCTACCAGCATGTAAGGAGTTAATTAGCCACAGATGATACTTAAATCCTTTTTTTAACCAGTAGAGTGCTGGAAGCCCATATTTAGGCTTTATTTTGAAGTGCAGATACCACAACTTAAAAGCTCCATATTCTGTGGATGTGATTCATATTATTTCTGAAGTGAAATTTTTGAGTCAGGCTGGATTTGCCTTGTTACAATTTATGGGAGAGTGCCCATAGGCACTCTCCCATAAATTGTTACAAAATAAAGACACATGAACAAATTTTGATGACCAAAAATATTTTAGCACTCTACCAGTAAAACAACTTTGTTGGGTGAGTGACTCACCCCCCCCCCCCCCCCCCAACTCCCAGCCTCTTGTTTGCTTTAAAATGAGTTTTGAAGCATTTCAATTGATTTTATGCAAAACAAAAAATTCACCCAGTTTAGGCCTTACATTTTGAAATAATATTTTTCAAAAATGGACCTTCAGGGGCTTCTTTTGTATGATTGAGGACCGTTTTGACTAGTGGTAAAAGATTATCTTATTGAAGCCTAGTAATGGGCCCCCAAAAATCTTTGGAACTGATCTCTGCGCCTATCAGCCTAGGCGCCAACAAAATGAAGTTAACCCCATGGGGTAGGATCCATTGGGAGAATTTTATAAGCATTATTATTAGTTTCGCTTTAAATAAATTTTGAAAGATTTTGTGTCATTTTGTTGAAAATAATACTTCACCAAACTGTATTTTTATATTGAATTACTTTTTAGGCTACACGATATTCAAAAATGAATACCGGTAACGATATTCAAAAACCTACCACGGTATATCGAAGACTGCTCCGATATATGAACATAGGTACCAAAATCGGGACTTGAGGCATCACAGTCGAAATGAATCAGTATGCCTTGATGATGCAGTTCGAAAAACATTTACCCAGCGCAGACGATATCAAAATTTATTATTTTAAAAATCAGTTTATCAGATTTTCCCCCAATACTTCTAGAAAACAATATCATGTGACCCCTCCTCAGAGCGAGGGGTCACAAGATATAGTTTTGTTGAAATTTTAAAAATTATTGTTTCAACTGGGGAATTTGTATATTACGTGGGGGCATGCAGATGATTCCTTGGGTAAAGGGACAATATTATTCATTCGGGACTTCAGTTAAAAAACTCACGTCATCTTGAAAATTAAATTGTGGGTAAATAAATAATGACGATAAACCAATATTTTTGTAATTTCAGCAGTAGTCAATTGATATTGGTTTGAATACCAGTATATATCGGTTTATCGATATACCGTGCAGCTCTAATTAGCTCACCTGAGCAAAGCTCAGCGGGAGCTTTACTGATCGTGATTCGTCCGTCGTCCATCCGGCGTTAACTTTACATTATCGACGTCTCCTCCTAAACCACTAGCCCAATTTTATTCAAATGTTGGCTAAATGTTTATTACCTAATGCCAATTCAGATTTGTTCAAATGAAGTTGCCCCTCCTCCTGGGTGGTGCCACGCCCCCAAGGGGCACCAAAATCTTTGTAAATCTTCTTCTCATGAACCAGCAGTAGCAGAGACTTGATATATGGTATGCACCTTCCTTTTGAGGTGTAGACTCAGATTTGTTCAAGAGAAGTTTGAGGGAAAATATTTGGCGTCGTTATGGGAGGGGCAAAAATTTTGGCCCCGCCCCTAATTTCTATTTTCTGAACCGAGAAGCCGATTTCAACCAAATTTTATGTGAGGGCTTATTGGGTCATGAGTACTTGATTTATGCATAAAAAAAAATTCCCGCAGCCCCGTGGGAACCGCAGGAGCTAAAAATAGAAAAAAATTAAAACGCCCATATCTCCAAAACTGCACGGCACCTAGAATTTTTATTTGGTGTGAAGCTTCCTTAGGACCAACAGAAAGAATTGGTAAAAAAAAATTGCCATCGGTTTTATCATAGGGTACAGTTTCGGGACTTTGAAAAAGTGCTGAGTCAGCACTTTTTAACACTGTAGGCAATGGGAAAAACATTAAAAAATCTTCTTCTCCAGATCCAGCAGGCAGAATCTTTTGATATTTGGTATACAACATTATAGGGTGGATCTGATTCAAGTTTGTTCAAATCAGCCCCCTGGGTTCATATTTGGCAAATTTCTTAAAAAGTCTTCTTCTCCAGATCCAGCAGGCAGAATCTTTTGATATTTGGTATGCAACATTGTGGGGTGGATCTGATTCCAGTTTGTTCAAATCGGCCACCTGGATTCATATTTGGGCTCACTATAGAAGCCCAAATTCGAACTTAGTGCATTTCAGACAAATTTCTTCAAAAATCTTCTTCTCCAGATCCAGCAGGCAGAATCTTGTGATATTTGGTATGTAACATTGTGGGGTGGATCTGATTCAAGTTTGTTCAAATCGGACCCTTGGGTTTATATTTGGGCTCAGTATAGGAGCCCAAATTTGAACTTAGTGCATTTCAGGCAAATTTCTTTGAAAATCTTTTTCTCAAGATCCAGCAGGCAGAATCTTGTGATATTTGGTATGCAGCATCCTTAGGGGGGTGAGATTCAAGTTTGTTCAAGCCATGTCCCTAGGTCCATATTTGAGCTCACTGTGGGAACTTGAATTGTAACTTTGTTCGAAATGAGGAATTTTCTTAAAAAATCTTCTTCTTCAGATCCAGCAGTCGGAATGGTTTGATATGTGGTGAGTAGCATCCTTGGGGGGAGGGGGGGGGGGGGGATTCAAATGTGTTAAAGCCAAGTCCATGGGTCCATATTTGGGCTCCCTGAGCCCAAATTATAACTTAGTCAATATGAGGAATTTTTCTTTAAAAATCTTTTTCTTCAGATTCAGCAGTTGGAATGTTTTGATATTTGGCATGGAGCAACCTTAGGGGGCTGAGTTTCAAGTTTGTTCAAGCCAAGTCCCTTGGTTCATATTTGGGCTCACTATGGGAGCCTGAATGACAACTTAGTTCAAAATGAGGAATTTTCTTTAAAAATCTTCAGATCCAGCAGATGAATGCTTTTGATATTTTTTATGCAGCATCCTTAGGGGGGTAAGATTCAAGTTTGTTCAAGCCATGTCCCTAGGTCCATATTTGGGCTGATTGTGGGAGCTCGAATTGTAACTTGGTTCAAAATGAGGAATTTTCTTTAAAAATCTTCTTCTTCAGATCCAGCAGTCGGAATGTTTTGATATTTGGTATGCAGAATCCTTAGGGGTGTGAGATTCAGGTTTGTTAAAGCCAAGTCCCTGAGTTCATATATGGGCTCCCTGTGGGAGCCCGAATTATGACTTAGTTCACTATGAGGAATATTCTTTAAAAATCTTTTTTTTAGATCCACTGGTCAGAATATTTGGATATTTGGTTTCAGCTTTTCTTAGGAGGAGCAGATGCAACTTGTGGAAATCAATTCTCTGGGTTGATATTTAGGCTACCATGTCAGGTGAGCGCCCTCAGGCCCCCTGGGGCCTCTTGTTACTTTTACTGCCAAAGGTGGTATTTAATTAACAGAATTCTAGTGTGTCATTGCTCAGATTGCTATTGTGTAGAAACATAGTATTGAAAGATTATATGATTGTATGAGAATATACTCTTTTTAGGACTCGCTTGGTAACTACAGAGAAGTTGAACAACCATTCTCTTTGGATGGATCTCAGCCTCCCTTGCCACTAGTGGGAAGAGTCATTTTAATGATGGATGTGGCTCGGTTTGTGAGTACAGTTTTTACCTTATTTTTTTCTGAATATAAAAAGTTTTGTCATCTCCGTTGTTTTCAAGTAATGAAATTTTTGGTTCCTTTGACCCTTTTACTGACACACAACTTCAAGACAACACTTGCAAAGAACTTCTTGAGTAACTAACAAATTTTCATTGTTTGTCTCCAAAACACAGTTTAGAATCCCTCATTGGAACAGGCTCAATGAGAGGGGTCATAAGCTTTATTTTTGAGGCAAAAAGTGAAAGAATAAAAAAAGTTAATGGCGATTTTTGTAAATGGTGTTTGCTGGATTTGACCAGTATGTTGAGTAAAGGTTTAAAAAATTCCTGTTGTTGATATAGGCATGAAACTTGAGATTTTATCGCATGAAATGCATTATGAAGTGCTTCTGTTGTGTTGTATAATTATATTTTTATACTGTACCAATGACCCAGACATAGCTGGTGCTAACTCTTAAAATATAGGGCCAAACACAAATTTTGCCCCCCAATCCCCAAAATTTGCATCTAAAACCAAAGAAAACATGTCCTGAATGGCCCTCCACACTTCACCTCTACTGCGCATGCGCAGTGTCAAGGACGTTCCGAAATTGGCGCCATTAATCATTCTAAGTTTGGCCCTTCATCAGTTAACATCTGACTGATCTTTGTGCTTGTAAATCTCAGTTTAAATGATGCCAGACACATAAATATTAGTGAAATGGTGATTCTAAGGAGGATAGAGAAGGAGGAGAGGAAAAATGTGTGACAGAATATTATCAGGGCTGTAACTTAAAATTTTTTAATGAAATTATGTTAAGTTACCTATTTTCGAGGCAGCAGCCATTTTGTTGTCATTCTGGTTATTTAGTTACACTGATATTTTTATACTGTACCAATGACCCAGACATAGCTGGTGCTAACTCTTAAAATATAGGGCCAAACACAAATTTTACCCCCCAATCCCCAAAATTTGCATCTAAAACTAAAGAAAACATGTCCTGAAAGGCCCTCCACACTTCGCCCCTACTGCGCATGCGCAGTGTCAAGGACGTTCCGAAATTGGCGCCATTAATTATTCTAAGTTTGGCCCTTCATCAGTTAACATCTGACTGATCTTTGTGCTTTTAAATCTCAGTTTAAATGATGCCAGACACATAAATATTAGTGAAATGGTGATTCTAAGGAGGATAGAGAAGGAGGAGAGGAAAAGAATGTGTGACAGAATATTATCAGGGCTGTAACTTAAAATTTTTTAATGAAATTATGTTAAGTTACCTATTTTCAAGGCAGCAGCCATTTTGTTGTCATTCTGATTATTTAGTTACACTGTTTTTTAAGTGTTTTCCTCTCTCCCTGTCCTTTAAGTTCCCCCTTGCTATTCTCCCATGCTTTTGGCATAGTTTCTGTAATTATTATTACTAAAATTTCTTGGGAGTTTTAGCTGTATAACAGAATGAATTCTGTTCTTTCCCCATGTTTACGTCTTCACCTACGGGTGGTTAGGCGTTGTGTTCTGCATCTACCATCTGATGTTCTGCAGTTTCTTCCCTGGAAGTCTCTGTTTTGCATCAGATAGTGTATTTTTGGTAACTGATTTCGGGCCTGGGTGCCTGGAGTCTTATTTTAGTGTTTTTACACTCATTGTTTACATTTACAACAGCCCTCTGTGTGAGGGGGGGATTTCTAAAAAATAATATCTTTATGTTATTTTAATCATAACTAGATACATTATTATTGTTCGTAAGTGTTGAATAAATTGTTTAAAATATTTTTAAAATTTTTGTCCACACTTAGGCTTGGGATCCATTGGGGCTCAACGTTACTTTTCAGAAACTTGGGCTGTTCTGAAAAAATATTTTTTCAAAATATTTTGATTTCAATTATTTTTTCTATATTAATGGATCATATTATTATTATGTATTTTGATTGCCAGGGGTTAGTGCGAGTACCAGGACTTGTTTTCTGTTCACATTGAAAGGATATTGATCAATTGTTTTAAGAGGAAGTCTTCCTCTGACTTTATTATCATTCTATATGTGGTCAGTGTACTCGCATTAACTCCTGTTCTGTATCGTATGATTTCGATGACAATATGGGAAGCGTATGTCACGGTATGTTGTTGGGGATTTGGACACTCCGGTCCTTTCCCCGCAGGGTCACTCTACTTTATCAATTTCTATTTCAGACGATCAAGATTAGGGTGATGTATCTGTGATGTCTTCCAACAGTGTGCCTCCGTCGTCACAATTAATGAAGGGCTAGCGGAAAAGTGCTCATGTAAATACGCCAATTGCCTAAGAGGGCCCTAGTAGGTTCGACGGCCTTTGACGTCCGCTAGCTCGCCCGGTGTAGCGTCCATTCACCGAATGGTTCGGCAGCCGGGTTCGTCCTTTGCGGTCTAGAAGGAATTTTGGGGTGATGCGAGCACTATAAATTAACTTAATGCACACCCAGTGACGGCGGATCGGAGGGAGAACGCAGGAAGCCTTTTAGTCCGGTTCATAGCTCGTTCCGGTCCATCCGGACGGCAAGCGAGAGAGGCCCCTCTCTCGTTCAACAACATCTGGCCCCAGATGTTGTGGTACAAATGTGTCGCAAGCGGAGCATACGTCCGTCGCTCGGGATGCTCCGACATATAGTCAGTCCGGAGTAGACTGTCAATAAGGCTTCCTCATTCTCATGGTAGCGCACACGACCGCTCTTGGCTACGTGACCTCGGATATCCAGTCAGCTTCGCCAGTCAGAGAATCATCGGCGACCAGGTCACACCATCCGGTAGCCAGGGACACGAGGCCTGCAGACTCCGGACGTTCGCATAGGAAAGTGTGCGGGAGTCAACGTTCACGGAGCTTCCGGCGGCAATGCATCGTAAGACCGCTACTGCACAGGCCTCGGGGACGGACGTGCTTTCCTAAATAGCACAGCTTATCGCAGCATCCCAGCATCAACTGAATCTGTCACATATATTTTTATACTGTACCAATGACCCAGACATAGCTGGTGCTAACTCTTAAAATATAGGGCCAAACACAAATTTTGCCCCCCAATCCCCAAAATTTGCATCTAAAACCAAAGAAAACATGTCCTGAATGGCCCTCCACACTTCACCTCTACTGCGCATGCGCAGTGTCAAGGACGTTCCGAAATTGGCGCCATTAATCATTCTAAGTTTGGCCCTTCATCAGTTAACATCTGACTGATCTTTGTGCTTATAAATCTCAGTTTAAATGATGCCAGACACATAAATATTAGTGAAATGGTGATTCTAAGGAGGATAGAGAAGGAGGAGAGGAAAAATGTGTGACAGAATATTATCAGGGCTGTAACTTAAAATTTTTTAATGAAATTATGTTAAGTTACCTATTTTCGAGGCAGCAGCCATTTTGTTGTCATTCTGATTATTTAGTTACACTGATTTTTCAGTGTTTTCCTCTCTCCCTGTCCTTTAAGTCCCCCCTTGCTATTCTCCCATGCTTTTGGCATAGTTTTTGTAATTATTATTACTAAATTTTCTTGGAAGTTTTAGCTGAATAACAGAATGAATTCTGTTCTTTTCCCCATGTTTATGTCTTCACCTACGGGTGGTTAGGCGTTGTGTGCTGCATCTACCATCTGATGTTCTGCAGTTTCTTCCCTGGAAGTCTCTGTTTTGCATCAGATAGTGTATTTTTGGTAACTGATTCCGGGCCTGGGTGCCTGGAATCTTATTTTAGTGTTTTTACATTCATTGTTTACATTTACAACAGCCCTCTGTGTGAGGGGGGGATTTCTGGAAAATAATATCTTGATGTTATTTTAATCATAACTAGATACTTTATTATTGTTCGTAAGTGTTGAATAAATTGTTTAAAATATTTTTAAAAATTTTTGTCCACACTTAGGCTTGGGATCCATTGGGGCTCAACGTTACTTTTCAGAAACTTGGGCTGTTCTGAAAAAATATTTTTTCAAAATATTTTGATTTCAATTATTTTTTCTATATTAATGGATCATATTATTATTATGTATTTTGATTGCCAGGGGTTAGTGCGAGTACCAGGACTTGTTTTCTTTTCACATTGAAAGGATATTGTTCAATTGTAATAAGAGGAAGTCTTCCTCTGACTTTTATAATCATTCTATATGTGGTCAGTGTACTCGCATTAACTCCTGTTCTGTATCGTATGATTTCGATGACAATATGGGAAGCGTATGTCACGGTATGTTATTGGGGAATTGGACACTCCGGTCCTTTCCCCGCAGGGTCACACTACTTTATCAATTTCTATTTCAGACGATCAAGATTAGGGTGATGTATCTGTGATGTCTTCCAACAGTGTGCCTCCGTCGTCACAATTAATGAAGGGCTAGCGGAAAAGTGCTCATGTAAATACGCCAATTGCCCAAGAGGACCCTAGCAGGTTCGACGGCCTTTGACGTCCGCTAGCTCGCCCGGTGTAGCATCCATTCACCGAATGGTTCGGCAGCCGGGTTCGTCTGTTGCGGTCTAGAAGGAATTTTGGGGTGATGCGAGCACTATAAATCAACCAAATGCACACCCAGTGACGGCGGATCAGAGGGAGAACGGAGGAAGCCTTTTAGTCCGGTTCATAGCTCGTTCTGGTCCATCCGGACGGCGAGCGAGAGAGGCCCCTCTCTCGTACAACAACATCTGGCCCCAGATGTTGTGGTACAAAATGTTTCGCATTCGGAGCATACGTCCGTCGCTCGGGACGCTCCGACATATAGTCAGTCCGGAGTAGACTGTCAATAAGGCTTCCTCATTCTCATGGTAGCGCACACGACCGCTCTTGGCTACGTGACCTCGGATATCCAGTCAGCTTCGGCAGTCAGAGAATCATCGGCGACCAGGTCACACCATCCGGTAGCCAGGGACACGAGGCCTGCAGACTCCGGACGTTCGCATAGGAAGTGTGCGGGAGTCAACGTACACGGAGCTTCCGGCTGCAATGCATCGTAAGACCGCTACTGCACAGGCCTCGGGAACGGACATGCTTTCCTAAATAGCACAGTTTATCGCAGCATCCCAGCATCAACTGAATCTGTCGCATATTTTTTATCTGACGATGCTGGGTTGGGACGCTCCGCGGAAGCGGGTACGGACGTCCGAAAATTTCATCCGGTCCGACGGGATACCGAAAGGGATTTGGAGGATTTCGAGCTTTCCCTTTCGGAACAACATATGCTGTTGTGTATGTCATATGACTTGGTCTTCTACAGCTTCTTTCGTCGGACCAGAATGCTGCGATGCCGGATAAGAAACTGATAGCGTCGGTGGACTTAGAAATTTTTGGTTTGGTTCAGGGACATCGTCCCTCAGTTCCGACATAGTCCAATAATGTCACACAAACTTTCGAATTATTGAACGACGCTATTTATATTATTATTATATGCTTGCTATAACCAAGCATTTCTGGTTTCTTGTTCGCAAAGTTACGGAGATGTCTTTCAAAAGTGTGCCTCTGTCGTCATACTTAATGAAGAGCTAGCGGCAATAAGTGCTCATGGAATATGTCTATCGCCTACGGGGTGACATTCGCTGGCTCACCCGGTGTAGCGTGCATTCATCGAATGGTTCGGCTGCCGGGTTCGTCCGTTGCGGTCTAGGAAGGAGATTTGGGTGATGCGAGCACTTTAATTACATTAGTACTCACCCAGTGACGGCAGATTGAGGACAGATCAGAGGAAGCCTGTTAGTCCGGTTCCTGGCTTGTCCAGGTCCATCCGGGCTGTGAGCGAGAGAGGTCCCTCTCTCGTCCAACAACATAGGGGACCGCATGTTGTGGTTCAGATATTTTACATTCGGAGCATATGTCTGTCGGTCGGGACGCTCCGTTATATTGACAGTCCGAGAGACTGTCCATAATGTTTCCTCATCCTCACAGCAGGGCACACGACCGCACATTGGCTACGTGACCTCGAGTATCCGATCAGTTTCGTCATTCAGTGATTCCACGGCGAATAGGTCACGCCATCCGGTAGCCAAGGGACACGAGGCCTATACACTCCGTTCGCTCGCATATTGGTAGTATGCACGGGGTAACGATCACGGAGCTGCCAGCGGCAATGCATTGTAGGACCGCTTCTCCTCAGGCCTCAGTGACGGACATGCTATCTGAGTTAGCACAGTTGTTTCGCAGCATCCCAGCAATTGACAGTTTCTTGGTCGAATCAGGAATTATCCGACGGCGCTGGGTCGGTGCGGTCCGCGGTTGCATCAGGTACGGACGACCGAACGCTTTATAGGGTCCGACAGGATGGCGAAAGGGATTCGAAAGATTTCGAGTTTTCCCTTTCGTAGTATCGGAAGCTGCCATTCATATCTTCTGGCATTATCTTCCAGTGATTGTTATTTCGGACTACATTGCTGCGATGTTGGATAAGAGACTTATAGCGTCATTGGACTCGGAATTTTGGATCGGTTCAGGGACATTGTCCCTGACTTACCGACGCAGTCCAATAATTTCATTACAACATGTGTTTTATTTTTCGACGCTATATATGCATACAAGCCTGCTACCAAGCATGATAGTTTAGTTTCTTGTCCGTGTTGCTCATTTCTGCCATTTTATCATTTATACGAATAGTTTATTTTGGCAGAGCAGGGCATACCGAGAGTTCATATGCGTCTAGACGGTGTGGTTAAAGACTGGAAATATTCTTTTTCGCCGTCTATGTCTTTTCCAACTTCAATGTTGGAAACGACAATGATGTCTAGTAGACTTAACTTAGACGCTTTATCATACGTAATCCACCTTACTGAGGCGTTATCATTACGTCTTCAATAAAAGATTTACGGGATATTATTCTCAATGTGATTTCTTTTGGGGGCAGTAGTTTGTTCACGTATAACTCCGCCCTTCAGTGGCTGATTGGAGTTGGTTAGACGTGACGCAGCCCTAGCTACATCCACGCGCGTGGATAGTAAGGTTAAGAACTCTCTCAGAGTCGCTTCGTTCTCGGAGAAGCTTCTCTTCGACGGCAACTTTTCAGCAATCCATGAATTGCTCGATTTACACGTTCTCTTGTCTATCTAGTGTTACAAGAGATTCAGACTGGGGCAAACATTCGGTGGTTGACTCAGAGAGTGCCACTGCAGTTGCCGGACCCGAGTGTTGCAGTTATGACGGTTGCCAGTCAAACAGATTGGGATATAATATTGATCCCAACGGATTCGAAGTGCCAGGGTCTTTGGGTTCCGCAGTCTCTTAGCAACCAATTATCTTCCGCGGAATAATGTTTTTTAGGCTTGCTTTATGTCATTGCATGAACATTATTCAGAAACGCATGCCCAAATCCTGTCCGTTTATTCGACAGTAGTGGCGTATCTCCGGAACCAGGGAGGCACTCATTCGTTTCCGTTATTCAATTTAATGGAAAGAATCCGTCTGTTGGTTTTAGTACACCAAGTTCTGTTTTGGTCCGTCATATTCTGGGTCGTCTGATTGTTTTACTGGACTCCCGTTCACTTAGGGGTCGCTTGTTGCTGTCAGAATGGACTCTCAACAAACAAGTATTCAATCAGATTTGCTATCTATGGGAGCGCCCAATGATGATTTATTTACGACACAGCTTGCTAATCAATTGCAGACGTATGTGTTGGCTTGTCCGGATCTCTGAGCTAATGTTGTTAACGCTCTATTGATCTATAGGACGGAATGATAGGATACGCGTATCCTCCGGCGCTGTTGTTTCAGCAGGTATTGCTAAGATAAACAACCACTATACATTTCTGTTGATAGCATCTCTATCTTCACAGAGACCTTGGGTAATTTACTCTGTTGTCTACTGTGGGACTTAACGTGAAATCTTCCTCAATGAGAGGATCTTTTTTCGCTGGGTAAATCGTGTCATCTTTATCACAACCCGCAAGGTCACAACCTTCATGTATTCCGTTGTGTGGTCCGTATTGCATTGTAAGCATTGTACTGGACGAGCTTTGGACGCGATTTCTTACTATAGGAGATCCTCTTCTTCGCTATTCTATGCGGCTAAAGTTGAGGCTCTTCCGTCGTTGGTGTAGGGATCATTATGTTCATATTGTTGATCCCTCCATACTACTCATTGCAACTTTTTAGTATACTTGTTTGACAAGATCTACTGCAGCCTGTTATTATTAAGGTTATAGGTTTATGTTACCTCATACCTATGCACTCTACGATAGTTTACAATTGAGTCTAATGTCTCTTTATCTAAGTCAGTTAGTAACTTTTTGATAAATAGACTTAGAATCTTTAGATTAAATTCCTATATGGAATTTAACTTCGGTTCTTATTTAGCTAAGTAATCATTTGAGCCTCTGGAAACAGTAGTTTTCAAATTCTGACCTTTTAGACAGTAATTTTGTTGGTTTCTCTTTTACTGAAGAGTCAGTGAGTTTCATGCACTATCGATGGATGATTTTCACTTTCGTAGTTTCGGAATCACTACTTCCTTTACTATTTAGGTTGGATTTTTGCATAAAAGTTAGGCTCCTAATATCCAGAACCTATTGTTATTAAGGTCCTTCTGTCTTCGTACGGGCATAGGCCTTTACTCTCTCCGGTTAGAGTTTATGTATTTATAAACAGATATCTGTTTATTACTACGGGCGTAAGCTTCTTCTGTCTTTGATGCCTAGTAGAAGGACGTTACGCTCCATTCTATTGCTAATGGATTCTATTAACTATCGGTACTGCTTATGGTATATCATTGACTCAGCAGTTGTGCTTAAGATTTCGGCTCATGAAGTAAGAGTTCTTCTACATCTTGGGCTTACATTAATAGTGTCGCTATTATAGATTTTTGATGGCTGCTCATTGCGCTCAGCCATCCACATTCATGAATTTTTATCTTAGAAATATCGAGTCCATTTCTGAAGGCCTCTATTGTTAGGTCTATTATCTACTGCTCAGAATGTCATTCACTTAACAGTTGCTACTATAGCTAGGTAGGCTGTCTGTTTCGGCAGTGACTCCATTCTGCTGCCCTCTTCGCTCTGGGCTATTTGACCCAGGGCAAGAAAAAGGGGGGGGGGGGGAGGGTGTTCCCTTGGGTCACCTGTTTTACTATGAAAACAAGGGGATACCTCCTCCGGAGTTAGTAATTCTGAGCTGTTATTGGGATGGTTGTTTAGTGTGAAGTTTATGTTTTAAAAATTCATTCAAGTCTTAGTTTTTAAAGTATAGCTTTTGAATATAGCACGTGTCAACGGACATGATTATGCAATCCTCAGACACTTTTAAGGAGTATAAAGAGTCTCTATTCTCTAGACTTACTTTATTTATTGGCTTACTTTAAAAATTATTAGTATAAGGATTATACTAGATATTAATAGAGTACATGGATGTATGATGCTCAATTTTGGAAGGTGTTGTGTCTTTCTAATTTATCATAAATAAGAAAGATACATGTAAGGCCTAATACTTCTTTTTCCCTAGAGGGGATGACTCTATTTTATATAATTGAGCGTATTCCATCTTGCTCTATGTCCTTGGCCCTCCAGCCTTTTTACTATTCAGCTATGTCTGGGTCATTGGTACAGTATAAAAATGTTAAAAAATTTATAGTAATTTATATATTTTTTATACTTACCAATGACCCAGATGGGGATGGCCCTCCCAGGAGTTGGGAACTCTTACCTCCCCGCTGAGTACATAGCGCTTACCAGGCACTGGTTATTAGAATGATTAATGGCGCCAATTTCGGAACGTCCTTGACACTGCGCATGCGCAGTAGAGGTGAAGTGTGGAGGGCCATTCAGGAGATGTTTTCTTTGGTTTTAGATGCAAATTTTGGGGATTGGGGGGCAAAATTTGTGTTTGGCCCTATATTTTAAGAGTTAGCACCAGCTATGTCTGGGTCATATGTAAGTATAAAAAATATATAAATTACTATAAGTTTTTTAACTTTTACTTGAAAAATCCTAGAATTTACACATTTTCTGACAATAATTAACTGGTAGAGTGCTGGAAGCCCATATTTGGGCTTTAGTCTGTAGTACATGTGCCATAACTTAAAGGCTTTATATTCTGTGGATGTGCATCATATTATTTTTGAAATGAAATTATTTAGTCTGTGAGGATTTGCCTTGTTACAATTTATGGGAGAGAGCCATTAGGCACTCTCCCATAAATTGTAACAAGGCAAAGAGACGTGGAAAAATTTGGATGACCAAAATTAACTTAGCACTCTTCCAGTTAAAAACTGAATGACACCACTAAATTTGGCCTCTTTTCTTTAAATCAAGTTTACCACACAGTGTTTTATAGGTGTTTTGATTTTTTTCCTTTTTAATGTTTTTCTTTTTTTTACCTCTGTTGCCATGACATTTTTAGACAGAACTAGAGAGCATGGTGGCTCATTGGTTATGGATTGAACTTCAAACCGAGAGGTCGCGGTTCGATCCCTGCCAAGGGTAACTGTGCTGTGTCCTTGGGTAAGGCACTTAATCCTGATTGCCCACATGGCGGCATGGTTGTGCTGTGTACTAAGGTATAATGCACGTCGATGGTGCACCTATCTTCAAACAATGCTAACCCTGCTTTCTTTGGAGTTAGTATGTTGGGAAGTCTGACAGTTGCTCAGTGGCTCTCTTAGGATACTCCAGCTTCCTTCACCCCGTAACACTGTCAGACTTGACGTGACCCTGGCTGTTGAAAGTGTCATTAAACTCCAATAAATAAATTGAGGCAGAACTTGTTTTTGAGATGGGGCAGCGAAATAATTTGACAGTGCTGGTTTATATTTTTATACTGTACCAATGACCCAGACTTAGCTGGTGCTAACTCTTAAAATTCTAGGGCCAAACACAAATTTTGCTCCCTATCCCCAAAATTTGCATCAAAATAAAAAAATTCAATGTCCTATGTGGTCCTCCATACTTTTATCCACTGCGCATGCGCAGTGTCAAGGAAGTATCGAAATTGGCGTAAAACCTCATTCTTTGTTTGGCCCTGGAATCGGAAACATCTCACTGATATTTGTGCTTATAAATCTCAGTTAAAATGATGCCAGACACAAAATCATGAAAGAAATGGTGGATCTAAGCAAGAAGTAAGAGGATGAGAAGAAGAATCAGTGGAAGGATGTGTTCAGGGCTGTAACTTATCATTTTTATGCAAAATTATTTCATGTTCCCTAATTTCGGGGAATAGTCCTGATGTTTACATTCTTGTTATGAAATTTCCACGGTTTGTTCAGTGTTTCCTCTCTCCCTTTCCTTTATACCACCTTTGCTATTCTCCCATGCTTTTGGCATAATTTTTGTAATTTTTTTCACTGAAATTTATTGGGAGTTTTTAGCTTGGTAACAGAATGTTTATTCTCTTTTTCCCCATGGTTACGTCCTCATCCGAGGGGTGGTTAGGCGTTTGGTCAGGCATCTACCATCCAATGTACTGCAGTTTCTTTTCTGGAAGCTTCTGTTTTACATCGGATAGTGTTTAAAATTGGTTACTGATTTCGGGCCATATTTCAGTGCCTGGAGTCTTGTTTCCGGTTTTTATTCACTTTTGTTTACGTTGACAACGGTTACTTCTAACAGTGGTTACTTGTGTTCTTTATAGTTCTGTTCATAGCCAGATACATTAATATTGTCCGAAAGTGTAGCACTAATTTTTAGATACGTTTTAAAAATTTTGTCCACACTTAGGCTTTTTTGGGATCCATTTGGGCTCATTGTTCCCATTGGGAACTTGGATTCATCTTGAAATTTTTTCAAGAAAATTTTTCTTTTGAAATATTTTTCGAAATGTTTGTAATGGATTATATTATTATTATGTATCTTTGTTTTCAAGGGTTAGTGCGAGTATGATGACTGTTTAATATTTTTTTCAGAATGAAAAAATATTTTTTGATTGTAATCGAGGAAGTCTTCCTCTGATTCTCATGTTCATTGTATTTGCTGTAGTCAGTGTACTCGCACTAATTCTTGCTCAGTGTGTGCCTATTCAGATGACAAACGTTGGAGAGCACTATAATCTCGGATCACGTACACCCGGCGACAATGGATCAGAGGATGGAACGGAGGAAGCCAGTCAGTCTGGTAGCTAGCTCGTCCAGGTCTACCCGGACCGCGAGCGAGAGAGGCCCCTCTCTCTTACAACAACATCTGGGCCCAGATGTTGTTCTACGTTCGTTTGACAGTTGGAGACTACGTCCACTCCTTTTGTTCAGGACGCTCTGTCCGGCGCGGCTTGTCTAATGGCTTCCTCTTCCACACGTCAGCACACACGACCGCATCTTGGCTATGTGGCCACAGATATCCAGCCTGCTTTGCCGACCAGGGATTCCACGTCGACCAGGTCACGCCATCCGCTAGCCAAGGACACGAGGCCTTTCCAGCCAGGACGTTCGCATAAGAAGTATGCAGGGTTTAGCATCCCAGCAGCTTCCAGCGGCTAATTTACGTAAGACCGAGGCTCCACAGGCCTCCGTGACGGACTTGCTATCACTGATAGCTTAACTCATCGCAGCATCCCAGCGCCATCAGAAACTTTTCTGAACAGGAACTGTCTGACGAAGGTGGGTCGGTTCGCTCCCCTGCAGTGCAGTAAGGTACGACTGAGCTTCTCACATGGTCCAGTCGGATGGTGAAAGGGAATCGGCGGAGCTGGAATTTTCTCTTTCCGAACAACATAAGGTGGCTGTAGATTTCATCTGGCAACACCTTCCAGAAGTTGTTCCTCTGGACCTAAGTGCTGCGTTACCTGATAAGAGACCGATAGCATCACTGGACACAGATTTTTTCGGATGGAATAGCCACACTGCGCCTGAGTTTTCGACCCAGTCCAGTAATGTCACATGGACATTTGATCTTCTTATTGACGCTATATTCAAGCTAGCCTCTAAGACTGGCAAATCCGGTTTCTTATCGTATCATGCTCTACAGCTGCCTTCATCTATTATAGAAATAGAATTGAGACGGCAGGACAGGGCATGCCGAGAGTTCCTCTGCGTTTAGAAGACCAGGCAGAAGACTTGAAGTTGTTGTTGTTGGCATCTATGTCATTTCATTCCAGTACGCTGGAGATGACAATCTCATCTAACATTCAGTTTAGACACATTATCTTACACGGATCACCTTACCAGAGCGTTTTCACTATGTCTCGCAGGAAAAGAATTCCAGGATGTTCAAACTTCCTTGAGAGTTCTTTGGAGGGCCATATCATATTCCACGTATAACTCCGCCCTTTCATTGGCAATCTGGAGTTACTTAGACATGATGCTGCCTGGCTGCATCCACAAGAGTGGATAGTAAGGTGAAAAACTCTTTCCTTCTAGGAAAAACTCTGTTAACTCTACCTCCACATTGGACTCAGCTTCCGTTGATCCTTCAGAAGAGAGATTTGCTTCTATCAGAAGTCCAATCTCTTCTGTAGAAGAACGTGATACAGGTCGTAGAAAACCAGGAATCTCCAGGTTTCTACAGTCACCTGTTCCTGGTTCCAAAACCAGACGGCTCGTTTCATCCAGTTGTAGATCTGACCTGGATAAACAAGCTGATCGTGGCTCCAAAATTTTATATGGAGACCATCCGATCGGTCAGAGTGAGCATTTGAGTGAACGATTATGCTGCGAGGATAAATCTCAAGTATGCACACTTTCACGTCATGGTACATCCGGCGTTCAGAAAGTATCTTCGCTTTGCTATCCTAGGAGCTGTTTTTCAGTTCACGGTGGTGTAGAGATCATTCTGTTGATATTTATGATCCCTACATTCCAGACATTGCTAATTTTCTGGTCTACTTGTTTGACGAGATCAAACTGCAGCCAGGTACTATTAAGGCTTATAGGTCTATGCTATCAGATATCTATGCACATCATGATAGCTTACAAATTGGATCTGTTGTCTCTTTATCTAAGTTAGTGAAAAACTTTTCGATAAATAGATCTAGAACCCTTAGATTAATTCCTAAGTGGAATTTAGCTTGGGTTCTTCTTAAGTTAAAAGAAGCACCATTTGAGCCTCTTGATACAGTGGACTTCAAATTCTTATTTTATAAGACAGCTTTTCTCTTAGCCTTCTCTTCTGCTTGAAGAGTTAGTGAGCTTCATGCACTATCTGTTGATGATTCTCACTATCGTAGTGTTGGTAATACTATTACTTTGACTACTAATGTTGGATTTCTGGCTAAGAATCAGGCTGCTAATAAGTATCCTGAACCTTTTGTAATTAAGGCTCTTCTGTCTTCAGACGGTCATAGGCCTTTGCTCTGTCCAGCTAGAGCTATACATATTTACAAACGTAGATCTGAGTGTCTCAGAAAGGGACGTAAACTTTTCTTTCTGTCTGTGCTGCCTAATAGAAGGGACATTACGGTCCATTCTATTGCAAGGTGGATTCAATTAACTATCTGTACTGCTTATGAAAAATTATCTTCATCTCAGCAGTCTGTGCTTAAGATTTCAGCGCATGAAGTAAGAACACTGTCTACATCTTGGGCTTATGCTAATAGTGTTGCTATTACCGATTTGATGAACGCTGCATATTGGTCTCAGCCTTCCACATTTACAAATTTTTATCTTAGAAATATTGAGTCCATTTCTGGCGACCTGCATTGTTTAGGTCCGTTATCTGTTGCTCAGAATGTCGTCCACTAAACAGTTGCAACTATAGTTATGCAGGCTTTCTGTTCCGGCAGTGACTCTGTCCTGCTGCCCTCTTTGCTCTGGGGTATTTGACCCAGGGCAAGGGAAAGGGGGGGGGGATTGTGTTCCCTTTTTTCACCTGCTTTATAGTGAAAAGCAAGGGAATACCTCCTTTGAAGTCAGTAATTCCGAGTCGGTGGTGGGATAGTTTTAAAGTGTAAAGCTATTTTTAATTTGATTTATGTAATATTTTTAAAGTGTAGCTCATTGTGAAGCATTTGTATATGTCAAGTGTCATTCGAGCACTAATATACAATCCTCGGACACTTTTAAATGAGTATGAAGAGTCCCGTTCTCTGGGCTATCTTTATTTTATTGGCTTTCCTTTAATAATTAATATGATGGCTTATACTGGGTGTTAATTGAGATCTTTGATGTTATTGTGCTCAATTACGGAATGGTATTGTGTCTTTCTTCTTTGGTATAAACAAGAAAGATACATGTAAAGCCTGTTTCTCCTTTTCTCCTGGAAGGGATAATTCTGTTTATATGTAATTGAGTCTGTTGGATTTTCCTTTATGTCCTAGGCCCTCCAGCCTCTTTTCTATTCAGCTAAGTCTGGGTCATTGGTATAGTATAAAAATGTTAAAAAAATTTATAGTAATTTATATATTTTTTATACTTACCAATGACCCAGATGGGAATGGCCCTCCCATGAGTTGGGAATTCATACCTCCCCGCTGATTACTTAACGCTTACCAGGCACTGGTTGTAAGAATGAGGTTTGGTGCCAATTTCGGTACTTCCTTGACAAAATTTGTGTTTGGCCCTCGAATTTTAAGAGTTAGCACCAGCTAAGTCTGGGTCATTGGTAAGTATAAAAAATATATAAATTACTATAAATTTTTAGCTGCGACTAGCAGCTCTATAAGTGGCAATGTCGGTCTGTCTGTCAGTTTGTCTATCGGTCGGTCAGTCTGTTGGTCGGTCGGTCAGTCAGTCTGTCGGTCTGTCGGTTGGTCTGTCTGTGACCAACGAGTTTCAAAACTCAATAACTTTTGAAATACTTGATGGAATGACTTTATATTTGGCATGTAAGTGTATCTTATTGATGTCTAGCCACTGTTCAATGCATGTGTTGTTCCAAATATTTTTCTTGGAGTTATGGCCCTTGATGAACTTAGAATTTTGTGAGATTGCACCACCCGTCGCAGCTACGGCGTCGATGTCGCGATTTTTTAACTTTTCTTGGAAATTTAAATAATTCTGAAACATCAGTTAATTTGGTTGTCTTTTAACAATTCCTTTTGTATTATCTCTGTTGATGAAAAAATTTAGATATTGCTTCATCTATCATATTACTACCGTATATAGTAAAACCCCTTTTGAGAGACCACAGTCATGAGTGACAACTTGTCTTGAGAGACTGCTGTGACCTTGTACTGTTTGGTTGTTCTACTTTATAATGGACCTGTCATGAGAAACCACCTGTTTGAAAGACCACTTTTGCCTGGCAAAAAGGGCGGCTTCTCAAGACAGTTTCTACTGTGCATATATTGACATTTGAGGAAATGGCTAGTTGTTTTTTCTCAAGACAAGTTCAGTTTAGGGAATTTTAAAGTGATGCTCCCATGAGTGGAAGTTTCCCCATCTGCAAGGACTCTGACCTGAAACAATGTGAAATCAGATAACAGTATTTCATTTTTAATTTTCTTACACACTATTGAACATTTTTTTTAAATATGCGGTCATGTTTATCATGTTTATCATGTTTATCAGATTGTTTATCAAGTTTCAGGAGATTGATTTTATTGAAACTCATTAGTGAAGGAATTAACCCTTTAAACACCTAGTTCAAGCCTGCAAATAAGCGACCAGCCCAGGACATTGACAGGCTCAACTATCATATTTAACAAACACCAATTTACTTGTATCCCCATGGGAATCCTTTGAAGTGAAGCAGTGTTTGTTTACTGGAGTAGACAAGCTCTGTTCTACAGTTAAATTAAAACCCAGTAACCAGTGGGGTGAAACTCCTCTAAAATGGTCAACTTTGATATAAATGGTTGGTTATACGTGATTTTATATCCATGTTGTGGTCATGATTAGCCAATGGGCCAAATTTTGCCCACCAATCTCCAAAATTTGCATCAAAACCAAAAATAACATACTTTTACTCCACTGCGCATGCGCAGTGTCAAGGAGGTCTCGAAATTGGCGCCAATTGTCATTCTTTGTTTGACCCTCAATTCAGTTACCTCACACTGATATTTGTGCTTGTAAATCTCAGTTTTAATGATGCCAGACACATAATTATGAGCGAAATGGTGGATCTAAGGAGAAATAGAAGGATGAGAGGAAGAAACAGTGGCAGGAAATGTTAAGGGCTGTAACTTATAATTTTTTTACGAAATTATTTCATGTTGCCTATTTTCGAGGCATGGCCCTGATGTTGTCATTCTTGCTATGAATTTACCAATGTTTGTTCAGTGTTTCCTCTCTCCATTTCCTTTATTCCCCCCTAGCTATTCTCCCATGCTTTTGGCTTATTTTTTGTAATGTTTATTACTAAAATTTCTTGGGAGTTTTGGCTTGGAAACAGAATTACTTTCTGTTTTTCTCCATCCTTACGTCCTCACCCTTGGGTGTTTAGGCATTTTGGTCTGCATCTACCATCTGATGTTCTGCAGTTTCTTCTCTGGAAGTCTCTGTTTTGCATCAGATCGTGTTTAAATTGGTAACTGATTTCGGGCCATGTTATCAGTGCCTGGAGTCTGTTTCTGGTTTTTGTACACTTTTTGTTTACGTTGACAACAGTTACTTCCGATAGTGATTACTTGTCTTCTGTCTTGTTCAGTTCATAGCAAGATACATTAATATTGTCTGTAAGTGTTACATTAATTTTTTGAAATGATTTAAAAAAAATTTGTCCACACTTAGGCTTTTTTGGGATCCATTTGGGCTCATCGTTCCCATTGGGAACTTGGGCTCTTCTGAAAAAATTGTTTCAAAAATTTTTTTCTTTTTGATTTATTTTTTCGAAATGTTATAATGAATTATTTTATTATGTATCTTTGTTTTCAAGGGTTGGTGCGAGTACTATGACTGTTTAATTTTTCACAGTGGAAGAATGTTGTTCAAATTCTAATCAGAGGAAGTCCTCCTCTGATTCTCATAGTTACTGTATTAATTGTAGTCAGTGTACTCGCACAGACCCTTGTTCAGTGTATGTTAATTGGGGTGACAAATGTTGGAGACCTGTGTCACAGTATGTTGTTAGCAGGGAGAGGTCCATGCCGGTCCTCTCTCCGCAGGGTCACTCTAGTTTTTCAATCTCTTTTTCAGAGGAACAAGAACAGGGTGATGTATCCGTGATGTCTTCGCAAAGTGTGCTTCCGTCGTCACAGTCAAATGAAGAGCTAGCAGCAAAAGTGCTCATGCAGATACGTCATTTGCCTAAGAGGTCCCAAGTAGGATTGATGGCTTTGGCATCCGCTAGCTCGCCCGGTGTAGTGACCATTCAACGAATGGCTCGGCAGCTGGGTTCGTCCATTGCTGTCAAGGAAGGAGATTTGGGTGATGCGAGCACTATAAAAATACAACGTGCACACCCAGTGACGACAGAGATGAGGATGGTTCGGAGGAAGCCTATTAGGCTGGTTCCTAGCTCGTCCAGCTCCGCATGGGCTGCGAGCGAGAGAGGTCCCTCTCTCGTACAACAACATCTGGGCCCAGATGTTGTGGTACATAACGTTCCTCATTCGGAGCATACATCCACCGCTCGGGACGCTCCGTTATATAGACAATCCGGAGAGACTGCTCTATTGGCTTCCACATCCTCACAACAGCACACACGACCGCACTTTGGCTACATGACCAGTGATATCCAGCCAGCTTCGCCTTCCAGGGATTCCACGACGACCAGGTCACGCCATCCGGTAGCCAGGGAAACGAGGCCTTCATTCTCCGGACATTCGCATAAAAGAAGTATGCAGGAGTCAACGTCCAAGGAACTACCAGTGGCTAAATCCTGTATGACCGCAGCTCCACAGGCCTCTGTTACGGTCGTGCTATCGCAGATAGCACAAATTATCGCAGCATCCCAGCAACCGACAGAAACTCTGTCGGAGCAGGAATTATCCGAGGAAGCTGGGTCAGTACATTCCGCTGAAGGCTCAGGCACAGATGACCGAGATTTACAAGTGGTCCGACAGGATGGTGAAAGGGATACGGAGGAGTTGGAATTTTCCCTTTCGGAACAACATAAAATTGCCGTAGAGTTCATCCAGCATTATCTTCCAGACGTTGTTCCTCCAGACCAAAATGCTGCGCAGCCGGATAAGAGACTGATAGCGCCACTGGACACTGAATTCTTTAATCGGTTTAGGGACACCATCCCTGAATTTCCGACACAGTCCAGAAATGTCTCAAGGACAATTGAACTATTGAATGACGCTATATATAAACTTGCTACCAAAACAGGCAGGTCCGGTTTCTTATCGGCTAATGCTCTACATCAGCCGTTCATCAATTCAAGGAATAAATTCGAAACGGCAGGACAGGGCGTTCCGAGAGTTCTTCTGCATCTAGACGACGAGGCTGAAGATCTAGAATTGTCTATACCGCCGTCTATGTCACTTCCAACCACGACGTTGGAAACGACAGTATCGTCTAACAGGGCTAGCTTAGACGCATTATCGTACACAGATCACCTTACCAGAGCGTTGTCATTACGTCTCGAAGGAAAAGAATTCCAGGATGTACAAACCTCCTTAAGAGTTCTTTTGAGG
Source organism: Pictodentalium vernedei (assembly GCA_031216915.1). Taxonomy (NCBI): domain Eukaryota; kingdom Metazoa; phylum Mollusca; class Scaphopoda; order Dentaliida; family Dentaliidae; genus Pictodentalium; species Pictodentalium vernedei. The sequence continues at coordinate 435,526,660 of CM062292.1, forward strand.
CCATAGCATTTTCCACGTATAATTCCGCCCTTTCAGTGGCAAATCTGGAGTTGGTTAGTCGTGACGCGTCCCTGGCTACATCCATGCGCATGGATAGTAAGGTGAAAAACTCTATCAGAGTCGCTCCGATCTCCGGAGAGCTTCTCTTCGACGGCAAGCTTTCAGCAATCTATGATCAGATGACTAAGAAAGCTTCAGACTCTCTGCTATTTAAATCCGCTTTCAAAAGTCGGATACAGCGGAGAAGAGTAGAACAGGCACTTCAAAAAACTGTCCTTCAAAGGAAAACCTCCGTTGACTCGAAGTCCAAGATGGACTCAGCTTCCGTCAAATCTGCAGAAGAGAGACTCGCTTATATCAGAAATCCAGTCTCTTCTGGAGAAGAACGTGATAGAGGTTGTAGAAAACCAGAATCTACAGGTTTCTACAGCCATCTTTTTCTGGTTCCGAAACCCGACGGCCCGTTCCGTCTAGTCATAGATCTGAGCTGGATAAAAAAGCTGATCATGCTCCAAAATTCTATATGGAGACCATTCGATCGGTCAGAACGAGCATTCAGGTGAACGACTATGCTACGAGCATAGATCTCAAGGCTGCGTACTTTCACGTCATGGTACATCTGGCGTTCAGAAAGTATCTCCGCTTCGCCGTCCTAGGAGTCGTGTATCAGTTCCAAGCAATGTGCTTCGGCCTGAATCTAGCGCCCTGGGCTTTCACTCGAATTATGAACTCAGTAATGACTCATTTCCGAGCTCATTCGTCTGCGGTAACGTCGGCCTACCTGGACGACATTCTCCAAAGGTACGGCAATGAGTTAACGCTTCAGAACGATGTGCAGAATCTGCTTCTATTGCTCTGACGTCTCGGTTTCATAGTAAACGAGGAGAAGTCGGATCTGGTGCCGTCCAAGTCATTCACCCACCTGGGAACGAGCTTCGAGGCGCACAACAATCTCGTTGGTCTGCCGTTAACCAGAGCGAAATTAATCAGTTGTTACACTCTCTATTGTCTTCACTCAGACAAAGTTACAGCGAGAGAATTCATGAGACTGATAGGTTTGTGCAGAGCTGCCGCGGATCTTATTCCGATGGGGCTGCTACGCACTCGTCCTCTCCAAATCTTTCTGACTCAAAATTGGAGGGTGCAGATACGGACATCCTCTTGTCAAATCAAGTGAAACAAGAGATTCAGACTTGGGCAAATATTCAGTGGTTAACTCAGGGTGTTCCACTGCAATTGTCGGATCCGAGTTTTACAATTATGACGGATGCCAGTCAAACAGGTTGGGGCGCAACATTGAGCCCAACGGATTCGAAGTGCCAGGGTCTTTGGGGATCTGCAGTTCCTAAACAAGCACATAAACATCAAGGAAATGATGTCAATTTGGCTTGCGCTCTGTCATTGGATAGACATTATTCAGAATGCACACGTGCAAATTCTTTCCGACAATACGACGGTAGTAGCGTATATTCGGAACCAGGGAGGCACTCATTCCATTCCGTTATTCAATTTAACGGAAAGAATCCTTCTGTTTGTACTAGAACATCAAGTTCTCCTATCGGTCTGTCATATTCCGGGTCGTCTGAACGTATTAGCAGACTCCCTTTCACGGAGGGGTCGCTTGTTGCCATCAGAATGGACTCTCAACAAACGAGTATTCAATCAGATTTGCTATCAATGGGAACGGCCAATGATAGACTTATTTGAGACGCATCTCAACAATCAGTTGCAGACGTATGTGTCACCATGACCGGATCTGCGAGCGTTTGCAGTAGATGCTCTATCGATCTCGTGGGACGGAATGATAGGATATGCATATCCTCCAGCGCCGTTGATTCAGCAGATGTTGCTCAAGATAAAACAATCTCAGTGCAAAATTCTGTTGGTAGCATCTCTGTCTCCACAGAGACCATGGATAAATCTACTCAGGTGTCTGTTGTGGGACATGCCGCGGAAGCTTCCTCCATAGGAGGATCTCCTTTCGCAGGAGAAATCGCGCAGACTGCATCACAACCTGCAAGGTCTCAACCTTCACGTATTTCCGTTGTGCGGTCCTTCTTGCACGGCAAACATTTTACAGGACGAGCAGTGGACGCGATTTCTAACTGTAGGAGGACCTCCTCTTCGCTAAACTATGGAAGGTCTTTTGTCGGTGGTGTAGGGATCATTCTGTAGATATTTATGATCCCTCCATTCCAGACATTGCAAATTTTCTAGTCTACTTGTTTGATGAGATCAAACTGCAGCCTGTTACCATTAAGGGTTATAGGTCAATGCTATCCGATACCTATGCACATCATGATTGGATCTAATGTCTCTTTATCTAAATTAGAAAGAAATTTTTCGATAAATAGACCTAGAACCCTTAGATTAATTCCTAAGTGGAATTTAGCTTGGGTTCTTCGTAAGCTAAAAGAAGCACCATTTGAGCCTCTTGACACAGTGGACTTCAAATTCTTATCTTATAAGACAGCTTTTCTCTTAGCCTTCTCTTCGGCTAGAAGAGTCAGTGAGATTCATGCACTATGTGTGGATGATTCTCACTACCGTAGTGTTGGAAATACTATTACCTTGACTACTAATGTTGGATTTTTGGCTAAGAATCAGGCTCCTAATAAGTATCCGGAACGTATTGTTATTAAGGCTCTTCCATCTTCAGTCGGGCATAGGCCTTTACTCTGTTTGGTCAGAGCTATATGTGTTTACAAACGTAGATCTGAGTTTATCAGAAAGAATCGTAAGCGTTTCTTTCTGTCTCTGATGCCTAATAGAAAGGACATTTTGGTCCATTCTATTGCTAGGTGGATTCAATTAACTATCCGTACTGCTTATAATAAATTATCTTCAACTCAGCAGTCTGTGCTTAAGATTTCTGCTCATGAAGTAAGAGCTCTATCTACATCTTGGGCTTATGCTAATAGTGTTGCTATTACAGATCTAATGAAGGCTGCATATTGGTCTCAGCCTTCCACTTTCAAGAATTTTTATCTTAGAAATATTGAGTCCATTTCTGGAGATCTACATTGTTTAGGTCCGTTATCTGTTGCTCAGAATGTCGTCCACTAAACAGTTGCAACTTTAGTTATGCAGGCTTTCTGTTCCGGCAGTGACTCTGTCCTGCTGCCCTCTTCGCCCTGGGGTATTTGACCAAGGGGAAGGGGGGAGGGTGTTCCCTTAGGTCACCTGCTTTATAGTGAAAAGCAAGGGAATACGTCCTCTGAAGTCAGTAATTCTGAGTCGGTGCAGTGGAGTAAAAGTATGGAGGACCATATAGGACATGTTATTTTTGGTTTTTGATGCAAATTTGGGGGATTGGGGGCAACATTTGTGTTCGGCCCTAGATATTTAAGAGTTAGCACCAGCTAAGTCTGGATCATTGGTAAGTATAAAAAATATATAAATTACTATAAATTTTTAGCATTTTTTTTACCCTGCTACCAGTAAGAGTTTAGCAATATTTTGTTCATAAATAATTGTTTTGTTAGAATTTATTCGAGAGTGCCAACTGGCACTCTACAATAAATTGCAACCAAACAATTTTATATAATTTTTTTTCTTTTACTGCTAAGAAAATATCAAGCTAATATAGTGTAAAGCCACCAATGTGGCTTTCAGTACTTTTCAATAGAGCCATAATAGTGGCTTCTAGCACTCAACCAGTTAAACACCAATAAATAATAAATAATAAATTTACTTGTGTCTCACAAAATGGTCTGCAAATAAGCATATTGTCAACAAGCCAGAAAATAAGCAGACTGTCACCTTCAAAGTGAGGTCCCCAGACGGTGAATTTGGTGGTGCTACCCTGCATAGCAGGGTAACATCACTAAATTTACCCTCTGTGAACCTCAATCTGAATCAGGGTCTCAAAACTAAACAGAAAGAGGTACCTAGAGGATAAGTTGGCCCAATGTATGGGATAGCACCATCAAATTCACCCTCTGGGAACCTCATTCTGCAAATGTCTGACTGCTTATTATCAGCCCTGATGGTCAATGACGGGCTCAACTTGCATATTTAAGCCATGAGCTTGTTTGTGCTCACTGTTTGAGAGCTTTCTGATAAATGATAACCAGTCAGGATTATTCTCAGGTCTGCATATACATTTAAGGGTTTGATTTAACTGGATTTGCATTGCGATTTTTGAATCAATTTCAGCTATAGCTAATCAATTTCACATGACAAAAACATATAAATAATAGGAAATGCTAAATCAAAATTTATCCAGGTTAGTATACTGCTTTTCAATTTTTTAAAATTAAATCGACCCCTGTACATTTAGCACATCTCCATTATATTATAACCTATACATGATGTACAATTCACCCTTGGAATGTAGGAATAGACAGTAATAAGCTGAATTTCACAAATATTAACTATCCTTTGACACTCATGGTGACAGATAGCATTTAAAAATATTTCTAGGCATTGGCGAACGAGCCAGAACCTGCATATACTTTCAATAGGGTGTATAGCTACCCAATACCCAAAATTTTTGTGGAAATCAAAATGACATGAAACCTATTCTATTCTACTGTATCTTAACAAATTGCAAGAATCATTACAGTAGAACCTGTCTTGAGAGACCACCCCTTTTGCAAAAGCAAAAGTGGTCTCTCATTACAGGTTTGACGTTTATGCTAGTCAGTGAATGACCAACCAGAGAATATTTGTTGCAGAAATGGAGAACTGATTTTTCAAATTTTTTTTTTTATTGTTGTTTTATTTTAATTCAGTTTTTATACAAGTACAGAGGCATTCTTTAATAAATTATAGATAAAAGTACAAAACTGAAAAACTTCACATTTGGGCCAATGTCTGGGTTACATTTTTATACACCCGTTTATAAAAACGGGACGTATTATGTTATCAGTCTGTCTGTCCATAAGCAATTTGGTTTCCGTTCATTTAAAGTCGAATGCCTTGGCGGATCGACTTCAAACTTTCAGAAGTTATTTTTAGCAATAAAATACAGGTCTTGTTCGATATTGGTGCTTCTCAATCCATCCGCTGCAGAGTTATGGCCCTTTGAAAACACAATTATTTTTATACTGTACCAATGACCCAGACTTAGCTGGTGCTAACTCTAACAAAACCAGGGCCAAACACAAATTTTGCCCCCCAATCCCCAAAATTTGCATCCAAAACCAAAAGAAATCATGTCCTATAGGACCTCCATACTTCGCCCCTACTGCGCATGCGCAGTGTCAAGGACGTTCCGAAATTGGCGCCAATTATCATTCTCTGTTTGGCCCTTCATCAGTCAACATCTCACTGATCTTTGTGCTTGTAAATCTCAGTTTAAAGGATGCCAGACACGTAATTATTGGAGAAATGGTGATTCTAAGGAGGATATAGAAGGAGGAGAGGAAAAAGGAGTGACAAAAAATAATCAGGGCTGTACTTAAAATTTTTTATGAAATTATGTTAAGTTGCCTATTTTTGAGGCATGGGCCTCTTGTTGTCATTCTTGCTAAAAAGTTGCACTGCTTATTCAGTGTTTCCTCTCCCCTGGCCTTCTAAGTCCCCCCTTGCAATTCTCCCATGCTTTTGGCATATTTTTGAGAAAGTTCATTTCTAAAATTCTCTTGGGAGAGTTGCTTGGTTACAGAATGTTTTCTGTTATTTTCCCCATAGTTACGTTTTCACCCATGGGTGTATAAAAACGTTGTGTTCTGCATCTTCCATCTGATGTTCTGCAGATTCTCCCCTGGGAGTCTCTGTCTTGCATCAGATAGAGTGTAATTTTGATGACTGATTTCGGGCCAGTTTTTTCAGTGCCTGGAGTCATGTTTTCTGGTGTTTTACACTGTTTGTTTACATTGGCAACAGCCTTTTTTGAGGGGGGCTGTTTGCCTTTGGTGTAGTTTATCTCACTATAAGATACATTTCTATTATCCGTAAGTGTCGCATTAATTATTTAATATAAATTTAAAATTTTTGACCACACTTAGCCATCGGATCCATCGGGGCTCAACGTTACTTTTCAGAAACTTGGGCTTCGCTGAAAAAATATTTTTCAAAAATTATTTTGATTTGCAATTGTTTTTTCATTATTAATGGATCATGTTATTATGTATCTTTGTGTCAGGGGTTTGTGCGAGTAACTAGGACTTGTTGTTGACTTTTCACAATGAAAGGATATTGTTCAAATTGTAATAGGAAGAAATCTTCCTCTGACTTTCATGATCATTGTATTAATTGTAGTCAGTGTTCTCGCACTAATCCCTGTTCTATATGTCAATATTGGGATGACAAACATTGGAAAAGTGTGTCACGGTATGTTGTTACTGGAGAAAGGGCTATGCCGGCTCTTTCTCCGCAAGGTCACTCTACTCTCTCAGTTTCTATTTCAGAGGAACAAGAACAGGGTGATGTTTCCATGTTATCTTCAGCAAGTGCGCTTCCGTCGTCACAAATGAATACAGAGCTAGCGGCAAAAGTGCTCATGGAGATTAAACAAATGTCGTCCGCTAGCTCGCCCGGTGTAGCGTCCATTCACCGAATGGTTCGGCAGCCGGGTTCGTCCGATGCGGTCCAGGAGGAAATGTTGGGTGATGCGAGCACTATAAACATTCAACGTGCACACCCAGTGACGGCGGATAGTAGGCGAGATCGGAGGAAGCCTTTGAGTCCGGTTCCTAGCTCGTCCAGGTCCAGCCGGGCCGCGAGCGAGAGAGGCCCCTCTCTCGTACAACAACATCTGGGACCAGATGTTGTGGTACAAAATGTGTCGCAAGCGGAGCATACGTCCGTCGCTCGGGACGCTCCGTTGTATAGGCAGTCCGCGGAGACTGCTCAGGCTTCTTCTTCTCGTCAGCGCACACGACCGCACCTTGGCTGCGTGACCGCCGATATCTTACCAGCTTCGCCGATCAGGGATTCTTCGGCGATCAGGTCACATCATCCGGCAGCCAGGGACACGAGGCTGATGGACTCCGGACGTTCGCATAGAAAAAGTATGCGGGAGCCATCAGATGCGGAGCTGCCCTCGGCGAAACAGCGAAAGACTGCGCCTCCGCAGGTCTCGATGCCGGACGTACTTGTGCAGATAGCACAACTTATCCCAGCAGCCGACAGAAACGGTGTCGGATCGGGAATTATCCGACGGCGCTGGGTCTGTACGCTCCGCCGAAGCATCGGGGGCGGACGACCAGGAGCATCATGAGGTCCGACCAGATGGTGAAAGGGATACGGATGATTTGGAGCTATCCCTTTCGGAACGACATAAAGCTGCCGTGGACTTCATCCGGCACTTTCTCCCTCAAGTTGTTCCGTCGGGCCAGACTGCTGCGGTTCCGGACAAGAGGATTATAGCGTCATTGGACTCTGAATTTTTTGAGCGGTTCAGGGACATCGCTCCCGAGTTTCCGTCGCAGTCCAATAATGTTGCAAGAACATTTGATTTATTGAACAACGCTATATTTAAACTTGCTTCCAAAACGGGGGAAAGCAGGTTTCTTGTCCGCCAATACTCTCAACCTGCCTTTCATTAATGCAAGGAATAAATTCGACACGGCAGGACAGGGTATTCCGAGAGTTCCTCTGCGTATGGACGACGAGGCGGAAGACTTAGAGCTATCATTACCATCGTCGGCTTCTATTCCAACCGCGGTGTTGGAAACAGCTATTTCGTCTAACAGAGCCAGTTTAGATGCCTTATCTTACGCAGATCACCTTACTAAGGCGTTATCACTGCGCCTTCAAGGGAAAGAATTTCAGGATATACAATCCTCTTTAAGACTTCTTTCAAGGGCAGTAGCTTATTCCACGTGTAACTCCGCCCTTTCAGTGGCAAACCTGGAGTTGGTTAGACGTGACGCAGCCCTAGCTACATCCACACTCGTGGATACTAAGGTGAAGAACTCTCTCAGAGTCGCTTCGGTCTCCGGAGAACTTCTCTTTGACGGCAAGCTTTCTGCTATTTATGATAAAATTACAAAGAAAGCTTCGGATTCTCTGTTGTTCAAATCTGCTTCTAAGAAGTCGGATACGGCAGACAAGAATAAGACAGGCACTTCTGGGTCTAATGCGCCCAAGAGAGGTTCCTATAGAGGTTCCGGTGCGTCCTCTTGGTCTTATTCGAGAGACCGTCAAGGTAGCGACTCACGTTCGGGACGTCCTTCGGACCGGGACAACCGGTCGGACGCCCCGAGGTCGACGGGACGAGGTGCGGGTCGTGGAGGACATGGTTTCTCCTACCGCAGGCCTCGCAGGTCCAGGAGGTGATGGCTTAAACCTCTATCGCGTACCGGTTGGCGGAAGGTTGTCGAGCTTTTCACAAGAATGGACGTCGATTACGGACGACCCTTGGGTGAGAGGAGTGACTTCGGAAGGTCTAAAGATATCCTTCAAACGAAAGCCTCCATTAACTCGAAGTCCAAAGTGGACTCAACTTCCATCAAATCCGCAGAAAAGAGACGCTCTATTATCAGAGGTGCAGTCTCTTTTAATGAAGAACGCAGTAGAGGTCGTAGAAAACCAGGAGACTCCGGGATTCTACAGCCATCTGTTTCTGGTTCCGAAACCAGACGGCTCGTTCCGTCCAGTCATAGATTTGAGCTGGATAAACAAGCTGATCGTCGCTCCGAAGTTTTATATGGAGACGACTCGGTCGGTCAGAGCGAGTATTCGGGTGAACGATTATGCAACAAGCATAGATCTCAAAGATGCGTACTTTCACGTCATGGTACATCCGACATTCAGAAAGTATCTATGCTTCGCAGTCCTAGGAGTGGTGTATCAATTCCGGGCGATGTGCTTTGGATTGAATCGAGCACCCTGGGCTTTCACTCGGGTAATGAACTCGGTAATGATCTATTTCCGAGCTCATTCGTCTGCGGTAACGTCGGCCTACCTGGACGACATTCTTCAGAGGTACGGCAACGAGTTAACGCTTCAGAACGATGTTCAGAATCTACTTCTATTGCTCCGACGTCTCGGTTTTATAGTAAACGAGGAGAAGTCGGATCTGGTGCCGTCCAAGTCATTCACACATCTGGGAATGAGCTTTGAGACGCACAACAATCTCGTTCGTCTGCCGTTAACCAGAGCGAAATTAGTCAGTTATTACGCTCGCTATTGTCTGCACGCAGACAAAGTCACAGCGAGAGAATTTATGAGACTGATAGGTCTGTGCGGAGCCGCTGCGGATCTCATTCCGATGGGGCGGTTACGCACGCGTCCTCTCCAAATTTTCTTGACTCAGAATTGGAGTGTGAAAATTCATTCGCTCTACATAGACGTTCTCTTGTCAGATCAAGTGAAACAAGAGATTCAGACTTGGGCAAACATTCAGTGGTTAACTCAGGGAGTTCCGCTGCAGTTGCCGGATCCGAGTTTTACCATTATGACGGATGCCAGTCAAACAGGTTGGGGTGCATCATTGATCCCAATGGATTCGAGATGCCAGGGTCTTTGGGATCCGCAATTCCTGGGCAAGCACATAAACATCAAGGAAATGATGTCAATTTGGCTTGCGTTACGTCATTGGATGGACATTATTCACAATGCTCATGTCCAAATCCTATCCGACAATATGATAGTAGTGGCGTATATACGGAATCAGGGAGGCACTCATTCAGTTCCGTTGTTCAATCTAACGGAAAGAATCCTTCTGTTTGCTCTAGAACATCAGGTTCTTCTTTCGGTCCGTCACATACCGGGTCGTCTGAATGTGCTAGCAGACTCCCTTTCACGAAAGGGTCGCTTGTTGCCGTCAGAGTGGACTCTCAACAAACAAGTATTCAATCAGATTTGCTACCAATGGGAACGGCCAATGATAGACTTATTTGCGACACATCTCAACAATCAGTTGCAGACGTATGTGTCTCCGTGTCCGGATTCAAGAGCATTTGCAGTAGACGCTCTGTCGATCCCTTGGGACGGAATGATAGGATATGCGTATCCTCCAGCGCCGTTAATTCAGCAAGTATTGCTAAAGATAAAACAATCTCAATGCAAGATTCTGTTGGTAGCATCTCTGTCTCCACAGAGACCGAGGATAAATCTACTCAGGTGTCTGTTGTGGGACCTACCGCGAAAGCTTCCTCCACGGGAGGATCTTCTTTCGCAGGGGAAATCGCGTCAACTCCATCACAACCCGCAAGGTCTCAACCTTCACGTTTTTCCGTTGTGCGGTCCTTCTTGCATGGCAAGCACTTTACAGGACGAGCAGTGGACGCGATTTCTAACTGTAGGAGGACCTCCTCTTCGCTAAACTATGCGGCTAAGTGGAAGGTTTTTCGTCGTTGGTGTAGGGATCATTCTGTAGATATTTTCGATCCCTCTGTACCAGACATTGCAAACTTTCTAGTATACTTGTTTGACGAAATCAAACTGCAGCCTGTTACTATTAAGGGTTATAGGTCTATGTTATCTGATACCTATACACATCATGATAGTTTACAAATTGGATCTAATGTCTCTTTATCTAAGTTGGTTAGAAACTTCTCGATAAATAGACCCGTTCTTAGGTTAATTCCTAAATGGAATTTAGCTTGGGTTCTTCTTAAATTGAAGGAAAAGCCATTTGAACCTCTTGGGACAGTAGATTTCAAATTCTTATCTTATAAGACAGCTTTTCTCTTAGCTTTCTCTTCTGCTAGAAGAGTCAGTGAGCTTCATGCACTGTCGGTGGATGATTCTCACTATCGTAGTGTCGGGAACACTATCACCTTCACTACTAATGTGGGTTTTTTAGCTAAGAATCAGGCTCCTAATAAATATCCGGAACCTATTGTTATTAAGGCTCTTCCGTCTTCAGACGGGCGTAGGCCTTTACTCTGTCCTGTTAGAGCGTTACGTATCTATAAACAGAGATCTCAGTTTATCAGAAAGGGACGGAAACGTTTCTTTCTGTCTTTGATGCCTAATAGAAGGGACATTTCGGTCCATTCTATTGCTAGATGGATTCAATTAACTATCCGTACTGCTTATGAGAGTTTATCTTCTTCTCAGCAGTCTGTGCTTAAGATTTCCGCTCATGAAGTAAGAGCTCTTGCTACTTCTTGGGCTTATGCTAATAGTATTGCTATTACAGATTTAATGAAGGCTGCTTATTGGTTTCAGCCATCCACATTCACGAATTTTTATCTCAGAAATATTGAGTCCATTTCTGGAGACCTGCATTGTTTAGGTCCGTTATCTGTTGCTCAGAATGTCGTCCACTAAACAGTTGCAACTATAGTTATGCAGGCTTTCTGTTCCGGCAGTGACTCCGTCTGGCTGCCCTCTTCGCTCTGGGCTATTTGACCCAGGGCAAGGGGAAGGGGGGGAGGGTGTTCCCTTAGGTCACCCTCTTTATAGTGAAAAGCAAGGGAATGCCTCCTCCAAAGTCAGTATTTCTGAGTCGCTTCCGGGATGGTTTTAAAGTGTAATATTAATGTTAAAATTCATTCATGTCATATTTTTAAAGTGTAGCTCGGTGTGAAGCATTTGTATATGTCAAGTGTCAAACGGGCTTTAATATACAATACTCGGACACTTTTAAAAGATTATAAAGAGTCTCAATTCTCTGGACTAACTTTATTTATTGGCTTACTTTAAAAATAATTAGTATAAGGGTTATACTGGATGTTAATAGAGAACATGAATGTTATTGTGCTCAATTATAAAGGGTATTGTATCTTTCTAATTTAATATTAAATAAGAAAGATACATGTAAAGCCTAATACTCCTTTTCTCCTTGCCTCTATATTATATAGTTGAGCTTATTGGATTTTCCTCTATGTCCTAGGCCCTCCAGCCTTTTTACTATTCAGCTAAGTCTGGGTCATTGGTACAGTATAAAAATGTTAAAAAATTTATAGTAATTTATATATTTTTTATACTTACCAATGACCTAGACGGGGATGGCCCTCCCAGGAGTTGGGAACTCTTGCCTCCCCGCTGAGTACATAGCGCTGACCAGGCACTGCCAGTAAGAATGATAATTGGCGCCAATTTCGGAACGTCCTTGACACTGCGCATGCGCAGTAGGGGCGAAGTATGGAGGTCCTATAGGACATGATTTCTTTTGGTTTTGGATGCAAATTTTGGGGATTGGTGGGCAAAATTTGTGTTTGGCCCTGGTTTTGTTAGAGTTAGCACCAGCTAAGTCTGGGTCATTGGTAAGTATAAAAAATATATAAATTAGTATAAATTTTTTAACTTTCTAAAAAAATTGGTTTCCCTTCATTTAAAGTAGAATGTGTTGATGGATAGACATCAGACTTTTAGATGTTGTTTTTAGCAATAAAATACAGGTCAAGTTCGATATTGGTGTTTCTCAGTCCATCTGCTGCAGTTATGGCCCTTTGAAAACACAATTTTTGAGAAAAAAAAATTTGTTTCCGTTCATTTAAAACCGAATGCCTTGACGGATTGATACCAAATTTTTCAGATGTTTTTATACGCCCGTTTGAAAAACAGGACATATTATATAAATGGTCTCGCCGCCCATCTGTCCATCCGTCTGTCTGTCCATCTGTGGACACATTTCGTTTCTAGACGATAACTTTACTTGTTATGGTTTGAGCTGAGTTAAATTTGGCTTATGGATTTAGTACAAAATACAGGTTGGGTTTGATTTCCGTCTTTAGCAGCCCATTTTTAGCTTAACTTGACATAGTCAAGATAAGCTATTGCCATCACGCGTGCGGAAGTCTGTTAGTCTGTAAGTCTGTTCACATTTTCCTTTAGCACGAGCTACACCTCGCAGTTCTTGTCTGATTGTCACAAAATTTCATATGCAGGTTTGGGGTTATGTCTAGATGAGAACGTCCCTTTTTGGTCACAATCAGGCTACCGGTATGGCTGCCCGAGCCCAAAACCCGAAAACCATTAGCACAGAATACAGGTCGTATTTATGAAGGGATTTCATTGTAACTTGGTAGGATGCCTCTGTATAATGCCTAGATGAGAACATCCCTTTTTGGGCATGATCTATCAACCGTGATGGCTGCCCAAGCCCGAAACCCAAAAACTTTTAGCACAGTCTGCAGGTCATGTTTAATGTGGAGGGATTTCATTGTAACTTGGTAGGATGACTCCTTATGATGTCTAGATGAGAATTTCCCCATTTGAACATGATCTGCCAACCGTGATGACTGCCCGAGCCCAAAACCCGAAAACCTTTAGCACAGTTTACAGGTCATTTTTATTGCGGAATTTCATTGTAACTTGGTGGGTTGACTTCATATCATGTCTAGATGAGAAAGTCCCCTTTTGGATGTGATTGGTCGACTGTGATGGCTACAGGGGCCCGAAGCCCCAAATCCTTTAGCACAGTCGAGAGGTCATATTTATGAAGGGATTTCATTGTAACTTGGTAGGATGATTCCAAATAATGTCTAGATGAGAACGTCCCATTTTGATCGCGATCATTCAGCCTTGATGGATGCCCGAGCCCAAAAACCTTTAGCATAGGCAAAAGGTCATATTTATGGATGGATTTCATTGTAACATGTTAGGTTGACTCCATATAATGCCTAGATGATGAAATCCCCTTTTGGTCGTGATTGGTCAGCTGTGATGGCTACAAGTGCCTGAAGCCCGAAAACCTTGAGCACAGTCTGCAGGTCATATTTATGAACGGATTTCATTGTAACTTCGTAGGATCACCCCAGATGATACCCAGATGAGATTGTCCCCTTTGGTTGCGTTCATTCAACCATGATGGCTGCCCAAGCCCGACGCCCGAAAACCTTGAGCACAGTCTACAGGTCATATTTATGAAGGGATTTCATTGTAACTTGGTAGGATGACCCCAAATAATGTCTAGAAGAGAATGTCCCATTTTGATAGCGATCATTCAGCCTTGATGGGTGCCCGAGCCCAAAAACCTTTAGCATAGGCAAAAGGTCATATTTATGGAAGGATTTCATTGTAACCTGTTAGGTTGACTCCATATAATGCCTAGATGATGACGTCCCCTTTTGGTCATGATTTGAACATTATCCTTTTCATCAAACACAACACACAAGTTAAGCTACAGTGTCATTGACACTTTCATTTGTAGAGTTATGGCCCACTTATTTATGAGAATTTTGCCCAAGTTCTTGTTTCCAGACGATAACTTTAGTTGTAATCATTTGAGATGAGTTAAATTTGGTGTGTGGATTTAGTACAACAAAATACAGGTTGGGTTTGATTTCCGTGTTAGCGGCCCGTTTTTATTAGCTCAACCTGACAAAGTCAAGCTGAGCTATTGCCATCACTTCTCGTCCATCAGCATACTAACGTACTAACATACTATGTTAGTAGGTACATCCACAGTTTCCTTTGGCACACCTCACAGATCGCATTTATGATCAGATCATTTTGAAACTTGGTATGCTTGTTTGGGGTGACCTCTAGATGGGAGCTATCGATTTTTTTCAATTTCCATCAAAAAATGTTGCCGCGGCCAACATTCTTAGAACTTAGTTTAGTCAGACCACAATATTTCCCTTTGGCACACCCTGCAGGGCACATTTATGATTGGATTGCTTTGAAACCTGGTATACATGTTTAGGGTGACCTCTAGATGGGAGCTATTGATATTTTTATACTGTACCAATGACCCAGACTTAGCTGGTGCTAACTCTAAAATATTAAGGGCCAAACGCAAATTTTAACCCCCAATCCCCAAAATTCGCATCTAAAACCAAAAATTACATGTCCTATATGGTCCTCCATACTTTTACCCCACTGCGCATGCGCAGTGTCAAGGAGGTCTCGAAACTGTCGCCAAAAATCATTCTTTGTTTGGCCCTCAATTCAGATACAACTGACTGATATTTGTGCTTGTAAATCTCAGTTTAAATGATGCCAGACGCATAATTATGAGAGAAATGGTGGATATATGGTGGAAATAGAAGGTGGAGAGGAAAAAACAGTGGAAACAAATGTTCAGGGCTGTAACTTATAATTATTTTACGAAATTATTCATGTTACCTATTTTCGAGGCATGACCTTGTTGTGGTCATTCTTGCTATGAATATTCCATTGTTTAATCAGTGTTTCCTCTCTTCCTTTCCTTTATTCCCCCCTAGCTATTCTCCCATGCTTTTGGCTTATTTTTTGTAATGTTTATTACTAAAATTTCTTGGGAGTTTTTGGCTTGGTAACAGAATTATTTTCTGTTTTTTCCCCAGGTTTACGTCCCAGGGGTGTTTAGGCATTTTGGCCTGCATCTACCATCTGATATTCTGCAGTTCCTTCTCTGGAAGCCTCTGTTTTGTATCAGATAGTGTTTAAATTGGTAACTGATTTTGGGCTTTGTTTGTTTCGGTGCCTGGAGTCATGTTTCTGGTTTGTTGACACTTTTGCTTATGTTGACAACTGTTACTTCTGACAGTGATTACTTGTCTTCTGCTTAATTTAGTTCATAGCTAGATACATTAATATTGTCCATAAGTGTTACATTAATTTTTCAAATCATTAAAAATTTCTGTCCACACTTAGGCTTTTTTGGGATCCTTGGCCTAAGGTTCCCATTGGGAACTTGGGCTCTTCTGAAAATTTTTTCCAAATTTTTTTTTTTTTTTTTAAATTATTTTCTTTTGAAATGTTATAATGAATTATAATATATATGTATATTTATTTCAAGGGTTAGTGCGAGCAATATGACGGTGTATATTTTTTCTGGTTGGAAAAAATATTCTTCATTCGTAATGCGAGGATATCTTCCTCTTATTCACAAGTTCATTGTGTTTCTAATAGTCTATGTAGTCGCATTAATTCTTGCTCTGTGTGTGTTGATTGATATGACATCGTTGGAGATGGGTGTCACGGTATTTTGAGGGGTCCATTATGGTCCTCTCTCCGTAGGGTCACTATATTTTATCATTTTCTTTTTCAGAATTCAGAGTGATGTTTCCGTGATGTCTTCAATAAGTGTGTCTCCGTCGTTTCAATAGTAGGGCTAGCGGGAAGTGCTCAAGGTATTACGACAATTACTGGGAGTTAGCTAGTTCTATCGAAGGCATTGTCGCCGGCTAGTCCGCCCAGTGTCGCATCCATTCACCAGGAAACAATGGTACAGCACCCGGGTTAGTCCGTTGCGGTCCAAGGAAGCAGATTGGGTGATGCGAGCACTATAAAACTTCAGATGTGCACACCCAGCAACGACGGATCCGAGGATAGTACGTAGGAAGCCTATCAGTCCGGTAGCTAGCTCATCCAGGGCCCCTGGACCGCGAGCGTGAGAGGCCCCCTCTCTCTTTTATCAACATCTGTGCCGCGATGTTGTTGTATGTTGTTCGCTTAGTCGGAGCTTACGTCCACTCCTCCTGCTCGGGACGCTCCGTCGCATGACAGTCCGACGTGGCTGCTATATTGGCTTCCTCATCCTTGTCAACACACACGACCGCACCTTGGCTAAGTGACCACAGATTTCCAGGGGACGTTCGCATATTATATAAATGCAGGACTGAACGTCCCTGGTGCTCCTGCTTCGCCGACCAAGGAATACACGTCGACCAGGTCACTCCATCTGCTAGCCAAGGATACAAGACCTTTCCAGTCGGGACGTTCACATATTATATAAATGCAGGAATGAACATCCCGGGAGCTTCCAGCGGATATTTCCCGTAGGACCGCGGCTCCACAGGTCTCATAGGGTAACATGAACTAGGTATTGTTACCGTGAAGTCTTTGTAAGTGTGCTTCCGTTGTCACAGTCAAATGAAGAGCTAGCGGTAAAGTGTCTCATACAAATACGTCAATTGCCTAAGAGGTCCCAAGTAGGATCGACGGCGTTGGCGTCCGCTAGCTCGCCCGGTGTTGCGACCATTCACCGAATGGCTCAGCACCCGGGTTCGTCCGCTGCGGTCCAGGAAGGAGATTTAGGTGATGCGAGCACTATAAAATGCAATGTGCACACCCAGTTACAACGGATACGAGGATGGTACGGAGGAAGCCTATTAGTCCGGTTCCTAGCTCGTCCAGGTCCATCGGGCTGCGAGCGAGAGAGGTTCCTCTCTCGTATTACAACATCTGGGCCCAGATGTTGTGGTACTAAACGTTCCTCACTCGGAGCATACGTCCGCCGTTCGGGATGCTCCCTTATATAAACAGTCCGGAGAGACTGCTCTCTCTGCTTCCTCATCCTCACGGCAACACTCGCGACCACACCTTGGCTACGTGACCTGTGATATTCAACCAACATCGCCGACCAGGGATTCTACGGCGACCATGTCACGCCATCCGGTAGCCAAGGATACGAGGCCTTCATACTCCGGACGTTCACATATTAGATGTATGCAAGAGTGAACGTCCAAGGAGCTTCCAGCGGCTAAATCCTATAAGACCGCAGCTCCACAGGCCTCTGTTACGGACATGCTATCACATCACAGATAGCACAATTATCGCTGCATCCCAGCAACCGACAGTAACTCTTTCGGATCAGGAATTATCCGAGGAAGCTGGGTTGGTACGTTCCGCTGCAGGTTCAGACACGTACGACCAAGAATTGCAAGTGGTCCGACAGGATGGAGAAAGGGATACAGATGAGTTGTATTTTCCCTTTTTGGAACAACATAATTGCCGTAGAGTGCATCCGGCATTGTCATCTGACGTTGTTCCTCCGGACCAAAAAATGCTGCGTTGCCGGATAAGAGACTGATAGCCACTGGACACAGAATTGTTAATCGGTTTAGAGTCATCATCCCTCAGTTTCCGACATAGTCCAGATATGTCTCACGGACATTGATCTGTTGAATGACGTTATATTATTTAACTTGCTACCAAAATGGGCAGGTCAGGTTTCTTATCGGCAATATGTTCTACATCTGCCTTTCATCAATTCAACGAATATTTTGAAACAGAGCATTCTGAGAGTTCTCTGCGTCTAGACGACCAGGGCAGGACCTAGTATTGTTTTTTTACTGTCAATTCCAACCACGATGTTGGAAATAATAATATCGTCTAGCAGGGTCAGCTTAGGCGCATCATCGTGCGCAGATCACCTAACCAGAACGTTATCATTACGTCTCAAAGGGAAAAGAATTCTAGGATGATAATATCCTTAAGAGTTCTTTCAAGGGCCTCACGTAAAACTCCGTCCTTTAGTGACAATATGGAGCTGGTTAGACGTGACGCGGTCCTGGCTACATCCATGCAATGCCATGTAGATAGTAAGGTTAAAAACTCTCTTAGAGTCGCTCCAGTTCTCCGGAGAGTTTTCTCCGATGACAAGCTTTCCGCACTCTTTGATCAGTTAACTAAGAAAGCTTTAGACTCTCTGCTATTAAAATTCGCTTCCATATAGTAGGATTCAGCAGAGAAGAGTAGGACAGGCACTTCTGGGACGAATACGTCCAAGGGAAGTTCCTTTAAGGTTCCTATGCATCCTCTAGATCTTATTCTAGAGACCGTCAGGGTAGCGACTCATAATTACAGTCAGACGTCCCTAGGTCGACGGGGCGAGGTGCGGACCGTGGAGGACATGGCTTCTCCTTCTGCAAGCCTTGCAGGATCAAGAGGTAATGGTTTTAACCTCTATCGTGTACTAGTGAACGGAAGACGGTCGAGTTTCTCAATTATTTGGGAATAGATTACGGGCGTCCTTGGATTCAAGGGGTGATTTTGAAAGGACTATATTGTTCCTCAAACGAAATCCTCTGTCAACTCGGAGTCCAAGATGGACTCAGCTTCCACCAAGTCAGTAGGATAGAGGCTCGCTTCCATCAGAAGTCTAGTCTATTCTGGAATGAACGCGATGGAGATCGTATAAATCCAGGAATTTCCAGGTTTCTACAACCATCCTTTTCTGGTTCCAAAAACCAGACGGCTCGTTCCGTTCACTCATTATTCGGAACTGGATAAACAAGCTGATCGTGGCTCCAAGTTTATATATGGAGTCCACCCGATCGGTCAGAGCGAGTATTCAGGTCTTCGATTGTGCTACATGCATAGATCTTAAGATGCGTACTTTCACGTCATGGTACATCAGGCATCAGAAAGTATCTTCGCTTCCTTATCATAGGAGTCGTATATCAGTTCCGAGCAATATACTTCGGTCTGAATCTACCCCCTAGGTCTTCTCTCGAATAACGGACTTGGTAATGACTCATTTCCGAACTTATTCGTCTGCGATAACGTCGTCCTACCTGGACAACATTCATACAGGTACGGCAATGAGTTAACGCTTCAGAACTATGTGCAGAATTTGCTTCTATTGCTCCGATGTCTCGGGTTTCTTAAGTAAACGAGGAGAAGTCGGATCTGGTATCATCCAAGTCGTTCAACCACCGGGGGATGAGCTTTGTAATGCACAACTTTTTCGTTCGTCTGCCGTTACTCAGAACGAAATTATTCAGTTGTTGTACTCTCCATTGTCTTTGCTCAGACAAGTCTCAGCTAGAGATCTTATGAGACTGATACGTTTAGGCGGGACTGCCGCGATTTTATTCCAATGCAGCGGTTACGCATTGGTCCTCTCCAAATTTCTTTAATTCAGTATTGGAGGGTGAAGATTCTTTTGCTCGATACGGACATCGTCTTGTCTAATCAAGTGAATAAGAGATTCAGACTTGGGAAAGTTTTCTGGGCTTAACTCAGGTAGTTCCACTGCAACTGCCGGATCCGAGTTTTACAGTCTTGACGGATGCCAGTAAACAGGTTGGGTCGTTTTCATTGAGCCCAATGGATTGAAGTGCCAGGGTCTTTTGACTCCGTAGTTCCTTATCAGCACTCAAACATCAATTAAGATGTCATTTTGGCTTGCGCTACTTTATTGGATAACGTAATTCAGAATGTTCATATGCTAATTCTGTCCGTTAATTCGATGGTATTAGCGTATTTTCGGAATTTTCGAGGCACTCATTCCATCCTGTTATTCATGTTAACGGAATGTATCTTTCGGTTGCTACTAGAACATCAAGTTCTCCTATCAGTCCGTCATATTCCGGGTCGTCCGAACGTATTAGCGGACTCCCTTCACGGAGGGGCCGTTTGTTGCCAACAAAATCGGTTTTCAACAAACGAGTTTTCAATCAGATTGCTACCATGGCGAGCAGCCAATGATCTATTATTCGCGACGCATCTCAACAATTAGTTGCAGACGTATGTGTCATTATGTTTGGATCTTCGAGCGTTTGCAATAAACGCTCTAGAGATCTTGTTAGACGGAATAATAAGATATGCATATCTTACAGTGTTGTTGATTCAACAGATTTTGCTCTAGTGTAATTATTTCAATGCAAATTCTGTTGGTAGCTTCTCTAGCTCCACAAGACTGTGGACTATTTACTCAGGCGTCTGTTGTGGGACATGCCGTGGAAGCTTCCTCCACATTTCGGTCCATTCTATGGTCAGATGGATTCAATCTCCTGTCAGTTCTGCTTATGATTATTTCTTCATTCAGCAGTCTGTGTTTTAGTTTAAGCTCATGAAGTAAGAGTTCTTCTACTTCATGGGCTTAAGCTATTAATATGGTGATTACAGATTTAATGAGGGCTGCATATTAGTGTTAGCCCTCCATTTTCACGATTTTGTATCTGAGAATATTGAGTTCTTTTCTACAGATATCTACATTGTTTAGGTCTGTTATTTTTTACTCTGAAGGTCGTCTACTAAATAGTGGCAACTATTTGTGTATAGGCTTTCGGTTCCAGCAGTGACTCTGTCCTGCTGCCCACTTTGCTCTGGAGTATTTGATCCAGGGAAAGGGGGGGGGGTGTTCCCTTAGGTCACCTGCTTTATAGTGTAAAGCAAGGGAATACCTCCCTTGGACTTTGTAATTCCGTGTCGGTTCCGAGATAATTTTAGGGTTAAGCCTATGTTTACTCATCTGTGTAATATTTTTTAGTGTTAATTGGTGTGAAGCATTCGTATATATCACGTGATTAATTGAGCGTTAATATACAATCCTTGAACACTTTTAAATGAGTATATAGAGTCTCATTTCTCTAGACTCCCGCATTAGTTGGCCTTCCTTAAAAAATATTAGTATAAAGGGTTATACTAGATGTTTATTGACATCATTGATGTTATTGTGCTCAATTACAGAATAGTATTGTGTCTTTCTTTTTTGTTACAAATAAGAAAGATACATGTAAGACTATCTCTCCTTTTCTCTTTAAGGGGATTGGTCTGTTACAGGTAATTGAGTCTATTGGATTTTCCTTATGTCCTAGGCCCTCCAACCTTTTTTCTATTCAGCTAAGTCTGGGTCATTGGTACAGTATAAAAATGTTAAAAAATTTATAGTAATTTATATATTTTTTATACTTACCAATGACCCAGACGGGGATGGCCCTCCCATGAGTTGGGAACTCATTCCTCCCCGCTGAGTACATAACGCTTACCAGGCACTGGTTGTAAGAATGATTTTTGGCGGCAGTTTCGAGACCTCCTTGACACTGCGCATGAGCAGTAGGGTAAAAGTATGGAGGACCATATAGGACATGTAATTTTCGGTTTTAGATGCAAATTTTGGGGATTGGGGGGTAAAATTTGCGTTTGGCCCTTAATATTTTAGAGTTAGCACCAGCTAAGTCTGGGTCATTGGTAAGTATAAAAAATATATAAATTACTATAAATTTTTTAACTTTCTTCAATTTCCGTCAAAAAATGTTGCCACGGCCAACGTTCGTAGAACTTAGTTTAGTCAGACCTCAATATTTCCCTTTGGCACACCCTACAGGGCACATTTATAATCGGATTGCTTTGAAATCTGGTATGCTTGTTTGGGGAGACCTCTAGATGGGAGCTATCGATTTTCTTCAATTTCCGTCAAAAAATGTTGCTGTGGCCAACGTTCTTAGAACTTAGCTTAGTCAGAAGACCTCACTATTTCCCTTTGGCACACCCTACAGGGCACATTTATGATCGGATTGCTTTGAAACCTGGCATGCTTTTTTGGGGTGACCTCTTGATGGCAGCTATCGATTTTCTTCAATTTCCATCAAAAAATGTTGAAACGGCCAACGTTCTTAGAACTTAGTTCAGTCAAACCATAATATTTCCATTTGGCACACCCTACAGGGCACATTTATGATTGGATTGCTTTGAAACCTGGTATGCTTGTTTAGGGTGACCTCCAGATGAGAGCTATCGATTTTCTTCAATTTCCGTCAAAAAATGTTGCCACGGCCAACGTTCTTAAAACTTAGTTTAGTCAGACCACAATATTTCCCTTTGGCACACCCTACAGGACACATTTATAATTGGATTGCTTTGAAACCTGGTGTGCTTGTTTGGGGTGACCTCTAGATGGGAGCTATCGATTTTTTTTCATTTCCGTCAAAAAATGTTGCCGCGGCCAATGTTCTTAGAACTTAGTTTAGTCAGAAGACCTCAATATTTCCCTTTGGCACACCCTACAGGGCACATTTATGATCAGATTGCTTTGAAACCTGGCATGCTTGTTTGCGGTGACCTCTAGATGGGAGCTATCGATTTTCTTCAATTTCCGTCAAAAAATTTTGCCACGGCCAATGTTCTTAGAACTTAGTTCAAACCACATATTTCCCTTTGGCACACCCTACAGGGCACATTTATAATTGGATTGCTTTGAAACCTGGTATGCTTGTTTAGGGCGACTTCCAGATGGGAGCTATCGATTTTCTTCAATTTCCGTCAAAAAATGTTGCCACGGCCAACGTTCTTAGAACTTAGTTTAGTCAGACCACAATATTTCCCTTTGGCACACCCTACAGGACACATTTATGATTGGATTGCTTTGAAACCTGGTTTGCTTGTTTGGTGTCACCTCTAGATGGGAGTTATCGATTTTCTTCAATTTCTGTCAAAAAATGTTGCCGATGCCAACGTTCTTAGAACTTAGTTTAGTCATACTTTACCTGTACATTTGTTACAGGTTACGGTCAGTATTTATGTACAGACCTTTACAACACTTTACATGTACCTTTGTTATCAGGTCATTGCCTAGATGTGTGTCATTGCTGTGTCACATACAATACATGTACATGTCTAACACAAGTTGAGCTACAGTGTCATTGACACTTTCATTTACCTATGTTCTCACTCTCTTGGGCAGAACTCAGTCAAAAGTTCTTACATTTCAATAATATTTGGTATGGTTCACCACCTAGTCTCCTTGCTGTACAAACTGAGGGACATTACCCTCAAAATACATGTCAAGCTGTATTTTTAGTTTGTGTATCCCCCATTACATGAGATACAGCACTTGGCACTGTCAACAGTGCAATGGAACCCTGTTAATTGAATAGCCACTTTGCCAATGAAAATTATTCAATTAATATGAGTATTCAGTTAACAGATTTTGGTCACTTTCCTGTATTCTAGAGATAAACTGTGCATTTATTCTATTATATCTTGTTTGACAGAGCTCATAGAACTCAGACAAAAACATATAATAGATTAGTTGTCTGTATTGGATGTACTGAGGCCAAATATGTCTATAAACATAGGGAATTTGGTGATTATCACTGATTATCAAGGAAATTTTTCGACATATTACAAAATTTTCATTCAATTAACAGGAGTCTACTCTATTACCAAAATGCTATTAAAAGGTCTAAATTGTACTTGACAACCAAAAAAAAAACGGGCGAATTTTGCCACGCCTCAGCGGTGGTCTTGTTGAACTATTGATTTCTATGCACATTGCATTTATCTTAACTGGCTGAGTTACAACAATGAGGGTACCAGAACAAAAGCCATCTTCAGTCAAACACAAATATTTTGTTTGTCCAAATTTGTTTTATTACAAATTATTGTAGAGTGCCAACAGGCACTCTCCAATAATTTTTAATAAAACAAATTTTGAATAACAAATTCAGACCACCAAAAAAAATCTACCCCACAACCTGTTTATTGATTTTAATACTCTGAAATTACCAAAAATTGATTTTCCGGTCTCTCAAAACAGGTGAAAAACTGAGTTTTTGCGACACTTTTGTGGTCTCTCAAGACAGGTCATCTCTCATGACAAGTCCATTGTAGAGTGAAACCAATTGGTACATGGCCACAGTGGTCTTTCAAGACAGGTGGTCTCTCACGACAGTGGTCTCTCCAGACCGGTTTTACTGTATGAGAATCTTTATCTGATTCTTGCTAGAGATGGGCAATATACCCAAAAAACCGAACAGATACCAATATCATGGGGATACCGAAAAACTGAACCGAACCAATCGTTGAATACCGAAACCGTCTAAATTTTCAAATTTTCCGACATTCGCTATTTATTAGTCCCTGTTAAGGCTTGATAACAGCTGAAAGGTTCATTATCCTGACAGAAGTGACTGATTTTCTTTTTAACCCTTAATGGGCTGGGCAACTGTCCTGAATTCCCACTAAACTACAACCTTTACATGTCCAGTTGCTAGGCAGTGATTTCTCGCCAAGTCTTAGTTGCCTGTTCAAGTAGCCAAGACCTGCCAAGAAATGACTGCACAGGTGATTTGTCCATTGTCAGCAGGACCTCCTAAAGATGGCATAGTCAGGGCACATGGTCTGAGATTGCAAAAACCTGAAATAGGTCTTTAAACATTAAGGTGTGTTTACAACAAGTCACAAAATTACTGTAAATATTTGTGGTTGTGAAAGAATGCCACTATTTTTGGCAGTGGCATTTTCGAGTTGTGGTAGAATGATACTTCAACAACTTATACTGTTTTTCCTGATGTGAATTCCTCTTTTGTACTATCAGCAAATCTCAGTCAAGTCAGATACTGAGTATCAAACTGATATCGAGGCATACCCTGAACCCTTTACCCAACGCAGATGATATCAAAATTCATTATTTTAAATATAAATTCAAACAGTTTCAACAAAACCATATTGTGTGACCCCCTCATTGGAACGAGCTCGGTGAGCTCGTTCCAAAAAGGGGTCACATGATATGGCTTTGTTGAAATTTTTCAAAAAATAATGTTTTTTCAGCTGCTGAATTTGCATATTATATTGTAATTCTTGCAAAATTCAGTCCCTGAATATTGTTTCATGCACCTGCACAGAAATTTTTGATGATTGTTATAGTAATGGTACACTACTCTGTTATGTTTGAAACTCTGTGATGGGTACCATATTTGGGATAATTTTAGAGCGAAGTAGATAAATATGTTGGGCTGCACGGTATATCGATAAACCGATATAAAAAACGGTATTCAAACCAATATCGATTGAATACCGGTGTAATTACACAAATATCGGTTTATCGTCATTATTTATTTCCCCACAATTTAATTTTCGAGATGACTTCAGTTTTTTAACTGTAGCCCCAAATGAATAATAGTGTCCCTTTACCCAAGCAATCGTCTACATGCATCCACGTAATATACAAATTCCCCAGTTGAAAAAAATATTTTTTAAAATTTCAACAAAACTAGATCATGTGACCTCTTATTGGAACGAGCTCGTTGAGCTCATTCCAGTGAGGGGTCACATGATATTGTTTTGAAAAAGTTTTGAGGGGAAAATCTGATAAACTGATTTTTAAAATAATAAATTTTGATATCGTCTGCGTTGGGTAAATGTTTTTCGAACCGCATTACCAAGGCATGCTGATTCGTTCCGACTACCTATGTTCATATATCTGAGCAGTTTTCGATCTACCGGTATACCGCGGTATGTTTTTGAATACCGATACCAGTGTGCCACGATATCTTCCCCCCTGGATATCTTCCCCCCCTAGGGGAAGATATCCTAGGTTATCTTCCCCCTCACCCTGTATATCTTCCCCCCCACCTCAAAAATAAAATATGAAAAGAACTGAACAAAAAGATAAAGATAAGAACATTTATTTATGGAATTTTCATTGAAATTAACACAAAAATTGCGGATTGTGTTGCGGATGTGTGTTATGAATACTAGATTAGTTGTCAATAAAGTCAATACGGTTCTTGACTTTCTAGAAGACAATAATGTATCTGTGCTACTGTTAACAGAAACGTGGTTGGTGAAAAAGATTCATTTACGGTCAATAGACCATAGACTATTTCACACCCCCAGAGAAATTCGCAAAGGTGGAGGAGTTGGGATTCTTGTTAAGAACAGTTTTCAAGTCAAGCCTTGTCGTTTAAAATCCTTTGACACTTTTGAGACAACAAGCATTTTTCTAACTGTTAAATCACTGGTTATACACTTTGTGGTTGTTTACCGACCACCAGTTTCCCCAAAGAAAAATGTAACTGTAACTTGAGTTTTTAAGTGAATTTGCAGACTAGGAACTCTTACCACAACACCCAGAGAATTAATTATTGCAGGTGACTTCAACTTCCACGTTGACGACACCACAAATACCACTGCCATGAACTTCGTCGATCTTTTGAATTCCATGAATCTGACCCAACATGTCTGTAATGCTACTCACAAAGGCGGGCATACACTCGATTTAGTAATTACTAGGTGTGACGACTCGGGTCTTATCCATGGTACAGAGTTGACTGACTTCGCAATTTCGGATCATTTCCCTGTCATTTGTGATCTCAATCTGCCGACTCAATTACCAGTGAGACGGAAAATCTCTTACCGCAAATTTTGTGGTATCGACGTCCCCAGATTCGCGACTTCGATTAATTTTCAATCAGCGACATGTCACGAGATTGCGAGTCCGTCGATGAGCTTCTAGATGACTTTTAAAAGGTCATCCTGGAGCAGCTTGACAGACACGCGCCATTACGTTCCAAGTCTATTGTCATGCGACCCAATACTCAACGATTCACGGACGAGATACGCGCAGCTAAAATTTTGAGGCGGAAACTGGAGAAACAATGGCGACAGACGAGATTGTGCATACACAGGGAAATGTTTCTTAATCAACGCAATCTTGTCAATAATCTTGTACTATCGGCAAAACAAAACTTTATTAAGGGCCTCATTGCTGATAATCGGCCACCTGCACTATCTACAGTTTTACATATGTTCTTGCATCGCAAAAAGCAGTCTGTTCTCCCAGATCATTCCTCGGATGCAACCCTCGCCAATACCTTTTTAGTTTATTTTGCCGATAAGATCAAGACTATAAGAAAATCATTCAGTATCAAAGACAACCTGAATAGGCTCCATTTAAATGTGTGTAATCGCGGTCAGTCTGCCATTTTGGAGAGGTTTGATGTTGTAGATGCCTTAGGGGTAATACGTATTATAAAGCAGGTGCCATCCAAACAGTGCTGTCTTGACCTCATACCAACCTGGTTGTTAAAGTCCTGTCTTTCTGACCTTATATCACCCATAGTGAATATTGTTAATGCATCACTTCAGTCTGGTGTTTTTCCAGATAACATGAAACATGCTGTAGTCACTCCTCTACGTAAGAAAGCATCACTCGATCCTGAAATTCTGAAAAACTACTGCCCCGTCTCTAACCTGTCATTTTTATCAAAGGTTGTGGAGAGGGTGGTGGCTTCTCAGTTGAACTCACATTTATCCAAACATGGCCTTGCGGAAGTATATCAGTCTGCCTACAAACCGAACCATCGCACCAAAACTGCATTGCTTCGCGTTCAAAATGACTTACTGTTATCCATGGATGAGGGTAATGTTTCTTGCCTAGTTTTACTGGATCTCAGTGCAGCATTCGATACTGTTGACCACTCGGTCCTAATACACAGACTGGAACATAGGATAGGAATTACCGGAAAAGCTCTTGATTGGTTTAAATCCTACTTAACGAACAGAATGCAGAGTGTTTGTATCAATGGCCAAATGTCTGGAAAATTTGTCATTCCGTACGGTGTACCCCAGGGTTCGGTATTGGGGCCGATCTTGTATCTGATTTATGTTCTTCCTTTGGGGGATATCATTCGCCGCCATAATCTTAAGTGCCATTTCTATGCTGATGATACTCAGTTATATATTCGTTTCACACACGACACTGAAAAACTTGTCCGAGGGGTTATTGAAGCATGTATTATGGAGATAAGACTTTGGATGTCTAGTAATTTTCTCAAGCTCAACGACGAGAAGACTGAGGTTATCTACGTCGGAACGCCTAAACAGCTGTATAAGTCCCCGTGTTGCAGCATCCGTATTGGTGAAGCTGAGGTGTCTCCTGCATCCGAAGTCCGAAACCTGGGCTGTCTCTTTGACAATAGCCTCACTTTTGACACACACGTTACCCAGATCTGTCGTTCATCTTTCTTTCACCTTCGAAATATTGGTAAAATACGATGTCTTATTGATCAGCAGATGTCGGAATAACTTGTTCATGCATTTGTTACCACTCGACTGGATTATTGCAACTCTTTGCTCTGTGGGGCTAAGCAACATAACATTGACAAGCGCCAGCGGGTACAGAATTGCGTGGCTCGTCTCATTACGAAAACAGCAAAGTCATCGCATATCACACCCATTCTCATTGGTTTGCACTGGCTTCCAGTCCAACAAAGAATTGAATTTAAAGTACTGTTGCTGGTCTACAAGTGCCTGAATGGGTTGGCCCCGACATACCTAGCTGATTTAGTCGAATACTACCGACCACCCAGAACAGTTAGATCCTCCAGCATGTTGAATCTCAAACAACCCAGTAGCAAGTTGCGAACAGCGGGTGACAGGGCATTTTCAGTCTGTGGGCCTAAACTCTGGAATAGACTTCCTCATGATATCAGACAGGCCAGTTCCTTGCCCGGTTTTAAATCAAAACTAAAGACATTTTTATTCAGACAGGCTTTTACTAACATGTTTTAACCTTTTTCATATGATTTTACCATTTGTGTGATGTACAGCCAAAGAGCATTTTTTTAAATGGAATTTTAGGCTTAATAAATTATTATTATTATTAAAAAGTGGTTCAGCTCTTTAATATATACATGACCAGTGAATAGAAAATAGGCAATCTCAGAAGCAACTATTTCACAAATATCAATAGGTTTTTTACTCTGTGGGGCCAACCATAACAAAGTCCAAACAATGGCTGCAAAAGGTTCTATGAATGTCTGTTAGAAGTTTGACATGAGTGTGGGGAAGATATCCAGGCCTGGTTATCTTCCCCCCACCCATGTCAAAAAATACACAACAAATTAAAAACAGTTTTTAGTTGGCTTATACCATTGAATAATGACAGTGAATTGAAAATAGGCAATCTCAGAACCTTTCCAGCAATTTGGGGGACTTTTCCAAACACATTGATGGGGTTGGGTAGATGTCCAGCCTGCATATCTTCCGCCTCACCCGTTCAAAAAACATAGCTACTATCTCAAAAATATCAATAGGTTTTTTACACCGTGGGGCCAACCATAACAAAGTCCAAACACAATGGCTGCAAAAGGTTCTATGAATGTCTATTGGGAGTTTGACATGGGTGGGTGGAGGGGGGGGGGGGGAAGATATCCAGGCCTGGTTATCTTCCCCCCCCCCCCCACCCATGTCCAAAAATATACAACAAATTAAAAACAGTTTCTACTTGGCTTATAGCATTGAATAATGACCAGTGAATTGAAAATAGGCAATATTTTGAAAATAGTAGCTATATTTTTTGGACGGGTGAGGCGGAAGATATGCAGGTTGGACATCTCCTTCACCCCATCCACGTGTTCAGAAAAGTCACCAAAATTGCTGGAAAGGTTCTAAGATTGCCTATTTTCAATTCACTGGTCATTATACAATGGTATAAGCCAAGTTGAAACTGTTTTTAATTTCTTCTATATTTTTTGACATGGGTGGGGGGAAGATAACCAGGCCTGGATATCTTCAGCCCCCCCACCCATGTCAAACTCCCAGTAGACATTCATAGAACCTTTTGCAGCCATTGTTTGGACTTTGTTATGATTGGCCCCACAGTGTTAAAAAAACCTATTGTCATTAAATACAGTAGTACTACTATTTTCTGTTTTCAAATATTTATTACATTTGAAAGGATTAACCCTTTACCCAATGCACACGATGTTAAAATTAAAAAAAAAAATCATATATGGACCCTCATTGGAATAAGCTAGACAATGTAGTTCGAATGAGAGATCACATGATATGGTTTTGCTGAACTTTTTAGAAAAACAATTTTTACCAACTGTTCAGTTTGTAAATTATGCAGGCAAATGGAGCTGATTCACTAGGTAAAGTGTTAATTTGTTACTTATTGAGAAATTTCACCTCACATTATAAATTATTGTGATGAATTGACAGTAACATGGTCTGAGGTTTGCAGAATGGAGTTTCAGGCCTGGACATAAGCAGTCTGTCATTTGCAGAATGAGGTCCCCAGAGGGTGAGTTTGCTGATGCTATCTCACACAGTGTACCAATTTATCCTCTGGGTATCTCTTTCCTTTTAGACCTGAGACCTTGATTCAGATTGAGGTTCACAGAGGGTAAATTTAGTGACAGCAGGGTAGCATCACCAAATTCGCCCTCTGGGAACCTCATTCTGCAGATGACAGTCTGCTTATTTCCAGGCTTGGAGTTTACCGGTATGTTCAACCGAAACACGAAGCATCGGGGTTGAACATACGATCCAAGCCACAAACCTCAGACCAAGTTACTGTGAGCTCATCACAATAAAGTATATGTTCCAAAAAGACACTACCCATAGCCCAAAACCTACATTGTGAAACACGAGAGGCTTATTTACTAAACTTGTGATCGTTAAAAGTTTCCTTCTGCAAGGCAACTTTTTAACGATCACAGGTTTAGTAAATAAACCTTTTGTGTACCCACGACAACACTGGATTAATAATTAATAAATCAGATAAACTCATTCCATCTTTGTTCACATCATAAATCGATTTGTAAATTAAACAACACTTTATCTGGAACACTGACTGCTGCATGTGTGAAAAATCCAGAAAAATGAAGTGGCTTGCTTGTCACTCCATTAATGAAGTAATTACGAAATAGGCAAGGTGATTTTAAATATTTCATTTGGTGATGTCAGATGGTAACATTTGCTACTGGAGCCATAAAAATAAAAGAAACTACGCCAAATCTCATTCAATCAGAGGGTGAGGATTTTACTCCTATTGGAACATTGGGTGATGACAAATGCTTGTTTATCGTGTAAATTTGTTTTTTTATTTTAGCATTCCAATCTTGTTTCTGAAATTTGATTTTAATATTTTGTAGGGTAAAGCAGTGTTTTACACAATATCAGTAGCTTACATTCTGATGCTTGTATTACTGAAGCGGTTAACAAATTTATCAAGTATAATTATTAGTGGTAAGTTTTAAGTAAAATGAAAACCTAGTATTTAGGCCCCACAAAATAGAGCTTCTGTTTCTCAGGCCATTATTTGTAAAATTGCATGTGGGCAAGCGGTATTTTATTTTTGTAATTATTTCTTTGCCATCAAAAGTTCATGTTATTATGTCTCCCCTTCCCAGAAGGGAGACATATTGTTTTAGTGCATATTCTTCTTCTTCTTCTTCTTCTTCTCATACAAACTTTGTCCGGGGCATAACTTTTTTGTCTTTTGATCTAGACCTTAGATATTTGGCATGTGGATGTATCACCATGAGCCGGTGTGTTGTGTACCATAGTGACCTTCATGTGACCTTGACCTTTGACCTGAAGGTCAGATTTATGTGCTTTTTATTTTTAAGGAAAACTTTGTCCAGGGCATAACCTTTTTGTCTTTTTACCTAGACCTTAGATATTTGGCATGTGGATGTATCACCATGAGCTGGTGTGTCACGTACCATAGTGACCTTCATGTGACCTTGACCTTTGACCTGAATGTCAGATTTATGTGGTTTTTTAAGGGAAACTTCATCTGGACCAGAACTTTTTTCTCTTTTGACCTAGTTTCTCTTTTGAGCTAGACCTTAGATATTTGGTATGATTGTCAATATTAGTCATGTATATATAATTTGCAGTGCATTAAATAGAAAGGAAGGGGAGACATATGTTTTAGTGTGCTAAAACAGTTTCTAGTTGGTTTATGTTTTAGGCCTCATAATCTACAGAATAGCATGAGTGGTGGTGTATTTCATCCCTTGAGAGCAAGAAGTCTTTGCAATGCTAAAGCATTGCAAAGCCTTCTTGTACCCGAGGGACAAATTTATCAATTTTTTAACTTGGGTAAAATATCAGACATGAACCATTTAATTTTTATTTTTTTAAGTTTACATCGGTTATAAAAAGTGAGCATGCAGCAGCCAAAAGAACCATGCAGGGTGGGGGGAGAGGTGTGTGGCCTGAGAAACAGATTTTTAATTGGTTTAGGCCGTAATAGAGCGTGTTTGATGAATCTCTGAGTTTCTAACATGTTGTTAACTCTTATTCTGATTAGCCAATTTGTTGCAAATCCTAAATATTTTTATACTGTACCAATGACCCAGACTTAGCTGGTGCTAACTCTAAAAAATCCAGGGGCAAACACAAATTTTGCCCCCCAATCCCCAAAATTTGCATCCAAAACAAAAAGAAATCATGTCCTAAAGGACCTCCATACTACGCCTCTACTGCGCATGCGCAGTGACGCAGTCGTCCCGAAATTGGCGCCAATTATCATTCTCTGTTTGGCCCTTCATCAGTCAACATCTCACTGATCTTTGTGCTTGTAAATCTCAGTTTAAAGGATGCCAGACACGTAATTTTTGGAGAAAATGTGATTCTAAGGAGGATAGAAGGAGGAGAGGAAAAAGAAGTGGCAAAAAATAATCAGGGCTGTACTTAAAATTTTTTGATGAAATTATGTTAAGTTGCCTATTTTCGAGGCATGGGCCTCTTGTTGTCATTCTTGCTAATTGTTGCACTGCTTATTCAGTGTTTCCTCTCCCCTAGCCTTCTAAAGTCCCCCCTGGCAATTCTCCCATGCTTTTGGCATATTTTTGAGAAATTTCATTTCTAAAATTTCCTGGGAGAGTTGCTTGGTTACAGAATGTTTTCTGTTATTTTCCCCATAGTTACGTTTTCACCCATGGGTGTATAACGTTTGTGTTCTGCATCTTCCATCTGATGTTCTACAGATTCTCCCCTGGGAGTCTCTGTTTTGCATCAGATAGAGTGTAATTGATGACTGATTCCGGGCCAGTTTTTTCAGTGCCTGGAGTCATGTTTTCTAGTG
This sequence comes from Pictodentalium vernedei, assembly GCA_031216915.1. Lineage (NCBI taxonomy): Eukaryota > Metazoa > Mollusca > Scaphopoda > Dentaliida > Dentaliidae > Pictodentalium > Pictodentalium vernedei. Next base: position 435,559,550 of record CM062292.1, read on the forward strand.
TGTTTACACTGTTTGTTTTCATTGGCAACAGCCTTTTTTGAGGGGGGCTGTTTGCCTTTGTGGTAGTTTATCTCATTATAAGATACATTTATATTATCCAAAAGTGTCTCATTAATTATTTTATATAAATTTAAAATTTTTGACCACACTTTGCCATTGGATCCATCGGGGCTCAACGTTACTTTTCAGCAACTTGGGCTTCTCTGAAAAAATATTTTTTCAAAATTATTTTGTTTTGCAATTGTTTTTTCATTTATTAATGGATCATGTTATTATGTATCTTTGTGTCAGGGGTTTTTGCGAGTAACTAGGACTTATTGTTGTTCTTTCACAATGAAGGGACGTTGTTCAAATTGTAATAGGAAGAAATCTTCCGCTGACTTTCATGATCATTGTATTAATTGTAGTCAGTGTTCTCGCATTAATCCCTGTCCTATATGTGAACATTGGGATGAGAAACATTGGAAACGTGTGTCACGATATGTTGTTTCTGGAGAAAGAGCGATGCCGGCTCTTTCTCCGCAAGGTCACTCTACTCTCTCAGTTTCTATTTCAGAGGAACCAGAACAGGGTGATGTTTCCATGTTATCTTCTTCAAGTGTGCGTCCGTCGTCACAAATGAATTCAGAGCTAGCGGCAAAAGTGCTCATGGAGATTAGACAAATGTCGTCCGCTAGCTCGCCCGGTGTAGCGTCCATTCACCGAATGGTTCGGCAGCCCGGTTCGTCCGATGCGGTCCAAGAGGAAATTTTGGGTGATGCGAGCACTATAAACATAATAGATGCACACCCAGTGACGGCGGATAGTAAGCGAGAACGGAGGAAGCCTTTTAGTCCGGTTCCTAGCTCGTCCAGGTCCAGCCGGGCCGCGAGCGAGAGAGGTCCCTCTCTCGTACAACAACATCTGGGACCAGATGTTGTGGTACAAAATGTGTCTTTAGCGGAGCATACGTCCGTCGCTCGGGACGCTCCGTTGTATAAGCAGTCCACAGAGACTGTTAAGGCTTCCTCTTCTCGTCAGCGCACACGACCGCACCTTGGCTGCGTGACCGCCGATATATTACCAGCTTCGCCGATGAAGGATTCTTCGGCGACCAGGTCACACCATCCGGCAGCCAGGGATTCGAGACCGATGGACTCCGGACGTTCGCATAGGAAAAGTATGCGGGAGCCATCTGATGCGGAGCTGCCCTCGGCGAAGCAGCGAAAGACTGCGCCTCCGCAGGTCTCGACGTCGGACATTCTTGTGCAGATAGCACAGCTTATCCCAGCAGCCGACAGAAACGGTGTCGGATCGAGAATTATCCGACGGCGCTGGGTCGGTACGCTCCGCCGAAGCATCGGGGGCGGACGACCGGGAACATTGTGAGGTCCGACCGGATGGTGAAAGGGATACGGATGACTTGGAGCTATCCCTTTCGGAACAACATAAAGCTGCCGTGGACTTCATCCGGCACTTTCTCCCTCAAGTTGTTCCGTCGGGCCAGACTGCTGCGCTTCCGGACAAGAGAATTATAGCGTCATTGGACTCTGAATTTTTTGAGCGGTTCAGGGACATCGCTCCCGAATTTCCGTCGCAGTCCAATAATGTTGCTAGAACATTTGAATTATTGAACGACGCTATATTTAAACTTGCTTCCAGGACGGGGAAAGCAGGTTTCTTGTCCGCTAATACTCTCAACCTGCCTTTCATTAATGCAAGGAATAAATTCGATATTGCAGGACAGGGTATACCGAGAGTTCCTCTGCGTATGGACGACGAGACTTAGAGCTATCATTACCGTCGTCAGCTTCTATTCCAACCGCGGTGTTGGAAACAGCTATTGCGTCTAACAGAGCCAATTTAGATGCCTTATCTTACGCAGATCACCTTACTAAGGCGTTATCACTGCGCCTTCAAGGGGAAGAGTTTCAGGATATACAATCCTCTTTAAGACTTCTTTCAAGGGCAGTAGCTTATTCCACGTGTAACTCCGCCCTTTCAGTGGCAAATCTGGAGTTGGTTAGACGTGACGCAGCCCTAGCTACATCCACACTAGTGGATTCTAAGGTGAAGAACTCTCTTAGAGTCGCTTCGGTCTCAGGAGAACTTCTCTTTGACGGCAAGCTTTCCGCTATTTATGATAAAATTAAAAAGAAAGCTAATGATTCTCTGTTGTTCAGATCGGCTCCTAAAAAGTCGGATACAGCAGACACGAATAAGACAGGCACTTCTGGGTCTAATGCGCCCAAGAGAGGTTCCTATAGAGGTTCCGGTACGTCCTCTTGGTCTTATTCGAGAGACCGTCAGGATAGCGACTCTCGTTCGGGACGTCCTTCAGGCCGGGACAATCGGTCGGACGCCCCGAGGTCGACGAGGCGAGGTGCGGGTCGTGGAAGACGTGGTTTCTCCTACCGCAGGCCTCGCAGGTCCAGGAGGTGATGGCTTAAACCTCTATCGCGTTCCGGTTGGCGGAAGGTTGTCGAGTTTTTCACAAGAGTGGGCGTCGATTACGGACGACCCTTGGGTGAGAGGAGTGACTTCGGAAGGTCTAAAGATATCCTTCAAACGAAAGCCTCCATTAACTCGAAGTCCAAAGTGGACTCATCTTCCGTCAAATCCACAGAAAAGAGACGCTCTGTTATCAGAGGTGCAGTCTCTTTTAATGAAGAACGCGGTAGAGGTCGTAGAAAACCAGGAATCTCTGGGATTCTACAGCCATCTGTTTCTGGTTCCGAAACCAGACGGCTCGTTCCGTCCAGTCATAGATTTGAGCTGGATAAACAAGCTGATCGTCGCTCCGAAGTTTTATATGGAGACGATTCGATCGGTCAGAGCGAGTATTCGGGTGAACGATTATGCAACGAGCATAGATCTCAAAGATGCGTACTTTCACGTCATGGTACATCCGACATTCCGAAAGTATCTACGCTTCGCAGTCCTAGGAGTGGTGTATCAATTCCGGGCAATGTGCTTCGGATTGAATCTAGCACCCTGGGCTTTCACTCGGGTAATGAACTCGGTAATGATCTACTTCCGAGCTCATTCGTCTGCGGTAACGTCGGCCTACCTGGACGACATTCTTCAGAGGTACGGCAATGAGTTAACGCTTCAGAACGATGTTCAGAATCTTCTTCTATTGCTCCGACGTCTCGGTTTTATAGTAAACGAGGAGAAGTCGGATCTGGTGCCGTTCAAGTCATTCACTCATCTGGGAATGAGCTTCGAGACGCACAACAATCTCGTTCGTCTGCCGTTAACCAGAGCGAAATTAGTCAGTTGTTACGCTCGCTATTGTCTGCACGCAGACAAAGTCATGGCGAGAGAATTTATGAGACTGATAGGTCTGTGCGGAGCCGCCGCGGATCTCATTCCGATGGGGCGGCTATGCACACGTCCTCTTCAAATTTTCCTGACTCAGAATTGGAGTGTGAAAATTCATTCGCTCGATGTAGACGTTCTCTTGTCAGATCAAGTGAAACAAGAGATTCAGACTTGGGCAAACATTCAGTGGTTAACTCAAGGAGTTCCGCTGCAGTTGCCGGATCCGAGTTTTACCGTTATGACGGATGCCAGTCAAACAGGTTGGGGTGCATCATTAATCCCAACGGATTCGAGATGCCAGGGTCTTTGGGATCCGCAATTCCTGTGCAAGCACATAAACATCAAGGAAATGATGTCAATTTGGCTTGCGTTACGTCACTGGATGGACATTATTCACGATGCTCATGTCCAAATCCTATCCGACAATACGACAGTAGTGGCGTATATACGGAATCAGGGAGGCACTCATTCAGTTCCGTTGTTCAATCTAACGGGAAGAATCCTTCTGTTTGCGTTAGAACATCACGTTCTTCTTTCGGTCCGTCACATACCGGGTCGTCTGAATGTGCTAGCAGACTCCCTTTCACGAAAGGGTCGCTTGTTGCCGTCGGAGTGGACTCTCAACAAACAAGTATTCAATCAGATTTGCTACCAATGGGAACGGCCAATGATAGACTTATTTGCGACACATCTCAACTATCAGTTGCAGACGTATGTGTCTCCGTGTCCGGATCCAAGAGCATTTGCAGTAGACGCTCTGTCGATCCCTTGGGACGGAATGATAGGATATGCGTATCCTCCAGCGCCGTTAATTCAACAAGTATTGCTAAAGATAAAACAATCTCAATGCAAGATTCTGTTGGTAGCATCTCTGTCGCCACAGAGACCGTGGATAAATCTACTCAGGTGTCTGTTGTGGGACCTACCGCGGAAGCTTCCTCCACGAGAGGATCTTCTTTCGCAGGGGAAATCGCGCCAACTCCATCACAACCTGCAAGGTCTCAACCTTCACGTTTTTCTGTTGTGCGGTCCTTCTTGCATGGCAAGCACTTTACAGGACGAGCAGTGGACACGATTTCTAACTGTAGGAGGACCTCCTCTTCGCTAAACTATGCGGCTAAGTGGAAGGTTTTTCGTCGTTGGTGTAGGGATCATTCTGTAGATATATTTGATCCCTCTATACCAGACATTGCAAACTTTCTAGTATACTTGTTTGACGAAATCAAACTGCAGCCTGTTACTATAAAGGGTTATAGATCTATGTTATCTGATACCTATGCACATCATGATAGTTTACAAATTGGATCTAATGTCTCTTTATCGAAGTTGGTTAGAAACTTTTCGATAAATAGACCCAGAACTCTTAGATTAATTCCTAAGTGGAATTTAGCTTGGGTTCTCCTTAAATTGAAGGAAAAGCCATTTGAACCTCTTGGGACAGTAGATTTCAAATTCTTATCTTATAAGACAGCTTTTCTCTTAGCTTTCTCTTCTGCCAGAAGAGTCAGTGAGCTTCATGCACTATCAGTGGATGATTCTCATTATCGTAGTGTTGGGAACACTATCACCTTCACTACTAATGTGGGTTTTTTAGCTAAGAATCAGGCTCCTAATAAATATCCGGAACCTATTGTTATTAAGGCTCTTCCGTCTTCAGACGGGCGTAGGCCTTTACTCTGTCCTGTTAGAGCACTACGTATCTATAAACAGAGATCTCAGTTTATCAGAAAGGGACGGAAACGTTTCTTTCTGTCTTTGATGCCTAATAGAAAGGACATTTCAGTCCATTCTATTGCTAGATGGATTCAGTTAACTATCCGTACTGCTTATGAAGATTTATCTTCTTCTCAGCAGTCTGTGCTTAAGATTTCTGCTCATGAAGTAAGAGCTCTTTCTACTTCCTGGGCTTATGCTAATAGTGTTGCTATTACAGATTTAATGAAGGCTGCTTATTGGTCTCAGCCATCCACATTTACGAATTTTTATCTCAGAAATATTGAGTCCATTTCTGGAGACCTGCATTGTTTAGGTCCGTTATCTGTTGCTCAGAATGTCGTCCACTAAACAGTTGCAACTATAGTTATGCAGGCTTTCTGTTCCGGCAGTGACTCCGTCCGGCTGCCCTCTTCGCTCTGGGCTATTTGACCCAGGGCAAGGGGAAGGGGGGGGGGGGGGGGGGGGGGGGGGCGGGGCGGGTGTTCCCTTAGGTCACCTGCTTTATAGTGAAAAGCAAGGGAATGCCTCCTCCAAGTCAGTATTTCTGAGTCGCTTCCGGGATGGTTTTAAAGTGTAATATTAATGTTTAAATTCATTCATGTCTTATTTTTAAAGTGTAGCTCGGTGTGAAGCATTTGTATATGTCAAGTGTCAAACGGGCTTTAATATACAATACTCGGACACTTTTAAATGATTATAAAGAGTCTCAATTCTCTGGACTACTTTATTTATTGGCTTGCTTTAAAAATAATTAGTATAAGGGTTATACTGGATGTTAATAGAGAACATGAATGTTATTGTGCTCAATTATTAAGGGTAGTGTATCTTTCTAATTTAATATTAAATAAGAAAGATACATGTAAAGCCTAATACTCCTTCTCTCCTTAAGGGGTTACCTCTTTACTATATAGTTGAGCTTATTGGATTTTCCTCTATGTCCTAGGCCCTCCAGCCTGTTTACTATTCAGCTAAGTCTGGGTCATTGGTACAGTATAAAAATGTTAAAAAATTTATAGTAATTTATATATTTTTTATACTTACCAATGACCCAGACGGGGATGGCCCTCCCTGGAGTTGGGAACTCTTGCCTCCCCGCTGAGTACATAGCGCTGACCAGGCACTGCCAGTAAGAATGATAATTGGGGCCAATTTCGGGACGACTGCGTCACTGCGCATGCGCAGTAGAGGCGTAGTATGGAGGTCCTTTAGGACATGATTTCTTTTTGTTTTGGATGCAAATTTTGGGGATTGGGGGGCAAAATTTGTGTTTGGCCCTGGTTTTGTTGGAGTTAGCACCAGCTAAGTCTGGGTCATTGGTAAGTATAAAAAATATATAAATTACTATAAATTTTTTAACTTTTTCAGTGCTACTTACACACAGTAAGTACACATGTCAATACAGCTCGGGCTAGAGGCTGTATTTAGGAACCGATCTTTACGAAACTTCTTGGGTAGCTTTGTTATCACCCTGGGATGAGAACGAGTGTTTTGAGGTGTGGTCCGAAATTCAAGATGGCCACCAGCAGCCATTTTGTACCAAAATTAGTGCAATCAGTCTTTTGTACAGAACTTCTGTATGAAAGTTCTGATTTGAATAAATTTTTGTATGAATGTTTAGTACCATGGAATACATCACATATAGTACGGTTTTTTTTCTTGTGCACAAATTATGCAAATTAGATGAACTTTGATGTTTTTTTGTGTTACTTTCAGCACTATAAGTGCAAATGCCAATACGTCTCGGGCTAGAGGCCGTATTTATGAACCGATCTTCACAAAACTTCTTGGGTACCTTTGTTATCACCTTGGGACGAGAACGAGTGTTTCTGGGTGCGGTCCAAAATTCAAGATGGCTGCCAGTGGCCATTTTGTACCGAAATTAGGTCCAATCAGTTTTTTGTCACAACTTCTTCACAGCTCATATTTGTGAACTGTTCTTCACGAAACTTCTTGGGTACCTTTGTTTTCACCTTGGGACAGGAATGAGTGTGGTTTGGGGTGCCTTTGTTATCACTGTGCTGTGAGAACAAATATTTTGGGGTTCAGTCAGACCCACTCTGGGACTCAAAGATTTCTTTTCCAGTTTAGCATCTGACTGTCATCCACCTTTACAATACTTTACCTATACATTTGTTACAGGCAACGGTCAATATTTATGTACAGACCGTTACAATACTTTATATGTACCTTTGTTATCAGGTCATTACCTAGATGTTTGTCATTGCTGTGTCACATACTATACATGTACATGTCTTTGTCTTGACAAGTTGAGCTACAGTGTCATTGACACTTTCATTAGATATTATGTAATTATTTAGTTCTGAAGGAAATTGATATTAATGGTATTTTTTTCTTTTTCAGTAAGAGGTCATTGTTTACGAGCTGTTGCTGTTCTTTTCAACAACTGGTTACGAAGATTATGGCAGTTAACTCAACACCCCAAGCTGTTCTATCCTTTTCTTGTTTTCCACCTGAACTTGATGTTTGGTAAGTAAAAGTGTGATAATTTTCTTGAGATAAATACTGTGTCGATTTCATTTTTCAGTACAGTAGAACTCTTATCTTTTTAGCTCACCTGACTTTCAGTCATGGGAGCTATAGTGATCACTCAACGTCTGTCGTCCATGAACATGGTGTTTGTGTCTTCTCCTCCAAAACCGCTGAACCAATTTAATTGAAATTTGAGATAATAGTTTGTTATGACATCGCATTTGGATTTTGGTAAAATCAAGTTGCCTCGCCCCTCGGTAGGGCCATGCCCAAAAAGTGTGCTTGAATCTTAAAAAATCATCTTCTCAGGAACCAGCAGTAGCAGAGACATGATATTTGGTGTGTAGCTTCCTTTTGAGGTGTTCAAGAGAAGTTCGCGAAGCTATATTTGCCTTTGTTATGGGAGGGGCAAGAATTTTTGCCCCTCCCAAAATTTCTATTTTTCAAACCGAGAGGATGATTTCAGCCAAATTTGATATGAGGGCTTATTGGGTCATAAGTACTTAATTTATGCCAAAAAAAATTTCCCATCACCCCCTGGGAACTGCAGGAGCTAAAAATAGAAAAAATTTAAAACGCCCATATCTCCAAAACTGCACAGCAGTGAGAATTCTTATTTGGTGTGAAGCTTCCTTAGGACCAACAGAATGGAATGGTCCAAAAAAAGTGTGGAGTCAGCATTTTTTAACACTGTGGGTAATGGGAAAAACATCTAAGACTACTTTTCTCCCAAACCACTGCTCCAAAAGTTTTCACATATAACATTTTTGGAAGATTATATCACATGTGTATTGAAATCAAATCCCTGTGTCCATATTTGAGCTCTCTATGGGAGCCCAAATGTTTAAATTAGTGCAGTATGAGTAATATTCTTTAAAAATCTTCTTCAGATCTACCAATCAGAATCTTTTGATATTTGGTATGCAGCATGCTTAGAGGGATGAGATTCAAGTTTGTTCAAGCCAAGTCCCAGAGTTCATATTTAGGCTCACTGTGGGAGCCTGAATTATAACTTTGTTCAAAATGAGGAATTTTCTTTAAAAATCTTCTTCAGATCCAGCAGTTGGAATGTTTTGATACTTGGTATGCAGCATCCTTAGTGGGTGAGATTGAAGTTTATTCAAGCCAAGTCCCTAGGTTCATATTTGGGCTCACTGTGGGAGCTCAAATTGTAACTTAATTTAAAATGAGGAAATTTCTTTAAAAATCTTCTTCAGATCCAGCAGTTGGAATGTTTTGATATTTGGTATGCAGCATCCTTGGTGGTGAGATTCAAGTTTGTTCAAGCTAAGGCCCTGGGTTCATATTTGGGCTCCCTGTGGGAGCCCGATTTATTATTTAGCTCAATATGAGGAATGTTCTTTAAAAATCTTTTTTTTTCAGATATACTGGTCAGAATCTTTGGATATTTTTTTTTCCTTAGAATGGGCAGATGCAACTTGTTGAAATCAATTCCCTGGGTTGATGTTTAGGCTACCATGTCAGGTGAGCGCCCTCAGGCCACCTGAGGCCTCTTGTTCTGATAACATATTTTGGTGTCCCACTTTTGATGAATAAAATATTATCCTTGCACGTATTTCAATCAACATTTAATTATTATTATTTAAACCTTTTATTTGATTTATTATGATCTAAGACTGACCTTGGTATTAGAACACTTGAGGACAGTTCTATTGAAACTTACCCCTTTACTGAACATGGCTAGAGGAAGGTGCAGTTAAAAAAACTTGAATAACTAAACATTTTCATATTATGTTAATATAACTTATAACCACCCTTAATAGAATAAGCTTGTTGAGCCCATTCCAATGAGGGGTCATAGGATATGTTTTGGAGCTAAATATTCTTGAAATAAAATTTCAACTGTGATTTTTGTGAATGGAGCCGGTTGGATTTTTCTATTAAATTTGGGGTAATGTTAATAATATTTCAAGTTAGCAGCTACAGATATATAAGATTTTCAGTTTGAATTCAAGCCTATTAAAAAAATCTTGTTTCTCAGTCAATGCCCAATCAGTTTTATGAGAAGCTTTTTCGTTAATTCACAATCCTGAAAATAGTTGAAATTATTAATTTAACTCCTTACACTATTCTGTGGAAAAAAACAATGTGTAAATATTTCCCATAATGCACTTGCAAATTTAAACAACTAGATCTTGTTTGACAAGAGCTCAATGAGCTCTGTCAAACAAGATGTAGATGGTTAAATTATTATTACAAGTGCAAAATATTATCATTGAAGGCATTTGGAGTCAAAAGGGTTATGAGGCCGATTTTCAATGATGAGGGAAATGCATGAGAAACAAGAATTTTTTTATTGGCCTAATAAAGATTTTCATTTCTTCCAATCTTTTTGGGCCCCTTGGTTCATTGGATATGTTCTACTCAAACATATATTGTAATGTTTATCCGTGGCTTGATTGTGCAACAGATATACACAATTTTCCAATTAGAAATTATAAAGGTTCTCATTTTTTCTCTCTCTTTCTTAGGTCCTTGGTTTATTGGATACCCTCTCCATAAACATATTGGTGTTATGTTTGTTTGGGGTTTGATTGTTAAAGGAACTTTAATTAAGGATGGAATTACTTATATATATGGAATATTTCATGTAAGTAAAGTAAAAGTAAAGTTAGATGATATTTATTTCCAAATGAAACAAAATATTGCATTTTGATTGGCTGAGAGGTAGTGTAACTTGCAATCCACAGTGGGTTTTTTTTTTACACGGTGGTTAACCGCGGTGTAAAAACAAGAATGTACAATAGCAGGCTATATGGCTAAAAAAAAGTACCAATTTTTAATTATTAATTCATACCTTTTGCTCAGTTATGTTAAAACAAAAATAAGAATACAGGAAATTTAATATTTATGTGCAATAAAATATTACGGATATGGATGTCATTGGAACTGGCTCATTGAGACAGTTCCAATGACCTCCATATTTGTCTGGTTTTATTTATTAAGAAACTTACAAAGTACAAATTTTCTGTCAGTTTTTGCCCACAATGTAGGTTAACCCTTTACCCAATGCAGACGATATCAAAATTTATTTTTTTAAATATCAGTTTTTCAAATTTTTTCAAAAATTTCAACAAAACCATATCATGTGACCCCCTCATTGGAACGAGCTCGACGAGCTCGTTCCAATGAGGGGTCACATGATATGGCTTTGTTGAAATTTTTGGAAAAATAATATTTTTTCAACTACTGAATTTGTATATTACACGTGCAGATGCGGGCAATTCGTTGGGTAAAGGGATAAAGTACCATGTACACCAAAATTCTTGGAAATAAATCTGTTATCCTTGTGTTTTCCAGGGTGTATGGGAATTACACCGGTTTGGGAACTCATACACCCTTCGGCATTGCCTCAGGGTGTATGAGTTCCCAAACCGGTGTAAATTCCTTTACACCCTGTGAAAATACAAGGATAACTAATATTATGCAGATGTTTGAGCTATTTTATTCAGGAGAAAAGATTCTCTAGTCTTTGAAACAAATCCCAGCTATTAATGTCTTGGCCATGTTTTCCCCAGAAACCTCAAATGTGATGCAAATATGGGTTTGGGCATGGGCCAACTGCTGGTATCAGAATCAACTTGGTTGACAAGGCAACAATTTGGAAAATTTTCTGAACAAAAAGAAAGTGATTCAGGTTTTCTTGGACTGAACATTGAAATTTGAACAATTTCCATTCATAAGACAGCAGAAATGTTAACACGCTTGAAATGTCCATGAATGCCCCTCAAATCCAATATAGTTCTCAGCCTTGCAGAAAGAAATCAATTGAGGCAAATAATTCTGTAAAATAAGTTTGATTTTATGCTGTTTTCGGATGTTTAGTGTCGAATCACAGGCCTTGGAAATATAGACTAAATAGGTACTAGGGCCGGTAATCAGATTTAAACCACGAGTAGGATAAGGGTTTTAACCACTCCACTTGCTAAGTGGTTAAAAGCCTTATTCTACGAGTGGTTTAAATCTAATTACTGACGCTAGTACCTATTTGTTTTATTTATACCATGCTCTAAATAAGTAATCGACTTTGTCACTTGAAAGGGAGAAAAAACGACACTTTCTATCGCAAACACAGATTTGTTTTGTTTACATCTGCACCGGTGGGCTGTACTACCGGATGCACGTGAATGCTTGATTGACAGCTAGACACAACAACAAAGTTGATTGAATATTTTTATACTGTATACCAAAAATAGCTAGGGCCAAACACAAATTTTGCCCACCAATCCCCAAAATTTGCATGCAAAGCCGAAAATTAGAAGTCCTATCTGGCCCTCCATACATTTTACCCTCCGCACATGTGCAGACGCCAGGATGTCACCAAATCTGGTGCCAACTTCATTCTTTGTTTGGCCCTTGTCAGATAACAACAAACTGACATTTGTGCTTTTTAAATCTTAATTAAAAATGATGCCAGACACAAATCAATGGTTATATTGGTGGATCCAAGGACAGAACTGGATGAAGGAAGGAAGAAACAGTGGTTTGAAACTTTCAGGGCTGTAATTTTATAATATTATAAAAATTAGTTCATGTTCACTAATTTCGGGACATGAGCCTGACGTTATCACTGATTGATTATGATCTATCCACTGTTTATTTAGTCTTCCTTCCCTACCTTCCCTTGATCCCCTCTGTTAAGCTCCCAAGTTTTTTTGCTTGTTTTAATGAAATTTTTTTATAAAATTTCTTGGGAGTTTAACGTATTATACAGAAGATTATTCTGTACATCCCCAGGGTTACGTCCTCACCATTAGGGTGTTTGGGTGTTTTGGTCATGCATCATACATCCAATGTATTGTTTTTTCTTCTGAGGAAGATCTTGCTTTACATCGGATAGTTTTGTTTCTGTTACTGACTTCGGGTCGTGTTGCCTGGGGTCTTGATTCCGTTTTTTTGTTTACATTTACAATGCTCTAGGTAGTTTCAAATTTTATGTTTAGGAACGACAGTTTTAAGTAACATTAAATATTCTGATAGTGTGGTAGTAATTTTACAGCAGATTTCTAAAATTTTGTCTACACTTAGACCTTTTTGGGCTCATCGTTCCGTTTGAGAACTTGGGCTCTTATATAAGAAAAATTTTTTCAAAAAGTTTGTATTTTATTTTTGAAAGAGTTTTTCTTTTGGATATATTTATTTCATCGATTATATTTTAATGTTATCTTATATTATATGTGGTTTTAGTGGTGGTACAATGACATATATTAGAATTTAGGTAATAATATTTATCTAATACTAGGACAAATAGAGGAAGCTTTTCCTCTATTTTCATGGTCGTTGTAATGAGTTTAGTTGATGTTCATGTACTACCACTAATTCTACTCCATGTGTCAGATTTGATAATCTGGAGGACGGGTGTCATGGTTTGTGTTAGGTGAGTGGACACTTTTGGTCCTATCGCAGCGAGAGGACACTGCTGGTCATCTCGTCAAAATGTCACTATAGTTTTTTAGTTTCTATTTACAGAGGAACAAGAACATGGTGTGGTTTTGTGATGCCGTCAGAGAGTGTGCTTCCGTTGTTGAATTATACTATAAGAGCTAGCTGAAAAGCCCTCAGTGATATTAGACAAGGGCTAGGCTTCCAAAGAGGTTTACGACCCTTGTCTTCAGCTAGCTCAACCGGCAGATCTATCACGACATAAAATATGGGTGGTGTGATGCCGGAGATGTCCGTAGCAGTAGAGAAGAGGAATAAGGGTGTAGTGAGCACTATAAAAATACGAACATGCTCACCCTGCGACGACGGAAAGGAGGAAGTACGGGAAGGAGGAAGTTGACAAGTTCTGATGTATGCTCGTCCAGGTCTTCCGTGATCGCGAGCAAGAGAGAGGCCCCTCTCTCTTATAACAACATCTGGGGTCAGAGGTTGTTGGTAGGAACTTGTGTCAGTTGGAGCTTACGTCCATGCCTTCCTGTCCGAGACGCTCCTTCCATAGACTGCCGAGGTCGGCTAGTCTTAAAGCTTCCTCTATGTCCGAAAAGCACACACGACCGCACAAAGTCCGTTGTCGCCAGCTAGCTCAACCGGTGAAGTGGTTACTCAGGCCTCTGAGAACTGTGATGCTGGGTGTATACGCTCCAGGCTAGGAGATGATATAGGGTGGAGCGAACACCATGATATGCAACCATGCTCACCCAGCGACGACGGAAGGAGGAAACCGGCAAGTTCTGAGGTATGCTCGTCCAGGTCACCCAGGACCGCGAGCAAGAGAGAGGCCTCTCTCTCTTACAGCATCATCTGGGGACAGATGTTGTTGGTAGGAACTTGCGTCAGTCAGAGTATACGTCCATGCCTCCTGTCCGGGACGTCCCATCCTATAGGCAGCCGGGGTTGGCTAGTCTTATGGTTTCCTCTACAATAACAGACAAAGTGATATTTTTATACTGTACCAATGACCCAGACATAGCTGGTGCTAACTCTTAAAATTCTAGGGCCCAACACAAATTTTGCCCCCTAATCCCCAAAATTTGCATCTAAAACCAAAAGAAATCATGTCCTGAAGGTCCTCCATACTTTGCCCTCACTGCGTATGCGCAGTGTCAAGGACGTCCTGAAATTGGCGCCAATTTTCATTCTTTGTTTGGCCCTTCATCAGTTCACATCTGACTGATATTTGTGCTTGTAAATCTCAGTTTAAATGATGCCAGACACATAAATATTAGAGAAATGGTGGATCTAAAGTGGATATAGAAGGAGGAGAGGAAAAATGAGTGACAGAAAATATTCAGGGCTGTAACTTAAAATTTTTTAATGAAATTATGTTAAGTTGCCTATTTTCGAGGCATGGGCCTGTTGTTGTCATTCTTGCTATTAAGTTTCACTGCTTGTTCAGTGTTTCCTCTCTCCTTTTCCTTTAAGTCCCTCCTTGCTATTCTCCCATGCTTTTGGCATATTTTTGAGTAATATTATTACTAAAATTTCTTGGGAGATTTAGCTGGGTAACAGAATGAATTCTGTTCTTTTCCCCATGTTTACGTTCTCACCCATGGGTGTTTAGGCGTAGTGTTCTGCATCTACCATCTGATGTTCTGCAGTTTCTTCCCTGGAAGTCTCTGTTTTGCATCAGATAGTGTATTATTGGTAACTGATTTCGGGCCAGGATTATCAGTGCCTGGAGTCATGTTTCTGGTGTTTATACACTTCTTGTTTACATTGGCAACAGTCTCTGTGGAGGGGGATTTTTTGTCTTTGTAGTAGTTTAATCATTACAAGATACATTATTATTATTCGTAAGTGTTGCATTAATTTTTTAAAATATTTTTTAAAATTTTTGTCCACACTTAGGCTTGGGATCCATTGGGGCTCAACGTTACTTTTCAGAAACTTGGGCTTTGCTGAAAAAATATTTTTTCAAAATTTTTTTTTTGGATTTCAGTTATTTTTTCTATGTTAATGGATCATGTTATTATGTATTATTGTTTTCAGGGGTTCGTGCGAGTACTAGGACTTTTTGTATTCTTTTCACAATGAAAGGATATTGTTCAAATTGTAATAAGAGGAAATCTTCCTCTGACTTTCATGATCATTGTATTAATTGTAGTCAGTGTACTCGCACTAACTCCTGTTCAGTATGTGTATATTGGGATGACAAACATTGGAAACGTGTGTCACGGTATGTTGTTAGCGGGGAAAGGGCCATGCCGGTCCTTTCTCCGCAGGGTCACTCTAGTTTATCAATCTCTATTTCGGAGGAACAAGAACAGGGTGATGTTTCCGTGATGTCGTCCAAAAGTGTGCCTCCGTCGTCACAATTAAATGAAGAGCTAGCGGCAAAAGTGCTCATGGAGATACGTCAATTGCCTAAGAGGTCCCTAGTAGGATCGACGGCGTTGACGTCCGCTAGCTTACCCGGTGTAGCGTCCATTCATCGAATGGTTCGGCAGCCGGGTTCGTCTGTTGCGGTCCAGGAAGGAGATTTGGGTGATGCGAGCACTATAAATATACAAGGTGCACACCCAGTGATGACGGATCAGAGGAGAGAACGGAGGAAGCCTAGTAGTCTGGTTCCTAGCTCGTCCAGGTCCATCCGGGCTGCGAGCGAGAGAGGCCCCTCTCTCGTACAACAACATCTGGGACCAGATGTTGTGGTACAAAATGTTTCGCATTCGGAGCATACGTCCGACGCTCGAGACGCTCCGTTATATAGACAGTCTGGAGAGACTGTTCAAAAGGCTTCCTCATCCTCTCGGCAGCGCACACGACCGCACCTTGGCTACGTGACCACGGATATCCAGCCAGCTTCGCCAATCAGGGATTCCACGGCGACCAGGTCACGCCATCCGGTAGCCAGGGACAAGAGGCCTGTAGACTCCGGACGTTCGCATAAGAGAAGTATGCAGGAGTCAGTGTACACGGAGCTTCCAGCGGCTAAGCAGCGTAAGACCGCTACTACTCCACAGGCCTCAGTGACGGACGTGCTATCCCAAATAGCACAAATTATCGCAGCATCCCAGCAAACGACAGAATCTCTGTCGGATCAAGAATTATCCGACGACACTGGGTCGGTACGCTCCGCCGAAGCATCGGGTACGGACGACCGAGAACATCATGGGGTCCGACAGGATGGCGAAAGGGATTTGGAGCTATCCCTTTCGGAACAACATAGAGCCGCCGTAGATTTCATCCGGCATTACCTTCCACAAGTTGTTCCGTCGGGCCAGACTGCTGCGATGCCAGATAAGAGACTGATAGCGTCATTGGAAACAGAATTCTTTGATCGGTTCAGAGACATCGTCCCTGAGTTTCCGACACAATCCAATAATGTCACAAGAACATTCGAATTATTGAACGACGCTATCTATAAGCTTGCTACCAAAACAGGAAAGGCTGGTTTCTTGTCCGCTAATGCTCTCAATCTGCCTTTCATCAATTCAAGGAATAAATTCGAAACGGCAGGACAGGGCATACCGAGAGTTCGTCTGCGTCTAGACGACGAGGCGGAAGACTTGGAATTGTCTTTACCGTCGTCTATGTCTATTCCAACCGCGACGTTGGAAACGACAATAATGTCTAACAGAGCAAGCTTAGACGCTTTATCACACGCAGACCACCTTACTAAGGCGTTATCATTGCGTCTTCAAGGGAAAGAATTCCAGGATATACAATCCTCATTAAGACTTCTTTCAAAGGCAGTAGCTTATTCCACGTATAACTCCGCCCTTTCAGTGGCAAACCTGGAGTTGGTTAGACGTGACGCAGCCCTAGCTACATCCACGCGCGTGGATAGTAAGGTGAAGAACTCTCTCAGAGTCGCTTTGGTCTCCGGAGAGCTTCTCTTCGATGGCAAGCTTTCAGCAATTTATGATAAGATAACCAAGAAAGCTTCGGATTCTCTGCTTTTTAAATCCGCTTCCAAAAAGTCGGATACAGCAGATAAGAGTAAGACAGGCACTTCTGGGACAAGTACGCCCAAGAGAAGTTCCTATAGAGGTTCTTATACGTCCTCTAGGTCTTATTCTAGAGACCGTCAAGGCAGCGACTCGCGTTCGGGACGTTTTTCGGGCCGAGACAACCGGTCTGACGTCCCGAGGTCGACGGGACGAGGTGCGGGTCATGGAGGACGTAGTTTCTCCTTCCGCAGGCCTCGCAGGTCCAGGAGGTGATGGTTTGAACCTCTATTGTGTTCCGGTGGGCGGAAGATTATCGAGTTTTACAAATGAGTGGGCGTCGATTACGGATGACCCCTGGGTCCGAGGGGTAATTTCGGAAGGACTAAGAATATCCTTCAAACGAAAGCCTCCATTAACTCGAAGTCCAAAATGGACTCTGCTTCCATCAAATCTGCAGAAAAGAGATGCTCTTTTATCGGAAGTACAGTCTCTTCTGATGAAGAACGCGGTAGAGGTCGTAGAAGACCAGGAATCACCGGGTTTCTACAGCCATCTGTTTCTGGTTCCGAAACCAGACGGCTCGTTCCGTCCAGTCATAGATCTGAGCTGGATAAACAAGCTGATCGTCACTCCGAAGTTCTATATGGAGACGATTCAATCGGTCAGAGCGAGTATTCGGGTGAACGACTATGCTACAAGCATAGATCTCAAAGATGCGTACTTTCACGTAATGGTACATCCGACATTCAGAAAGTATCTACGCTTCGCAGTCCTAGGAGTTGTATATCAATTCCGGGCGATGTGCTTCGGTTTGAACCTAGCGCCCTGGGCTTTCACTCGAATATTGAACTCGGTAATGATACATTTCCGAGCTCATTCGTCTGCGGTAACGTCGGCCTACCTGGACGACATTCTTCAGAGGTACAGCAACGAGTTAACGCTTCAGAACGATGTGCAGAATCTGCTTCTATTACTCCGACGTCTCGGTTTTATTATAAACGAGGAGAAGTCGGATCTGGTGCCGTCCAAGTCATTCACTCATCTGGGAATGAGCTTCGAGACGCACAACATTCTCGTTCATCTGCCGTTAACCAAAGCGAAATTAATCAGTTGTTACGCTCGCTATTGTCTTCACTCAGACAAAGTCACAGCGAGGGAGTTCATGAGACTGATAGGTCTGTGCGGAGCCGCTGCAGACCTCATTCCGATGGGGCGGTTGCGCACTCGTCCTCTCCAAATTTTCTTGACTCAGAATTGGAGTGTGAAGATTCATTCGCTCGATATAGACGTTCTCTTGTCAAACCAAGTGAAACAGGAGATTCAGACTTGGGCAAACATTCAGTGGTTGACTCAGGGAGTTCCACTGCAGTTGCCGGATCCGGGTTTTACGATTATGACGGATGCCAGTCAAACAGGTTGGGATGCAACATTGATCCCAACGGATTCGAAGTGCCAGGGTCTTTGGGATCCGCAGTTTCTAAGCAAGCACATAAACATCAAGGAAATGATGTCAATATGGCTTGCATTACGTCATTGGATGAACATTATTCAGAAAGCACATGTCCAAATCCTGTCCGACAATACAACAGTAGTGGCGTATATCCGGAACCAGGGAGGCACTCATTCCGTTCCGTTATTCAATTTAACGGAAAGAATCCTTCTGTTTGTTCTAGAACACCAAGTTCTACTTTCGGTCCGTCACATTCCGGGTCGTCTGAATGTATTAGCAGACTCCCTTTCACGGAAGGGTCGCTTGTTGCCGTCAGAATGGACTCTCAACAAACAGGTATTCAATCAGATTTGCTACCAATGGGAACGGCCAATGATAGACTTATTTGCGACACAACTCAACAATCAGTTGCAGACGTATGTGTCACCATGTCCGGATCCCTGAGCATATGCAGTAGACGCTCTATCAATCTCGTGGGACGGAATGATAGGATATGCGTATCCTCCAGCGCCGTTAATTCAGCAAATATTGCTAAAGATAAAACAATTTCAATGCAAAATTCTGTTGGTAGCATCTCTGTCTCCACAGAGACTGTGGATAAATCTACTTAGGTGTCTGCTGTGGGATTTACCGCGAAAACTTCCTCCACGAGAGGATCTTCTTTCGCAGGGGAAGTCGCGTCAACTTCATCACAGCCCGCAAGGTCTCAACCTTCACATATTTCCGTTGTGCGGTCCTTCTTGCATGGCAAGCATTTTACAGGACGAGCAGTGGACGCAATTTCTAACTATAGGAGGACCTCCTCTTCGCTAAACTATGCGGCTAAGTGGAAGGTCTTTCGTCGTTGGTGTAGGGATCATTCTGTTGATATTTTTGATCCCTCCATACCAGACATTGCAAACTTTCTAGTATACTTGTTTGACGAGATCAAACTGCAGCCTGTTACTATTAAAGGTTATAGGTCTATGTTATCTGATACCTATGCACACCATGATAGTTTACAAATTGGATCTAATGTCTCTTTATCTAAATTAGTTAGAAACTTCTCGATAAATAGACCCAGAACTCTTAGATTAATTCCTAAATGGAATTTAGCTTGGGTTCTTCTTAAACTGAATGAAAAGCCATTTGAGCCTCTTGGGACAGTAGATTTCAAATTCTTGTCTTATAAGACAGCATTTCTCTTAGCTTTCTCTTCTGCTAGAAGAGTCAGTGAGCTTCATGCACTATCGGTGGACGATTCTCACTATCGTAGTGTCGGGAACACTATTACCTTTACTACTAATGTTGGATTTTTAGCTAAGAATCAGGCTCCTAATAAATATCCGGAACCTATTGTTATTAAGGCCCTTCCGTCTTCAGACGGGCGTAGGCCTTTACTCTGTCCTGTTAGAGCTTTACGTATTTATAAACAAAGATCTCAGTTTATCAGAAAGGGACGAAAACGCTTCTTTCTGTCTCTGATGCCTAATAGAAAGGACATTTCAGTCCATTCTGTTGCTAGATGGATTCAATTAACTATCCGTACTGCTTATGATAATCTATCTTCAACTCAGCAGTCTGTGCTTAAGATTTCGGCTCATGAAGTAAGAGCTCTTTCTACATCTTGGGTTTACGCAAATAGTGTTGCTATTACAGATTTAATGAAGGCTGCATATTGGTCTCAGCCATCCACATTCACAAATTTTTATCTCAGAAATATTGAGTCCATTTCTGGAGACCTGCATTGTTTAGGTCCGTTATCTGTTGCTCAGAATGTCGTCCACTAAACAGTTGCAACTATAGTTATGCAGTAATTCTGAGTCATTACCGGGATGGTTTTAAAGTGTAATATTAATGTTAAAAATTCATTCATGTCATATTTTTAAAGTGTAGCTCGGTGTGAAGCATTTGTATATGTCACGTGTCAAACGGGCGTTAATATACAATCCTCGGACACTTTTAAGAGAATATAAAGAGTCTCAATTCTCTGGACTAACTTTATTTAATGTCTTACTTTAAAAATAATTAGTATAAGGGGTTATATTGGATGTTAATAGAGAACATGAATGTTATCATGCTCAATTATGGAGGGTGTTGTGTCTTTCTAATTTATCATAAAATAAGAAAGATACATGTAAAGCCTAATACTCCTTTACTCCTCGAGGGGTTGACTCTATTTATATAGTTGAGCTTATTGGATTTTCCTCTATGTCCTAGGCCCTCCAGCCTTTTTACTATTCAGCTATGTCTGGGTCATTGGTACAGTATAAAAATGTTAAAAAATTTATAGTAATTTATATATTTTTTATACTTACCAATGACCCAGACGGGGATGGCCCTCCCAGAAGTTGGGAACTCATACCTCCCCTCTGAGTACATAGCGCTGACCAGGCACTGCTTGTAAGAATGATAATTGGCGCCAATTTCGGGACGTCCTTGACACTGCGCATGCGCAGTGAGGGCAAAGTATGGAGGACCTTCAGGACATGATTTCTTTTGGTTTTAGATGCAAATTTTGGGGATTGGGGAGCAAAATTTGTGTTTGGCCCTAGAATTTTAAGAGTTAGCACCAGCTATGTCTGGGTCATTGGTAAGTATAAAAAATATATAAATTACTATAAATTTTTTAACTTTTATAGTACACTGATCTATAAACCGCGATGAGTGGTTTCAGTTCCCTGATGCCAGTGAAACGGTTAAGATTGAATACGAGGACCGTGAGTCCGGTTGTGTCACATATGCATTGTATTCAGAGCTAGTGGAAAAGTGCCCAATGATATTAGACAAGGGCTAGGCTTCAAAAGAGGTTTACGTCCCTTGTCTCCAGTTAGCTCAACCGGCAGATCTATCACATAGACTCGTGGTGTGACGCCGGGTTTGTCCATAGCAGTAGAGAGAGAATAAGGGTGTAGCGAGCACTGTTCAATCGAATCATGCTCACTCGGTGTTGAGGAAAGGAAGAAGCCGGCAAGTTCTGAGGTACGCTCGGTTAGATCCTCCCAGACCGCGAGCAAGAGGGAGACCCCTCTCTTTTAACAACATCTGGAGCCGGGTGTTGTTGGCAGGACCTTGCGTCAGTCAAAGCTTACATACATAGCTATTGTCCTGTACGCTTAGTTCAATTCTCAGCCGGGGACAGCTGCAGTTTTGCTTCTTTAGCGTCTACCAAGCACTCCCGACTGCACCTTGGCTAAGTGACTCAGGATTTCCAGTCTCCATCGTCAAAAGGTCCATCTTTTGTGAAGAAAGTCGCACCATCTAGTAGCCAAGGAGATGAGGCTTCATTCATCGGGTCATCCACAGTAATAGCTATCTTGGACACCCTGTCCCAGGAGCAGACGGCAGACAGGCTATTCATGACCGCTGCTCCTCAGGCCTCCATAACGGACTTACTGTCGCAATTGCGCAGCCAATCGCAGTATTCCTGCTAAGGCAGAAGCACTCAACGTCAGTCTCAAAACCTGAGCTGCTAAATGGTGCTTAATCGGTCCAGTCACCTGCCTGTTCAGATGCTGGTGACTGTGATTCTAACTGATTTAGACAAATGATGGAAAGGATAACTTTCCCTTCTGGAACAACTCTTGGATGATATAGATACTATACATTATCATTTCCTTGAACTTGTTCCAGTGAATCACAATGCTGCGAGCAATTATGAGAAACCGCTAGCGTAGTTTGACGCTGACTTCATCTGGATAAAGAGCATAGTAATAAAGTTTGACGCTGACTTCATCTGGATAAAGAGCAGGGTAATAAGATCTCTTTCCGGTCAAGACTACAAGGGTGTCACAGGTCTTCGATTGTGTAGACGACACCATATTTAACTTCCCGCGGGAATAAGTAATTCGGTTTCTTATCTTCTTCCTCTGTATTTTTATTCATTTGTGTTTGTTCACATACTTTTTTAAAAACAACGGGAAGATGTGTTGAGAGTTTCTCTGCGTTGATTGAGCAGGCTAAGATCTTAGTTGTAGCCTTACTTTCATCATTTAGCTGTTCGCTCGGACACAATTGATAAGACTGTTTCTTTTTCAGAGCGAATTTAGTCTCATGGTCTTATGTACTTCAATTTTAAATACTGTGACGCAATGTTTATATGGAAAGGAATTTTGTGGCTGTTTGTACTTTTTTAAAATTCTTTCCAGACCTATTATATATATCTCTGTCTTAAGAAATGTTAAGTGGGAGTTATTCTGATGTGACAAAGCCTTGTATCTTCATCTTTAACATTTGACTAGGTGGAAAACTTGCTACAGGTCGCTTTAGTTTTCCAAACTCTAGTCTTTGATCTACTCTTTATGTTGGGGTCTAATTGACCAACACCAGCTGAAAGAGTAGGAGAGGTTGTCCTAGACTCAGATCGTTTATTAGGACTCATAGCGAAGGTATAGGTATACCTAAGTCCTTGATGTTAAGCTTTCATTATTGTAGGATTAAGCTACAAGAAAGCATCAATATCCAACTCTTTAAGTTGGGGTCTAATCGACCACACCAACAGAAAGAGTAGGAGAGGTTGTCCTAGACTCAGTTTGCCTATAAGGGCTCATAGCGAAGAAGGTAGAGGTGTCTCTCCTATATATTTCTTTAGGATTGTCTATACAGCCACTTGGATAGGGGGTTTTCGTCTGTTTGAGTTACTGATCAGACCCCCCTGAGCCGGTGGCTCGAGGCTCTTATAGAGCTCGGTCCGACCGATTTTGACTGGAACTGGATAATTAGGTTATTTATGATTATCTTTCAGTCGAAAAGTGAGTGTTCGGCAATTGTAGTGCGTATAGTTCATTAGATCACTTGTATTGTGAACTAGATGATGTCTCATGGGATAAATGATAGGATACACGTATCCCACAATTCATTTTCATATGGCTGGTTCATCTGTTGTTTCACAGAGCGAATTAGCCAGCTGTTTGGCTCGCTTTTATCTGTTATCTGACGCATTAACAGCGAAAGTTTTTATGCGCCGGATGGGGTTGTGCGGAGCGGCTTTGAATGTTATTTCGATGGGTCGCTTACACACATGTCCACTCCAGTTTTTAACTGGAGTGGTAGACGTTTTTCGCTCTAGACCTGTTTTGTTTTAGAGAATCTTTTAATATAAGGTCAAGTTTGGGCATATATTAACGGTTTTCTCAATTATTTCGGACGTGAGTTCATATATTGCTTTACAGTCCTGAGTCCGTGGGTCTCTCTATGCAGGGATCTTAGGACCCTCGGTTCTTGGAAGCCACATATTCAGTAATGATGTCTCATTGTTATACGTTACATCACTGAATTATTTCTGTTCATGTATTTATAGACGCAGATCAGTTTATCAGAAGAAAGGAACGCTTCTTTTGTCATTATTTTCCAATAGAAGGGACGTTTATATTCATTCTATTGTTAAATAAGTCAGTTAGCTATTCATACTGCTTTGGTTATTTTATCTTCCAATCAGCAGTCAGTGTTTAAGATTTCAGCGCATGAAGTAAAGCACTGGCTGCATCTTGCACTTTTTCTAACTGTATGGCTATTACATGATCTTATATGGGATCACTTCAGGATAGTTAAGTTTACGGCTCTCAGGAATAATAGTTTCCATTATGTGTCGCTAGTATTAGGCATTTGAGCGCATACATTTGACGCTCAGCCGTTTTCATAGGAATGAATGATAGGATATGTGTATCCTTCAATTCATTTGTTTCTGTTGATTTCATTGAGGTTATGAGGTCTGTTATTGAACATTCGCCAGAAGCTTCCCCACGAGAGGGTTTTCTTCTTTAAGGGAAGTTTTGTTCTTCACGTCATTCTACGCTCTCAGTGGCATTACAGAGTATGTCAGACGCAAAAGAGCTTTGTGGTCACTATATTATTGCTGTCTGGACCAGCAATGATTAAGTAATGTGGGTGAGGAGGTTTCGACATATATTTGAATTCCCCTCCCCCCACACACTCACACTGTCGCGTATATATATATTTTAATAATACATACTTTGCGTTTGGGTTGTGTTGGATGACACCCTCATAGGCATATATGCAGTTCTGTTGCATTTGTTTCCGCTGTTTATTTTCTGATTTCTAATACACAGGCACTTTTTTTATCATCGTAATGGCCGCTATTTGAGTTCTTAGGCTACGGCATAGCCATTTAGTGGTTTTTAGATGATTACAGGCTGGATTTTTATGCACTCGCGCAATATGTGATGACACTATCTCTTTGGTGGACCTTGAAATTATTATATATTTCGAGGGTGGTCTGTGTTGGAGCCGGTTAATCATACCTACCTCCATTTCTAGATCCTGGTCTCTATTTTGTTGGTTCTCAAATCGCGTATTCTCACATGTTTATACTTGTAGATACCAAATAGTACACGTTGGAGAGTGTTCTTACCGGATTTAATATTATAGAGGCCGTGTTTTCTCTGCAGAGATTATTCATCTTATCTCGCTTTTGTATGTATATGTTATATTTTATTTCACTGATTTCGTCGTACCTGTATACAGCATCTACAGTGCATATTTTGTAGCGGATAATGTTATTTACTAAAATCATCTCTATAGCCTTGGCTTGTGAAGTGGCATTAAGCACCATTTATTATTCATGAATTAATTTTTGAGTGCCTGATCAATATTTATTTATATCATTTCCAGGTTCTGCTTATTGATTCCAGAGCTCTTCCCTCTTTCTTTTGAAGATATGTTCAAAAAAAGGGTGGGGGGTCATTTTGTCCACTTCTCTGTCTTATTGGGTATGTAACAATTAAGGAAGCTGTTTTGTCCGTACTATATTTGGTGATCAGCTGCAGAATTATTGTTTGGCGTAGGTTTATGGGCATTTTTCTCTCATTCTCTACATGCCATTCTAATTTTTAGGGCCTAGTCCAGACTAGTCTTAAAAATTATTTATTTGTTACATCCTATTTAACATGATTTCATGCTTGGATTTAGGATTTACATAATTGGGATCCATATTAGGATATGTCTCTTCTATTATGGTTTAAAGAGACATACATGTAAATTTTTATACTGTACCAATGACCCAGACATAGCTGGTGCTAACTCTTAAAATATAGGGCCAAACACAAATTTTGCCCCCCCAATCCCCAAAATTTGCATCTAAAACCAAAGAAAACATGTCCTGAATGGCCCTCCACACTTCACCTCTACTGCGCATGCGCAGTGTCAAGGACGTTCCGAAATTGGCGCCATTAATCATTCTTAGTTTGGCCCTTCATCAGTTAACATCTGACTGATCTTTGTGCTTGTAAATCTCAGTTTAAATGATGCCAGACACATAAATATTAGTGAAATGGTGATTCTAAGGAGGATATAGAAGGAGGAGAGGAAAAATGTGTGACAGAAATTTATCAGGGCTGTAACTTAAAAATTTTTTAATGAAATTATGTTAAGTTACCTATTTTCGAGGCAGCAGCCATTTTGTTGTCATTCTTGTTATCATGTTACACTGATTATTCAGTGTTTTCCTCTCTCCCTTTCCTTTAAGTCCCCTCTTGCTATTCTCTCATGCTTTTGGCATATTTTCTGTAATTATTATTACTAAAATTTCTTGGGAGTTTTAGCTGAATAACAGAATGAATTCTGTTCTTTTCCCCATGTTTACGTCTTCACCTATGGGTGGTTAGGCGTTGTGTTCTGCATCTACCATCTGATGTTCTTCAGTTTCTTCCCTGGAAGTCTCTGTTTTGCATCAGATAGTGTATTATTGGTAACTGATTTCGGGCCTGGGTGCCTGGAGTCTTATTTTAGTGTTTTTACACTTATTGTTTACATTTACAGCAGCCCTCTGTGTGAGGGGGGATTTCTTGAAAATAATATCTTGATGTTAATTTAATCATAACTAGATACATTATTATTGGTTCGTAAGTGTTGCATAAATTGTTTTAAATATTTTAAAAATTTTTGTCCACACTTAGGCTTGGGATCCATTGGGGCTCAACGTTACTTTTCAGAAACTTGGACTGTTCTGAAAAAATATTTTTTCAAAATATTTTGATTTCAATAATTTTTTCTAGGTTAATGGATCATATTATTATGTATTTTGATTGTCAGGGGTTAGTGCGAGTACTAGGACTTTGTTTTCTTTTCACATTGAAAGGATTTTGATCAGTTGTAATAAGAGGAAATCTTCCTCTGACTTTTATAATCATTCTTTATGTAGTCAGTGTACTCGCACTAACTCCTGTTCTGTATGTGATGATTTCGATGACAACATGGGAAGCGTATGTCACGGTATGTTAGTGGGGAATTGGACATTCCGGTCCTTTCCCCGCAGGGTCACTCTACTTTATCAATTTCTATTTCAGACGATCAAGATTAGGGTGATGTATCCGTGATGTCTTCCAACAGTGTGCCTCCGTCGTCACAATTAATGAAAGGCTAGTGGAAAAGTGCTCATGTAAATACGCCAATTGCCTAAGAGGACCCTAGTAGGTTCGATGGTCTTTGACGTCCGCTAGCTCGCCTGGTGTAGCGTCCATTCATCGAATGGTTCGGCAGCCGGGTTCGTCCGTTGCGGTCTAGAAGGAGTTTTGGGGTGATGCGAGCACTATAAATCAACCAAATGCACACCCAGTGACGGCGGATTAAAGGGAGAACGGAGGAAGCCTTTTAGTCCGGTTCCTAGCTCGTTCAGGTCCATCCGGACGGCGAGCGAGAGAGGCCCCTCTCTCGTACAACAACATCTGGCCCCAGATGTTGTGGTACAAAATGTTTCGCATTCGGAGCATACGTCCGTCGCTCGGGACGCTCCGACATATAGTCAGTCCGGAGAGACTGTCAATAAGGCTTCCTCATTTCTCATGGTAGCGCACACGATCGCTGTTGGCTATGTGACCTCGGATATCCAGTCAGCTTCGCCAGTCAGAGAATCATCGGCGACCAGGTCACACCATCCGGTAGCCAGGGACACGAGGCCTGCAGACTCTGGACGTTCGCATAAGAAAGTGTGCGGGAGTCAACGTGCACGGAGCTTCCGGCGACAATGCATCGTAAGACCGCTACTGCACAGGCCTCGGGGACGGACGTGCTATCCCAAATAGCACAGCTTATCGCAGCATCCCAGCAACAACTGAATCTGTCGCATAATGTATTAGCCGACGATGCTGGGTCGGGACGCTCCGCGGAAGCAGGTACAGGCGTCCGAAAATTTCATCCGGTCCGACGGGATACCGAAAGGGATTCGGAGGATTTCGAGCTTTCCCTTTCGGAACAACATATGCTGTTGTGTATGTCATCTGACTTGATATTCTACAGGTTCTTTCGTCGGACCAGAATGCTGCGATGCCGGATAAGAAACTGATAGCGTCGGTGGACTTAGAAATTTTTGGTTCGGTTCAGGGACATCGTCCCTCAGTTCCGACATAGTCCAATAATGTCACACAAACTTTCGAATTATTGAACGACGCTATATATTTATTATTATATGCTTGTTATTACCAAGCATTTCTGTTTTCTTGTTCGCAAAGTTACGGAGATGTCTTTCAAAAGTGTGCCTCTGTCATCATAGTTAATGAAGAGCTAGCGGCAATAAGTGCTCATGGAATATGTCTATCGCCTAAGAGGTCCCTTGTAGGATCGACGGAGTGACATTCGCTAGCTCACCCGGTGTAGCATACATTCATCGAATGGTTCGGCTGCCGGGTTCGTCCGTTGCGGTCTAGGAAGGAGATTTGGGTGATGCGAGCACTATAATAATTTTAGTACTCACCCAGTGACGGCGGATTGAGGACAGATCGGAGGAAGCCTGTTAGTCCGGTTCCTGGCTCGTCCAGGTCCGTCCGGGCTGTGAGCGAGAGAGGTCCCTCTCTCGTCCAACAACATAGGGGACCGCATGTTGTGGTTCAGATATTTTACATTCGGAGCATATGTCCGCCGCTCGGGATGCTCCGTTATATTGACAGTCCGAGAGACTGTCGATAATGCTTCCTCATCCTCACAGCAGTGCACACGACCGCACATTGGCTACGTGACCTCGAGTATCCGACCAGTTTCGTCATTCAGTGATTCCACGGCGAACAGGTCACGCCATCCGGTAGCCAAGGGACACGAGGCCTATACACTCCGTTCGCTCGCATAATTGTAGTATGCACGGGGTAACGATCACGGAGCTTCCAGCGGCAATGCATCGTAAGACCGCTTCTCCACAGGCCTCAGTGACGGACGTGCTATCCAAGTTAGCACAGTTTTTCGCAGCATCCCAGCAATCGACAGTTTCTTGGTCGGATCAGGAATTATCCGACGGCGCTGGGTCGGTGCGGTCCGCGGTTGCATCAGGTTCGGACGACCGAACGCTTTATAGGGTCCGACAGGATGGCGAAAGGGATTCGGACGATTTCGAGTTTTCCCTTTCGTAACATCGGAAGCTGCCATACATTTCTTCCGGCATTATCTTCCAGTGGTTGTTCCTTCGGCCTACATTGCTGCGATATTGGATAAGAGACTTATAGCGTCATTGGACACGTAATTTTGGATCGGTTCAGGGACATTGTCCCTGACTTACCGATACATTCTAATAATGTCATTAGAACATGTGTATTATTTATCGACGTTATATATATATAAGCCTGCTACCAAGCATGATAGTTTAGTTTCTTGTCCGCAATGCTCAATTCTGCCTTTTATCATTTATAGAAATAATTTATTTTGGCAGAACAGGGCATACCAAGAGTTCATATGCGTCTTGACGGCGTGGTTAAGACTGGTAATAATCTTTTTCGCCGTCTATGTCTTTTCCAACCACAATGTTGGAAACGACAATGATGTCAAATAGACTTAACTTAGACGCTTTAGCATACGTAATCCACCTTACTGAGGCGTTATCATTACATCTTCAAGAGAAAGAATTCCGGGATATGATCCTCAATGTGATTTCTTTTGAGGGCAGTAGTTTGTTCACGTATAACTCCGCCCTTCAGTGGCTACTTGGAGTTGGTTAGACGTGACGCAGCCCTAGCTACATCCAGGTTGGGATACAATATTGATCCCAACGGATTCGGAGTGCCAGGGTCTTTGGGTTCCGCAGTCTCTAAGCAAGCACTTATCTTCCACGGAATAATGTTTTTTAGGCTTGCTTTATGTTATTGGATGAACATTATTCAGAAGCGCATGTCCAAATCCTGTCCGATAATACGACAGTAGTGGCGTATCTCCAGAACCAGGGAGGCACTCATTCGTTTCCGTTATTCAATTTAATGGAAAGAATCCTTCTGTTTGTTATAGTACACCAAGTTCTGCTTCGGTCCGTCATATTCTGGGTCGTCTGATTGTATTACCGGACTCCCTTTCACTTATGGGTCGCTTGTTGCCGTCAGAATGGACTCTCAACAAACAAGTATTCAATCAGATTTGCTATCAATGGGAGCACCCAATGATAATTTATTTACGACACAACTTGCTAATCAATTGCAGACGTATGTGTTTACATGTCCGGATTTCTGAGCTTATGTTGTTAACGCTCTATTGATCTAATAGGACGGAATGATAGGATATGCGTATCCTCCTGCGCTGTTGT
Source organism: Pictodentalium vernedei (assembly GCA_031216915.1). Lineage (NCBI taxonomy): Eukaryota > Metazoa > Mollusca > Scaphopoda > Dentaliida > Dentaliidae > Pictodentalium > Pictodentalium vernedei. The sequence continues at coordinate 435,589,353 of CM062292.1, forward strand.
TTCAGCAAGTCTTGCTAAGATAAACAACCACAATACATTTCTGTTAATAGCATCTCTGTCTTCACAGAGACCGTGGGTAAATTTACTCTGATGTCTACTGTGGGACTTAACGCGAAAACTTCCTCCATGAGAGGATCTTTTTTCGCTGGGTAAAATCGTGTCATTTTCATCACAACCTGCAAGGTCTCAACCTTCGCGTATCCCATTGTGTGGTCCTTATTGCTTTGTAAGCATTGTACTGGACGAGCTTTGGACGCGATTTCTTACTGTAGGAGAACCTCTTCTTCGCTATACTATGCGGCTAAAGTGGAGGCTCTTCCGTCGTTGGTGTAGGGATCACTATGTTGATATTGTTGATCCCTCCATACTAGTCATTGCAACTTTCTAGTATACTTGTTTGACAAGATCTACTGCAGCCTGTTACTATTAAGGTTATAGGTTTATGTTATCTCATACCTATGCACTCTATGATAGTTTACAATTGAGTCTTATGTCTCTTTATCTAAGTCAGTTAGTAACTTTTCGATAAATAGACTTAGAATCATTAGATTAAATTTCTATACGGAATTTAACTTCGGTTCTTATTTAGCTAAGTAATCATTTGAGCCTCTGGAAACAGTAGTTTTCAAATTCTGACCTTTTAGACAGTAATTCTGTTGGCTTCTCTTTTACTGAAGAGTCAGTGAGCTTCATGCACTATCGGTGGATGATTCTCACTTTCGTAGTTTCGGAATCACTACTTCCTTTACTATTTAGGTTGGATTTTTGCTTAAGAGTCAGGCTCCTAATAAATATCCGGAACCTATTGTTATTAAGGTCCTTCCGTCTTCGTACGGGCATAGGCCTTTACTCTGTCCGGTTAGAGTTTACGTATTTATAAACAGATATCTGTTTATTACTACGGGCGTAAGCTTCTTCTGTCTTTGTGCCTAATAGAAGGACGTTACGCTCCATTCTATTGCTAATGGATTCATTTAACTATCGATACTGCTTATGGTATATCATTGACTTAGCAGTTGTGCTTGAGATTTCGGCTCATGAAGTAAGAGTTCTTCTACATCTTGGGCTTACATTAATAGTGTTGCTATTATAGATTTTTGAAGGCTGCTCATTGCACTCAGCCATCCACATTCATGAATTTTTATCTCAGAAATATCGAGTCCTTTTCTGGAGGCCTCTATTGTTAGGTCTGTTATCTACTGCTCAGAATGTCATTCACTTAACAGTTGCTACTATAGCTAGGTAGGCTGTCTGTTTCGGCAGTGACTCCGTTCTGCTGCCCTCTTCGCTCTGGGCTATTTGACCCAGGGCAAGAAAAAGGGGGGGGGGGGGGGAGGGTGTTCCCTTGGGTCACCTGTTTTACTATGAAAACAAGGGGATACCTCCTCCGGAGTTAGTAATTCTGAGCTGTTATTGGGATGGTTGTTTAGTGAGAAATTTATGTTTTAAAAATTCATTCAGGTCTTAGTTTTTAAAGTATAGCTTTTGAATATAGCACGTGTCAACGGACGTTATTATACAATCCCCAGACACCTTTAAGGAGTATAAAGAGTCTCTATTCTCTAGACTTACTTTATTTATTGGCTTACTTTAAAAATTAGTAGTATAAGGATTATACTAGATATTAATAGAGTACATGGATGTATGATGCTCAATTTTGGAAGGTGTTGTATCTTTCTAATTTATTATAAATAAGAAAGATACATGTAAGGCCAAATACTTCTTTTTCCCTAGACGGGATGACTCTATTTTATATAATTGAGCGTATTCCAACTTGCTCTATGTCCTTGGCCCTCCAGCCTTTTTACTATTCAGCTATGTCTGGGTCATTGGTACAGTATAAAAATGTTAAAAAATTTATAGTAATTTATATATTTTTTATACTTACCAATGACCCAGACGGGGATGGCCCTCCCAGGAGTTGGGAACTCATACCTCCCCGCTGAGTACATAGCGCTTACCAGGCACTGGTTATAAGAATGATTAATGGCGCCAATTTCGGAACGTCCTTGACACTGCGCATGCGCAGTAGAGGTGAAGTGTGGAAGGCCATTCAGGACATGTTTTCTTTGGTTTTAGATGCAAATTTGGGGGATTGGGGGGCAAAATTTGTGTTTGGCCCTATATTTTAAGAGTTAGCACCAGCTATGTCTGGGTCATTGGTAAGTATAAAAAATATATAAATTACTATAAATTTTTTAACATTCTAATTTTCTTCATCATGGATTGAAGGATATGATGTATCTTGATCTACTATTTTGGAAGTTCTTGGCCCTCCACCTTTTTACTAATCAGCTAGTCTGGGCCATTGGTATACAGTATAAAAATATGAAAAAATTTCTAGTTATTTATATATTTTTTATACTTACCAATGGCCCAGACGGGAATGGCCCTCCCATGAGTGGGCAGTACTGGGCACTCATACCTCCCTGCTGCATTATTATATTACAACCTTGTTACAATTATTATATTACAACCTTGTTACAAAGAATGAAGTTGGCGCCAGATTCGGTGACTTTCTGGCATCTGCGCATGTGCGGAGGGTAAAATGTATGGAGGGCCAGTTAGGACTTCTAATTTTTGGTTTTGCATGTAAATTTTGGGGATTAGAGGGGCAAAATTTGTGTTTGGCCCTAGATATTTTTGAGTTAGCACCAGCTAGTCTGGGTCATTGGTAAGTATAAAAAATATATAAATTACTATAAATTTTTTCATTTTCTCATAGGCGACCATTATAACATTCAGGCAAAACAAAATATGATCGATTCACTTTAATTTTGGCTTTCAAATATCTTTGTCAACTATAGCCCTTCAGATAACTTTTTCTGACCCCAAAACAGGGGGTCATGCAACAAATAAGAGAGAAAAATTGACAGCAAGAGAAGTACCGGTCACATGCACATATTTTTCAGGGAATTCCCTACAAAAACACACCAAATGTAAATTGTATTTTTAGGTCCAAAAGTCATCAAATCACCCTGTTTTTTATCTGGAATATTCATCATTAATGCAAGATGTCAATAGAATGCTTCAAACGTTTATTGAAACAATTTATTTTCCCAAGGCTGTTTATTTTTAGAGATTGCGTCACTTCCGAGTGCAACATTTCTCGGCAGGTATTTCTAATTCAAATATTTAGTTCAGTGATACCATGTAGGAATCACTGTCAGACAAGATGTAGTTGGTTGAATTTGCAACTGATTTATGGGAAATTGTCACTGCTGAAAACAAAGTTTTTTCCACATAATAGTGTAAGTTTCTAATTCCAGCTATTTTCAGGACAGTCTGTGGATTAACAAAAAATGAAAAAAAAAAATAAAAACCCTTCCTCCCTTATGAAATTGAGAGAAAAGTGCAACAAGAAATTTTTTTTTAAAATTTAAAAGGCCTGACTTGATCTTGTTTGATTTGGCAACTTCACAGTCTTCTGAAATGGTCAGTTTCAGAGAGACATTGGAGTGTACAACAGATGAAAAGACTTATGAATATACAAATTAACTTATGATTTTGAAGCAAAAATGCCCGAGAACACAGCTTTTTTCTTTGCCTTAGCAAAAAGGGTTTTTTAAATTCTGCCACAAAAGCATAACTTATAACCCTTCTTTGAAATGAGCTTGTTCCAGTGTGAAGGTCGTAAGCAGTGTTTTTGGAGGTAAATATTATTTTTACGAATTTAATTGGCAATTTTGTGAGTAATGCTAGTGAGATATTGCCATTATGTTAGATATTAAAAAGGGTTAATTATTTTGCATGTTTTTCAGTGGAGGCCTCAAATTGGATATAAAGATGAATGGGACAATTTCAGCAAAGAAAAAAAAAAATTTCTGCGAAAAAGTAGTTTATCCTCTGATCTCTTAACTCTAAGAAGCCGGTAGTCGAGTGTTTTCTTGACTGTGATGTAATACGGCAGGTAATCTGGCAGTGACGGTTCGGCTATCTTTGGGCTGGGGAGAATTAAACACTGAGCAGGTGCTTCTGGTCAAGTGTTGTCTGCCTGAATAGGCAGACGACACATGACCAGAAGCACCTGCTTTTCTGTAAGTTTTTCGTGGTATGTCATGTTCAATAAATTCTTTCTGATTCCCAGGTTTCTAAGAGTTAACAGTTATGTGATCTCATTTGTTCATTTTTAGCTCACCTACTTCTATTAGAATTGGTGAGCTTATATGATGACCTCGGGCGTCGGCGTCCGGCGTGTCCAATATTGTAAGATTTAATGTTAAGGTTAATTTCTCAAAGATCAGTGGGCTCAGGCCTTTGATATTGTATATGTGGCTGTAGGGGACTATCAGAACAGTATTTAACACTAATACTACAACTTTTTTCCAAATTTCACCTAAAATTTTCTGCCAAAACTAGTAAGAATTTGCGTTCAGGTGTTGTAAGAATTTGTGTTAAAGTCAGCTTTTGTGCAGATTGTGCTGCTTTAACTTCTCATTACTGTTGATTTTCATATTTCAATAACAACTGTAGGTATTAACCCTACTGTATGCAGAAATTTAACGGAAATTTTCTTTTTTTTCAGTCAAAATTTTCATGTTTTTCTCGGACTTAGTAAATTTTAAGTTGTAAAACTTTGTAAACTTTGTATTTAGGTGAGTTGTGTTTCTATGTGTCTTTCCAGGCGAGTAATATTCTACACTTGGGTTACTGAACTCCATTGCAGTAATATTTAACCCTCATTACATGCATATTTGAGGAATTTGAGGCTGATTTTCTGCCAAAACTTGTTGTAAGAATTAGCGTTTAGGTGTTGTAAGAATTTGCGTTAAAGTCAGCTTTTGTGCAGATTGTGGTGCCTTCACCTCTCATTACTGTTTATTTTCTCATTTTAATAACTACTTTAGGTATTAACCCTACTGTATGCAGAAATTTAACTGATTTCTTTTCTTTTTTTCAGTCACAATGTTCACGTTTTTCTCTGACTTACTCAATTTTAAGTACTAAAAGTTTGTGTTAAGGTGAGTTCTGTTTCTATGTGTCTTTCTAGGCAATTGATATTGTACACATGGGTTACTGAACTACATTGCGGTAATGTTGCGCTCTCATTACATGCATATTTGAGGAATTTGAGGGGGATTTTTGGGACTTATATTCACTTTCTTTAAAAAAAAATTTTTTTAACTTTTTTTTTTATTTAATACTTTCTCATACTTGTTACTAGTAACATTAAGGCTTATTTTAGTTGTTGATGTGATGTACTTTTGTTGGGACTTATAGTCACTTTCTTGAACGAATGTTTTTCCGCAACTCCTCTTTAACCAATGAATGTACTTCAATTACAATTTCAGTGATTCTTCATTACATAATGCCATTTTGCACCTCCTATTTTATTTTTTGATCTGATGTATGTTTAGTAGCTCACCTACTTCTATTGCAAGTGGTGAGCTTATATGATGACCTCGGGCGTCAGCGCCCGGTGTGTCCAATATTGTAAGATTTAATGTTAAGGTTATTTTTTCAAAGATCACTGGCCTCAGGCCTTTTATATTGCATATGTACGTTGTAGGCGACTATCAGCACATTATTTAACCCTGACACTACGACTTTATTTCAAATTTCACCTACAATTTTCAGCCAAAACTTGTAAGAATTTGCATTTAGGTGTTGTAAGAATTTGCGTTAAAGCCAGCTTTTGTGCAGATTGTTCTGCTTTAACTTCTCATTACTGTTGATTTTCATATTTCAATAACAACTGTACGTATTAACCCGACTCTATGCAGAAATTTAACTGCAATTTCTTCTTCTTTCAGTAAAAATTTCCATGCTTTTCTCGAACTTAGTCAATTTTAAGTTCTTAAAGTTTCTGTTTAGGTGACTTGTGTTTCTATGTGTCTTTCCAGCCGATTGATATTCTACACTTGGGTTAGTGAACTCCATTGCAGTAATATTTAATCCTCGTTACATGCATATTTGAGGAATTTGAGCCTGATTTTCTGCCAAAACTTGTAAGAATTTGTGTTTAGGTTTAAGATTTGCATTAAAGTCATCTTTTGTGCACATTGTGGTGCCTTCACTTATCATTACTCTTTATTTTTATCTTTTCAAAAACTACTTTAGGTATTAACCCTACTGTAAGCAGAAATATAACTGATTTTTTTTTTTTATATCCAATGATTCTATGTTGAATTGATATAAATGCAAAAATATAGACTTTCCAAAGCCATCACATAAACCACATTAATCATTTGATGCCTAGTTAATGATTTATATTAACTAAATATTAGGTATGTTACATTGGAACGACATTATCAAGCGCGAATGTAGGTGAGCATTGGGATGTAACATCCCTCTTGTTATTTGGTTATATTATTTTTAAATAAGTTTTTTTTTCTTTTCAGTTGATAACGTTCAGCATTCCAGCATTATTTTATATCAGTTTTTGCCTAGACTACTTTCAATACAGAACAGGAAGGAATCCCCACCAGAAAAGATCCATCTGTCATCAACTGAGACATATATACATTCCATTTTTATGTTTACTTGTTATTCAGCTGGTGGTAACATTCACTGAATTTCCAAAAGCTTATGGGACCACAGCAGTAGTATTAGGACCTGTTAGAACAGGTTCCATCATCCTATTGATTGTACTACATTTTATAGCTTCTAAGAATCAAAGCACGAGTTCTGAAACGTACAGCTGATGTGAATAACTTTAGGAAATCTTTTTTTATGTGCTTGACATTTTATTACTGCATTTAAAGATTTAAAGTCGACTTTTACTGCTCAGTTACAAATGTTCACCTACCTGTATTCATTCCTTAACACTTTATCTATTGTAGCAGCCATATCCAGACAGCATTAGGCTTCAAAAAGTTAAAAATATATTTCTCAGGCCCTCCCACATGGTCCTTTTGGCTGCCGTATGCTGTGTTTTTATAACCAATACAAACTTGAAAAAATAAAAATTCAATGATTTATGTCTGATATATTACCAAAGTTAATAAAACTGATAAATTTGTCCCTCGAGTGCAACAGGGCTTTGCAATGCCTTAGCATTGCAAAGCCTCTTGCACTCAAGGGACGAAATACATCACCACCCATGCTATTCTGTAAATTATGAGGCCTAAAACATAAAACAAACCGAGCCATGAACTTTTGATGGCAAAGAAATAATTACAAAAATTAAAAACAACCCACCCGCATGCTATTTTCCAAAAAATGACCTGAGAAAAAGGCCTACTTTGTTGGACCAAATTCATAGAAAACATAAGGTCCTGCAGATCTCAAATTTGGGGGTAAATCCAATCAGGCAGAGGATTCCTAATCGGGCCTGGCATTTTCATGAGAGCAATTTATTTGCTCGCCTACTGCTCACCTTAAAAAAATAAGGAAGGCGAAAACTAGCCCTCCTGGCCTTAGAAAATGTTTATTACATAACCGCCTATTCGTAAAACCCACATCTTTTTAGATCTCTGCTTTGTTAGAGGTGTCTGTAATGTCTGTAAGATGGCCACACTGCCCCTCCCACACATCTGGGCCTTGCTGAAGCCCAGAAGTGTGGGAGGGGCAGTGTAGCCGTCTCACAGAGACTACCTTGTTAGCAGCACCAAATAAAATGTACAAAGCCCATCAGGCAGAATTCATTCATAGTAGCTTTTGTAAGCTTGAGGATAGCTAATCGCTTGCATAGGCCGTGCCAGGGGAGCGATTTTTAGCCCTCCTGCATTTTGAAGAATGCCAGGCCTGACTAATTGAATCGAATCTCTAATTGAATCACAGTGCTCTTCAACTTGTAGATCTTGCACCTTCTTACAACCATAAATATTGTCAGTCTCAGTTCAAGTATTGTATGCAACCCCTCGGTTTGAGCAAATCCAAAAAAAGTGGAATATTCCAAAACATGATAAAAGTTGTTTTGGAAGCAAGACATCCCAGAATCCTTCTGTCATCAGGTCTCCTTTTGATGGGTGGTGATATATTTTGTCCCTTGAGTGCAAGAGGCTTTGCAGTGCTAAAGCATTGCAAAGCCCTGTTGCACTCAAGGGACAAATTTATCAGTTTTATTTGAGGAGACCTGAGGACAGAAGAATCTTCTGAAAAGAGACACTTGCTGTCTGGACGAGCCATTAGGACGATTCATCAGGACAATTTTGAATCGAATCAAATTTTGAAGCTTTGCAGCATCCTAAGAAATCATCAATTAGTTACTATTTTTCCAAATATTGTCTCCAAAAGATGGCTTAGGACCCCTTCATTGAAACAAGCTTATTCCGGTGAGGTGTCATGAGCAATCTTTTGAAGGCAAAAAATGAAAGTTTTTAGTTTCGTCGGAAAAAGATAAAAATCTATTTCTCAGGCCCTCCAGCATGGTCATTTTGGCTGCCATATGGTCTCTATTATTACCAATGCTAATTTTAAAATAAAAAAAAAATAAGTCAAAGAAATTCCCCCAAGTTAATGAAATGGAAAAAAATACACCACTGCCCATTTTATTCTGTAGATTATATACCTCTACACACCGATGTCATAAAATCAAACTTTCAAGAAACAAATTTTTTCATCATGCAACTAGGAATTTAACCAATTTAGTCTTGTTTGACAGAGCTCCTTGAGCTTAGTCAAACAAGATAGAAGTGATTAAATTCCTAGTTGCATTATGGGTAAAAGCTTGCTTGAAATTTTGATATTTTGAAATCAGTGTGCCTAAGACATAAAACAAACCAAGTATATGAACCTTTAAGGGTAAGTAAATAATAATTACAAAAATAAAAAATACAATAAAAAACACCTGCCCACACAACTGCATGCATTTTGACAGAAAATGGCCTTATTCAAGATTTTTTTTTCAATGTGTCATCCACTTGTTGTGGTAGGTGAAGGATTAGGTTTTGAAACTTGGATGATATCCTGCTATCATCTTGAATTCCATCATGCTGATCATACAGTATTAGGAATTTTATCACATGTATCCCTCCATTGATGATGTCTCTGAAAGCCGAGATGAAAAACTGAAACTATGAAACTGTTGACATGTTTGGAAGAAGCTTCAGAGAACCCGTTCCAATACAGTATGTCACATCATTAGAGTTGGGCGGTTAACCAAAAATTTTGTTTAGTTTCGGTTTTGTTATCAAAACCGAAACTGAAACAATTATAGAAAACCTGTCATTGCGGTTTCCACCTTCAATGTTGAAAAACTCTAATTAGGTCTTCATACAATATATACAATACAATATTTTATTCACAATATACATGTACATATAGTGTAGTTACAAATATAAATCTATTTAGATGTTTTCCACCCCCCAAAAAATATATTGTGTAACTAGAACAGTGACAAGTTGTAAAATAAACATGCATATTGTAAGGAGACGGCATAGCCCAGCGGCTGTCTTCCTGCCATCTCCTATTTGGAAGTGCGAAGATGGGGCAGTACAGGTGGTAAATAAGTTTCAATTTCTTTTCAAGAGATGCAATACATAACAAAGACCGGTATTCTTTATTCAATGTTTGGAGGAGATTCAGACGAGGAAAGCATTACAGATCTGGTCACGCCTTAAAGGCGGCCTACACCATGTTCTTATCTTACTATGTTTATCTGAGCTACTGTTATTAATGGCCTAGTCACGCAAGCGATCACTGACTCTAGTGTTACAATCAGGACACTGTGGATTGAAACATGTCGGTGGTGTATTATAAGTTTCCAAGGCATGTAACATTATGGAGCGTTTGAATATAGAGGAACTCGGTTCAGATTGAATGCCATTGCTTAGGTCATTCCATAGTTTAGGGAAGGAGTGTTTTGGTAAATTTGCAGAGAAGCATGTTCGAGGTGTTTTCTATTTAACTGCCCACTTTGTCTGGTTAGCATTCCGGTTGGGTGATTATAGATTTCGAGGAAATTTTCAAAACTTTTTGGCAAGTTTCCAGTGTGCCAATCACGAATGAACAGTAAAGTGTGTAGCCTGTAAAGATCATCAAACTTGAGAATTTCATCTTTGAGGAATAAGGGGTTCGTGTGGGAATTGTATTTTTTTATATTTATTACATGCAGAGCTCTCTTTTGTAATGTAAAGAGCTTTTTTTGTGGCTGTTGCATGACCCCAGACTTGAATTGCATACAGAATAACGAGAGAAAGAATGTGAAGTTAACCCTGTTTTCAAACTTCAGAGTCACAATAGACCCTTTTCAGAACAGCTGCTCTAATTGATATTGCGTTCAAGTGTGGCATTTACCTCTAAAATGGGTGTCAACATTACTTCTTATGCATTGTGGTTCAAATGTTCATCTGTTTAGCAAATGTGATTTCCTTTGCAGAACTGGAACTTGTCACTTGTTCCACATTATAATGACAAATATATTTATTTGTACACGTAATTTTGAAAGCTTGAACCCTGAAGCCAGCGTCAAAATCACAGTTGAAGTTGGATGGAAATTTAGTTTTACAATGACCTTTTTGAGCGACTTTTACTCGATAACATTTTTATGGTCGGCATAATTTTTTAGAGTCGGTCGGGTTACCCTAAACACAGGTATTTGGTGTGTGTGTGTGTGTGTGTGTGTGTGTGGGGGGGGGGGGGGGGGGGGATAATTTTGCAACAGACTCAAGGCAAAAATCATTTTTATCAAACTTGAAATTCTTGAGATAATTTATGCGAATACATTATGCTAAGGAAATCAGAGTACCAGTATATTACACAGATGTATTACCCTGGAACGGGAGTCCCTGTGACACTGACTGGCACCAAATACATCTTCCTATATGCAAATGCAATAATAATAACTTGGCCGGCCGCTGATTTGTCGTGGTTCTTGGATGAGAAGGCCTTAGTTACCCCTTACTCCCAACTGCCTCCCTATTCCCACGCTTCTCTCCTCCCAACACTGAGAGGAACTGCTTGATGACATCCCTTGCCCCATTCTTCCCAATCTCTTCGATTAGCTTATTAACCCTCTCCTTTGAGTCTCCTACTAACCACATGTCCTTCGTTCTCCCATCCCACTTCCCCATTATACTCCCAATGAATCTTATTCTTTTTGACTGGTATTTTGGTCATTCTAGAAGAAAGTGTTCCAGGGTCTCCACCATGCCCAAATTACACATCTGGCACTCCTTTTCACTGTTTTTCCCTCAGATGCAGGGACCGTGACCTTAGCTTGAACAACAGTGACACACCCCCCCCCCCCCCCCCCCCCATTTACAACAGTGACCCCCAAAGATACCATCAAGGTACTCTTCAAAACCAGGCTTCTATTTATCACGTAGGCCACCCAAAGACCTATTTCATTTGCCCCCTCTCACCAATTGGGGTTACCATCCTCCATGACCTTTTCTCTGACGATTTTTCTACCCTGGTTTGCCCCAATGTCTAGGTCTCAGTTCTCCAATGAATAGTTCTCTATTAGTTCCCTCACTTGGCCCATTCACCCTCTCTTGATATTTGAGTTGAAAATTCTCAGAAACATTACTTTACACCATCGACTGTCGGGGAGATTTACCAAATAATTAAGATAACCGAGTTTCAGTAAGTCTATCCTGTGCTTGATCCCCATCCATCCTAGCTCACCCCTGATTGCTTCTAGTGCTGCGACATTACTCAACCCCCATTGTCTATCGGCCTGCATCATTCTGCAGGATTTCCAAGCTCTTTACAGCCGTCTGGTTTAGGGGTACCATTTCCATACCATATGTTATACTTGGCAGAATCACCACTTCCCAAATGGTTTTCCCCACGAAAACCTTATTGAAACTGTTACTCCTTATAAGTTTCATTTGGTTAAGGATTCGCCTCCCCTTCAGAATCAGTTTAATTGTGTGGTTTTCGTTGGATGCCTCTTCCTGTGATGTTTATATATTTACCCCCAGATACTCGTAGTCACCTGTCTCTCCTACACTAAGAAGTTTGTTGCTACTTTCCGGAATACAGAACTCACCCACTCTCCACCTTCGAGTGAGGTCCACTTTGCGGCCCACGGGTATAACTTTGCTCTTGCTTTCATTAAGTTCGAGTCTCCATTTGCTCCCATATTTCCCAACAATTCCCAACATTTTCACTAGTCCCTCTTCACTTTCTGACACTAGCACCCAGGGACCAGCCGTGAGGGCGACTAGGGCGATTAAGTCGCCCTTCTAAGCCCAAAGTCGCCTAGAAAAATAGTCGGGGCGATTACAAGTCGCCCTCTAAAAATTGGCCAAAACGAGAAAAGGCTGAACTGAGTGATGCGAGGTTTACATGAAAACGAGTATTTTCAAAAATCGAATGTGCTCGAGTGTGATAAATGGGCATTTTAATTCGTCAAATAAACGTCCATTTATTTGAAATCACACGACAAGCAATTGTCCATTGTAGCTTTTGGCGGATTTTTTTATTTCTATTTTGTTGCGTTCTAGTCGGAGCTTCAAGTGTCGAAACGAAAATAGGTGACTTACGCGACTCATCAAAACAACCCAGTTTGAAAGTAGGTTACGTCGCTTAGGATGCCGAAAATGCATACACAACGGACGTATTTTATAACACATTATTTTCATTTCGATTTGCTGACGACTGTTAACTGTTGGGCTGTCTATTCCCAGAAAAACACGAATGGAATTGAAACACATGAAAAAAAAGCTTTAGTGATGTCAAGAAAAGCTTTGTACAGGACACAAGTGTGCATGTGGACGATCTTGAAAAAGGGTCCTCCTAAACATCGGAATGACATGAAATGACGCAGAATGACACCGGAATGCCATAAAAATGATGCGGAATGACATTTCTTTTACCAAATACTCGACCCCAGAATGTATTTTGTTTATTAACTAACAAAGTACCTCCCAAGCAACCTTCTTACATCTGGTCCTGTTCATACTTTCAGACTTAGGAAATTATTAGCTTAGTAGACTTTGTTGAAAGGCAACCACAGGATGGTGATGGGGGATTGGCACGAAGAAGAGGTGAGAGGTCATGAAGGAGAAGGTAGCAGTGGGGGATTTTCAGTCAATAATTACATTGTGATTTTTTAACCTGGCACAGATGCATCATAGACAACTGGACCTGGATTATTTGTACGTTAATGGAGGACCATAAATTGAAAATATGAAGGGGCGGCGGGGGTGGTACATGAATATTCTTAATTTTCCCCACTTGCCTATGAAGTCTCCCTACATGACTCTGCAGTCTCCCTATTTTTTCTGGAGGGAGACTTGAAGTCTCCCTAAAATTCCCCCCTAGGCTGGTCCCTGCTAGCACCATATCATTTGTACATTGAAAACTGATACCGAAAACCTGACTCTTTCAATGAAACCGAAACTGACATGAAATTTGAAAACTGCCCATTTCAACACATCATAGAAATTCATAAGCAAAGTTAAAGAAAACTATTTTTGTATTTACATTACAAAATAGAGGAGTGTTCTGGAGAAAATTATTGGTGGCTCATAGGATAAGGCATTGGACTTCAGATCATGAAGACTGTTGGTTCAGTCCTGATACTCATCATCTGTATTGTGTTCTTGGACAAGACACTTTATCCCAATTGCCCAAGTGTGGGTACTCCTGTACAGGATGACCCGCGTTGTGTCCTTGGACAAGACACTTTATCCCAATTGCCCAAGTGGAGTACTATGGAACAGTGTGGTAACTGGTTGAGATACCATGCTACCAGCAAGAGTAGCTTTAGTTTAGCAAGATTTTGTTCATAAATGTTTTGTTGCAATTTATTGGAGAGTGCCAGCAGGCACTCTCCAATAAATTGCTACCAAACAATGTTATATAAAAAAGATTTTCTTCCACTGCTGAACTAACATCAAGCTACTGCATACAGTGTTAAGCCACTAAAATGGCTTCTAGCACGCAACCAGTTAAGGTGTACTGCACCCCCGCAGGAATCCCGGGAAGTGAAGCAGTGCTTGTTTACTGTGGTAAACAAGTTCTTTTTCACTGGTAAAATAGGACCCAGTCACTAATGCTTGGGGTGCGAGTCCTCTAAAATAGGCAACATAAACGATTGACAGACCTTGAGTTTATCTCCATGTTGTGGTCATGATTAGCCATTGTGCAAAAGTATGTGGCCTTAAACACCAATAAATAAATAATAAGGTGTACTGCATATTGGTTGTATACATGCCTTCAACCACTGGTTACCCTGTTTGTGCAGGGTTACTAAAGTGGATAGTTACTTGCTGCTGCTTGGTGGTTCTCTCCAGGTGCCCCAGCTTCCTCCACTTTTAAAACTGTCCAACGTGGTATGGCCCGACATGAAAGTAGCATTAAATCCTAATAAATAAATGAATGACTGGAGAAATTTACAAATCAAACCAGAGGCACTTTGAGTGAATTTATATGCTGTTTCTTGAGGTCTTATTACCCATTAATCTATTATATTCAAATTGAAATTTTTAGTTATTCAAGAATTTTCTTATATCCATTTGTCATGTTAGGTAGAAAGTCAACATTTACCCAGCCTGAATAGTAGACAACACTTTTAAACAAATTTCTTGAATAACTAAAAAATTTCATTTTTTGCTTCAAAAGTAGAGCTTTTGACTCCTCACTGGAATGATCTCATTCAAATTATGGAACATCGTCCTTGTTTTTGAGACAAAAAGTGAAAAAATAATAATGTTCCAAAAAAGACTAAAATCCTTGCCTACTGATTGAACAAGAGCTTGCTTATTGTTTTCTATGTTTACGGCTCCAGTGGCATATGTTACCATTTGACATCAACAAGTGAAATATTTGAAAAGATGTTAACAATGGAAAGAGACTCAAAGTGCATACTGCCTTTAACTCAGATTTTTCGAGGCTAGTGATCATTCATTCAAGGAATGTATACTCACAACCCACTTACAAAAAGTTGAGGTTACTCCATCTCAGTTCAAATCATGAACTTGTTCATGATTTGCGCTGGGATGGAGTAACCTTGACCTTTGTCTAATTTATTGATTTTTTGTCGTCCAGTGATGTTGTGGGGTACACGAGAGGTTTATTTACTAAATTTGTTTTCGTTATAGTTGCCTTATCCATTGAAGTTGGCTTGTTCATTTCATGATGTGGGTTTTGGGCTTTAACCCTTTACCTAACATGAAAAGCAGACGACACTTGCAAACAAAATTCTTGAATAACTAATTTTTTTCATTTTTTGTCTCAAAAACATAGGTTATGACCCCCTGTTGGAACGAGCTTGTTCCAACGAGGGGTCTTAACCTATGTTTTTTAGATAAAAAATGAAAAAATAATGAAAATAAATTGGCGATTTTTGAGAATAGTGCTGGCCGGTTTGGGCCGTTACGTTGGGTAAAGAGTTAAGTAGGGTCTTATTGGAACATGTATGTTATTGTGATGTATTGATGGTAACATGAATTTAGATTTGCGGCTCGGAGCGTATGTTCAATCTCGACACTTTGCTGATCAGTTTTTTCTCTCGCATCAGTTAAAGGGTTTAACCATTTCTGCACATTACTCTCGCCATTTATTATTCGATTGACATTTGTGTTAAGAACTGACATTATTTTTTTTCACGAAAACTATATTTAATTTATTTCTTTTCATAGAAGTGTTTATGATTTCATTTTTGAGATTTTCAAAATACTCAAAAGAGTTGATGTCTTATTTGATATTTATGTGTGGTGTTATCAAAAAGTCCAGATATGCATTATTATAGCACGGTTGTTCTGTGTAGAATACAGGAATTGAAAAATGTCTTAACCCTTTACCTAACATGAAAAGCAGACGACACTTGCAAAAAACATTCTTGAATAACTCATTTTTTTCATTTTTTTTATCTCAAGAACATAGGTTATGACCCCTTGTGGGAACGAGCTCAATGAGCTCGTTCCAACGAGGGGTCATAACCTATGTTTTTGAGACAAAAAATTAAAAAATAATCAAAATTAATTGGCGATTTTTGTGAATAGCGCTGGCCGGTTTTGGCCGTTACATTGGGTAAAGGGTTAAGAAGACCATGCATGGAATTCAGCCTACTGAATGTAAGACCACATTTGAGTGGTTGTGCCAGATTCCCCTCGAAGACACAGGGATTGGCATGAGCCATTGAAATGCTTCAACATAAAACAACAGTGTTAGGCCTAAAAAAGTTAAAAATCTGTTTCTCAGGCCCTCCAGCATGGTCCTTTTGGGTGCCGCATGCTCTCTTTTTATAACAAATGCAAACTTTAAAAAATAAAAATTAAATGGTTTATTTCTGATATTTTTAGTTAATAAAATTGATAAATATATCCCTTGAGTGCAAGAAGGCTTTGCAATGCTTTAGCACTGCAATGCCTTCTTGCACCCAAGGAATGAAATACACCAGCACCGATGGTATTCTGTAGATTATGAGGCCTAAAACATAAAACAAAACAAGAACATGAACTTTTGATAGCAAAGAAATCATAGCAAAAAAAAAAAATAAAATAAAAAACGCTCTCCCGCATGCAATTTAACAAAAAATGGCCTGAGGAACAGAAGATCTACTTTGTGGGGCCTTACATAAGGAAGTAAGTAGACCACTGAAGATGATATTTTTCTTTAAAACTCTTTACATCATTCACTTAATTCAAGTTTAACTGGTGGAGCACTTGAAGCCCATTTTTGGGCTTCATTTTGAAGAGCACACACTGCACCTTAAACGTTTCATATTCTGTGGATGTGCTTAAAATCTTTGAAGGCAAATTATTTAATCTGCATAGATTTGGACTTCTATGCTAGAGGTCCCGAGCTTGATCCCCGTCCGGGACAACCCGCGTTGTGTCCTTGGGCAAGGCACTTTATCCCAGTGACGTTGTGTACTAAGGCATACAGCACATCGATCGTGCACATGTCTTCAACCGCTGTAACCCTGCTTGAGCAGAGCTTGAACAGAGTTAGAATGTTGAGGAGCTGACAGTTGCTCGTCATTGCCCGGTTGGTTCCCTCCGGGTACTCCGGCTTCCTCCACCCGTAAAACTGTCACAGTCATGATTAGTCATTGTGCATAAGTATGTGATCTTAAACCCCAATAAATAAATAAATAAATATCTGCGTAGATTTGCCTTGTTATAATTTATAGGCACTCTCCCATAAATGGAAACAAGGCAAAAACATGTGAACAAATTTTGACAGACAAAAATAATTTAGCACTCTACCAGTTGATATTCATTTGACCATCTGGCCAATCAATTCCCTCATTTTTAGCTCAACTTTGGCAAAGCCAAATTTGAGCTTATGCCATGGCCAGTCGTCCATCTGGCCGTCTGTCCGTCTACTATTCAATACAGCTCGGGCTAGAGGCTGTATTTATGAAGTGATCTTCACGAAACTTCTTGGGTACCTTTGTTTTCACCTTGGGACAGGAACGAGTGTGTTTTGGGGTGCCTTGGTTATCACTGTGCTATGAGAACAAATATTTTGGGGTTCAGTCAGACCCACTCTGAGACTCAAAGATTTCTTTTCTAGTTTAGCATCTAACTGTCGCCCACCTTTACAATACTTTACCTATACATTTGTTACAGGCTACGGTCAGTATTTATGTACAGACCATTACAATACTTTATATGTACCTTTGTTATCAGGTCATTACCTAGATGTTTGTCATTGCTGTGTCACATGCTATACATGTACATGTCTTAACAAGTTGAGCTACAGTGTCATTGTCACTTTCATTTAACAACAATCTCAAATTGTTGTCTCGTATCAATGCAGGATTTCACCACAAAAGGCTCTGTATAAACTAAAAGACATGACATAATGTATATATTCTAAAACTAAGCCAATAACACCTGCTGGATAAGGTCATTACCAGTGTTCATGTTGCTGGATGGCAATTTAGCCAATCGCACAAAACGTTTTGATTTCATACTAAAGTTTCTCGATTGCTCAATATTTTGGCACTGCTTTTGCAGCAGTGAAGAGTGCTGTTGATGACTTCTGAAAATAGGCTTTGACCCTCCCCCCACACAAGCATATTTTCCCCTACCCAACTCTCACACAAAAACAAAATATACATACACACAAATCGTCCCTTGAGTGCAACAAGGTGCCATCTGCAAGGATTGCAATCCTTCAGATGGCACCTTGTTGCACTCAGTACATGAAATCTGTCTCTTCATGGACAACCTGTCTGCACTTGCCCCTCCTTCCGTTAGCAAAATAACACGCTATCTCTTTACCGCCCCTTCTCCATTTTGGCACCTAAGCACTTTGTTTGGTACCAATACACAGGTTGGATAAAAATATGGCACCAAATCGATTCGGGCGAATGTGAACACTGGAACACTGGTCTTACGATAGATAATTGTTTAATATAGAGCATCAGATAAAATGTGCTTAGGCTGTTAAACAAATTATTTTTATTAAAACACCTTAGAAATAATATTGGGCTGCACAGATTCACTTTTAAAAAATGTAGTGAAAATTATTCATATGCTTGAAAGTTGAAAGAGCTGTTGTTTAAATAAAATGCAACCTTCTGGAACCACAATTGCTTAACACAACATGAGAAGTCAAAGAAATGATATTTTAATAATGTTTTTTTTATCGGCCTTGTAATGCTCCTAGGATCTTGTATAAAAAACATCTTTTGAACATTCCATTTTATATCTCATTCTCACATAGGGGCAGTACAGAATTGACAAAAGACATTATCCAAGCTCTCTTGACTTCTCGGCTATTGCTGAGCATATGTGCAGAAAACAGCTGAGATGAAATTTATTTCACCTGCGATGGATAAATGATACACTGGAAATTAGAAAACATACAGTGGAACCCTATTAATTGAATAACCTGTTTGCCTGTGAAAATTATTTAATTAACAGGAGTATTCTGTAAACAGGGAGGTGGTGTCTTTCTTGTGTTGTAGGGATAAACTAAGCATTTATTCTATTATATCTTGTTTGACCGAGCTTGTAGAGCTCGGTCAAACAAGGTATAATTGAGTAAATGCCTGTATTTGATGTACTGAGGTCAAATAGGTCTATAAAAAAGGGGAAATTAGTGATTGTCCGAGTAATTACTTGACATTTTACAATATTTTTATTCAATTAACAGGAGTGGACTATATAATGAATATGCAATTAACAGGTCAAATTTGTACTGAAGGCATGGGAAATGGTTTGTGCTTGGAAGTTATATTCAATTAATAGGGTTATTTAATTAAGAGATATCCTATTAAGTGGGCTCCACTGTATTTTGTAAAAAAAAATATGCTTTGTCTCAAAAAGGTCAATGGGTAAAATATCTCTGTATATCAAACTCTTATTTAGGACGATGCCAGTATGTGATCAGCTGGTCACGTTCCTGTGAAAGATGAAGTGATTGGTTTATTGCTGCAACAAAAGATACAGGTTATTATCACCCAGAGGGTGGGGGTCCCCAAGATGGTGTATTGAATTTGAGACCTCATCTCTGAGCACATATTGACTAGTCTGAAGGAGTCTGTATATAGTCCAGACATGAGGTTGGGATTTTACAACACTACATCAGAACTCCTTGGGGTGGTAATGACTCATTTATCTTACAAAACCCCGATTGAACAGTAACCAATTCATCATTTAAACAAGGAACTATTTTAATATGCACTGTTGTCAAGGGTGATTTGCTGGATTAAAAACAAGTCCATTGTCAATGATGATTGCATTTTAGTTGAGCATAAACCAATTAATTTCAGGATGCGTTTGACATCAAGCAAATTACAGTAGTTGGAGTAAGCTATTTTGACTTAACTGGTTGGGTGCTAGTAGCCATTATCATGGCTCTCTTGAAAAGTACTGAAAGCCATTTTAGTGGCTTTAAATTACATGCATTAGCTTGATGTTTGCTCAGCAGTAGAACAAAGAATGTTTATTATACCACCCACTTGAAAAGTGGGCGGTATATAGCATTCATGGTGTCCGTACTTCCGTACTTACGTACTTCCGTACTTCCATACGTCCGTACGTCCGTGACGCTTTGGGGGTACACATCTGCTATCCGCTACTCCTCTTAAACCAGTGGGTGGATTTCATTGAAACTTACAGGCATTCTTTTCTATACATTATAGATGTGCACCTCCTATTTTGCTTTCAGGTATTTTTATTTTTTACTCTTTCCCAAAGGGCGAAATGAACTTTGCCAAATTGTTCTTTTACATATATTGAAGATGTGCACCTCCTGTTTTGTTTTCAGATATTTTCATTTTTAGGGTTTCTCATATTTAAAAATGGGCTTTGTCAATTCAAGCTTGCGTGGGAGGGTTGTTGACATTTGCTATCCACGACCTCCTTTAAACTAGTGAATGGATTTCAATGAAACCTTCGAACATTGGTGTCAGTCTTTGTGCTCTCTACATTAAACACTCTTTTACTGTTGTAAAATGTTTCTTGGTGGGAGTGGGTGGTATCATTTAGTGAGCAGTGCTCACAGTTTTTCTAGTTTGAAATTGCTTTGTCACGATTTATTAAAGAGTGCCAACATGCACTCTCCAATAAATTGTAACAAATCAATTATCAGGAAAATCTTGCAAAACTGAGGGTCTCCTTGCTTGTGGCGATGAAATATGAGAAAAAAAGTACAAAATAATTTAGCACTCGACCAGTTAATCAGTATTACTAAAAACAGTCACTTCACCGTGTACAAATTGATGTCTTTGATTACTTTTCTGATTGAGTGTAGCTTGGAAAAAACTTCTTTCCTTAGTTTACCAGTGCATGGGGTGTTGCTACTCTCAATACAGATTTGAATTTAGTCGGGACTTATTTGTATTGGAGAAAATGTATGTATGATGTAAATGCAGTTATCATGGATGTCTTTAACTGTTTCAGACACTTTCCAATAAATTGTTTCAGAATAATCTTTGTATATTTAATGTCATATCATGTCGATGATATCGCAATGGGAGATACAGAAAATTTAAATGTTGACTTTGTCTTCCAGAACTAAGATAGATAAATGTCTAGTTCTACTATGTTGGTGCTGTCTTAATTGAGTTGTCTTGCCAATGTTCAAATCCTATGGAAGTGGTTTCTAGCAAGCTTCAACTATATCCAAAACTTATCTAGAATTTTTTGTTAACCCCTTTACCTAACATTACAGCCATGACAGGCCAGTGGTATTCATAAAAATCACCAAATTCAAATTTTATTAGTCGAGTTGTTATGTAGTCTAACTCGACTTATAGTTTGATGAATGGCGTTGGACGGGCGGGCTTCGTAAACAATTGGTTTCCAGACGATAACTTGATAATGGTTCGACCTGCGTTCATGAAACTTCATAGTTAGGGTGACCATGGTGAGAGGAAGAACCCTGTTTATTTTAGACTCACTAGGTCAAAGGTCAAGGTCACAGTGACCTTGAACATACTAAATCATAAATAATTGGTTTCCGGATGATAACTTGACTATGGTTGAACCCACATTCATGAAACTTCATATGTAGGTTGGCCTTCATGAGAGGAAGAACCTATTTATTTTGGACTCGCTAGGTCAAAGGTCAAGGTCACAGTGACCCTGAGCATAGTAAATCAAAACAATTGGTTTCCGGATAATAACTTAATAAGGGTTCAACCCATGTTCATGAAACTTCATAGGTAGGTTGGCATCAGTGAGAGGTAGAACCCTATATATTTTGGACCCACTACGTGAAAGGTCAAGGTCACAGTGGTCTTCAACATAGTAAATCCAGATTCCGGACGATAACTTGATAACGATTTGCCCCACATTCATGAATCTTCATAGGTAGGCTGGCCTAGGTGAGTGCAAGACCACTATTTATTTTGAACTTGCTATGTCAAAGATCAAGGTCACAGTGAACATAATAAATCAAACAATTGGTCTCCAGATGATAATTTGACAATGTTCCACCCACGTTCATGAAACTTCATAGGTAGGTTGGCATTGGTGCAAGAAAGAGGCCTATTTATTTGGGAATCACTAGGTCAAAGGTCAAGGTCACAGTGAACCTTCACATAGTAAATTGTAAACAACTGGTTTCCGGGCGATAAGTTGGTAATGATTAAACCCACTTTTGCACTGTCACAACACGACATTGGATTGGTGATCCTATCAGCATTTTTACTATTAAATTGGATTCTTCCAAAACATAGCTTATGACCCATCTTTGGAACAAGCTAATTAAGAATATTACAATGAGTGGGTCCTCAGTTGTGTTTTTTAGGCAAAAAATGGAACCTTTTAACTCCTCAGAATTTTTTTTGCAAGTGTTGTCTGCCATTCATGTTAAGTAAAGGGGTGACTTAATAAAACTGCAGGCTATACTGATATTTCCCCTTGTCACAGAATCTGTTTCCATTGGACATTTACTTAACCCTTTACCCAACATAACAGCCAAAACCGGCCAGCACTATTCACAAAAATTGCCATTTCATTTTTTGCCTCAAAAACATAGCTTATGACTACTCATTGGAACGAGCTCATTGAGTTCATTCCAATGAGGGGTCATAAGCTAAGTTTTTCATGCCAAAAAAATGAAAAACATTAGTTATTCAGTAATTTTGTTTGCAAGTGTCGTCTGCTTTTCATGTTAGGTAAAGGGTTAAGGAATCGGTTGCATCCGCCTATGTAAGATATAAACAGAGCAGTTGGAAAAAAATAAAATTAAATAAATGTCAACAAAACCATATCATTCGACCGACATCTCATTGGAACAAACTCATTCCAATGAGGTTCCTTCTGATATGGTTTTGTTGAAATGTTTTGAAAAAAAAAGTATGTTAGGTAAAGGGTTAATGCACATCCAATTCACATTACATTTTCATTATTTATTATTATATTTTTTTATTATATTCTTTTCTCATTATTTTTATTTATTGATGGTCTGTGTTATTATTTCCCTTTAAAGTTGACTATATAAGGAATGGCTGTGTACCAGTTCTTTCAAATCGAGTGGTGCCATTAACAGTATTAAACTTAATAAGAGTGGAACCCTGTTAATTGAATAGACACTTTGCCAATGGAAATTAATCAATTAACAGTATTCAGATAACAAGGATATTGCCAGTTTGCTGTATTTCAGAGGTAAACAATAAATTAAGCATTAATTCTATTAAATCTTGTTTGACAGTGCACATGGATCTGTGTCAAACAAGATACAAGAGGCCCCAAGGGCCTGAGGCACTCCCCCCAACAAAAAAGTTTGAATCTGACTTCCATAAGGATGCTGTACACCAAATATCAAAAGATTCTGACTGGTGGACCTGAAGATGAAGATTTTTAAAGATTATTCCCTATACTGAACTAAATTAAATTTCAGGCTCCAATAGGAATCCCAAATATTAACCCATGGACTTGGTTTGAACAAACTTAGATCTGACCTCCCTAAGGATGCTGTATACCAAATATCAAAAGATTCTGATTGCAGGAACTGAAGAAGAAGATTTGTAAAGATCATTCTTCATATTGCACTAAGTTAAAATTTGGGCCTCCATAAGGAGCTCAAGTATTAATGAAGGGATTTTATTTGAAAAAACTTGAATCTGACCCCCACAGCAATGTTGTTTACCAAATCTCAAAAGAATCTGGCTAATGGTTCTGAAGAAGATTCTTTAAAGAGTACTTCTCATATTGCACCAAGTTACAATTTGGGCTTCTGTATTGGGCCCAAATATGAACCAAGAGGCTTAGTTTTAACAAACTTGTATCTGACCTCCCAATGGATGCTGCTCATCAATATCGCTGTAGTTTACTCATCAAATCTGGTTCAGCAGAAACCTAGAGTCTAAGCAGCCAAATCCACATCATGTCTGTCCCAAATGAGTTTTGAGTGACATCACTGATGTGCAAACATTTTTGAGGTGAACATTTTTACACAAAATAAAAACTCCTAGTGTTTTTGTGCTTAACCCTTTACCCAACATAACGGCCAAAATCGGCAAGCATGATGAACCGACAAATAAACTAAAGTGCTTGAGTTATTCGAGGTTTATAAGAAAAAATACTGTTCCTGTGGGTTGTATCTTGTGTTTGTCATGGAGTCCAACCATAAAGATTTTGTGGTGACAGTTCAAATAATAGACAAAAAGAAATCATAAGTTGTGGGATGACCACAAGAAGATTTAGTTCTTCATCCTTTAGTGATACTGCTGCTCAGGATGTGGGTTTTTGGGGAGCTCTTTCCATCAAAGAATGACTGGTATGTTTGGATATTATAAGTGCTGGAACAGTAAGAACATCCCCTGTGGGAACCCCGGGAAGTGAAGCAGTGCTTTTTTACAGTGGTAAACAAGCTCTGATTTATTGGTAAAATAGATCCCAGTCACCAATGCTTGGGGTGGGGTGGAAGTCCTCTAGAATGGGCAACATGGGTATAAACAATTGAGTAAACTTGACTTTATCACCATGTTGCAGTCATGATTAGCCATTGTTCAGAAATATGTGACCTAAAACCCAAGTAAATAAATAATAGAACACATTTTCTGCTGATTATTTCACCAAGTACAGTTTGAAAAGTTTTTTTTTCTATCTTTTTCATACTTCAGACCATAATTGTTTTTGCTGTTTTAAATAAATGTGTAGGCCTGGAAATGAAGAGTTTACATCATAACCTGTTGGTAGGTTACGCTCTAAAAAATGGTGGTAGCCTATTGTAAAAAATTATTGTAATGCTTTTCTTTCTTTGTTTTTACAACACAAGTCATGTTGTTTTTGTCTTGACGGAATTTCTGCCAAACTAAATAGCAACAACTAACTTTGGTGCTCACTTTGGCGAGATCACATGTTAGTTGTTGCTATTTATTTTGATGGAAATTCTGTTAAGATGTAAATGCTTGCCACTCTGGGCATATGTGGATGCAATGAGCAACCTTTGAGTAGAGTTTGCCCTGAAAGATTGTCATATATGACTGTCAAAACATTCGAAATCAGTAAGTTAACCCTTGACTCAACGTAACAGCCAAAACCGGCCAGTGCTATTCTAAAAAATCGCCAATTAATTTTCATTTTTTGTTTCAAAAACATAGGTTATGACCCCTCGTTGGAACGAGCTTGTCGACCTCATTCCAATGAGGGGTCATAACCTATGTTTTTGAGACAAAAAATGAAAAAAATTAGTTATTCAAGAATTTGTTTTGCAAATGTTGTCTGCTTTTCAAGTTAGGTAAAGGGTTAATTTATGCTGTGTTGTTTTATCGTAACCTGTACTGCATTCGCGTAATTTACAATAGACGTAACCTAAATGATTGTTCATGTGTTATTTCCAGGCCTGAATGTGTATCGGAAGTCGTTGTTGATGTCAAAATTATTTTTTAAGAATTACGTTATTGATATTGAATTGTTGTTTTATTTTATTTTATCTTGTGGATGCTTGTTTTTGCATTTCAAGGTTGTACTAAAGTAATAAAGAATGAGTGTACTAATTTCTATTATAATGTTTGTTTACTAATATTGAGTAATAGCCTAACCTTACCCAGCATTTGCAGCATCTCGTGTAAAATTCAACATGCCTTTGTTACTATGGAAACAAAAATTCCAAATTTCAGCTTGATATCTCTGGAAAATTAGGAGTGTGTTAGTTGAAAGATATAAGCATTAACTGGTAGAATGATAGAAGCCACTATCATGTCGCCACTGAAAAGTGCCGAAAGCCACTTTAGTGTCTCTACACTGTTTTCATTAGCTTGTTATTTACTCAGCAGAAGACAGAAATGTTCTTGTAGTAAAAATTGTTTTATTACAGTTTATTGGAGAGTTCCAACAGGTACTATCCAATAAATTGTAACAAAACACTTATTGATGAGCTCTTTCTCAACTGTGGCTACTCTTGGTGGCTGCGTGGGATCATTGAGAAAACACTCCAGTTACAAATCACCCTTGAAAAATAATTTGGCACTCTACCAGTAAAATTAACTTTGAATTTCAGACATGGGAAAGCATTCAATTTAACCTGTTACCAAGTAAAAAAAAAATGCCTCCTGAATAATATTAGTTTTTCAAGTTTTTACTTCCTAAATATAGCTCATGACCCCTCATTAGAGCACAACATCCTGATCATTCCAATAAGGGGTCATAAACAATTTTTAGCTCAACTTCACTGTTAGTACGTTAGTACGTACATCCACAATTTCCTTTGGCACACCTCACAGGTCGCATTTATGATCAGATCACTTTGAAACTTGGTATGCTTGCTTGGAGTGACCTCTAGATGGGAGCTGTCAATTTTCTTCAATTTCCATCAAAAAATGTTGCCGCGGCCAACGTTCTTAGAACTTAGTGTAGTCAGACCACAATATTTCCCTTTGGCGCACCCTACAGGGCACATTTATGATTGGATTGCTTTGAAGCCTGGTATGCTTGTTTAGGGT
This sequence comes from Pictodentalium vernedei, assembly GCA_031216915.1. Taxonomy (NCBI): domain Eukaryota; kingdom Metazoa; phylum Mollusca; class Scaphopoda; order Dentaliida; family Dentaliidae; genus Pictodentalium; species Pictodentalium vernedei. Next base: position 435,615,544 of record CM062292.1, read on the forward strand.
GACCTCTAGATGGGAGCTATCGATTTTCTTCAATTTCCGTCAAAAAATGTTGCCACGCCCAACGTTCTTAGAACTTAGTTTAGTCAGACCTCAATATTTCCCTTTGGCACACCCTGCAGGGCACATTTATGATCGGATTGCTTTGAAACCTGGTATGCTTGTTTGGGGAGACTTCTAGATGGGAGCTATCGATTTTCTTCAATTTCCGTCAAAAAATGTTGCCGAGGCCAACGTTCTTAGAACTTAGTTTAGTCAGAAGACCTCAATATTTCCCTTTGGCACACCCTGCAGGGCACATTTATGATCGGATTGCTTTGAAAACTGGCATGCTTGTTTGGGGTGACCTCTAGATGGGAACTATCGATTTTCTTCAATTTCCGTCAAACATGTTGCCACGGCCAGCATTCTTAGAACTTAGTTTAGTCAAACCACAATATTTCACTTTGGCACACCCTACAGGGCACATTTATGATTGAATTGCTTTGAAACCTGGTATGCTTGTTCAAGGTGACCTCTAGATGGGAGCTATCGATTTTCTTCAATTTCCGTCAAAAAATGTTGCCACGGCCAACGTTCTTCGAACTCAGTTTAGTCAGACCTCAATATTTCCCTTTGGCACACCCTACAGGGCACATTTATGATTGGATTGCTTTGAAACCTGGTATGCTTATCTGGGGAGACCTCTAGATGGGAGCTATCGATTTTCTTCCATTTCCGTCGAAAAATGTTGCCACAGCCAACGTTCTTAGAACTTAGTTTAGTCAGACCTCAATATTTCCCTTTGGCACACCCTAAAGGGCACATTTATGATCGGATTGCTTTGAAACCTGGCATGCTTGTTTGGGGTGACCTCTAGATGGAAGCTATCGATTTTCTTCCATTTCCGTCAAAAAATGTTGCCACTGCCAACGTTTTTAGTACTTAGTTTAGTCAGACCTCAATATTTCCATTTGGTACACCCTACAGGGCACATTTATGATCGGATTGCTTTGAAACGTGGTATGCTTATTTGGGGAGACCTCTAGATGGGAGCTATCGATTTTCTTCCATTTCTGTCGAAAAATGTTGCCACTGACAATGAACTTTGTGGAGTTAAGCATCAATATTTCCCTTTGACACACCCTGCAGGGCACATTTATGATTGGATCGCTTGCAAACTTGGTGAGCTTGTGTGGGGTGACATCTATATGGGAGCTGTCGATTTTCTTCCATTTCTGTCAAAAAATGTTGCCGCTGTCCTTTGAACTTAGTCGGACCTCAATATTTCCCTTCAACATGGCATTTCGGGCACATTTATGATCGGATCACTTTGAAACTTGGTATATGTGTTCTGTGCGACCTCTAGAGGTAAGCTATTGCTTTTTTTCATTTCCATAAAAATTTATTGTCGTTATCACCAACCTTTGAACTTACTGCATTTGTGCATCAACTTATCCCTTTTTATGAATTTCCATAAAAAACCCATTGCCACAAGCAATGACCTTCTACTTAGTGCATTTGTGCATTAACATCTTCATTTGACATGCCTCAGAGAGCACATTCATTATCAGGTTGTTTTGAAACTTAGTATGCTTATGCAGGGTGACCAAGATAGGAGCTATTGATTTTCTTTTCATTTCCATCAAAAACTGTTGCTGTTAGCAACAATCTTTGAATTTATTGCATTTGTGCATCAACATTCTTTGACATGGCCTACAGGCCACATTTATCATAGGATTGTTTTTGAACTTGGTGTGCTCATTAGGCAAGAACTTTAGATAAGAGCTGTTGATAAGCATTCATTTCTGTGAAAAAAGTTGCCATTTACAATAACCTCTGAACAAACTGCATTTGTGTATCAACATTCTTCCTTTAGCCAGTCTTACAGTTTACATTTAAAAATGCATGGATTACTCTGACGTTGTGCACACACACAAAGCCATTTCATTTATAACTTACCAAGTTCAAGTTTGTCAGGTTGAGCTACAGTGTCATTGACACTTTCATTTTTGATTTCCTCCACTTGTGTTAGGGTTTAATTTTAATTTATTTTGAATCTCTGTTCTGTAAAAGTTACTTGAACCAAGGTTGGGTTGTACATGTTATGATTGCAGACACCTGCTTAATACCTTAAAAGGAAAAGGACCATCATAAAAGATGTCCAGTAATAGTCTGAATAAAGGGAAAAACAATTACAGTTGTGCATAACTACAGGCAGCAATGGGATAAATCGCACAAAACTTCACAAGCGTTTAAATGGGTTAATGTTTATCATACAAATTTGGTTGGGCGCAAGAATAACACGAGAGGCAAAGCCTCGAGTGGTATTTTGCACCAAGCCAAATGAGTGCAATAAACATTAAACCATTCAAACACTTGTGTGGTTCTGTATTTATTACACACCTTTGCAAATTTCTAAAACAGGCTTTTTACGGTAATACAGTGGTGCCCACTTAATTGGATATCTCTTAACTGAATAACCCTGTTAATTGAATATAATTTCCCAACACAAAACCATTTACCATACCTCCAGTACAAATCTGACCTGTTAATTGAATATAGGTTTTAAAGTAAACTCCTGTTAATTGAATAAAAAATCTTGTAACCTGTCAATAAATTACCCTGACTCTCCCCAGTTTTTCTTTGTTTCTAGCACTATTTGGCCTCAGTACATCCAATACAGGCATTTAATCTACTATATCTTGTTTGACAGAGCTCATGGAGCTCTGTCAAAGAAGATATAATAGAATAAAAGCTAAGTTTATCTCTAGAATACAGGAAAGTGACACAATCCCTATTAATTGAATACTCCTGTTAATTGAATAATTTTCATTGGCAAAGTGACTATTCAATTAACAGGGTTCCACTGTACAAAGTAAGAATTAACCTATCCTTCTGAGATGTAAAGGAAATAAAATAAAACAAAAATCCAAATTAATCTTCACAAGCAGGAGACCAGTCTTATTGTTATTTTGCGCTGATTGAACTTTCATTCATAGTTTCAACTTGCAAATTGTAATGTGTCACCACTTCGATCGATGAAACACTGTTCATCGGAAATACAGTTTACCGTCTTTTTATGCCTCACTTTTACAGCACAAATTGTGAATGGTTGTGATCCCCACCAAAAAGTTACCATACTTTCACAACAAACAATAGGTGTAAATTCGGAAAATACTTCAATGAGAAATTATAAAAAAAAACCTCACATGTTTATCCGATTTCCAAGTTCCATGCGGCTGTTGTTACTCGACTGATTGACAGTTTAAGATTTTAGTCAAGATTACAGTACATCAGTAGTCATTGTCAATTCATCCCACGTAAATGAAATTTATATCTTTATTGTCCAAGAGAAATTATCGTATTGTTCACAATGCCTGCTCAAAATGTATTAAAGTTATAGCCTTTAACAGGGGTACAGAATTCATACGAATTTCAGTGAATATCGACAGGCAATTTGTTTTGTATTTCAATTTTGGTGACCTAGAAACTTGCTCGCACAACTTCATTCATTCAAAATGACGTCACTCATAGACACTTTCATATTCTGTCTACATTGTTCTTTAGTTTGAACTGCATGTCTGTCATTGCCATGTCATACTTTAACCCATTGGGTTATTTAATCAATGGTCAGTATTGCTCACGTTAAGAAAATAAATTAGAAAGTTTCTTTTGATGGTCTGTCAGTGTATACGACATGAGTTTCTATGGAAACAATAGAAACTCCGATACTATAGACTGCTAACATCCACTTTACAACATCAAAATAAATGACCAATTGCATCCAAACGGGCTCATGTATCCCCAGAAATATGACTGGTTCCATTCTTACATTAAAAAAATGCAAAAATCTGTATCCCACACATGTGCGATAAAAGTTTATTTTTATCACACATCCTAGAATGTTGTGAACAAACCTTAAATGGGTGTGTAATAAAAATCATTTCCTGTTGGTCAGAAGACATGACCAAATGAAATTACTGAGACAGAAGTTTGTCAGGATAAGAATAGGTCAACCAAAATTAACAGGAACAGAGGAAGGAGGGTTTGGGAGTATCTAGTAGACACCTGTGTGTGTGTGTGTGGTGTGTCCATCCATATAAACATTTTGCATTGTTATTCCAAAACCATCAATCATGTTTGAATCTCCTTTGTAATGATGATAGATCAGCATTGGGGGAAACAATATGTACCCATTTTATTAGAGTTATGGCCCTTGATAGACTTGTGATCTGTCCATCCATACAAACAGTTTGCATTGTTATTCCAAAACCATTAATCATATTTGAATCTCCTTTGGTATGATGATAGATCAGCATTGGGGAGGGGAGACAAAATACTCCCATTTTTAGCTTAACTTGACAAAGCCAAGATAAGCTATTTCCATCACGCGTGCAGAAATCTGTTTGTCTGTGAGTCTATTCACATTTTCCTTTAGCACGGGCTACACCCCGCAGTTCTTGTCTGATCATCACGAAATTTCATATGCCGGTTTGGGGACATGTCTAGATGAGAGTGTCCCCTTTTGGTCGCGATCGGTCAACCGGTATGGCAGCCCGAGCCCAAAACCTGAAAACCATTAACACAGTCTACAGGTCATATTTATGAAGGGATTTCATTGTAACTTGGTAGGATGCCTCTGTATAATGCCTAGATGAGAATGTCCCCTTTTGGGCATGATCTGTCAACCGTGATGGCTGCCCAAGCCCAAAACCCAAAAACTTTTAGCACAGTCTGCAGGTCATGTTTAATATTTAGGGATTTCATTGTAACTTGGTAGGATGACTCCTTATCATGTCTAGATGAGAATTTCCCCATTTGGGTGTGATGAGCCAACCGTGACGACTGCCCGAGCCCAAAACCTGAAAACCTTGAGCACAGTCTACAGGTCATATTTATTGAGGAATTTCATTGTAACTTGGTGGGTTGACTTCATATAATGTCTAGAAGAGAAAGTCCCCTTTTGGACATAATTGGGCAACTGTGATGGCTACAGAGGCTGGAAGCCCGAAAACCTTTAGCACAGTCTACAGGTCATATTTTTGAAGGGATTTCATTGTAACTTGGTAGGATGACTCCAAATAATGTCTAGATGTGAACGTCCCATTTTGATCGCGATCATTCAGCCTTGATGGGTGCTCGAGCTCAAAAACCTTTAGCATAGGCAAAAGGTCATATTTATGGAAGGATTTCATTGTAACCTGTTAGGTTGACTCCATATAATGCCTAGATGATGACATCCCCTTTTGGTCGTGATTGGTCAGCTATGATGGATGGCTAAGGGATTTCATTGTAACTTGGTAGGTTGACTTCATATAATGTCTAGATGAGAACGTCCCCTTACAGTGTACACCTCATATTATTTTTATCAAAAACATAGCATCCAGGGAACAAAAATGAACATATTCCCAATTATCACAATTCTTGTCTTAATTCATAATCCTTTCATAAACATTGAACATTATCCTTTTCATCAAACACAACACACAAGTTAAGCTGCAGTGTCATTGACACTTTCATTATAAGAGTTATGGCCCTTGATAGACTAGTGATCTGTCCATCCATACAAACAGTTTGCATTGTTATTCCAAAACCATCAATCATGTATGAATCTCATTTGGTTTGATGATAGATCGGCATGTGGAAAAAGATATACACACTCCATGGGTTTGTCCTCAGATTTTTACATGATTCTGTTGCAGCTTTGGGTTGAGGACATTGGCCACATGCTTTGTGGTGCCCATGGTGAATATAAAATGGAAGTACAATAAAAGCAGAAATACTCTTTACCTAACATGATAGTCAGAACCAGTCACCGCTATTCACAAAAATCACCATTAAAAGATTATTTTTTCAATTTTTGTCTCACAAACATAGTTTATGACAGCTTATTGGAATGAGCTCCTTGAGACAGAAAAGGAAAATTTTTAGTAATTTGGGAAATTTTTTGGTAAGTGTCGTTTGCTATCCATGTTGGGTAAAAGGTTAAATAACACACTATAAGAATATTGCAGTAAAAGTGATTGGGCAGAGTGTCTTTCTTGGAAAGAAGATTATTACCTCCTTACACTCTGATGTCAAGTAGCGATATTTTCAGCAGCAAATTTTTCCCATAATGCAATTATGAAATTTAACAATTATATGATTATATCTTATTTGACAGAGCTCTGTGATCTCTGCCAAACAAAATATTATTGCTCAAATATTTAGTTTGTAAAAATAATTAACCCTTTACCTAACCTGAAAAGCAGACGACACTTGCAAAACTAATTCTTGAATAACTAATTTTTTTCATTTTTTGTCTCAAAAACATAGGTTATGACCCCTCGTTGGAATGAGCTCGACGAGCTCATTCCAATGAGGAGTCATAACCTATGTTTTTGAGACAAAAAATTTAAAAAATAATTAAAATTAATGGGCGATTTTTGAGAATAGCGCTGGCCGGTTTTGACAGTTACATTAAGTAAAGGGTTAATGACTAAAGTGTATGCAGTTTTTGGTGAGATTTTATTCCCAAAATAAAGTTACTTTTAACCACAATATATTCCTTTCCGGGTAAAAGCATGTACCAGTAACCCCACACTCTTTCATTTTCCCAAGTTTATGGTAAGACAGCTGGTAATTGCTAAATTAACACTTTTCGAAACACAGCTATAAAAGCATTTCTTGAACAACTAAATATTTTCAGTTTTTTGCCTTTACCACCTTGTTCCAATAAGGGATTATACTATTATGAATGCAGAAATTGAAAAATAATAGCATTTTGAATTTTGTTTTAGGTGAATAGCACTGACATGGTATGGTCATTATTTCTCCCTGTGGGACCCCATGGGAGTGGAGCATTGCTTGTTTACTGTGGTAAACAAGTTCTGCTTTACCAGTAAAATATGACACAGAATCAATTTCTTGGGTGGAAGTCCTCTAAAGAGAGCACCATAGGTATAAACGATTGGCTAAAAATAAATAAAAATATATAGTCATAACGTTGGGTTAGGTAGAGGTTTAACCCTTTACCCAACTAATCTCCTGCATCCGCCCGCGTAATATGCAAATTCAGCAGTTGAAAAAATATTATTTTTAAAAAAAATTTCAAGAAAAGCATATTGTGTGACCCCCGGTGCAGACCGATTCATGATAAAAGCGTCGCGGATTTGGCGCATTCTGTTAGTGCGACGATTCCAGCAACTGTCGGTACCAACTAAGCTGATCGGATGGTATATAAGAAATAGCGGAGAGATATATTGTAGTCACCCTGAGATTGTAATCCCCCTTTTTCAGTCTTTTGGGGTGGAGGCATGGTTGAAAAAAAAATCCATAACGGTCAACCACTTTAAGGGAGGCGAGCGTTGGTCCTGCGTCCCGCCTCTGCCCCTTTTTGTAAGCGCATTGCGCATCTTTTTGTCCCAACCCAATAGGATTACAACGCAGGCCTGCCCCCGAACCAGGGAAGTTCGGGTCTTCTTAATTCTTGGTGGTCCCCGAAAGGGGTCGTTGTTTTCCTTCAAAGAGTCCAACTATAACAGACACAGCCTGAGGCAGATTATACTTGCCAGTGATGGCCATCACTCATTATCCTCGAAGCGGCAGACCATACTTGCCCGAAAATCCAGATCGACTGCACCCTCGGGGAGAGGTAGTACCTTTGTGAGAGGACCCAACCTCCCACACTGGTCCTCACCTGAGGGTCCAACCGACTTCAGTCAACAAGACCGCCTACCCACAACTGGAGACACCTGCTGTGTAGCGGATCCTTTTCCTCCTTCAACACGCCTAGACATGTGACAGCCATCATATACAGCTACCGAGGGTCGAAAGGGGCTTGTCCCCCATACCGTCCCTGCACGCCTTCGGCGCGCGAAATCATCATTTCAGCTTTACCAACGTTTTTTAAGGGCTCTCAAAAGTGCAAAATCTTTCAAATACAATTCCTGAAAAATCTCAAAATATCCGCTCGATGCATGGAAATAGGGGTTTTGGAACCCTGGAATTTAAAATTTTCGTACGACGACCATCCATCGCAGGATCCTCCCTGCTCCCACCCCACACACTTTGAAAATCGTTCCGCCGCAGCTGCGGAAGAGCAAAGTAAGGCTACTTTCAATTTAGTTCAGCGATCCGAACGTAGTGGCTACTCCTCTACGTTCAGATTCTTCCCATTCAATCCTATAGAAAAAGTTCCCATCAAGTTTTTATGGGAACTCAAAACTCGAAATTTGGGATATATATCAAGCTTTCGCCCTTATTACCGGCTGCAATCGATAGTACACGTATTTCCTTACATTTGGGCAGAATTTATTAATCCAAACTAGGTTTTATCCTTTAATTGTCGTCATTTGTGTACTCGTGAGACGGCAACGGAGATTTCAAAATCGGCCATGTTTTTGTTTAAATATAAAACAGTAAAAACAATAACCCGGTAATGGCGCCGAAACGAATAGACCTTTTCATCGATGCGGAATAGGAAATTCGATCGCAATTGCGCAGAATGGGTTTGATAATCTGCTCTGTGCGAATGCGACCGAATTTGATGACCTCCTCTGCCCGAATGAGATCGAGATTCCGATTCTGCACCGATGAAAAGTTCTATTCGTTTCGGCACCATTACCGGGTTATTGTTTTTACTGTTTTATATTTAAACAAAAACATGGCCGATTTTGAAATCTCCGTTGCCGTCTCACGAGTACACAAATGACGACAGTTAAAGGATAAAACCTAGTTTGGATTAATAAATTCTGCCCAAATGTAAGGAAATACGTGTACTATCGATTGCAGCCGGTAATAAGGGCGAAAGCTTGATATATATCCCAAATTTCGAGTTTTGAGTTCCCATAAAAACTTGATGGGAACTTTTTCTATAGGATTGAATGGGAAGAATCTGAACGTAGAGGGGTAGCCACTACGTTCGGATCGCTGAACTACTTTCAATTAGGCTTGAGGGAAGTAGTCTAGTGGTGCGATCTGAACCCCTGTTCTCCCCCAGTCTGCCCTTCCCATAACAAGCTTGGTTGCATAATCTTTTACTTGATATATTCAACCCATTATCAAATGAATCGGCCGCATCCACCCGTGTAATTTGCAAATTAAACTGTTGAAAAAAATTATTTTAAAAAAAAATTCAATAAAAACATTGTAACCCCTCATTGGAACTAACTCGTAATAAAGCTCGTGGCAATGAGGGGCCACACAATATGGTTTTGTCGGACTTTTTTTGAAAAGTTTTGATATTGTATGCGTTGGGTAAAGGGTTAGGGGATTTGTATCATTATTTATGTGTTCTGCATTGTGATGTGACTAATTGATGTGAGAGGTTGGGATCTGGTAAGGGGAGCGCGGTGTCCCACATGCAACGGGAGCACTCTTTCAGTTGGGAATGACAGGAGTATGGTCTATCGCGCCCTTGATTCAAGGCCCCTATTCTTCCAAGCTGAGCTTTCTTATACCATGCATCTAGACCCCTGCGAGGCTTCGAGATTCGATTCGGATTCGAATCTTCCGTGAGATTCGAATCCATCGACGGGTATTCGAAATTTCGAATCCAATGCGCAGTTTTGTTATAATTATTTCTGCGATGTTTTATGATGAATTCCCTCCAAAACAGTTGTCAAAAACTAATATATGATCGAAACATAATAACCAGGAACAAGAACATTTTTGTTCATCTTGATAAAATTGTAATCTGTACTCGTCGAGTTGGCGACTGTTATCTTTAAATCGACACAGAATTACAATATACTAACAAAAGCAAATGTGACTCGCAATTTCTTTTCTTGGAACTCGCATGCCTTTACACGTTACTCAGTTTATTTACATTAATACAAATTACGTCATGGCATGAACATGTGATCACAGGCCGTGACTATTAATTGAAAGCCCCATAGAATGTGACTAATCCACAATACAAAAGTTATAATGGCGGGAATTCGTATTCTTTTCGATACACGAGAGGTTAACAAAAATTACGTATATAAACAATGTTCGGCACCGCTCGCCCCCATTATATTGATGGAGCAAATAGAACACGATCACGTCGTCGGCGCGATCGTGTTCTGTTTGCTCCATCAATATAATGGAGACGAGAATGTGCAGTTAAACTACATGTCATTTTGTTGCGATGTGCTCCAGCTGGATTTATAATAATCATTGATTGCATAATACTCACATGCTTATGAACGTATGAACCGTTTTATAATGATATATTTACACTGGCACCCCAAATATGACATTCACGAAAAATCGTGCAGTTCGCTGACTTTACTAGATATTTAACCAACGTAGGATTCGAATCTTCCTTACGATTTCATTCGGTATTCGATTCGAGCCGAAAATTGGGATTCGCAGGGGCATCTGCATTGATTTCTTTTTTCTCAATGTTTTTTCAGTTCTCAAATTAGATCAGTTTTGTAGTATGTTTTTGTGTTGATGTATGTGATGAAAGCAAGAGAGAGAGAGAGAGAGAGAGAGAGAGAGAGAGAGAAGTGAGTGAGTGAGTGAGAGTGAAGGATGATACGAGGAAAAGAGTCAATATCATAATTGGAGAGATTGAGAAAGCACCAATGGGGCAAATAAAACAGTTTGAGTCAGAATGTTGGGAGATTAGTGGGGATAGTGAGGAAGGATTGACCAGGTGAGTGTCACGAGAAAGTATGTGTTCTTATGCTTGATGGGAGATCAAAGTGAGGCAGCCGTGCTTAATCAAACGATTTGCTTGTGCCCGGGGAAGAGGTGGAAGGCGAAGGGACTGCAAGTGGTGTGTGTCATGAATTCTTTCATTCGCTGAGCCACCAAAAATCGGCGGTTAGCAGAAGTTTTATAATACATATATCAAGCCCCCCCCCCCCCCCCCCCCCCCACACACACCGACTTATATCTTTTATCGTCATGAAAAGTCGGCTTTTGATAAAGTTATCTCCCTTGAAATTACTTTGGTTTTTTTAATAAACGAAAACAGCAGACAGCTCTCGGGGCTGCCTGTTGTTTTCGATCATTAAAAGTAACAAACGGAAACATGGATTTTATGGCAACTAGAAACTACTAGTTCACAGATAAACCAACTCTAACTTCCAGTTTGGCTCTTTGTTTAGCAAACGTGCATGTTTTTGTTTTTATTCCTCCTGAAAAAAATAGCAAATCTCGCCTCCTTGACTTTTATATTAATGGAAAGATCGGCTTATGTATTCTTTGTCACGATGCTCACACCATATATATATAACAAACAGGAAAAAAGTCACAGAACATCAAAAGATAGTGAAACACCGTTTTCTTATTTTATTTTTGTAAGGTGTTTCAATAGAGAAGAGTCAAACGTTCTAATTGATTAGGACAAAATGTAAAACGTCAGCTTCTCTATTTTTATATTACTCTACAGGACAATCCCTGACGTTTGTGAAATGGTGTGAACATCGGTGCTGCAAATTCCCTAGCATTTCGAAATTTAAATTTTTGTAAAGAGTTTCCACACCCTTAGCGTTTAATTTACTCACACCTTCAAGAAATTAAGGAGAGGTAACTTTTCCGTAGATCGCTTCCAATGACGAAAATTGTCAGCCATGCTCGGAGCTCCATAAGTCGGAAAGAACCTCTGTTGTTGGGAAATACCAACCAAGACTAATGTGAAAATTCCCGAAAAAATCGAAATTGTGCTGATCCTGAAGTTCTACTCACCAGATTCATTTCTTCCCAATTTCTATAACCATACCCAAGTATTTTAACCCTTTACCCAACGCAGACGATATCAAAATTTACTATTTTAAATATAATTTTTTCAACAAATTTCAACAAAACCATATCATGTGAACCCTCGTTGAAACGAGCTCGACGAGCTCGTTCCAACGAGGGGTCACATAATATGGTTTTGTTGAATTTTTTTTAAAAGTAACATTTTTTCAACTGCTCAATTTACATATTACGCGGGCGGATGCGGGCGATTCGTTGGTTAAAGGGAATATTAAGTCACAGTCGTTTTATAATGCACACATAAAGTGCCCACCCCACACCTGCAGACACACACACGGGGTTCCATAAGACGGAAAGAACCTCAATATTGTTGGGAAATACCAACCAAACCTGATGTGAAAATTCTCGGAAAAGTCACAATTGAACTGTTCCTAAAGTTTTACTCACTAGACATCGTTTCTTCCTAATTTCTGATAGTGATTTAGTATTTTGATCCAAATACTTTGTCGTAATCAAAAGTTACGGATTAACTGATAATATTCTAAATTTCATTATTCCACTTTGTACAATCCTATTTGAACGGAATCCAGAATTCAACTTGGATGGTATAACCTTCTGGGGTGACATATTGAACTTTTGGGAGCGCGGTGGCTCAGTAGGTAGAGGTGCAAGCCGAGAGGTCCTCGGTTCGAACCCCACCTGCGGCAACCGCGTTGTGTCCTTGGGCAAGACACTTCATCTCCATTGCCCGCGTGGGGGCACGATGACGCCGTGTTCTAAGGCGTACTGCACGTCGATGGTACGCATGTCTTCAACCAATCTAACCCTGTCTGTGCTGCAGTGCGGAGTACGATGTTGGGGAGCTGGCAGCTGCTAGTCGTTGCTCGGTGGTTCTCTCCGGGTACTCCGGCTTCCTCCACCCGTAAAACTGTCACGGTCATGATTAGCCATTGTGCATAAATATGTGACCTTAAACGTCAATAAATAAATATTGAACTTTTAGTACTCCTGTCGTAAGGGCCAAAATTTCGAGTTATCTCCCATGTTTGTTCACGCATCAAAGCGCACGCGATTATATTTGACATGTCATTGTCAGCACAAAGTCAGAGACCCAAACCGCCCCCCAGATTAAATAGTTCCATGTTTTTATCTTCATATTAGATGTTTTTCTCAATTTTGTTACTATGTAATACATAATAATAGATACTACTATGTACGAACAAAATAGATAAAAAAAGTCTGATTAATAAAGAATTTGAATAAGCAAGTAACTCATGTTTTTCCCTTCTTTCTGGACAAACGTCTTTCAACTTCATAAGTTGTATCCAAAACTAATCTCCTTGAAATTGTGCGTTCGGGTCGAGGAAGATGTTCTCCTTCGGGTTGTTTCTTCAAGTCAACTTCTCCATGAGGCCAAAGTTACCGCTCTGCCATTACTCAAGCTTTATATATGTTGATTTTCGCGTCTCACACTGAGTTATCAGTATAATATGCATGTGCAACAATATTTCACCTGGAGTTATCTTAAACATGAATCCAGAGGAGGGAGGGTTGCCCCCCCCCACACACACACACCCTTTACAAGGCGCATACGCTATACACACATGGCGATGGGAAACTCTTCATAACTCCTTCTGCAAGCTGTTGATGAGAATAAATGTCGATCGCGATATGAGTGAGGCCGTCGATGATAACAAACTAAGTATATAAATTCTAATGTTTCCCTCAGATTTCGTCCAATTTCAAAAACGTTACCCCAACTGTATGAACGATGGTCGCCCCGGTCTGTTTCCAGCTAAGTAGACAAAAATTAACATACATATATGGGCCAACATGAGTCAGGCGGTGCGTCGCTGTCAACGAAATAAGAACGCAGTATATCAATTTTTCCCACCAGATGCAAGGAAACCACGTTTTATGGAGTAAAATTTCAATACATCTCTTCCAACGAGATTCCTCGTGTGCACTCCGGGAAATTAATGTCGTAATCAAGCTATGTTTTACTGGTAGAATAGGGCCCGGTAATCAATGCCTGGGTGGACGTCCTCTAAAATGGGCCACATGGGTATATGTATATACGATTTGCTGGACTTGACTTTATATCCACGTTGCTCACGATTAGCCATTTGTATAGAAATATGTGATCTTAAACACATGGTTCTGTTTGGTTCCCTAATTTCAGTTAAGTCGGCCAAATCACATTTCAGCTTTACACACAAGTCGATTTGGGGCTTCGGGTGTGTCGCTGCTCACAAAATAAGTACAAAAAAATAAAGGTTTACCCCCAGGTGGAAGGAAATCGATTTAGCAGAGCAAAACCTTCTCGAATGGAGTAAAACCCAGACGATTACAGTTTAGTATTCAGTATTTAGCCTTACGTTTAAATCGGGAGAAGGTTTCGCTAGCAACATAACAAAAACACAAAATATCCTCAGATACAAGAATCGGGCATCAAAATTACGTTTCGTTGATCAACTGTTTAAATTTTTCAAAACTGGGCACACTATTGTCGTTCTGTCTGAAGGATAGGAAATCTTTAAAGTGTCTCTCATAAGGTATATCATAGTCCCCCCCCCCCCCCCCCCACACACACACACACATTGCTCGTATTTTAGCAGTGACACAAAACTTACTAGGAGTCTATCATACCCCCACCCCACACCCCCCCCGCCCCCGAATGAGAATGTAGACCTGTCAACATGAACATGCAGTGGTATGCAAGGGTGCTACAGACTAGGCAATGTGTGAGCACAAGGCCGAGACCCGTGATGTGGAGCCAAAAAATAAAAGCTTATCGCCGTCAAAGTCAAAAGAATAGTTTTAGCGCGCCTAAGGCGCGCTGGGACGTTTTGGGAGAAACCCCTTTCGACCCTCGTTAACTGTATGATATATTTCCGTTAATTTTTTAGACTGCTTCATGTCCGGTCGGTGCAAAGGAGGAAGAGGATTGGAGTTGGTGTTTCTGGCTGTTGATCTTCAGGCAAGTATAGTCTGCCGCTTTTTGGTTTTGTAGTGAAGATAGGCCTTCATCGGCAAGTATAGTCTGCCATGGGCTCTTTAGCTGGCGTGTATGGTTTCGGCGATTGACAATGAAAGAAACAAAACGGACCTTAACAAGGTGCCACCCTACCTGAACATTCCTGGTTCAGGTAACAGGCCTACGATTATCATAGGGTCGGGACATATTCTGGGCTAGAGGGGCGCTTTACAAAAAAGGGCTAAGAAATTGGGGCGCAGGACCGACGCTCGCCTCCCTGGGGGTGGATGCCCACCTCCAAGGATGGAGTGAAGGATGTGTTGAAGCCATAACGGTTATTGTGTTGCCATAGCGGTTATTGATATCCGTAGCGGTTATTGATATCCATAGCGGTTATTGGGAAAAAGAGAGAATCTGAAAGATAGTAAAAAAAAACTTAGACTAAAAACGGCAAAAGGTAGAGTACAGTGAAGAAGTGTGTGCATTTGCAGGGTCTTTTCTGGATGTATTTCTGTTGAGTGTGATTTTCAGGCAAGTATAGTCTGCCGCTTAAATGAGTGTTGGAGCTATCACTGGCAAGTATAGTCTGCCTCAAGCTCTTCTGTTGTTGTTGTAGTTGTTGTTGTTGTTGTTTTTGTTGTTCGGGCTGTTGTGTCGTTGCTGTGTGTGTTGGCGGGGAGTCTTTCTTACGGCGGTGTCTTGGTCTGGTGCGTTAATGATGCTAGATTCTATGTCTCTGCCGTGTAGTAGTTGTTGTTGTTGTTATTGTTGTTCTGGTTGTTGTGACGTTGCTATGTGGTCTGTAGGGGAGTCTTTCTTGCAGCGGTGTCTGGTCTGGTCTGGTGTGTTTGTGGTACTAGGTTATCTGCCTCTGCCGTGGCTGAATTAAAAAATATATGATGATTAAAGTCATTCTGTTCCCGTGTTGAGTGGTGGTTTGGCTGTGTGGCAGTTCTGTTGGATGTTGTCGTGGTTGATTGTCTCTCGTGTCTTGTGTGTTTCTTCGGGCAAGTATAGTCTGCCACTTGGGTGAGTGTTGGAGCTATCACTGGCAAGTATAGTCTGCCTCAAGCTCTTCGTTTGATGGTTGATGTCTAGGTCTGAGTGATTTTGGTTGATCGGGTGTCTGCTTCTTTCGTTGGGGTGTCTGTGCTTTGGCTCTTGGTGCTGCTGAAATTAGAAATGATGAGAGATTAGTGAGCCCCCCCCCCCCCCACCCCCACCCCTGCCTGCCTGGTTGGGTCGTCCCGTTGCCGTTTTGCGATTCTTACCCGAGTGACAGAGCTTCCGGGGCTGAGCTACCTTTGGTTTGTTGTAGCGGGAGGGTTAACAGGTCTAGCCCCACCCCTGCCTGGTTGTGTCTTCCCGTGGCCGTTTTGCGATTCTTACCCGAGTGACAGAGCTTCCGGGGCTGAGCGAGGCTGCCTTTGGTTTGTTGTAGCGGGAGGGTTAACAGGTCTAGCACACTTGACCACACCCGAGGGTGTTTCTTTCCTGTTGTACCCTTCGCTGTTGGCGATCTTATTTAGATTCGTTTAAGTTCTTTGAAGGTGCCGGGGATCGCGAGCGTTTTAAGTGGGCTGAGCTTCCTAGTCTGCGAGTGAGATTGCAGCGGGAGGGTAACAGGTCTAGCACACTAGACCACACCCGAGGGTGTTTCTTTCCTGTTGTGCCCTTCGCTGGTAGCGGCCTTATTTAGGTTAGTTTAAGTTTATTTGAATTTGAGGGTGCCGGGGATCGCGATCGTTTAATGCGGGTTGAGCTTCCGTAGCTGTCAGCGGGAGGGCAACAGGTCTAGCACACTAGACCACACCCGAGGGTGTTTCTTTCCTGTTCTACCCTTCGCTGGTTGCGATCTTATTTAGTTTAATTTACTTTAGGGGTATTCGGGGATCGCGGGAGTTTTTGTTCAGAGGTGCCATATTTATTCAAGAACCTGACAGAAAGCGGCCAAACCAGCCAAAACAGTTTGCTGTTTTGGCTGGTTTGGGGACCTTATTCTGGAGGTGCCCCCCCCCCCCCCCCCCCCCCAGGTGGTGCCCCTGAGCATTTTCAGTAGGTTAATTCGTTTGGTCGCTTATCGCATGGAACAAAATTGGGTTTTTATTGAGAAAACATGATCCAAGGTGACGCTTCTACAAATCTTTCCTGCATGGGTCATTAGCTATGTTTCGGAAGTGAAAACTAAAAAAGTTAATTAAACGGTCCGTCGTTTCACCCAATTACACCCAATTAACACCCAATTATACACAATTAAACTCAATTAAACCCAATTAACACATTTTCAGAATACGATTCACCAGGGCTGGAAGTTGCCGTCGGCGATTTGTCCCAAACACGGAATATCCCCGTGAGTAATAAATTTTCCAATGATAAAAATAAATTTCGCAAAGTATATTGTGTCATGTGATGTTTGTCCTCAAAACGAGGCAAAACAAACAAGCATCAACACGTTGCAGCATTTTGACAGATCAGACTGATCAGCTTTGGATGGGCATTTCAAAACAGACGCGGCCTTCAAAATACATGTTTTATAGTGTTGCTAAGTTGTTTTAAACTAATGTATAGACTGACGTCGCTGAGCCATTTGCATAAATGGGCAGCAGTCAGCGATCGATCGAAAATTGGCTGGCGTCGATAGTGTCCCATTGACCCATTTACCCACTTTTCTCGAGAACAAGTGAACTGCAAGTACAGTGCACTCCAGGTATGGTATTTACAATTAACATGATCATATCATCTGTTGGATATTCAGTTATTCATAAAAAAGGTAGAACTTTGGTAGTTGAAGATTATGTCCACGTCTGAATGATTTCTTGGTGGCCGACCAGAGCTACATCTTCATCCACATAATATTAAAAACCGTTCTCACACTGGGCTATTTAAAGTGACCTTAAACACCAATAAATAAATAAATATTAGGCTAAAGTAGAAATATAAAATGTTCAACTTCACGCTGTACATTTTCCCTGTAATGCAAGTTGGAATTCATTCTTGTTTTACAGAACTCATTGAGCTTCAAACGAGACTGAATAGGTTGAATTCCTAGTTGTATTGTGCAAAATTTGTGGAAAAAGTATGTTGCTTGAAATTTCTGTATTTTGACATCAGTGTACAGAGGTTTTATATCATTATTGCATGCTTGATATTCACTGAAGGTGGCAGGGTGGGGGTATAGCTGGAAATGGCCTCTTCTATTGTTGTGGGTTTGTTGGGGAATACCCTCGTCCCATCTCAGGGAGCACAAGTCCCCCCCCCCTCCTCCATAGGGGAAATCCTAGTGCCACTGATGACATTTATTTATTTATTGGTGTTTAAGGTCACATATTTCTGCATAATGGCTAGTCATGACCTCAACAGTTTTAAATACAAGTGGAGGAAGTCGGAGTACCCAGAGAAAACCACAGAGCAAGGGCGAGCAACTGTCAGCTCCCCAACATACTAACTCCACACAAGCAGCATTGGTTGAAGACAAGTGCACCATCAGCATGCAGTACACCTTAGTACACGACATCACTGTGCCCCCACGTGGACAATGGGGGTAAAGTGTCTTGTCTAATGACACAACACGGTTGCCACAGATGGGATTCGAACCAGGGACCTCTCGGCTTGCAGCCTGCATCTCATCCTACTGAGCCACCGGCCACCATGTCCTGCATAATAATACAAATAAACTCATTCAATTTTATCACTGATGACATGGACATACAAGTACACAATATATGTTATAAAATTCTATCGTAAAAGAAAACTCTGCTTTGAATGCACAGCACCAAAATTAAAAAGGCTGTCAACAGGACAACCATAGAAAAAAACAGGAGGATCCACATTGCAGGTGGGTGTTTCTTATCCCCATTTAAAATATTTGAGGAGTTTGTACAGGATGGTCTGGCCTAAACACTTCTTAGAGTAGTAGAAACTTGAGGACCAACAAGCAAATCAGTGCATCCCATATCAGGAGAAACCACCTGGTGAACCATGAACTGAAAATGTGCTTGTTGAGTCCTCAGGTTTCTGGTTATTTAGAGAAAGAAAGTGTGGGCTAATGTCAACTTACCAGGTGGCAGACTACTCTTACCTGCCTGATAATAGTGTTGGCATTGTAATTAATTCTGGAGAAGAAATACCAGCAATCACAATTATTTGGCAATGAGGCATAGAGGGAAAATGCCATCACTATTATTATTTTTCAGTCAGACATCTTGACCATCACTATTATTCAGCCATCACTGTTGTTAGGCAAGTAAGAGTACCAAATCATCCTGTATATACAGAATTAAATCTTTTGAACCCTAAAATGTGACCAATCAGAACCCCAGGAAGT
The DNA here is from genome assembly GCA_031216915.1 of Pictodentalium vernedei. NCBI lineage: Eukaryota > Metazoa > Mollusca > Scaphopoda > Dentaliida > Dentaliidae > Pictodentalium > Pictodentalium vernedei. Next base: position 435,634,497 of record CM062292.1, read on the forward strand.
GGAGCACTGATTGTTTACTCGGTAAACAAGTTCAGCTTCACTAGTAAAAGAGCACCTGTTAAGCACTGCCTGGAGTGGAGGGTATAAATGACTGGCTAAACTTGACTTTATACTTGCGTTGCAGTCATTATATAGATAATAGTTCCAAAAAAACTTTAAACATCATTAAATAAATCTAAAATGTTAGTTAACTTCAAATTTACCACTTTTAGCTCCTCAGATGGGTGACCATCTGAGTGATCGATTCAGACTCCTGCGTTGTGTCCTTGGGCAAGGCACTTAACCCCAATTGTCCACATGGGGGCACGATGACAAGTGTACTAAGGTGTACTGCACATTGATAGTACACATGTCATCAACAAATCTAACCCTGCCTGTGCTACAGAGCAGAGTTACGATTTTGGGGAGCTGGCAGCTGCTCGTCGTTGCTCTGGTTCTCTCCGGGTACTCCGGCTTCCTCCACCCGTAAAACTGTCATGGTCATGATTAGCCATTGTGCATAAGTATATGACCTTAAACACCAATAAATAAGTAAATAATAACCACTTTTAGCACCCCCTTACAAAAATAAATATAACTGCAGTAACAAGTTCTGCTTTAGTCATAAAATAGGAGCTGGTAACTAACATCTCGAGTGGAAGGTACACATGTAATGACTGACGAAACATGACATTATACCTGTACTGCAGTCATGACAGAGCCATGATAGATGCAGAAGAAGTCTTTAAACACCAATACATAAATCTAAAATGATAAGTTAACTTTAATTTACCACTTTAACACTCCCCTCCCCCCTTACAAAAATATTGGATCTGTCAATGAAAAATAATTGTTCCCGCTTTACTGATCATAATCAATGCCCTTGATATTAATTCTTGGAAGGTCCCTGTGAGTGGTTGAGAAGAATTCAAGTTAGGTACCAGTTATGAACAAGCCTGGAAATAAACAATCTGTCATTTGAAAAATGAGGTCCCCAGAGGGTAAAGTTGCTGATGCTGTCCCACACAGTGAACCAATGTATCCTCTGCATGCCACTTTCTATTTAGGCTTGAGATCTTGCCTTGGATTTGCGTTCACAGGGGTAATTTCACCCTTTGGGGACCTTATTCTGGAGGTGCCCATCTTATTTCCAGGCTTGGTACGAATGGATAAAATAGAAAATATTTCTCTCATTGTTATCCAGCAAGTTACGCATTTGTCCAACTGTTATGACTTAAGTCCCAGTTGAAAAAATATTCAAACTACTTCATCAAGGTATGCCTTCTTTGAAGGCATGCCTTGATGATGTAAATGGAATATTTGTCAATGGGGAATATAGTTAACTAGCGGGGGTGTCATTTGTGTGCAAAGCACACTATGGTGTATCCCCGCATTTGCATCCTTGACTTTGTATGAATGCTTGATACAAATATGAAATGTATTATATGACACTAAAATCATATTGAGTGGCACAGGTGACACAGCACTGTGCGCATCTACAGACTTCACTGCAACATTTGAGCATGGTTTTAGCATTTAGAATTACATACGCTAGGAGCCATTCACAGGGAACGGTCTAAGAAAACATGAAAGTGGCAACGGTGGCACAGCTACGAGGCTCCTAAAAAATACAAAACCTTCGTGCACATCTACAGACCCTACTGCAACATTTGAGCATGATTTTAAGGTTTCGAATTACATACCCTAGCAGCCTTTTGCCGGAAGCGGTCTAAGAAAACATGAAAGTGGCAACTGTGGCACAGCCACATGGCACCTAAAAAATCTGAATCCTTCATGCGCATCTACAGATCCTACTTCAACATTTGAGCATGGTTTTAGTGTTTTGAATTACATTCTCTAGGAATCTTTCACCGGAAACGGTCTAAGAAAACATGAAAATGGCAACAGTGGCAGCTGAAAAATCCGAAAACTTTGTGCGCATCTACAGACCCTACTGCAACATTTGAGCATGGTTTTAGCATTTCAGATTACATACCCTAGGAGCTTTTTGCCGGAAACGGTCTAAGAAAACACGAAAGTGGCAACGGTGGCACAGCCACATGGCACCCCAAAAATCCGAAACCTTTGTGTGCATCTACAGACCCTACTGCAACATCTGAGCATGCTTTTAATGTTTTGAATTACATACCCTAGGAGCCTTTTGCCGGAAACGGTCTAAGAAAACACGAAAGTGGCAACGGTGGCACAGCCACATGGCACCCCAAAAATCCGAAACCTTTGTGCGCATCTACAGACCCTACTGCAACATTTGAGCAGGGTTTTAGCATTTCGAATCACATGCCCTTGGAGCCTTTCACCGGAAACGGTCTAAAAAAACACGAAAGTGGCAACAGTGGCAGTTGAAAAATCTTAAACCTCCATGTGCATCTACAGACCCCTTTGCAACATTTGAGCATGGTTTTAGCATTTCGAATTACATATTTTAGGAGCCTTTCACCGGAAACGGTCTAAGAAAACATGAAAGTGGCAACAGTGGCACAGCCACGTGGTACCTGAAAAATCTGAAACCTTTGTGCGCATCTACAGACCCTACTGCAACATTTGAGCAGGGTTTTAGCATTTCAAATTACATACCCTAGGAGCCTTTTGCCGGAAACGGTGTAAGAAAACACGAAAGTGGCAACGGTGGCACAGCCACATGGCACCCCAAAAATCCGAAACCTTTGTGCGCATCTACAGACCCTACTGCAACATCTGAGCATGCTTTTAGTGTTTTGAATTACATACTCTAGGAGCCTTTCGCCGAAAATGGTCTTAGAAAACATGAAAGTGGCAACAGTGGCACAGCCACAGGGCACCTGAAAAGTCTGAAACCTTCGTGCGCATCTACAGACCCTACTGCAACATTGGAGCAGGGTTTTAGCATTTCGAATTACATACCCTAGGCATACTAGAAAGTAAGTGGTCAGACAAGGACAATGTCAGGTACAAAAAGGCCAATGTCAGACTGAGGTTTAAAATCATCAGTCAAAATGTCTGATGCCAAAATTATCAATGAAGTTCAGTGATCAGAGCATCGTGCATGCTGGAAATCATGTACATAACTAGCAAGCCTAATGATGATTGTGATTTCTGGCCCTGGCAAGTTGGGAAGTGTGAAGAAGGTGACTGTACAGCTCATCAGTATTAACAGCATGTGAAGGAATACAATCTGATATAGCCATACATGTATCTAAATTATGTCTGAAGGATAATTCAGTTCCAATTCAGGATGAAACCAGTCATACCTTGTTTGGCAGGGCTCAATGAGCCCTGCCAAACAAGGTATGGTTGGATGAATTATGAGCAGCTTTGAGATGAAGGTACCTGTACACCCAAAACACACTGTTTCGAGTCTCAAACTCCATTTTGTAATATGTCAGATATCATTCTTAAATGACAGACATGATTCATTTGGTGTCTGACATTTTGTCTGGAAGCACAAGGAAAATTATTTTCAGGCTTGACCCTAGGAGCCCATCGCCGGAAACAGTCTAAGAAAACACGAAAGTGGAAACAGTGGCACAGCCACGTGCTACCTGAAAAATCTGAAACCTTTGTGCGCATCTACAGACCCCACTGCAACATTTGAGCATGGTTTTAGCGTTTTGAATTACATACCCAAGGAGCCTTTCGCCAGAAATGGTTTAAGAAAACACGAAAGTGGCAATGGTGGCACAGCCATGTGGCACCTGAAAAATCCTAAACCTTCGTGTGCATCTACAGACCCCACTGCAACATTTGAGCATCGTTTTAGCATTTCGAATTACATACCCTAGGCACCTTTCGCCAGAAACAGTCTAAGAAAACACGAAAGTGTCAATGGTGGCACAGCCACATGGCCCTCAAAAAATCTGAAACCTTCGTGCACACCTATAGACCCTACTGCAAAATCTGAGCATGCATTTAGCGTTTCGAATTACATACTCTAGGAGCCTTTCGCCGGAAACGGCCTAAGAAAACATGAAAGTGGCACAGCCACGTGGCACCAGAAAAATCCGAAACCTTTGTGCGCATCTACAGACCCTACTGCAGCATTTGAGCAGGGTTTTAGCATTTCGAATCACATGCCCCTGGAGCCTTTCACCGGAAACGGTCTAAGAAAACATGAAAGTGGCAACAGTGGCACAGCACGTGGCAGCTGAAAAATCTGAAACCTCCATGTGCATCTACAGACCCCATTGCAACATTTGAGCATGGTTTTAGCGTTTCGAATTACATATCCTAGGAGCCTTTGACCGGAAACGTTCTAAGAAAAGACAAAAGTGGTAGCGGTGGTGCAGCCACATGGCAACTGAAAAATCCGAAACCTTCATGCACATCTACAGACTCCACTGCAACATTTGAGCATGGTTTTAGCATTTCGAATTACATACTCTAGGAGCCTTTCACCGGAAACGGTCTAAGAAAACATGAAAGTGGCAACAGTGGCACAGCCACGTGGTACCTGAAAAATCAGAAAACCTTTGTGCGCATCTACAGACCCTACTGCAACATTTGAGCAGGGTTTTAGCATTTCGAATTACATACCCTAGGAGCCTTTTGCCGGAAACGGTCTAAGAAAACACGAAAGTGGCAACAGTGGCACAGCCACATGGCACCCCCAAAAATCCGAAACCTTTGTGCGCATGTACAGACCCTACTGCAACATCTGAGCATGCTTTTAGTGTTTTGAATTACATACTCTAGGAGCCTTTCACCGGAAATGGTCTAAGAAAACATGAAAGTGGCAACAGTGGCACAGCCACATGGCATCTGAAAAGTCTGAAACCTTTGTGTGCATATACAGACCCTACTGCAACATTTGAGCAGGGTTTTAGCATTTCGAATTACATACCCTAGGAGCCTTTCGCTGGAAACAGTCTAAGAAAACACGAAAGTGGCAACAGTGGCACAGTCACGTGGCACCTGAAAAATCCGAAACCTTCGTGTGCACCTACAGACCCCACTGCAACATTTGAGCATGGTTTTAGCATTTTGAATTACATACCCTAGGAGCTTTTCGTCGGAAACGGTCTAAGAAAACATGAAAGTGGCAACAGTGGCACAGCCACATGGCACCTGAAAAGTCTGAAACCTTCGTGTGCATCTACAGACCCTACTACAACATTTGAGCAAGGTTTTAGCATTTGGAATTACATACCCTAGGAGCCTTTCACCGGAAACGGTCTACAAAAACACGAAAGTGGCAACGGTTGTACAGCCACGTGGCACCCCAAAAATCCAAAACCTTCGTGTGCATCTACAGACCCTACTGCAACATCCGAGTATGGTTTTAGCATTTCAAATTACATATCCTAGGAGCCTTTCGCCGGAAACGGTCTAAGAAAACACAAAAGTGGCACAGCCACATGACACCTGAAAAATCGGAAACCTTCGTGCACATCTACAGACCATTTAGCAACACCCTAGTGCAGTTATAGAACTCTGAATTACATAGGTTGGGATTAATCAAAAGAAATGTGAAAAATTTGCGCATTTTTCAAGTGTCTCCACAGAAGCCATCTAGTGGCACAAAACTTTAAAAGTGGTATTTTTGGATTGCACAGACCCTATTGAACAACTGTAGAAAGTTACAGCGTTTCGAATTACAAAACCGGACGTACGGATGTACAGAAGTATAGACGGAGATCACGACAATATCCCCACATTTTTTAAAATGCGGGGATAAAAATTCAGGAAAATGTTTGTGGATAAATTCATGAAGTAGTTGTGATGCATGGGCTGCCCACCTTCTTATTTAATTAGCATTTACCATACTCAAAATTTCTGGGATCCCAACATCCCCAGTCAGTCGGAGAGCTCCATTTGCATGAGGCCAACAGCATGTGTGACATAAGTCTCGGCAGCAAATCTAGTCTTGTAAAGAAGTATATGATTACCAGCAAGAGCCAATCTGTATCTACAGTACTGCCACTGTGGACTGGTCACTTTCCACTGGGGGAAAATATTTCCATGGATGCAATAATATTTTATTCCGAACAGTAATTATCGAAATAATCATAAAAAATTTAATTTATGAAGCACTGAGTACAACCATTAACTAAAATTTTGCTGATGATCATTTTTATTGCATGGTAAACATATGCATGGTCATCACTGCCCACACGTGGATTAACCCTTTACCTAACGAATCGCCTGCCCGCATCCGCCCGCGTAATATGCGAATTGAGCAGTTGAAAAAATTAAATTTTTCAAAAAATCTCAAGAAAAGCATATTGTGTGACCCCCTCGTTGGAACGAACTTGATGATCTTGTTTCAATGAGGGGTCACATGATATGGTTTTATTGAAATGTTTTGAAAAATTTTTAAAAATGGTATTTAAAATAAAATAATAAATTTTGATATCGTCTGCGTTGGGTAAAGGGTTAAGACCAGTCCTAGAAGGTTGTACTGTAATACTCCAATCCAAAAGAAAATGTCCTGACTGGAAAATTATGGGGGGGGGGGGGTCATACCTCCCTCCTCCTCCTATAGTTATACTCTTGTGCATAAGTTCATATAATAACTTGGGTCTAAGATCCTATAAAGCTTAAATTAGGGATTTCAGAGGTTGTGTATTTGAGGGTAATTTTATCTTATTTTTTTGATTGTTGAGAATTTAACCTTTTACCTAACATAACTATGGACAACACTTACAAACAGTCTTCTTCAATACCTAAAAAGTTTTATCCTTGCCTTCAAACAGCTCGTGCCCCATCCGTGGAAAGAGCATGAACTCATTTTCTGACGAGAAGTCAACAGCTATATTTTTGAGGAAAAAATAATAAAATCTGAATGCCAGTGTTTTTGAATAAAGTGGTTAGATATACATGTAGCTATTGCATTAGGTAAATGGTAACTTTACATTTCTTGGCATGGGAAAAAAAATGTAAAAAACAGTGACTAAATAAAAGATTTGAAATCTTTACATTTGATAATATCAGTGGTGTAAGATTATTTATTTCTTAGGGTTTAACGACACATTAACAGCCAAGGTCATTTCATGTCGGTGAAAGTTTTACGGGTGGAGGAAGTCGGAGCACCCAGAGAGAACCACCGAGCAACGATGAGCAGCTGCTAGCTCCCCAACTTCGTAACTCCGCACTGCAGCACAGGCAGGGTTAGATTGGTTGAAGACATGTACACCTTAGTACATGGCATCATTATGCCCCCATATGGACAATCAGGGTTAAGTGCCTTTCCCAAGGACACAACGTGGGAGTCTGAATCGATCACTCAGACGGTCACCCATCCAAGAACTAACAGGCTCGACATTGCTTAACTTCGGTGATCTGACAAGAACCAGTTACCACAACACCATCACGCCCCCAGTGGTGTAAGATAACAGCATGTGTATACTCAGACCTCTGGAAATAGCACAATTGCCTGTGTGAGTAACACAATGATTGTCCAAATTCATGTTGGTAAAGCCTGTATTCCATTTTTCTATGGCATAGCCAAGTCTGGAATTAAGGAGATGGTTACCTCCAGAATGAGGTCCACAAAGGGTGAATTTGGTGATGCCACCCTGCATAGTAGGGTAGTATCACTACATTTACCCTCTATGAACCTCAGTCCGAAGCAAGATCTCAAGCCTAAACAGAAAGCGGTACCTAGAGGATAAATTTGTCCACTGGGAGAGCATCAGCAAATTTACTCTCTGCAGACCTCATTTTGCAAATGACAGATTGCAAATTTCCAGGCTTGGGCATAGCCAAATCACATCACAAGGGGGGACTTTCTTCTCAAGTCACTCACTGGAAAGACACCTGTACAAAGCCTTATTTGCTGTATGTTCATGTAGTTCAGTAGCAAGTTGAGGACTCAACAAGCAAACATTCAGTAAGGGACCAACAGCTGTGGTTCATGAACCATATATTTTCCTTTAGGTCCTCAAATTTCTGCTGTACTGGTAATTCTGTGATTTGTGGTTCTCGGAGATGATAGGAGAAAATGTGAGGAGTACTAGAGTGGCCTTCCAATGTTGAGTGTTCTTGCATTTAAAAAATAATTTCCAAGGCCCTTCAGTTTGCCTCACATTTTATCTAAGGAATTGCCTAATTCTTGCTAGTGTTGACATAGAAGCTCTTTTTGCAGGACATGTATGTGAATATCTTGAGCAGAACAGGGTGCCATCTGCAATGCTATGAGTCTGTTTGTGTGATTTCTGACTCCCCTGAATTCATACAGCTTTAGTACTAAAGGTTTTCTTGCTGAACCTATATTTTACTAAAATTCTGTTGGGTCCATTTGCTGTAATGCTGCATGATTTTAACTCAGTGAGGGGTTGAGCAAACTGAAAAACAAATTGAATATTCATTGGCCAGAAGCTTTAACACTTACTGTACTGGTCACACTCACAGAATATAATGGACTCTCAAATTCTAAATTATTTTAGAATGAAAAAATGATTCTCACAAAGCTGGACAAATTTTAGGCCTGCAGTCTAATCTGAGTGTAGTAAGTTTTTATGTTTCGTTTTATAGGATGGCACAAATTGAATACATAACACTTTTTTGAAATTGTAAATCGAAAAGAAATGTAGGTATTTTTAGCTGTCACTTCAGTCATATCTCATGCACATCCACTGTCATCCATTGTGTAACACTTGCATCATCATCATCATCATTAATTATTTAAATAATTTTTTTGTTTGTTTCAGTTGCAAAATCGAGCCTGCTGCAATCTCTGACTTGTGCACAGATGGCTGAGATTAACATACAAGATTTACCACCAGAAGTTTTATTGTCTGTGTTCAAACAGGTCAGTGTCCATGACCTCCAGTCCATTTCTTGTGTGAATAGAAATTTTTACTCTTTGGTCTATTCAGAGCCTCTGTTTAGAAGTCTATGTTTGAACCATACACACTCTCAGTACAAAGAGCGAATAGAGAAAGACAGAAAAGAGGGTAAAACATGGCAGGTAAGCTGGCACAGTATGGTTTAATGAAAAAAATATTGTGATTTCAAGTCCAGAGGAACAACAGCAAACAAAAATATCATATGATATTCAATGTTGTTGATTTCTTTGTCGATGAATTACATTCTGTTGTGTTTGTGGGGTGAAAGGAGACAGAGAATGTTGACTGGTTTGCATCCACTTTTGTAATCGTAGTACAGTGGAGCTCACTTAATTGTATATCTTTTAATTGAATAATCCTGTTAACAGGGTTGAGTGTTAGAAGCCACTATCAGGGCTTTAAAAAAATGAGGGTGGCAGATCAAAAGCCAACTTTTTCATTGCTCATGTTTCATATTCAGTCAAACGCAAATAATATTTTGTTTATATACAGTACATGGCGGATTGATTGTAACAAAATCACCCGTGGAATGGAGTTATCACCCAAAGTATCACTTTCAAATTCTGTACACATGTACAAAAACACAAACAATGTTTCAGACAATGGACCTCCGGGTTAATGGCTTGGAACCTTGCTTGTGCTTGTTATGCTTTGTAACAAATTTACAATTATTGCTTTGGTGGAATCTTCACTCCCTGGACGATTTAGTGATAATACACTCTACACGTACTGTAAATATGCTTTATCACAAATTATTGAAATGTGCCTCTGGGCACTCTTGAATAATTTGTTTAAAACAAATTTTGATGAACACATAGTGCAAAAATAATGTAGCCATCAACCTGTTAATTATATATGAGTTAGAAAATACAAACCATTTCTTATCAACCTACCTCACAAATGTTTACAACAGGCTTGCACTACAGTGGAAGTCCCTAACTTGGAAAAATGCTCTCTACTTTCTTCTTTCCCAAGCGATTTCTTTGAAAAGAACTTGGATTATCCAAACATATAGGGATGTGTTTTTATATATTCTCTCGATTATTCACTGTATTTTTCGTGATAAATCTCTATACCGATTTCGCGCGCGATTTTCACATACCATGCTGTTTTGTCTTTTCGTCTTTGGTCTTTTGTTCATTAACCCTTTACCTAACATGAAAAGCAGACGACACTTGCACACAAAATTCTTGAATAACTAATTTTTTTCATTTTTTGTCTCAAAAACATAGGTTATGACCCCTCCTTGGAACGAGCTCGATGAGCTCGTTCCAAAGAGGGGTCATAACCTTTGTTTTTGAGACAAAAAATGAAAAAATAATGAAAATTAATTGGCGATTTTTGTGAATAGCACTGGCCGGTTTTGGCCGTTACGTTTGGTAAAGGGTTAATGCTAACCCTTTGGGTCCTTCTTTCAATTGAGCTTTTCTCCCCTCTGTTGAGGGTAGAATTTCAGCCAGTTCCCTTTTGGCTGTTGGGGCACTTTTCTCTTTGCGTTGGGCCTTTGTTTCCTGCTGATAGCTGGGGGCGTCCTTTTTTATTTTTCTTTGGGTTCACCTTCCCATTTACATTGTTCTCACCAGATATGCCTAGGACGATAACTTGCGGGCCATTTTTGTTGACTTAGCATGTTGAAGTTTCCAATTATTCATACTCCACTTTATTTGGGTGTTCTATTGAAAGTCCCTGTGGGCTGGGTGGTCTTCCACCTTTTGGGCTTCTGTCTGTTGTGTAGTTCGGGCACATGACATTTTCATCCCATGGGAAGGGGAATGCAGTCGTTTGGGGCCTCCCAATTTGACTCTGTCTGGAGAGAGTTATACCCCCTCCTGAGGGTTTTGCAGTCTTTATATGGTGTGGATACCACAGTAGCTGCTGACTTTCTGGTGAAGAGATGCCTTGTTCCGCTGACTACTGTCCCCCCTCAGTTGACATCTGAGGCTGTCACTAGGGTTGTTACTCCTCTTTTGGAGCCAAGCTCGGTTGCTCTCTCTGTTTTTCTGCCTTCTTCAATAGCTACTGATGTATCTGCTCCTGCTGCTACTCCATCGGTGACGTCATTGGTCTTCTTGGACGTGGGTTATCAGCCTCAACCTTCCTTGGCTTCAACTCACCAAAGTTGGAAGTGGTTGTCAGCTGATCCCTCTGCTGTGGTGTCTCAGCCGTCGAGCCCAGCAGGTTTTGATTCGGATTCAGATGTCCATGGTGGGGTCACAGTCTGTGGATATCCTTTTGGAGGCACCCCATCTGTTACACTTCTATCCACGCACTCTGGTCCTTTGGCCAGTTTTGCGGGACCAGCACATTTTTGTGCAGCCTGGACCTTCTGTCCCTCAGAGGTCTGTGGCAACTCTCCTGAGTTCCTGCACTTCAGATCCTCGGGGTATCTCATACCCCTATAAACATCTGTATTCAGATGTTTCGGCTGCCACCCATCGCCCTGCATCAGATGTTCTAGAGGATCATGACCCTTTGCTGGTTTAGAGAGTCAGATGCGAAGCCACTTTGCCGGGTCGTTCCCACGTCGAACTGGCAGATACGGGTTGTGAGCTCCTTGCTCATGCAGATTCTTTCCAAGAGCACTCCAGTTGCCTCCAGTGTGGCTTCTAGTGGCTTCCAGGCACCCTCCGTGGTGCCGCCTCCTGGGATTTGAAGCAGGCAACTGCTTTCTGATCCCCTTGGTGTTCCTACACCATGGGAGGCATTGGCTGATATGCCCGACATGGGCGATGTGTCTTCTGACTCGGGCAATTGGTCAGCCACACCTGACGTTGAGAGCCTCAGTCTTCTGACTTGGGGACAGCTCTTGACTTTGGGTTTGCATTCTCAGACCAGCTGGAGGTTTCAGCCAGGCTCTGATCATCGGTTGCGCACCTATGGCCTGTGGAGTAACCTTCTTCTGGACACTTTCGACTGTACCAGTCAGTACAAGTGGACTAAGTTATGAAGACTTCGTTCTTCATTAGGCTGATACGTTTTTTGCCCCCTGTACGTTATCTATCCTACATTTCCGCCAATCCGTCGGTCTTGGATCAGGACTCCAAGCCCAAATCAGCCGTTATTCCTATGGCGACTTTGGAGTCCATGTTGGGCTTATCCAGAGAGAAGCTGGGCATGCTTTCTCTCTCGGATCACTTCATCTCTGCCTTGGCTGCTTATCTGCCTCCAGATAAGTTTGACGACATACAGGCTCCTTTGCATGTGATCTCTAAGACGCTCATGCATCTTACTCACACACATGCCTGTAACACAGCTAATTTGGAATTAGTTCACTAGGATGCTGTGTTGGTCACAAGCAGTTCCCTTCCTGAAGGGCAGGGCGTTGCTCTTTGATCCGCTTCTTTGGTGGGTCAGTGACTATTCCATGATTCCAAGGCGACAGTCCGGGATGACGTCCTGCATCATTCCAAAGATCAGTTGCTGCTTCGCCAGCTTGAGCCACCTTCTGTTGGAGGCCGGGGCCATTTCAAGTCTAACAAATGCCCTTCTGCTTCCTCTGTGAAGCCAAGGGCTGACCCTCTCGCTTCCACTTCTTCCTCTTACGCACGTGTATCCTGAATCAGTCTATCATTGCTCCCAAGTTCAGCATGGAAACTTTCAGGTCGGTTCACCGCTCCATTCACCAGGGAGATGTTGCTTCCAGCATTGACCTGCGAGACGCTTACTTTCAAGTTCCGATTCATCAGACATCGCGAAAGTAACTCAGGTTCGCTTTTCTGGAGCAAATTTACCACTTCAAGGCCATGCCTTTTGGCCCTAACCTGGGTCCTTGGGCCTTCATCCGACTGTTGTCACATGTGATAGCCTTCAATCACACTCAGTCCAGGGTGACTACTTTCGCCTATCTGGATGATATCCTCCAGAGGCACTCCAATGCTGCTCTTCTGCTCATGTCGCTAGGGTTCAGAGACACTGTATAGAAGTCAGACCTGGTCCTTTCTTAGTCATTTTGCCATTTGGGGATGGACTTCCGTACTCAGCTGAATGCGGTGGCGATTCCCCGGGCGAGGGCTGTGATTCTCTCAGCTTTCGCCTGGACTCTAACCCAGTCCACGTCTGTTACAGTTCAGAGTATTCTCTGGCTGCTCGGTCTCTGTGGTTCGGTGATGGATCTTATTCCTCTAGGTCGGCTGCATGTCAGACCTCTCCAACACCTTCTCAGTCATTGGAGGCCGAATGTCGATCCTCTGTATCTGGTGCTTCAGTTACCAACATTTCTTCATCGTCACCTTTTTCCCTGGACGGATGTTCAGTGGATTATGCAGGGAGTTCCATTGGACTTGCCCATGTCCGATCGCGTCGAAGAAGATGATGGCTGATGCCAGCAATCTCAGATGGTACACGACATTGAATCCTCTGGTCTTTCCCTTGACGCTGTATGGGACCAGGATCATCACATCAAACAGAAGGAGCTTCTTGCTGTTCTTCTGAGTTTCCAGCAGTGGATCCCCCAACTTTAGAATCGCCAGGTCCTTCTGTTGTCCGACAGTGTGACAGTGATCACTTACGTTTGGAACCAGAGCGACACGCACTTGGTTCCCATGTATGAATTGGCTCGGGATCTTCTACTGCTCGCTCAGGATGTCAGTGCCGGGGTGGTAGTTTGTCAAATTTCCAGTTGTCTGAACGTCCTAGCCGACTCCCTGTCCCGATGGGACAGGTTCATTTCCAATGAGTGGATGCTTCACAGGGCAGTGTTTCAGTCGGTTTGCTATTTCTGGGGTCATCCCCACATCGATCTTTTTGCAATCTGTTGGAACCCTCTGGTGTACTCTTTTGTGTCCCTGTGTCTAGATCCTCTGGCTTTTGCCGTATCGTGAATGCTCTGTCACTCGATTGGAACAGTCTCGTTGGCTACGCCTTCCCACCGGTTCCGATTCTGCCTCAGGTTCTAGCAAAGGTACAAAGCTGCAGTTGTCGAATCATTCTGATCGCTCCCCTGTCGCGTCAACGGGTGTGGATCAATCAGCTCCGCTCTCTGTTGGCGGCAGTTCCGGCACGTCTCCCTCTACGTCACAACCTTCTTTGCCAAGATCACCCGAGGAGTTTTCACATCAACCTGTCTTCATTGTACCTTAGCACATATCTTTTGTCAGGTCCTGTCTCCTCCATAGAGGTTTTTCGAGATGAGCAGTGGCACGCATTTCTTCTTCAAGGCAGCACTCCACTGGTTTAGCCATTGTGGCTAAATGGAAGGTCTTCTGTCGATGGTGTGATGATCACTCTGTTGATTATGCCGATCCTTCGATAACACAGATTGCGGAGTTTCTGGTATCTGTTTGATTCTCAGGGTCTCCAACCTGTTACCATCTAAGGGTACAGGTCCATGCTTTCAGAGACCTCTTTGTATGTGGTAAAGCATCGTATCGGCACGAATCCGTCCCTCTCGAAGCTTATTCGGCACTTTTCTTTGAAAAGGCCTTGGATTTTGCAGCTTTTCCCAAGATGGTATGTTTCTTGGGTGCTGCTTTTGCTTGGGGGTGGGGGGTACTGTTCAAACCTTTATCCCAGGTGGATATGCATTTTCTCACATTCAAGATGGATTCATTATGGCTTTTGCCTCAGCGAAAAGGGTTAGTGATTTTATGACCTCCCTGTTGATCCGGCCTTTTTCAGGAGCTCTGCCAACAGTGTTACTTTACCACTGATTGCTCCTTTTTGGCCAAGAATCAGATGCCAAAAACTACTCAACCTCCAATCTGTATCAGGGCTCTTCCGTCTGCTGAGGGTAATCGCCCTTTGCTCTGTTCGATTCGTGCAATTCGTATTTACCTCAACCAGACGCAGTTCATCAGGAAAGACAGTAAAAGATATATTTCTGTCTCTTGTCCCTGGTCGACAGAAGATCTCTCCTCAATCCATTTCTAGATGGATTTGTCTTGTTATTTGCATGTCATACACTCATTTAGCGACTGACGATTGTATTACCAATCGTTTTTCTGCCCACAAGGTGCATGCATTGTCTCCCTCCTGGGCTTATGCTAACTTTGTCAGTCATTATGCAGGCAACCTACTGGAGAAATGCTTCTATTTCTCCACCTGTCTGTGTCAGTAACTGTTGCAGGAGCAGTCTGAGGAGCGTTTTTCTTTAGGCTGCTCTTTTCTTCTTCTCTGGCTGTCATCAACCCTAGCCATTAGGGTTCTTACAAGGTCAGTTCCAGCCCTGTTCTCGGTACTGTCCTTTCTGTCTGTGTGTCACATGGGGCCATATGCCTCATCTCCCATTGTCATTTACTAATGGTTGTGATGCTATGGTTTTATAGGCCTAGAGAACTCTTCTTCTGTCCAGAGTTCCAGTGCAGTCGGGTTATGTGGGCGGTTGGTTATGTGATTCCCTCCTCCTGTTTTCTATTCAGCATGTTGAAAACAATTGTAAGGTAGGTTGATAAGAAATATAAATTTTATAGTAAATTTCCTTTCTTATTATACCTGCAACAATTGTTTACGTGGATGCCTTCCTGTTTTCTTTTTTGGGTAAGAATCCTTCCTCCCCACTAATCACATAACTCCAATATTGGTGGATTCAATAGAATGACATGTTGGTTATACACTGGTTCCAAGGAGAAGAGTGTCCCAAGGAGAAGATTATCACCTACAAAGTTACAATCCGTTGAATTTTCACTGTATCAATTGAAAATGCATCTTCTCAAGATGGTGGAAGAAAAACGAATGAGACGTTGGTAATATGTCTGCACACTGGTACTGCAAGCCGTGGATTAGTACTAGGAGAAGAGTGCTCCTACTGGGTGTGCACCAGTCGCACTCGACCCAGTTTTGGCTTATTTTTTCTTGGTGCTCTTACACCACTTTTCTTTCCTAAATCACTTGGGAAAGAAGAAAATAGAGAGTATTTTTCCGAGTTAGGGACTTCAACTGTAGTGCAAGCCTGTTGTAAACAATTGTGGTAGGTATAATAAGAAAGGAATAAAAAAAAAAACAACCTTGTAATCTGTTGATGAATTCCCTGCATTCTCCTGTTAAGGGACAATGAGCTGTAAATTTGTTAAAAATAAGATGACTATTTGACTACACCACAATTATGGTTTTGAAAAAGTACCCTTATGTTTCATATATTATTCATATGAATGTGTTTATATCAGTTAAATAAATTAACTTGAAGCAGTTATTTATTTTCTTTATCAAAAAAGGCAGTCTGCATTTTTTCATCTGATCCAGTTACTGACAATAGTTTCTGGGACAGCATGAAGTTAACAATGTCATTTTCCCTATTCGTCAAAATTAGCTTTCTCAGAAGCACAAAGGTGAAGTTTGTGAGGACATGTTTCTATTTATAGCTTGCACATTCATGCAGTCTATTTTGGATTGCCATTTTTGATATGCATTCTGTGGGTTTTATTGGAAGCATAACTGCTCTTTATTTAAAACAAGACAAAGTTCTTGATCTGTTAATGCCCAATTATTACTCAAAAAATGCACAGTTGTTGTTCATGGTGGTCGGTCGCCATGAAAGCAGTGAAGGTATTAAATTATTTCCATGTATATCAGAAATGATAACACACGGCTGTGTTTACTTCCAGTTACTTCCGGCAACTTTGCTCATCTTATTGCAATGTTGTATCTTTTTAAAATTTGTCTCCATTAAATGGTTGAGTGCAAGAAGCCACTATCAGGGTTCTACTGAAATGTGTTGGAAGCCACTTTAGTGGCTCTACTGTTTTTTGGTCACAGATTAAAGTAATCTCATGTTGCTTCTTATGTCTAACACTCTGTGCTCACTGTGTTTTATAATCACAGATTTAACCCTTTACCCAACATAACAGCCAAAACGGCCAGCGCTATTCTAAAAAATCGCCCTTAATTTTCATGATATTTTCATTTTTTGTCTCAAAAACATAGGTTATGACCCCTCTTTGGAACGAGCTCGACAAGCTCGTTCCAATGAGGGGTCATAACCTATGTTTTTGAGACAAAAAATGAAAAAAAACTAATTATTCAAGAATTTTATTTGCAAGTGTCGTCCGTTTTTCATGTTAGGTAAAGGGTTAAGTAATTTTGTGTGGCTTCTTATATCTGACACTCAGCACTCAGAATTTTTTTAACATGCTCTTTCACATACAAGCAGAATCTGAGAGTTAATATTTTTTTCAAATTAGTGGCTTATCATCCTTTTAATTGAATGAAAAATGTTGTAAACAATCAAAAAATTACTCTGATGTTTACTGAAATCTCTGTATTTATAGACAAATTTTAAATTGATGTGTACATGTAAAAACAGTTCAAAGGTTATTGACGAAACAAAAATGCAAACACCTTTTTTTTAACAATTCTTTTTATAAATAGCCTAATGCTGAATATTACAGTCTGCAAATATAATTATAATATTTACTCTCAGCTTTTTATAACATCAAATGTTTCTTGCCAAATGCCTGTAGAAATAAGTAATCTCCAGTCTCTTTTTGTCTGTTTTTTTCGTTGTGTTCTGTGATGTTGACTATTTTTAGTTAACTCTTTACCCAACGAATCGCCCGCATCCGCTCTCGTAATATGCAAATTCAGCAGTTGAAAAAATATTATTTTTCAAAAAAATTCAACAAAACCATATCATGTGACCCCTCGTTGGAACAAGCTCGTTGAGCTCGTTCCAACGACGAGTCACATGATATGGTTTTGTTGAAATGTTTTGAAAAATTTGAAAAAATGATATTTAAAATAATAAATTTTGATATCGTCTGTGTTGGGTAAAGGGTTAATAGTTGGAGAATTTTTCAAAACAGAAATTTTTTTATTTTGAGATTTCCTTTGTAAAGTAAGTCAGTATTGGCCTGATACCAATACTGCATGCTACTCTGTCTACTTGTCATGAACAATGTTTTATTAAAACTGCTACTTGCACATTCATTATGCTTCTTGAAGAAAAAAGACTGAGAAATAACAAATAAATGTTCCATTTTTAGCCTATGTGTTTTATTTTTTTTTTTACAGGAAACATTCAGGTTGAATAATGGGAGCACGGCTGTTCAAAGAGATTGGCAAGAGGGAAAATTCAGCACTATTAAAAACTATATAGAGTTGCCTTCACATGTACTGTGTCCAATGGATGCAGAGAGTTGGGGTGGAATTCTTGAAGTGGAGCTTGGTAGATGAACACTTAATCCTTTACCCAGTGCACATGATATTAAGATTTGTTATTTAAATTTTTGTTTTCCCTAAAATTTCAACAAAACCATATCTTGTGCCCCCCTCATTGGAATGAGTTCATTCCGATGAGGGGGTCACGCAATATGATTTTATTGAAATTTTTTTTTTTAAATTCATTTTTCAACTGCTCAATTTAAAAATTACATGGGAAATTTTGCCAGTTCGTTGGATAACTCTTTATCCAATGCAGACGATATCAAAATTTAATATTTTAAATATCATTTTTAAAAATTTCTCCAAAACTTTCAACAAAACCATATCATGTGACCCCTCATTGGAATGAGCTCGACGAGATCGTTCTAAAGAGGGTTCACATGATATGGTTTTGTTGAAATTTTTGGAAAAATAATATTTTTTTCAGCTGCTGAATTTGCATATAACGCAGGCGGATGTGGCCGATTCGTTGGGTAAAGGGTTTATGTTTGCAGGCAAAGACTCCTCTGTTCAATGCTGTTTTATAAAGAGAAAGTAACAAACTTTGTAAGCGGACACATAGACAGAAAGTTTTAAAACTGTGCAATACAATTCCATTCATCCTAAAAGAGAATTTCATAACCACTAAACATCTACAATGTATTTAGCTTTTACCGCACAATTGTTATTGAACCCTTCATATTTTGTTTGACAGAGCTCTCTGAAATCTGTCAAACAAAATATTACAGGTAAGGTTTGTGAAACGAAATGTTATAAGAAAGCAGTTGAGTTGTTTCATTATAATAATAGCCTTTGTAATTTATAATGCTATTTATTAGAAACTTTATACTTATACATGTACATAATTAATTAATATTTAATATATATTGTTACTAATTTTAATTTGTACATACCTCTGATAAATTATTTATATACTTACTTTTATACTTGCCTTAAGTCAGTTTTAAAATGCAATAATTGTATATTTATGTAAATTAAATCTTATTTTTAATTTATTCATCATCCTCCTGTTCATGTGATAAATGGCAGGTAATTTATGGTATTTTAGTTCCTCAGAAAATAGTGGGAGTTTAATGTTCTGTAAATATATTTACCTTTGATTAAGCCTTGACCCGCTAAGTATTTTCAAGATATTTTTCATCAAATCTAATCATGACTGCTGTAAAGCAGCCATGACTAAATTTGAAGAAAAAATCATCAAAATTTAACTCAAGAAATCATTGGTGAAAAAATCCATTTAATTTAAAGGGAGATAATTTTATTAAATGTGCCTATATTATATTTACGTCAGTGACAAGAAATCCTATCCTGGGCGGGAATATCTGTCAGCAGCTTGCAAGGAGTTGATCCTCTGAACACTAATGTCAAAATACAAAAAATTGAAGTTGCAATAAGGCCTTAAAAGTTAAAAATCTGTTTCTCAGGTCCTCCTGCATGTCCTTTTGGCTGCCGCATGCTCTCTTTTTATAACCAATTCAAATTTTAAAAACTAAAAACTAAATAGTTTGTTTGATATTTTACCCAAGTTAATAAAATTAATAAATTTGTGCCTTGAATGCAACAAGGCTTGCAGTGCTTTAGCATTGCAAAGGATTCTTGCACTCAATTGATGAAGTGCACCCCCACCCATGCTGTTCTGTAGATTATGAGGTCTAAAACATAAAACAAACCGTGAACATCAACTTTTGATGGCAAAGAAATAATTGCAAAAATAAAAAATAAAATTAAAAAAAATGCCTGCCCACATGCAATTTTATAAAAAAAATGGCCTGAGAAACAGAAGATCTACTTTGTGGGGCCAAATGCAACCAAGCCTGAAAATAAGCAAACTGTCATTTACAGAATGAGGTCCCCAGAGGGTGAATTTGCTGATGGTATCCCATGCAGTGGACTAGAATCCCCCAGTTTATCCTCTGGGTACCTCCAAGGCCTGAGACCTTGATTCAGATTTACAGAGGGTATATGTAGTAATGCTACCCTGCTGTGCATTCATTCTGAAGATGTCAGTCTGTTTATTTTCATGCTTGAATGCAACCTGAAATTTAGCCAATTCAATAAGCTCTGTCAGACAAGATTAAATTGGTTAACTTCCAAGTTTCATTTTGTGTAATGCAACTTGGAATTTAACTCTTAACCCGCTGAGTACTTTCTAGATATTTTTCATCAAATCTAGTCATGGCTGCTTTAAAGCAGCCATGACCAGATTTGATGAAAAATTACGCGAAATGTAACACATGAGATCATTGGTGAAAAAAATAGTTCCATGTACAGAGAGACAATATGATTAAATATGCACAAATTAAACTTATTTCAGAGTCAAGAGAAACCCTGTGCTGGGCAGGAATATCCGCCAACAGCATGCAAGGAGTTAACCAATACAGTTTTTATAACAGAGCTCAATGAGATCTATATTAGCTCTGTCAAGCAATATTGAATTGGTTAAATTCTAAGTTGCATTATGGGTAAAAATTAGAGATTGGAATTCTGATATCAATATTAGTGTGCTCAGGGTTAACATTATTGTAGTCTGTGTAACCCTGTCATGTCTTCATTTACAAATGGTAAGTAATAATGTGGACTCCACTAAATTGGATAACTCCTAATTGAATAACCCTGTTAATTGAATATAATCTCCAAACACCAAATCATTTACCATACCTTCAGTACAAATTTTACCGGGTAATTGCATTTTGGTTCCAGAGTAAAATGCTGTTATCTGAATAAATTATTTGTAATATATCAAATAATTACCGTGACAATCATTCATATTTGGCCCCATTTCATCCAGTATAGGAATTTAATCTGTTATATTTTTTGATTTTTGTTGCTCTGTTAAATAAGATATAAAAGAAAAAATGCTCATTTTATCAGAAAAATACTGGAAAATGACCAGGTTCCTGTTAATTGAATACTCCTGCTAATTAAATACTTTTCATTGGCAAATTGGATATTCAGTTAACAGGGTTCCATTGTATCTGATACGCCAAACTCGAAAAACAAAGGCGGACAGAAGGCGGACAGAACATTTCAGCCTGATTGCCAACTGGTCTCAACCTCGTCAAACTACTCTGCACACTTAAGAAAACCAACAGCACTCTAGAATCTCAACTGATGAAAAAGAAATACAAAAACATTGCATCTCAGTTGATTCAATCTTGCTTTGCAATATTTTATTCATAAAATCTTGATCCACCAGTGTAAATATGTGACAACCAGATTTCTATCTGTGCAATTTATTATTTATTTATTGGTGTTTAAGGTCACATACTTATGCACACTGGCTAATCATGACCGTGACAGTTTTACGGGTGGAGGAAGCCGGAGTACCCAGAGAGAACCACCGAGCTGCCAGCTCCCCAACATCGTAACTCTGCACTGCAGCACAGGCAGGGTTAGATTGGTTGAAGACATGTGCACCATCGACGTGCAGTACGCCTTAGTACACGGCGTCATTGTGACCTCATGTGGATAACCGGGGTTAAGTACCTTGCCCAAGGACACAACGCGGGAGTCCGAATCGATCGCCAAGATGGTCACCCATCCAAGGATTAACCGGGCTCGACTTTCCTTAACTTCGGTGATCTGATGAGAACAGTGCAGTTTATTGAATTGAGGCAGTTACACACTGGATCTAATGCAAGTATTGGATGAGATATAACAAAGTGATGCGGTTTTGATTCTCGTGAATTCCTCTTGTGAGAATCAATTTTCAGTTCTTTAGTAATTTAGAATTTGAGATTATTGATGGTATTGGTGATGGAAGTTCCAATACATTTGCAGTGGTTTCTAGTGAAGTATTGACTACCATATAGGCTTCACTAACCACCACTGCTAAGTTAAAGCATTTCCTTTTGATGAAGAAAAATAAAATAAATATAATTTTCCAGGCCCTTAGGGACAGTTTTCAAATCTATGGCATTTTGCAAGAATCAATGTGGATTCTCATTGTTTTCCTTGCGAGAATAATTTGTGAGAATCGATTCTTATCCCAGTTTTCAATTTTGACACTTCTAGGTTGAGCTTGTCAGTTGAACAAAGACAAGAAGTAATTAACTCTTTGCTTGTTGCAGGTGGAATTTCCTTCCCAGTACAAAAATACCCTGTTACCTGATAGAAGTATAACTCTCAGTCTGGTTAACAAAATGTACCTCTACAAGTAGGAGTAAGCCTCTTATCAGTGGTATCACGACTGTATTGAATTTTTCATCAAATAAAGTTATGCAGCAGCCATGACTTGACTTTATAAAAGATCAGACCTTTAGATTTGTCTAATTGGGCAACATCGCAGCCTCACCAAACATGCTGTGGTTGAACTCCATAAAAGAGAATTTGTGTAATACTAACTATCTGAAATGCCATTTGTTTGGATTCTTGGGGCTTTATTGACACCTGGGAAAACTTGAATATGTGTTATAAGTGCCTTAGCAGTTGTTTCTAGTCAAGTCTTGGCTGTCTATATAGGCAGCCAATACTTGCCAAGAAACAACTGCAAATCCATATAATGTGGACTGTAAAATGTATAAAAAAGAAACCCTGGGATTAAATCACTTCATAAGAAATTGACAGAAAGGCATAAAAGACTATATATTTTGCTCTCTGTTATTGGGACATTCCTTTACTTTGGGGACATCGGTTACCGGTGTGGATTTGGTGGAGTTTAAATGTCTTTAGTAATTCTAGTTAACTGGTAGAGAGCTAAATTATTTTTGGTCATCAGAATTTATTGACAGTTCTTTGCCTTGTTGCAATTTATGGGAGAATGCCTGCAGGCACTCTCCCATAAATTGTAACAAGGCAAATCCTTGCAGACTAAATAATTTCACTTCAAAGATAATATGAAGCACGTCCATTGAATATGAAGCCTTTTATTTGGGCTCCCCGTGATTCGGATTAAAGCCCAAATATGGGCTTCCAATGCTCTACCAGTTAAGAATTGAACTTGAGCCCAATGTCCAAAGTTAATCATGTAGTCAATGAATATAATTTTGATGCCAAAACATCAATGTATCAAACATATAATCAATAATTTCATGTTTCAATTTGTGCATTGGTCTCATCATAGTCAGTTTGGGTCTTGTGGAGCCTCAAAATTTGATTCGATACAAAAATGTCTCAATGATTCAATTGAAGTCGAGTTGTACTGATTCGAAAATGTTTGAATCTTCAAGATGTTATCAAAATCCTACCAATTTATCTTCTCTTGAACATCTTCTTCTATCATCAGGTCTCCTGTAACGGAGACCTGATGATAGAAGCAAGCCAGAAAATAAGCAGACTTTCATCTGCAAAATGAGGTCCCCAGAGGGTGAATTTAGTGGTGGTACCCTGCACAGCAGGGTAGCATCACTACATTTACCCTCTGTGAACCTCAATCTGAATCAGGGTCTCAAAACTAAACAGAAAGAGGTACCTAGAGGATAAATTGGTCCACTGTTTGGGATAGCATCATCAAATTCACCCTCTGGGTACCTCATTCCGCAAATGTCAGACTGCTTATTTTCAGGCCTGGATAGAAGAAAAGGTCAAGGAGGTTCCACTTCCGAAACTGCTTTGATAGCATTCTGGAATGTTCTGGGTTTTTTTATTGTTTGCTCGAACAGACAAGTTGCCATTGCATACAAACAATATGTGAGTGTATACTGATGATATTTACATTTGTGAGAGATGCAATATCTACAAGTTGAAGAGTGTTGAGATTTTAGATTTGATTTCCCTGTGGGAATCTCAGGAAGAGAAGCAGTGCTTGTTTAATGTGGTGATAAAATAGGACCTGGTAACCAATACCTAGTGTGCAAATCCTCTAAAATGGGCAACAAGGGTATAAACAGTTGACTGGACTAGACTTTATATCTAAATGGCAGTCGTGAATGGCTGTTATGCAGAAATATGTGACCTAAACACCAATAAATAAATAAATTTGAGATTTAATTCAGTTTGAAATCCTCTGTTCAATTCAATTTGGGATTTGATCTGAAATTTGAGATACACATGGCTTTATAGTCAGTATTCATATTTGTTTTATAAGGCTCAATGTAGAGGTATCACATTGATACAAGAGGTGGATCTATTGTGAATGACTTGAAGGTGAAGGAGTCAGGGTGTTCATCTCTCACTGTAGGCATGGTGATTTTTGTGTATGTTTGTTGGGTTGGGGGGGGGGGGGAGAGGGGAGGGGTGGTGCTAAATTACCGGTAAAAAAAACAAAAACATAAAGAGTGTTTAATATCATGCTTGTAATGTTTCACCATTGTAGCTTATGACCCCTCATTGAAACTGGCTCATCAAGATCATTCCATCAGGCCTTTAGATTGCACCAATTTCACATCATTTATATGTGTGCCTAAATTAGAGAAGGTGTGAAGACATCAAGAAAAATATGTAAATGCTCTGTGTCTCTTCTACATTTGAGAATAGCTTCCATCATTATATGACCATAGAAACTCAAAGACATGCATGACAATAAAACATAACAGGATAAGGCTGTTATTTTTTGTTTTAATGTGCCCAAATTAGGGCAAAAAGGTGTGCCCAAAATAAATGAATTTAAAGGCCTGCATTCCAATGGCAGTTCATAATTTATGGTTTGAAAAAATAATGATTCTCCCCAAACTCTGGTCAAATTCATACAGGCACTGAATGGTCCATGTAACCCTCTACTAGCTGATATCAAACTGATCAGCGGTAACTATGTTGTGTCTTTGGGAACAACATGTGTCCTTGGGAAGGACACTTAACCCTTTACCTAACAAATCGCCCGCATCCGCCCACGTAATTTGCAAATTCAGCAGTTAAAAGAAATAAACTTTTCAAAATATTTCATCAAAACCATATCCTGTGACCCCTCATTGGAACGAGCTCATTGAGCTCGTTCCAATGAGGGGTCACATGATATGGTTTTGTTGAAATTTTTTTTTTAAATTTTAAAAAATAGTAATTAAAATAATAAATGTTGATATCGTCTGCGTTGGGTAAAGGGTTAATTCTGATTTCCCATCTGGGGGCACAGTGGTACAATCTGCGGGCCAATGGTGCACTTTCCTTCACTCATTGCTAACTCTGTTTGTGTAGAGTTAATATGTTGAGGAGTCTGACAGTTGCTCATTGTTGCCCAGTGATTCTCTCTGTTGGAGAGTCTGATGTGTGGTGATGGTGATTCTCTGTGGGTACTCTAGCTTCCTCCGCCTATAAAACTGCGTAACATGATGTGTCTCTGGCTGTTGAAATTGTTGTAAAAACCCAATAAAACAGAAAACAAACAAGCTGATATCAAAATTTCAACCTTCATATTTTTTTCCTAACTGCAACTAGGAATTTAACCCTTTACCCAACGATTCGCCCGCATCCGTCCGCGTAATATGCAAATGTAGCAGTTGAAGAAATATTATTTTTCAAAAAATTGCAACAAAACCATATCATGTGACCCCTCGTTGGAACGAGCTCATCGAGCTTGTTCCATCGAGGGGTCACATGATATGATTTTGTTGAAATCTTTTGAAAAATTTGAAAAAATGATATTTAAAATAATAAATTTTGATATTGTCTGCGTTGGGTAAAGGGTTAACTGGTAGTAGGGCCCTGCGGGTCGGATATTTTAGTTTGATTCGCTTCTCGATTCGATTCTTGTTTAAAACCCGCGAGTCGAGTCATTTTTCGAGTCGATTCTTATAAAACTGACAGCCAGATTTCTTCTCAACAGGGAGGGATTTAACGTTCTTTCATCATGTAAATGCGACTTTCAATCAGCTAACTATTCCATATATACATATTTTGGTACAAGCTACCAACCTTTCTTGCCTGTTAGAACCTCCAAGTAATAATTTTGACAAGTTTTAGTATGTTTTCCAAATTAGGCATGGCATATTCGTTTGTTCATGCAGTAAAAACACCAATAACAGATTAAGTGCAGTCCGAGCACTGAAGTCCGTATACTTCTGTTAAACATGGCTACAATCGTTACTTCACACTAATTGTCATAATTTATAGATTATCTTAGTAGTAAATAATATTAAATATACTGTAATATAGCAGCGATTGTCACAATATGGGTACCTCTGCATTCAGTAATTCTGTAACGTGTTCCAAGCGCAGACATTATGAGCGTGAATCGCATGAGAAACAACCGTTTAGAATCCCGTTACGACTTATTATAATGCTGACTTTACAAAGGCCACGATGAGGCGTCAGTAAATCGTGTTGTTATCATTTAACAGTGATACGAATAGGGTTTTGTAACAAATTTTCCTATTTCTTTCATGGCCAAACTGGATTACTGCATTGTTTAAAGAAAGAACTCACAATGAAAACTCTGTCGTTTATTGGGACCGAATTGACTTGAGAAAAAGGACATCTGCAAATCAGAGATGAGTCGAGTCGATTTTGCATTCCGTCTTGAGATTTGACACGAAATTTGAGTAATCGCAGGGCCCTAACTGGTAGAGTGCTGAATTATTTTTGGTCACTAAAATTTGTTCACATATCTTTGCCTTGTTACAATGTATTGGAGAGTGCCAATAAATTGTAACAAAGTAAATCTTAATACACTAAATAATTCACTATGAAGGTGATATGTGGAACGTCTACAGAATATGAAGCCTTTAAGTTGTGGACACTTCAGAATAAAGTCCATATATGGGCTTCCAGCACTCTGCCAGTTAAAAAATTCATCGAACTTTGTCAAACAAGATTGAATTGATTGATTCCTAGTTGCACTATGGGGAAAATTTGTTGCTTTAATTTCAACATCAATGTGGAGAGGGTTATTTTCTTACTAATTTATTGGTGTTCAAGGTCACATATTTCTGATCAATGGTTAATTGTGACTGCAACATGGAGATTAGGGCTGTCACGATTTTTAAATTTAGGAATCGATTAATCGTCGCAAATAATTGATGATAATCGATTAATCGTACCTAAATGCCCCCCCCCCCCCCTCTCTTTGAAGTCGATAAAAATGAAGTTCAAGTCAGCTGACTTACCTCAAGGAAACAACGAAGACGATCCTTTTTAGGTACATTCAAAGCTTTGATGTTCTGAACTTTTGAACCGTCAGTGTAACAATCAAGACCGGTCGGCAGTTGCGAACTTCGCAACTGCCGACCGGTCTTGATTATTACACCGACGGTTCAAAAGTTCAGAACATCAAAGCTTTGATGAATGTACCTGAAAGACAATTGCTTCCAACAGCTTCTTGGGGGTTTAACATCGATGTTCTTAACTCCTTACCTTTAGAAGCAATAGTTTTTTCATCAAATTTTCTTTTAATTATTAAACGTCTAAAACGGGATACAATTTACCGATTATTCGACAACGAAAAATACGGATCGATTTCGCCGTGACCGATCAACAGTCGATTAATCGAATAATCGTGACAGCCCTAATGTAGATGAAGTCAAGTTTTGTCGTCATTCATACCCATGTTGCCCATTTTAGAGGACTTCCACCCAATTGGTGACTGGGTCCTATTCTAGCAGTAAAAGTGGAAAGAGTTAAAGTAGCACAAAGGAACTAGGTGGAAACAGTGCACAATGTTCAATCAGTACATCTCCTTCAATAATAATGATAGATTTTGTATTTTAAATATTTGTTAACATTTAGCTATCAATAATTGACTTTAGTTTGTACAAAAGATTTTTATGAAATGTTTTGTTCACGACTCATGGTATTTGTAACCTGTTATATGGAACAAACATTTTAGATAAATACTTGTTGGAACTTGTCCTGGGCATTTGAAAAAGCTTTATTGTTGAGTCCTATGAGTCATTTTTGTACCTTCGTGTTACAGCAGAAAGAAATCACAATGGCATGGAATAAAATGTAAAGTCTATTGACAGTTGTTCTTAATAGACAATTTATTACTCAACATATCTAAGTACCAAAGTCTGTCCTGAAATATATGAACTAATTATCAATAAATTTACATTCATTTCTTCCAGAAACCAATTTTTTATGTCTTGATGCATTAAGCTTATTAGCATTACTTCAGTGAAGACATACAAACTATGTTTTGGAAGATAAAACATTATTTCTTGGAATAATAATTTGGTATAGGTAGTGGTTTTGTTTTCTGAAATTTGTGGTCGCCGGTTTCATTTACTTAAAACTTTGTTTGAAATAATGATGGTGATTAACTCCTTTCATGCAGCTGGTGGATATTCCTGCCCAGGGCAGGATTTCTCTTACCAATGAAATAAGTATTAGAACATTCTTCAATCTTTTGATGATGGTGACACTCTACCACAGATTAAAATATTGTTTATTAGTTTTTATTTTACGTTAAATGATAGATTATCGAAAAAATTTGTAGAAAAATAAAAATTGTATCCCCCACTGTGAAGATATAGAAATTTTCACTTTCATGGTATCAATCAAAATGGCTGCTTTCAAAGCTTCACTTCAAGTCAAAATTATCACTCAAAATGATTTATTCTAAAATTGTATAATGAAAAGAAAATCTAAAGTTTTTGAGTGGATACCGATCATTTTCAGCAATAATTCAACACATATTCACTTTGAATTGATGCATGAAACATGCCAGCTGAATCAGATCGCAAGATGCTACATGTTCTGAGTATCGATCAAATCACTTTCAAGGTTGAAACGAGTGGAATTATCAATAGGAATGATAAGATTCTTATAAAGAGCATATAATAAAAAGAAAAAAATATAAAAAATAAACATTTGTCTCAGTCACTCATGAGATAATTTTCGCTATCCACTCAAAAACACTAGATATCCTCCATATTCTTAACCCTTTACCTTACACAAGATGACTGTGACCAGGCGCATAGGAGCATTTCAAACATAGGGAGGAGGAATGGGCATAGAAAGTCACACATACACACTGACATGATATATATCTGTGATGGCCCATGTGCCTTAGTGGCATGTTTAATCCCAGGAATGGGAATTTTCTACTTCTCTTTTTTAAAAGTCAGTCACGATAACAGGAATTTTCTAGTTCTCATTTGTGAATATCAGTTAAAAAAACAAGAAATTTATAATACAGAACCAGGAATCAAAGGTTGCATTTCCACAACCTTTGATTCTCGATTCTAGTCTATGCATTTCCCAGACAGTAGCACTGCTTTTCAGAACCTGTAACCTGGAAATACCCATTTACAAGATTAAATCATTGCACCAACGGCGATTCTGGTTTCTGAAGAAGTTGATATTCACTGTTATCTCATAAACTATAATGCGCTATCATTGATACCATGGTCTATGAAGTTCCTGGATATCGTGATTCACTTTCAGAACTCAACTGAGAGCCACAGAGTCATGAAATTCCCATTCCAGGTATTAATCCTTTACCTAACGTAACGGCCAAAACCGGCCAGCGCTATTCTCAAAAATCTCAATTAATTTAAACGTGCTCGTCTAGCTCATTCCAATGAGGGGTCATAACCTATGTTTTTGAGACAAAAAATTAAAAAAATTAGTTATTCAAGAATTATTTTTGCAAGTGTCGTCTGCTTTTCAGGTTAGGTAAAGGGTTAAACTTTAAGCATGGCAGAAATAAATAACAAAGCTATGTTTAGGACTAATGCACCTCCACATCAAGAAAAATGGACAAATTTGGCTCTGTATTTAAATATTGTCCATGTTTAAAAAATTTCCCAAGCAGAGGCCAATACTATAAAACTTTTACAATTGTATTTTCAACAATTGTATTTTCTAGTTATGACTTAAAGTGGGTTAAAATGAACCATTAGCATTTTCAAAAATCTAGCAAATTGCCGCCATATCTTTTAAAATGCTAATAATTCATTTTAGTCAGTTGTATTAATAGAAAGAAAATACAATTCTAGAAAATACAGTTGTAAAGTTTTATCATATTGGCTCCAGGCCAATATTTCAACCTCGTTGGGAAATTTGTTAAATATAGATTCAAAAATGTGCACATTTCTTGACTCTTAAGGCCAAAAAAGTCATAAATCATATGAGGGAATATTTGGTCACATCCCTTTACCTAATGCAGACAAAATTTATTGTTTTATATTATTTCTTTAAAGTTTTTAAAACATTTCAAGAAAACCATATCATGTAACACCTTATTGGAATGAGCTTGATGAGCTTGTTCCAATGAGGGGTCACATGATATGATTTTGTTGTCATAATATTTTATCAGAAATATTATTTATCTGCTCAATTATGCAGATGGATGCAGCCGATTTCTTAGGTAAAGGGTTAAGAGTAAAGAGTCTGTACCATCCTTCCTGCTATATGTAACCACCAGTACCCCCCTGCCCCCCCCCCCCCCCCCCCATCCCCGTCTTTTCTATGGTAGGGGTAATCTCTCTCTCTCTCTCTCTCTCTCTCTCTCTCTCTCTCTCTCTCTCTCTTACAACTATTTCTGAAAAGGTTGGTTTGGGATGGGGTGGGAGGTTGGGGTGGTCTTGCCATGTAGTTTCATAAATAGATCAAAACTGGTTTTCATGTTGAGCTGATTTCCCCAAAACAATCCTGGGAAATAGTGTACTGCCTGATTACTGGGGTAAATGTATTGTTTGGCTGGTATAATAGGACACACTTATCAGTGGCTGTGTGGGAGACCTGTGCTATGGGCTGTCTGTTTTGAATGCCACATCAGCAGGAAAGTCGAAGAGCCACACAAGCAACACTGATCCTGTTCATTGGCTGCAGAAAAATACAATTTGTTTTCATTATTTTATTATTCATACACTGATCATTGCCAAATGGTCAAATAACTATTAGCTAAACATTACTCTATACCTGTGCTGTGGTCATGATATAGCCATAGATGCTGAAAGTGTGGTTTATAAACCAAAACAACTGGAATTGCTGTGTTGGTATCAATAAATATTTATTGGGGTATATTTTGCTAACCATTTTTTCAAGACACATCATATTAAAATTTATTATTTTAATATTTTTTTCACAAATTTTTTCAAAATTTCAACAAAACCTTACCATTTGATTGGAGGGGTCACATGAAATGGTTTTGTTGATTTTTTTTTAAAATAATTTTTGCTCAACTTGTAAATTACGTCGGCAGATGTGACAGATTCTTTAGCTTGGTAAAGAGCTAACAAGAGTCAGAAACATACATGAACAAGGTAACAAAATCTCTTTGTACTGGGCAGAAAAATTTGCTTGCAACAGGCAAAAAATGGAAAGAAATAAACCCTTCAGACATAAAGTAAAAATAACTCCACCATTTTTAGCTGCAACTAGCAGCTCTATAAGTGGCAATGTCGGTCTGTCAGTCTGTCTGTCTGTCGGTCGGTCTGTCTGTGACCAACGAGTTTCAAAACTCAATAACTTTTGAAATACTTGATGGAATGACTTTATATTTGGCATGTAAGTGTATCTTATTGATGTCTAGCCACTGTTCAGTGCATGTGTTGTTCCAAATATTTTTCTTGGAGTTATGGCCCTTGATGAACTTAGAATGTCGGTCGGTCTGTCTGTGACCAACGAGTTTTAAAACTCAATAACTTTTGAAATACTTGATGGAATGACTTTATATTTGGCATGTAAGTATATCTTATTGATGTCTAGCCACTGTTTAACGCATGTGTTGTTCTAAATATTTTTCTTGGAGTTATGGCCCTTGATAAACTTAGAATTTTGTGAAATTGCACCACCCGTTGCAGCTACGGCGTCGATGTCGCGATTTTTTTAAAAACATAGCTAATATTATCCGTACAAGTTCAGTGACCTCCTTCCTGTTAGATCCTGATTTGGAAAGAAGAAAGTGTGTTTCTCATTTTTAGCTTAACTTGACAAAGTCATGGTAGGCTATTACTATCACAAGTGCGGAAGTCTGTGAGTTTGTTAGTCTGTAAGTCTATTCGCATTTTCTTTAGCACAGGCTACACTCTGTAGTTCTTGTCCAATCATCACTACATTTCATGTGCAGGTTCGAGGTCATGTCTAGATGAGAACAACCCATTTTGGTTGTGATCGGTCAGCCATGACTGCCGGATGGGCACATGACCTACATTCCTTTATCAAAGTCTATGAATCATATTTATGAAGGGATTTCATTGTAACTTGGTAGGATGACTCGGTATGGTATCTAGATGAGACAGTACTATTTTGGTAGCAATCGGTCAGTCATGACCGCCAGATGGGCATGTCACTTAGATTCCTTTAGCAAAGTCTATGAGTCATATTTATGAAGGGATTTCATTGCAACCTGATAGGATGACATGTTTTGGAATGATTTTACTGTAACTTGGTAACTTTGGTTGACATACATTAACTGTGAGGGCCACATCAACCCAGAACTCATTTCTTTAGTACAGTCGACACCTCAAATTATTCTTGTTGAAAAGGTAGCATGTAGGGTACAGAACTTAACATATTCTCAATTATCACAATTCTTGTCTTATTTCATAATCCTTTCATAAACATTGAACATTATTCTTTTCATCAAACACTACACACAATCAAATTAAGCTAAAGTGTCATTGTTATCATCCATGCAGATGACAGTTGGAGTATAAAGTGGGCTTTCACTATCATCTGTGTGTGTGTATCTGTTTCAACTGTAGAAAAAAAAACAGCCACATCTTTGTTTACCAAACTTGGAACAGGAATGGTAATTTATGATATCTGAACAACTTTTGTTTTGGAAGGTCAAGGTTACAGGGTTACAAAATTCATTAACCCATTATCTAACATGAAAAGCAGACGACACTTGCAAAAAGTTTTCTTGAATAATTAATTTTTTGCATTTTTTGTCTCAAAAACATAGGTTGTGAACCCTTATTGGAACGAGCTAGTTCCATTAAGGGGTCATAAACTATATTTTTGAGACAAAAAATTTAAAAAAAATAATGAAAATTAACTGGCGATTTTTTAGATAAACGCTGGACGGTTTGGGCCGTTACGTTGGGTAAAGGGTTAAACCCTGGCTCTTCTGTCTTTTTGGCATTAGTAACCAACTTGAAATACCTGAGAGAACAATGGTCTGTGTGTTCAAGTGCTATCACTTGAATACCTCTCCTCCACCGAGTATACCTGAGACTGCATATTTTTTTGATTGAACAAAAGACCGGGTGTCAGTCAGTTAGGGACCAAGCTGTCGGTACTCATGAAGTTGGACATTCTGCCAGCATCGTGTAACACCTTGCTGTTACACGACTGGGTGTCACTCACCCCATGTTGTCAGG
This sequence comes from Pictodentalium vernedei, assembly GCA_031216915.1. Taxonomy (NCBI): domain Eukaryota; kingdom Metazoa; phylum Mollusca; class Scaphopoda; order Dentaliida; family Dentaliidae; genus Pictodentalium; species Pictodentalium vernedei. The sequence continues at coordinate 435,667,492 of CM062292.1, forward strand.
TTGTTCAAATTCATTAATACCTCCGGCTGGGTTGGTAACTATTATGAATATGCACTCAGAGACAGGGGTATACATCTTCGTAGAGTCCTCTCTAATTTAATGTGTTATTTACTTTGTTGAGGGTTCATTGGTTGATATTTCTTAATTATCTAACAGTCATGAAGATTTTGGCCTGAAAACCACAAGAAATGGTACATATCACATAATGTGTTCCAATTCCGTATCATATAGACAGCCCATTCTGATTCCGTAGCATATAGACAACTCGTTTCCGCGAATGAGATGGGCTATCTTTACAGGTGGATGAATACAATCTATGTGCGTTTCAGTGATCTACTCAACAAAACAAAACAAAATTCCTTACAGTTAGCGACAGAACTATTAATAGCCAATGACCCCTATCCCTCTTCAACCCCCCCCCCCCCTCCTCACACACACAATAAATAGAAACTGCACAATTCAATGTTACAGACTCGTAAATTCCAGCATATCATCAAAGGAAGTGACACTGAGAGTGAATAATTTGACAACACAACTTTAAAAATTGCGGTAACAGCGTCGGTCATTATTTGTTAGAGTGCACAACAATATAGTTCCATAATTTTTTTTTTTTTTTTTAACTTTTTCTCACCCATCATTATGTCCCCAAACTGTGTTTAATATTTAATCTGTTTGTGTAACAGAATTGATAGATAAATGAATTATTATGATAATGTGCAGGTCCTGTGATTTGCATCAGATTCTCGGTGATGTCCAAAAATGGGATCATAACTTGCCGGCAAAGCTGGCTCATTGAGATCCCATTCTGGACACCACCTCGAATTTGATACAAATCACAGGACATGCACATTATCATGATAATCTGTATTTATGATCATATTCAGTTGCTCCTCCTGCAGAGACTGGATGATATGCATATTTTACTCATTCAAAACACTGAAATTTATTTCCTTGCTATGTCTTTAACTCTTAGAAGCAGGGGAATCAGAATGAATTTTTTGAACATGACATACTACAAAAAACTTACAGTAAAACAAGTGCTTCTAGTCAAGTGAATAGGCAGATGACACCTGACTAGAAGCACCTGCTCAGTGTTTAATTCTCCCCCAGCCCCAAGATAGCCGAACCGTCACTGTCAGATTACCTGCCGTGTTACATCACAGGCAAGAAAACTCGACTCCCGGCTTCTAAGAGTTAATACCAGTGACAATATTATTATGTACCGGTAACAAAAGTTGAAGATGGGGGGAGAAAGAGAAAGAATGAGAGAACTGAGAGATGTAGGGATTTATTTTAACTTTTGCTTTGTTGGTTTTCTGTTAATGTATTTGTTTTGTTTTATTTATGTCTGTTTGTCACTTGATACTTGTTTTTTGTGGACGTGTTGAAAACATTTCATAATCACAGCTTTTTATGGGAAATAAATTGTGAAATCGAAACAGGCTTTCAGAAGTTATTTGTTTTATCTTCTTTGCTTTGTATGTTTATTCTTTACCTGATGAATTGTTGGCATCCACCCTTGTAAATTACAAATTGTGCGGCGGAAAAAATATAATTTTCAAGACATTTTTAGCTTAACTTGACAAAGTCAAGATAAGCTATTGCCATCACGCGTGCGGAAGTCTGTTAGTCTGTGAATCTGTGAGACATTTTCCTTTAGCACACGCTACCCCCGTAGTTCTTGTCCGATCGTCACAAAATTTCATATGCAGGTTTGGGGACATGCCTGAGAACGTCCCCATCTGGTCGTGATCGGTCAACCGTGATGACTGCCCAAGCTCAAAACCCCAAAACCTTTAGCACAGTCTACAGGTCGCATTTATGAAGGGATTTCATTGTAACTTGTAGGATGCCTCTGTATAATGTCTAGTTGAGAACGTCCCCTTTTGGTCATGATCTGTCAACCATGATGGCTGCCCAAGCCCAAAACCCAAAACCTTTAGCACAGTCTATAGGTCGTATTTATGGTGGGATTTCATTGTAACTTGGTAGGATGACTCCGTATGATGTCTAGATGAGAACTTCCCCATTTGGTCGCGTTCTGTCAACCGTGACAACTGCCCGAGCCCAAAATCCAAAAACCTTTAGCACAGTCTACAGGTCATATTTATAGATGGATTTCATTGTAACTTGGTAGGATGACTTCATATAATGTCCAGATGAAAATGTCCTCTTTTGGATGCGATTGGTCAACTGTGATGGCTACAGGGGCCCAAAGCCCAAAAACTTTAGCACAGTCTACAGGTCATATTTATGAAGGGATTTCATTGTAACTTGGTAGGGTGACTCCAAATAATGTCTAGATGAGAATGTCCCCTTTTGGTTGTGATCAATCAGCCGCGATGGCTGCCTGAGCCCAAAACCTGAAAACCTTTAGCACAGTATATAGGTCGTATTTATGGAGGGATTTCATTCTAACTTGTTAGATTGACTCCATATAATGCCTAGATGATGACATCCCCTTTTGGTTGTGATTGGTCAACTGTGATGGCTACAGGGGCCCGAAGCCCGGAAACCATTAGCATAGTCTACAGGTCATATTTATGAAGGGATTTGATTGTAACTTCGTAAGATTACTCCAGATAATGCCCAGATGAGAATGTCCCCTTCTGGTCGTGATCATTCAACCATGATGGCTACACAGGCTTGAAGCCTGAAAACCTTTAGCACAGTCTACAGGCCGTATTTAGGAAGGGATTTTCATTGTAACGTGATAGGATGACTCGTTTTGGAATAATTTCAATGTAACTTGATAACTTTCGTTGACATACGTTCACTGTGAGGGCCACATTAACCCACCCCTCAATTTTTTAGTACAGTCTATACCTCAAATTATTTTTATTGAAAACATAGCATACAGGGAACAGAAATTAACATATTCCCAATTATCACAATTCTTGTCCTATTTCATAATCTTTTCATGAACATTGAACATTATCCTTTTCATCAAACACAACACACAGTCAAATTAAGCTACAGTGTCAATGACACTTTCGTTTCTTCATTTTATGGCATGTCTGAAGAAAATATTTCTGGTGCCTAAATTTTATCTAAACGCCTAGTTTTGGGCAGCAAACTGAATTACTTAGTGCAATTGGCTAATTTAGCACCCAACTGGGCGGACACTGCCTATCTCTGTCTGCTACAGATGTTCATCATTTTTCCTGTTATATAAAATAATTTGTGGACAACAATACCAAGATCCATTTCCTAAGAGAGTGGTGGTCGAGTGGATAAGTGTGCTGGTCTCCCATGCCAGATATCCCGGGATCAATCCCCAGTCGGGGAAAGTTCTCGAGGTATCTGAAAACTCTCTGAACACATCAATTGTGGGGGTTGATTCTGTCAAAGCATACCATCCAATCAGGTGTGGACGTAAAATGGCTGTCCCCCGTGTGGAGAGAGACACACTCCTTGCAGTCTAAAGATCCCTTTGTAGCATTCAGGAAGAGAGAGGCCACAAAGTTGTCACTACGAAGATCATCCCACACAACTGCGCCATTGGGCCAAGGAGAGGAAATAATATAAGTTGCATAACTTGTTCGCCAATTCTTGTAAAACAAATAAGATTAAATAAAAAAAATCCCTAAATCACCTACAGGATATTTTTATCTTGAAAGAATGGTAGGCGATGATAGGCATTGTTTTGGGGAAGTTTGAGAATCTGATTCTTGTGGCATTACTTTAAACTTCAACAATACAAATCAGGTAGTGAATCCACTTAACCCTTTACCCAACGAATCGCCCACATCCGCCCGCGTAATATGCAAATTCAGCAGTTGAAAACATATTATTTTTCAAACAATTTCAACAAAACCATATCATGTGACCCCTCGTTGGAACGAGCTCGTCGAGCTCGTTCCAACGAGGGGTCACATGATATGGTCTTGTTGAATTTTTTTTTAAAAATTGAAAAAATGATATTTAAAATAATAAATTTTGATATTGTCTGCGTTGGGTAAAGGGTTAATAAGTCTTACTTGAATAACCCTGTTAAATGAGCTTACTTCCAAACAGGAAACCATTTTCCATTTTACCTTCAACACAAATTTTACTTGTTAATTGCATTTAGGTTTTAGAGTAAGCTCTTGTTAATTGAATTAAAAATCTTTTAATCTGTCAAGGAATTCTTCTGACAGCCATTGAAGTATCCATGTTTATAGAACCATTTGCCTCAGTACCTCAAATATAGGCATTTAATCTTTGCTGAAAGCCACCCTGATGATTTTGTACTGCGGGCATTAGCTTGATGTTTGCTCAGCTGTAGAACAAAAAGTGTTTACAGAGAATTGATTTTAAACTATTCATCAGAGTTTCAACATGCACTCTTCAATAAATTGTAACAAATCAATTCTATAACTCTTTACCCAACGCAGATGATTTCAAAATTCATTATTTTAAATATCATTTTTTCAATTTTTTTTTTTTAAATTTCAACAAAATCATATCATGTGATCCCTCTTTGGAACGAGCTCGTTCCAAAGAGGGGTCACATGATATGGTTTTGTTGAAATTTTTCGAAAAATAATATTTTTTTCAGCAGCTGTATTTGCATATTACGTGGGCGGATGCGTCGATTCGTTGGGTAAAGGGTTAATGAACAAAATCTTGCTAAATCGATGCTTTTCTTGCAGGCAGTAATAGGATCTTTGAAAAAAATACTCATGTTACAAATCTACCTTTGACAAATAATTCTGCACTCTAACAGTTAACTGGTCTCAGCCGTCTAGATTATTTTTGGTGGTCTGAATTTGTTAAGCAAAATTTGCAATAAAACAAATTTATATAAACAAAATATTATTTGCATTGGACTGAATGTGAAACCTAAGCAAGGAAAATGTTGGCTTTTGCTCGGGTGCCCTCATTTTTCTGGAAGCCCTGACAGTGGCTTCTAGCACTCAACCAGTTAAGGCTCAAATGCCCGGAAAGTGAAAGCATAACTCTAGCAAAATGACCCAAGAAATATCAGGGTGAGAGTACATGGAACAGTATTAGGTACAGTAGAATCCTCTTAATTGAATATCCATTTTGCCAGTGAAAATTATTCAGTTAACAGGAGTATACAATTAACAGGGATTTGGTCAGTTTCCTGTGTTCTGGAGGTAAACTGAGCATTTATTCTATTATATCTTGTTTGACAGAGCTCATAGAGCTCTGTCAAACAAGATATAATAGAATAAATGCCTGTATTGGATGTAGTGAGGCCAAAAAGGTGGATAAATAAGGGAAATTTGGTGCGTGTCACAGTAATTTTTTTGACATATTACAAAAATTTATATACAATTAACAGGAGTTTACTCTACAACCCACATGCAATTAATAGATCAAATTTGTACTGAAGGTATGGTAAATGGTTTTGTGTTTGAAAATTATATTCAGTTAACAGGGATATACAATTAAGAGATATCCAATTAAGTTGGCTCCACTGTATTTCAGACATTAATGTATACACGTTGAGATTTTTCAGGAAAACTGGGTGGAGACTTGTTCCCAATGGAGTCACAAAGATGACCCATTAGGGTGGGATGTAAACCTGATTTGTCCCAACTGTGGTGGTTTGAGTCCAGACTAATAAAATATTCCAACTAGGCATCAAGACATGCCTTTGTTGAGGACATAACTTGATGATATAGTGGGAATACAAATAATTATAATAATAAATCTTTGTCCTTCAACTGATTTCTCACCCTCCTCCAATGAAATGGTCCACATTTACCCTGTGCCCTGCTGGGGTATTCCAACCCCACTCTCCCTCCTAATCTTCCAGCATTCAGTCAAAAACTTTTTCATACCCCCCCCCCCCCCCCCCCCCCCCATTGGTGCCTTCTAGTTCTCACCACCTATAAAATTGACCCCTTTCCTCATCTCATGCCACTCTCCCCCAATTATCCTCCATGTTTCCATCCCATTTTTAGCTCACCTGACTGAAAGTCAGGGTGAGCTTTTCTGATCACTTTTCGTCCGTCGTCCGGCGTCCGTCGTCCGTCGTCCGTTGTCCGGCGTGAAGGTGGTGTTTGGGTCTTTTTCTTCCAAACCACTGGCCGCATGTTAATGAAATTTCATGTGAGTAGGGGTTATATAGCGGCATTTTGATTTTTGGGCAAATTAGGTTTCGGCTCATATTGAGCAGAGGGGTGGGGCAAAAATGCTCCAATTCTTAAAAAATCTTCTTCTCAAGAACCAGCAATAGCAGAGACTTGATATTTGGTATGCAGCTTCCTTTTGAGGTGTAGACTCAAGTTTGTTCAAGAGAAGTTTGTAGGTCTATACTTGGCGATGTTATGGGAGGAGCAAAAATTTTGGCCCCACCCCAAATTTCTATTTTTTAAACCGAGAGGCCAATTTGAACCAAATTTTATGTGAGGGCTTATTGGGTCATAAGTACCTAATTTATGCAGAAATTTTTTTTCCTGTAGCCCCGTGGGAACCACAGGAGCTAAAAATAGAAAAAAATTAAAACGCCTATATCTCAAAAACTGCACGGCAGTGAGAATTTTTATTTGGTGTGAAGCTTTCTTGGGACCAACAGAAAGGATTGGTAAAAAAAAATTGCTATCGGTTTTATCATAGGGTACTTTTTCGGGACTCTGAAAAAGTGCTGAGTCAGTATTTTTTAACACAGTAGGCAATGGGAAAAAAATAAAGAATTGTTTTCTTCCAAACCACTGCTCTAAAAGCTTTCATATTTTACATATAACATCTTTGGAACATTGATTCACATATTTGTAGAAATCAAATTCCTCGGTCCATATTTGGGTTCCCTATGGGAACCCAAATGTTCAAATTAGTGCAATATGAGGGATATATTTTAAAAATCTTCTTCTTCGGATCCACAAATCAGAATCTTTTGATATTTGCTATGCATCATCCTTAGGGGGTGAGATTGATGTTTGTTCAAGCCAAGTCCCTGAGTTCATATTTGGACTCCCTTTGGGAACCCAAATTGTAACTTAGTGCAATACGAGGTATATTCTTTTAAAATCTTCTTCGCATCCACCGGTCAGAATCTTTTGATATTTGGTATACAGTATGCTTAGGGAGGTGAGATTCAAGTTTGTTCAAGTCAAGTCCTTCGGCTCATATTTGGTCTCCCTGTGGGAGCCCAAATTATAACTTAGTTCAATATGAGGAATATTCTTTAAAAAAAATTTTTTTTTCAGATCCACCAGTCAAAATGTTTTGATATTTGATGTACAGCATTCTTAGGGGCTGAGAGTGAAGTTTGGTAAAGCCAAGTACCTAGGTTCATATTTGGGCTCACTGTGGGAGCCCAAATTATACCAAAATTTTTATTTTCCAAACCAAAAAGTCGATTTGAACCAAATTTGATATGAGGGCTTATTGGGTCATAAGTACCTAATTTATGCCGAAAATTGTTTTCCTGTCCCCCACGGGAACTGCAGGAGCTAAAAAATTTTTTTCTTTTTAAATGCCCATATCTCCAGAACTACATGGCACTGAGAATTTTTATATGGTGTGAAGCTTCCTTAGGACCGGAAGAAAAAAATGGTAAAAATTTTATCATAAGGTTCTTTTCTAGGACTAAAAGTGCCGAGTCATCATTTTTTAACAGTGTAGCTAATGGGAATAACGTTGAAGAATCTTCTTCTCCCAAAACACTGCTTCAGAAGCTTTTATTTTTGGGCTCCCTATGGGAGCCCATGTATAACTTAGTTCAGTATGAGAAATATTCTTAAAAAATCTTTTTTTTCTGTTACTCCTGTCAGAATCTTTTGATATTTGATTTTTGATTTTCTTAGAAGTGGCAAATTGAAGTTTGTTCAAGTTCTGCTTTATTGATAAAATTGGGCCCAGTAGTAACCAATTCCTGCATTGAAAGCCCTGTAAAGTGGGCAGTGATAGGCATAAACGATTGACCAAACCTGATATTATAATTATGCCTCTGTAATGATGTAGCCTTAGAAAGTGACCTTAAATTCCAATAAATAAATAGATAAATTATTGAGTACCCAATATGGGGATCTAACATATGAACACTCTGGGTTACTAAGTAGAGAAAACACTTTTATGTTGAAAAACTGATAATAACCACAAGGCAGAATCCCTTGCTATTTTGGTGATATGACTCGGCCAGTATCAGGTGAGCGCCCTCAGGCCCCGTGGGGCCTCTTGTTTCATTAGTTTTCCAAGAAATCTTGTTCTACTAGGCAAATATTTGGGTCATTCTAAAATAAAATATTTCAAGGTCTCCATTACTCCTAAAATACACATATGGCACACTCTTTCCTTGCCTTTCCCAATTCTTTCCTTCAACTCCAGTGACTTGGATCTCACTGTGAACTGCCTTATCCACCCTGTCTGAATGATATAGTTCCATACATGGCAAAACGTTGTTTTACACCATCTGTTGTTTGGGAGGTTTACAAGGTAATTTAGGTAGCATAATTTTCTCATGTCTATTCTATCTTTAACCGGCAACCACCCGAGTTCCCCTCTGACTGCTTCCAGTGCGGCTGCGTCACTTGATCTGGTTATCCACCGCCCCGCATCATTTTGTATCATAAAATTACATTATTGTTTGCTACATTATTTTTACTGTACAATTCCAATGTTATTGATGGTCCACACACATTAAATATTCTAAATGTGGGGTGTGGTGAAATAAATATTTTATCCAATGGATAGGGGGAGTTACTTTATCCACAGGTTTGGAAGAGTGAGTTGAACAATTAATTCTAAGAGTGAGGATAAAAAAGGTTTCTGGATGTTTTGTAATAATAATAATAATAAATCCTCTGTCTTTCGATGATTTGTGATGGTCCTCTAACGAGGAGTCTTACATTAACCCAGTTCCCTGCTGAGGTATCTTACCCCCCCCCCCCCCCCCCACCCCTACTCTCTCTCTCCTAATATATCCAGCATTCAGTCAAAAAAATATTTAACTTTTTCCCCAACTATAACATTAACCTTTTACTCATGTCATTCTTCATCCACTTATCCTTCATATGTTCATCCGATTTTTCCATTAGTTTTCCAAGGAGTCTTGTTCTACTAGGCAAATATGAAAGGTTCCAGGGTCTCCATTGTACCTAAAATACACATTTGCCACGCTCTTTCCTCGCCTCTCGCAATTTTTTCCTTCAACTCCAGTAGTGATTTGTATCTCACTTTGAACAACAATGATCCCTAAACAATCTATCCTGGTACTCCTCATAAACTGACGCGTCCTTTTTATATAACCCGTCTAAGGAACTCTTGGTCCTAATTCCATCTCGCCAGTTTCTATTACAAACCTTGAGTACCTTTTCCCTTAAAAAGCTACTCTTCTGCTTCAGGCCCCCTTCTAGATCTTCAGTCTCGATAGAGTAATTATCCATTAGCTCCCTCGCTTGCCTTATCCATCCTGTCTGAATGTTATTGTTCCAAACATGGTTAAAGAATCGTTTTACACCATCTGCTGTTTAGGGGGTTTACCAGTAATTTAGGTTGCATAATTTCGCATCAGTCAGTCGTGATTATAGTTAAAATGGGACTTTATTTGTGGATCATTAAAATGTACATGTAGTAGTCGTGACGCAACTTCTTATTCTATTAACACGTATCTTAGCAGTATTCCAAATTGGTCACCCTTTGTCCCTAATTCAAGTGCCAGTTTTGGGTACCATATACCCCCGTTCCTCTGATAAACTTTGTGTGTGACGTAAGGCCAAGTATTAAACCTTGTCTTGAAAGAAAGTACACGTTTACTATTAAGAGCTAATGGATATCTATGGCCCCAGCCCAGTAGAATCTTCCACAACAGGAAAAAGTATTGGGGTGTTACCCCGCTCTGATCACCTAGCAACGCTCCTCTCTTCTCCATGGCCACCCCTGGCCCCACATGGCTGCTAGCTCCTATATGGCCCCGGAATGGATTCAGAAAAGGGAGGAGAGTCACTGATCATCTTTTCACGCTGTACCAAATGACAGAATATGCGAAAGTCAAAAAGAAAAAGATGTTTATGACCTGTTGGATGTGAAAAGGGTATACGATAAAGTGTGGAGAATGGGAGGGGGAATCTGGCGAAAGCCAGGGGCCTTGGAGATGAGTTTGTGGGGATTCTGAAAGCATTATATCAAGACGTACAAAGTGAATTTAGCCTGGGCAACATAACAAAACGTGTGCCTATGGAGATAGGCCTGAAACATGGGGTGCATCCGTTCGGCAATTCTTTTTTGCGACGTACATCAAAAAATTGGGAGATTCATGAACGCTTGCATAGCGATGAGGAAGTAGCAACTTGGGACCTGAAGATCCCAGTAGACTATATGGTACTAGTATCCGAAAGCGAAATGGGGATAGAGAAGATCCTGGCAACTGTTGGGAAATATGGGAACAAATGGACACTCGAATTAGATGAAAGCAAAAGCAAAGTTATGCCTCTGGGTCGAAAAGTGGAACCAACTCGAAAGTGAAGTGGGGAAGTTCGGTATTCCGGAAGGTAACAGAAAGCCTCTCGATGAGAGAGAGAGAGAGAGAGAGAGAGAGAGAGAGAGAGAGAGAGAGAGAGAGAGAGAGAGAGAGAGAGAGAGAGAGAGAGAGAGAGAGAACGAGTATTTAGGGGTAAATATAAACATTACGGGAAAATTCGTTTACCGAAACCACACTAATAAACTAACTGTGAAGGGGAAGCGAATACTTGATCAAATGAAACGTATAGGGAGAAACAGCATCAATAAGGTTTTCTTGGGGAAAACTGTTTGGAAATAGTGGGTGTACCAAGTATGACATATGGCACGGAAGTGATACCACTAAACCAAATGGCTTTAAAGAGCCTGGAAACCCCGCAGAACGATGCAGGCCGACGGATAACGGGGTCGAGTAATTCCGCAGCACTAGAAGTCATAAGGGGTGATCTTAGGTGGATGAGGATTAAGGACAAGATAGACTTAATGAAACTCTGCTATCATAGCTATTTGGTAAATTTCCCTGACAGCCGATGGTGCAAAGTAATGTTTCAGAATATTTGGAATTCAAACATAAAGACAGGGTGGATAGACCAAGTGAGAGAGTGAATGGAGAACTATTCAATGCAGATCACAGAATTAAAAGTGAGCACAACCCAGGGTAAAAAAACGTCAGAGAAAGAGTCATGACGGATCATGAATTGGCGAGAGGGGGGTCAAAGCAAAGAGGACTTTGGCTGGAAAAGAAAATGAAAAGGAATTTCAAATGTGTTGTCTATGCATAAGGAAATACATTCTATTAGAATGTCCAAAATACCAGTCCAGCAGAATAAGATTCATCGGGAGTAAGATGGGGAAATGGGATGGGAGAATGAAGAACATGTGGTTGGTATGTGGTACAAATGAGAGGGTTATTATGCTTATTGGGGAGATTGAGAAGAATGGGGTACGGGATGTCATCAAGCAGTTCGTCTCAAGAGTTTTTGGAGGAGGGGAAAGGCTTGGGATAAGGAGGCATTTGGGAACGCATGGCTAATCAAGGCCTTCTCACCTGAGAACCACTACAAATTAACGACCGGCCAAAGTATTATTATTATTATTATTATTATTATTATTATTATTATTATAACACTGGCCGGCCGCTGATTTGTCGCGGTTCTCGGATGAGAAGGCCTTAGTTACCCCTGTACTCCCAACTGCCTCCCTGTTCCCACGCTTCTTCTCTCCTCCCAACACGCGGAGACGAACTGCTTGATAACATCCCTTGCCCCATTCTTCTCTACGATTAGCATATTAACCCTCCCCTTTGACTCTCTCACTAACCACATGTCCTTCATTCTCTCCTCCCACTTCCCCATTATATTCCCAGTGAATTTTATTCTTTTATATTTTGGACATTCTAGAAAGTGTTCCAGGATCTTCACCACGCCTAAATTACACATCTGGCACTCCCTTTCACCGTTTTTCTCTAATTTTCCCCTCGGCCCCAGGGACAGCGACCTCAGCTTGTACAACAATGACCCCCAAAGGTGCATCAAGGTACTTTTCAAAACCAGGCTTCTCTTGATCGCGCAGACCACCAAATACCTCTTTGATTTGACCCCCTCTCACCAATTACGGTGACCATCTCCCATGACCCTTTCGCTGACGATGTTTTTCACCCTGGTTTGCATCTACGTCTTGGTCCGAAATCTCCAATGAGTAGTTCTCTATTAGCTCCCTCACTTGGACCATCCACCCTGTCTTGATATTTGAGTTGAAAATACTCTGGAACTTTACTTTACACCATCGGCTGGCGGGGCGTTTACCAAATAATTAAGATACCGGTAATCGAGTTTCAGTAAGTCTACCCTGTCCTTGATCCTCATCCACCCAAGCTCATCCCTGGTTGCTTCTAGTGCTGCGGCATTACTCGACCCCGTTATCCATCGGCCTACATCGTTCTGCATGGTTTCCAAGCTCTTTACAGCCGTTTGGTTTAGGGGTACCACTTCCTCACCATACGTTATACTTGGCAGACCCACCATTTTCCAAATGGTTTTCCCCACGAAAAGGCTCCTATGCAGACCCTAGTATGTGGTGTCCCGCGTCCGTGACCAAGCTCTTATATAGATCCTATATGATTCCTACCTCCCAGACCGTGGTTCGTGTCGGGTTCCTAGTGCTTAGACAGGGGTCATCATTGCAACGACAGTTTGTCATATGAGGGTATAAATTCCACTAGATCTTTTTTCATCTCTGCTATACTACTACTCCTTCCCTCACTCATTTCTTTCCTCTTCTCTCGCGCATTCCCTTCCTCTTCCCTCATATCATACGCTTACTAAGCACTGTCATGCCCTAGGCTTGCGCACGAACACTGGTATTCTGCCAAATGCACATCAGTTTGTAAAAGCAATTGACAAACTAAACCATAAATGAGTCTGATAACCAGTTTTTAAACGGTTGAATACCCACAGCAGTATAATAGATACAAGGTTTCTCATTTGATACCCCCCCCCCCCCCCCGACCCTAACACACACCCACACCCAGTCACCCACCCATTGGGCCATCACACACGCGCCCCTTCATTGTGCCTCCGTCTGTTATCAAGCGATAACCACACACCTTAAAACAGAAAGCCTATCAATCTCCATGAAATTAAATGGAGGTATGGTGTGCGAGTCTGAGGGATATGTGGAAGAATTTGAACAAGTGCGTTATTGTTACCGGAAACTGGTCTTTGAAATTGGACTGCACAGGATTGTAAATTTTTTATGCATTCGAGGAAGCGAAGTTGAAAAGAAGATTACGTGCTTGCATTGCTTGAAGATAAATGTGGTAATTCTACGACTCAGTACTGCCATTCTGCTTTATATTTAACAAAAATAGCCCTATCTGTGAAATAAACGAAGTAGTTCTCTTTCAAGAAGGATGTGAAATACACACATTAGCATTCTAGACGCTTCAATGGAAGATGATTACTAAACACCGCAATGACACAATAATGTGACCACAGTACTGATTGAATGTATTTTTGCGGTGTGCCAGTACTGATATCCCTCTACAAGAACAATGCGGATCGTGGCATTTGGCGATATGATGCTTACTTGGTGTCAGTATTACACTCATTCCAGAAAAACACATGAATTGATTTGAGTCTGAGGAAACATATTTGTCAACAAATACACCATTTACACCAAGTCAAGACTACATACCTTTGTAAGATTTGGAATGTACATCTACAGTACCTATATGTTGTAGTAAGAATCTTGTCAGGTACAAACATCAAAGAGATGTCATCTACAAAACCGATCCCAATCGGATATATTATGCCACCTGGACATTTGACACCAGGACATGAGCCAGGTGGCTGAAATTGACATGTATTTTATTTCTTAATTATCCAGCCTTTTGTCATACTTTTCATTAGATTTAATTTTTACTTAACATTAAGTTGACCATATTTATTGTTTTGTTGAACCATCTGTAACTGTGTTATTGTTTTTGACCGAGACATTTCAGACTACCTTTTTGATAAAATGCAAACGTTCCAGCCCAGGACATAATAATACACTGACATTTTGAAAAGGAAAAAACTGTGAACACATTTTCTGATGGAAGATGTATTTTAATTTAGCATAGAAAAAGTCGTAATAATAAAGGAGGAACACGTATCTTTATTAAAATTAAAGCTGTCACTTCAGGGTTTCTTTTGGGTGTATACAGGGGCCAAATATGGAACCTTTCCCAATGGTATTTGGGGAATACTGGTCAATTCGTTGTGACTGCACATTCGTCATAGAATCTGGATGATTCGTTGTGAATGGAAATAGCCAACGAATCATCCAATGGATGATTTGTCGGTAATTTCCGTGGTTGTTTGGACGATTCGTCGAAGATTTTGATTTTGAATCTTTAACGCTAATTTAAGCTGCTTGTGACAACAAATAACAAGAGTTAATATTTAATTTTTCTTTATTTTATATTTTGAAATAAATCAGAACAATAGCACCTGAACGCAGTGTAAATTAATAAGCGAATTCCCCCCCCCCCCCCCCCCCCCACCCACCAACAGCACAATATCAAATAACATGCGAAAAATGTAAACCTCATTCCTTCCCTCTCTCTCTTCCTAACTTCAACATTGGAGACAAATAAAATACAATAAAACAAAAATTTGAAAATAATTCAGTGTTGGAGGAAATTTGAAAATAATTCAGTGTTACAGATCCATGCCATGGATGTTTCGTCGAAAACCCAGAAGACGATCTGTCGTGATCGTGATTTGGATGATTCATCATTACGACGAATCTACAATCACGACGGATCGTCCAGATACCGTATTTGGATATGATTTTTCCCAGTTCCCAACCCCTAATTTACTAATCTCAGCCCACACTCGATTAAAATTGAATGTACAATTGTAGTCCTGAACTGGTAGTCATAAGCTCTCAGAAAACCATAGTTTCTCTGAGGCCGTACTGTATGATCACCCAGTTCAGGACACCAGTTGTGCGTTAAATTTACATTGCTTTCCAAACAAAGATTAGAAAGTGTCTATTTTTAGAGGCAAATTACAAGTTTTTCTTTAAGAGTATAAGAATATATTAATAGAGTCTACTGGGACTACATAGGGTGATTCTGATTCTATGTGACTCTTTGTTACAAAACTTACTTGTATTATACTGGTAGTTCTTTAGTCTTTGTATGTTTCTTCCACTCCTGAACAAATTCCCAAATGGTGCTCACATGGCAGACATTTTCCCAATGGCATGGACAACTGACCCCTTCCCAAATAGGGCAGAAGAATCTCTGTACTTATTCAATAAAATCTTACTAATTTGGCTGATTATGTAATATTGCTTTCACACCTAGCAATCTGCCATATTTGTTGATTTTATGGACACAAAGGCATATAGCTTTATTACTAAAATTATTCCCGACAAAATGAATAATTGCATCATTCACTGTTCTGAAAGGCCATTGTGTGGGGGTTTTGCAAGCCTCTCCTAGACTTGACTTGGCCCCCATGGTCATTACCCCTCCTCCCACTTCCCTTCAGAGAGGAGCAATGACATGACTGAAGTTAAAATATTTACAGTTAAAATATAAGTCTTGTCACGAACTGTGCGCTTATCTAGGCCTAATTGCGCGTAGGAATTGCGCGCAATTGCAATATGGCATGACATCCAAAGCATGGCTGGTTCTCCTGGTTACTCATAGCAAACATAGGCAATGTTTCTGCCAATGAACCTCCGGTTTACCCGGAGGTCCATTGGCAGAAACATTGCTTGTCCACAGGCCATATCTACAGAATTTGATAGCCTTACTATGGTCATAATGTGTAGATTAACGCGCCAATCGACGTGCTATTTGTGCGCATTTCATGACAGGAATTCTAGTTTTAACTGTAGGACTACCTCTCCCCCCACCCTGAGAAAATTTTGCAAATTTTAGTGCTCTGAGAGTGAATCTGGGGCATTTGTTGCATGTGTAGCCCTATATTGGACACCATTTTAGGGCTCTATGTTGTGTGGAAGTTGAATTGGGCCGATGTTTTGGGGGAGGCCAGCGAAATGTTTAGGGGGAATAACCCCAGGCCATTGGAATGCCATTGGCGGGGATGTGGGTGTGGGAGCCCTCTTGGAAAATTTTGCTTCTCCCTATCACTGGTAAATTTCTGATTGATGACATCAGAAACTCCAAATGTAAAGAAATCCACCATGCTTGCCTGCCCTGTCCCTCAGTTTCCTATGGTCTTGCTGGTAAGTTAGATGGCCAACTATCAAATCACAATGTGTAAACTGTGAGTTTCCTGGTACA
Source organism: Pictodentalium vernedei (assembly GCA_031216915.1). Lineage (NCBI taxonomy): Eukaryota > Metazoa > Mollusca > Scaphopoda > Dentaliida > Dentaliidae > Pictodentalium > Pictodentalium vernedei. Next base: position 435,683,705 of record CM062292.1, read on the forward strand.
GTGAAACCCTGTTCATTAAATAACTAGTTTGCCAATGAAATTTATTCAATTAACAGGAGTATTCACTTAACCCTTTACCTAACGAATCACCCGCAACCGCCCACGTAATATGCAAATTCAGCAGTTGAAAAAATATTATTTTCAAAAAAATTTCAACAAAACCATATCATGTGACCCCTCATTGGAACAAGCTCATCGAGCTCGTTCCAATGAGGGGTCATGTGATATGGTTTTGTTGAAATTTTTTAAAATCTTTTAAAAATGATATTTAAAATAATAAATTTTGATATCGTCTACATTTGGTTTTTGGTTACAGTCCTTATTCTAGATTAACTGGTTGAGTGCTAGAAGCCACCAACAGGGCTTTAAAAAATATGAGGGTACCAGAGCAAAAGCTAACATTTTCTCGCTCATGTTCCATATTCAGTCAAATGCAAATAATATTTTGTTCAGATAAATTTGTTTTATCACAGATTATTGAAGAGTGCCGGTGGGTGTGGTGCCTGTGGACACTCTTCAATAATCCGTAATAAAACAAATTTTGATGAACAAATTCAGACCACCTAAAATAATATGTCCCTCAACCAGTTAACAGAGCATATATTCTTTTATCAGGATTTACTCCAGGCCCATAGCCAGGATTCTGTAATAGGGTGTGCCCTAGCCAGTTTTGGGAGGGCAAACATGATATTTGGAAGGCTGTTCTAATGTTGGTGGTGGTGCGTAGGCAGCAGACTACTCCCTTTCCATATGTTGAGACTATTTTTGAAACTTACATTGGATTAATGTTTGGGGGGGGGGGGTGAAAAGTTTATAGGGGGGGGGGGGGGCATGATCCCCTCACCCTGTCTACACCAGTGGTTTTCTCTATAAACTATGTGCAACTAACGGGTCAAATTTATACAGATGGTATGAAAATTGGTTTGGTGTTTGGAAATTACATGCATTTAACATTGTTTTGCAATTAGATATCCAAACAAGTTGGCTCTACAGTATTGGTTTTACATAATTGGTGTTTCAATATATTTTGCTGTAAAATTATGCAATAATGCAATTTCTACGCATTGTTTAACTTCTCTGTAAGGAAAGGCCCTGAGAAGCCAAATTTCCTTTCAGTATATGCATAATTTCTGTGGCGAAAAAAAAGTAATTCAGGTTATTTCCATTTGTTCATGATCTTAGAAAATCCTGCTTTTGGCTGTGGAGCACCCTTTCCTAAACTGTTGTTACATGTAAGTTGCTATTCACACAGCTCAGTTTATTGCTTTCTGACCAAATGCCTCTTGGAATATACTCCCTCCACTCATTCCTGGATTTGTCCATGATAACTACCCATTAGCATACAGCCATGTGATACAAAAACAAATTTAACAAAAGATATACATGTACCTACGATTTAATTAAAAGAAACTGATTAACAGGGTTTCACTGTATCTTTCAGTTGTGAGAAATGGAGAAGCTTCTTTCTGAACGAAAAGTAGAAGGAGAAAGTGATGAAGGCAGTTTTGACTATAACAAAGAAGTAATGATCACCAACACCAAAAACGCCAAAATTAAAAAACGCAAAAAGAAAACTTTGAATACTAATGAGCTAATTGATACCAAGGAACCTACATCCCAGAGTAGTTCATCAGAGCAAGTCATGGTTAAAAAAGAAAAATGTGTTGATGATGACAGATGTGCTAGTGCCGAAAAACCCAAAATAAATGAACAGGTTTCTACAGAGGAAGAAGAACAACAATTATTATCAAAAGAAGGTTTTATCTTCAGAGAAACCAAAACTTACTATGCTTGTCTGATTCTTCTCTCTATTGTTTCATTTGCAACACGGTTTTATAACATAGATCTGCCTCCTCATGTGTGGTAAGTAGTTAAATGTCAGTGTAGAGACATTTATAAATCTTTGAATGTGGTGCATTAAGGTGTAAAAGTACACCTTTGGTTCTGATGCAGGTAATAGTCTCCACCTTCTATGGCCTGTGCAGGGTCCGATCAGGACTATTTAAAATACGCTCTAGCCTCGGAGCCTATTTTTTCAATTCATGCACCAGATTTCAATTTACGGAGTCACACTGCAGTTTGTAACACACACTGCAAGTATGTAATAGCTCTCATCATTTTCATTTAGTACACTATAGCAAACATTAATCTTCACTGTGGTTTCTGATCAAGTCTTGGCTGCCTATTTAGGCAGCCAAGACTTGATCAGAAACCACAGTGAAGATTAATGCTTGGTAATTAAGATTTGAAGTATTAATTTAAGCACTCTACAACAATGATAACTGATAATCATATATATAATACATTTAAGAGTGTCTCTCTCGATTATCCATCGAAAGAATATCAAAATATGATCTGAGAAGTTACGCGCCAACTGAGAAGCCTATTTCTGAGATTTAAGAGCCAGGTCCTCATGTTTCAGAACCAAATACGCACTGGCGCATGCCCAGGTCGGTCCCTGCCTGTGTGATTTGGAATTAAGGAGAGTGGTAAACGCCAATCTGAAAAATCCTTGGTAAACTGATGGACTCTAAAATCTGCTTTTGCTCAATAAATTAACTGCTAGAAATTACTATCAGGGCTCTACTGAAAAGTGTTGAAAGCCACTTTTATGGCTTTACATTGTATTCATTACCTCGTTTGTTTAGCAGTTGCAATACAAAAATGTTTAAACAAAATTGTTTTATTACAATATATTGGAGAGTGCCAAGAGGCACTCTCCAATAAATTGTAACAAAACTACTGTTTATGAACAAAAACTTACTAAACTGGGGCATCTTTTGCTTGTCACTTGATAACCTTAAAAAAAATACTTGAGTTACAAATTGCCTTTGAAAAATAATTTAGCACTCTACCAGTTAACGGCGGCACATGCTCACTGGGTGTCGTTTGACCTTTAAGGACCTCTGGGCCGGGGTGGTGCCAAAGGTAGGCGAGTGGGCTCACTTAGTGACAACAGCTTCCCTGTTGGGAATGTTTAGTCCTACTCTGTTAAGAAACTACCTCCATTATTATGGGCTTGTCAGGGGATACCTCAGTTCCCTCCCCCAAATTTGGGCTTACAGCACACTACTAGTTAAGCCTTTCTCTTCCTTTAAGCTTAGCCACTTCAATGAAGTGGTGAGGTTATGATGTCACATCAGCCTCATCTGCATTGGTGTCCATGCCAGTGCATTTTGTATGAATTAGTGTTTAGGTCATTTTCTCAAGGTCCAGCAGGCCCAGTGCTTTGCTATGGCATATGTAGTTTGTAGGTGGCTATTGCAACAGTATCCTTCCCTAATACTGTGTCTTTTTTTTCCAAATTTGACATAAAATTTTCATCCCAAACTTGGACAATTTCTAGCTGCAAGAATTAGCTTTTAGGTCTGTTTTTGTGCAGACTGTTGATTCCCATAATGGAACTGAAAATTTAACCAATTCAGTCTTGGTTGACAGAGTTCAATGAGCTCTGTCAAACAAGATTGTATGGGTTAAATTTCTAATTGAATTATGCAATGTTTCTGCTAGGGGAAAATTTGTGGATCTGGTAGATTAAACAAAGTGAAACTCAGACGCATAAGGCATCTGCTGCACATGCCGAAGTCACGTGTGTATAGAGGGGAGTCTGGGGGTTTTCTCCCCCAGGAAAATTTTGATTTTGGGGTGCTCTCTGGGGGCATTCTGGTCGCTAAAATGCTGAATAATTGAAGTGGAAAATATGTATTTTTTCCTCCTACAATTCTCTAAATTCCCATGGGACACATAATACTACATCTGGTCGGAGGTTTCATAAAAATAAAAACCCAAAACAACACAAAATCCACGAATCCTGACAGTGACTGCGACGCTTGACCTCAATTATTTTATACAACCCAGTACGTGCCAACGTAAATAATTGGAAATGCAGAGAGAACGAAATATTCGAAAAGAACCATGATGCAGATGTGTGACGTCATGCACATGCAATTACATCATTTATCGCTCGAAATAAAAGCCAGTGATTTTGGACCAAACACGACAATTTGAGTCCGAAATTTTATAGGCGACGTTTAGGATAAGAACTTTGTTTCCCCCTCTCGTCTGGGGGTTATAAAGTATCAGGTTGTCACCAGTAATAGTAGGCATAGAAAACAACATAATTATGCCTATATTACGTGGAAACAAAGGATCCTGAGTCAGGGCTCGCCTTGAGTAAAATGGTCGGGGCCTAAAAAAAGTCCCCCACATATTGAGGTCAGGGCCTTTTCGGGGCTGATTTTCCATTTTGTCCATTATTGTTAGTGCTTTTTTGCGGAAAATGTCGGGGCTTGAAAAAAAGCCCCCAGCAAGTGCTCCTCGGGGCTGATCTCGGGGCCTGGGCTGATCAGCCCCGACTCAAGGCAAGCCCTGCTGAGTGTCGTTACGATACAGCATTGTACTCAACATTTTAACCACCAGCTTTTCTGACTGATCATAGTATGATCAGCAGGGGGAATGGGTCCGATCGACGGACCCGCAGCCGGTCTAGCGGAAACCCTGTTATGGGAAAAATTTGCAGCCTGAACTTGAGATATTTCGACATCAGTGTGCAGGGGGTTAACAACTATTTTTCTTGATGCCGCATCATTCCTACTCACCAATATCACTTACATGTTATCTGAATCACTATTATCTTCATAAAACAGTCAAAAAATATGAATCAACTTGTAATGTTACGATTAACTGGTATACTTCTAGCACAATTGACTTCAAGCACAATTGTCTTGCCCTGATTTTGCAAAAAATTAAAAAGAAATAATGTTGACTGCCTTAACACATGCATTCTCCCTCAGCAAACACACCGAAATAGTTGTGGCCAGAATACACCACTTTGTCACCCTTAAGATTTGTGTGAAGTTTGTTAAAGATACATGTATTCTTGTAGTTACTGAATCATCGCTAAAAAATAATTTGTGACCTTAAGTTTTGATGTTGGAGCATTCTTTTAACCTTCAATTGCGCTCTGCAAACAAGATTGAATTGGTTAAATCCCTTGTTAAATTCCAAGTTTGTATTTGAAATTATTAAATTTTGACATCACTGAGTAGGTGTTAAGTTAACATATTTTGATTATTTTTGTATTGAATATTTCAGCTGGGATGAAACACATTTTGGAAAAATGGGCAGCTGGTATATAAATAGAACTTTCTTCTTTGATGTTCACCCACCTCTTGGTAAGGTGAGTACAGTGTGTGCTGCTTAATTGGATAACAAAGAATATCCTCTTTACTTAATATAATCATCAACACAAGACCATTTATCATACATTCAATATAAATTTAACCCTTTAAATAAGAGGACTACACTTACAGTACGTGGAGAGTGTATTATCAATAAATCACCCACAGAGTGGAGATTCCACCCAAGCAATAATTGCAAGTTTGTTGCAAAGCCTAACCAGCACAAGCAAAGTTCCAGCCAATGGACCTCCGGGTTAAACCCGGAGGTCCATTGGCTGAAACATTGCTTGTGTTTTTTGTCGATATGTACAAAATTTGAAAGTTGTAGCTTGGGTGATAACTCCACTCCACGGGTGATTTAGTCACAATCCACTCTCCACGTACTGTACCTTACAAAAAAATATTCTTGAATAACTAAAAATGAAAAAAAAGAAATTTCCTCAAAAACATAGCTTATGACCCCCCCACCCCACCCCCCCTCCCACACCCTTCATTGGAATGAGCATGTTCATTTCATTACAATGATGGGTCAGAAGCTATGTTTTGGAGGTAAAATTAGACAAAATAATGAACTTTGAGGGGTGTTTTTTGTGTGAAGAGTACTGGACAGATATTGTCATTATGTTACATGTAGGGGAAGAGTTAAATTGTTATTTACATATAAAATTTCATTAGTTGAATATCAGAATTCTTATATTTTTATACTGTACCAATGACCCAGACATAGCTTGCTGGTGCTAACTCTTAAAATATAGGGCCAAACACAAATTTTGCCCCCCAATCCCCAAAATTTGCATCTAAAACTAAAGAAAACATGTCCTGAAAGGCCCTCCACACTTCGCCCCTACTGCGCATGCGCAGTGTCAAGGACGTTCCGAAATTGGCGCCATTTATCATTCTAAGTTTGGCCCTTCATCAGTTAACATCTGACTGATCTTTGTGCTTTTAAATCTCAGTTTAAATGATGCCAGACACATAAATATTAGTGAAATGGTGATTCTAAGGAGGATAGAAAAGGAGGAGAGGAAAAGAATGTGTGACAGAATATTATCAGGGCTGTAACTTAAAATTTTTTAATGAAATTATGTTAAGTTACCTATTTTCAAGGCAGCAGCCATTTTGTTGTCATTCTGATTATTTAGTTACACTGTTTTTTCAAGTGTTTTTCCTCTCTCCCTGTCCTTCAAGTTCCCCCTTGCTATTCTCCCATGCTTTTGGCATAGTTTCTGTAATTATTATTACTAAAATTTCTTGGGAGTTTTAGCTGAATAACAGAATGAATTCTGTTCTTTCCCCATGTTTACGTCTTCACCTACGGGTGGTTAGGCGTTGTGTTCTGCATCTACCATCTGATGTTCTGCAGTTTCTTCCCTGGAAGTCTCTGTTTTGCATCAGATGGTGTATTTTTGGTAACTGATTTCGGGCCTGGGTGCCTGGAGTCTTATTTTAGTGTTTTTACACTCATTGTTTACATTTACAACAGCCCTCTGTGTGAGGGGGGGATTTCTAAATAATAATATCTTTATGTTATTTTAATCATAACTAGATACATTATTATTGTTCGTAAGTGTTGAATAAATTGTTTAAAATATTTTTAAAATTTTTTTCCACACTTAGGCTTGGGATCCATTAGGGCTCATCGTTACTTTTCAGAAACTTGGGCTGTTCTGAAAAAATATTTTTTCAAAATATTTTGATTTCAATTATTTTTTCTATATTAATGGATCATATTATTATTATGTATTTTGCCAGGGGTTAGTGCGAGTACCAGGACTTGTTTTCTTTTCACATTGAAAGGATATTGATCAATTGTTTTAAGAGGAAGTCTTCCTCTGACTTTATTATCATTCTATATGTGGTCAGTGTACTCGCATTAACTCCTGTTCTGTATCGTATGATTTCGATGACAATATGGGAAGCGTATGTCACGGTATGTTGTTGGGGATTTGGACACTCCGGTCCTTTCCCCGCAGGGTCACTCTACTTTATCAATTTCTATTTCAGACGATCAAGATTAGGGTGATGTATCTGTGATGTCTTCCAACAGTGTGCCTCCGTCGTCACAATTAATGAAGGGCTAGCGGAAAAGTGCTCATATAATACGCCAATTGCCTAAGAGGACCCTAGTAGGTTCGACGGCCTTTGACGTCCGCTAGCTCGCCCGGTGTAGCGTCCATTCACCGAATGGTTCGGCAGCCGGGTTCGTCCGTTGCGGTCTAGAAGGAATTTTGGGGTGATGCGAGCACTATAAAATTAACTTAATGCACACCCAGTGACGGCGGATCGGAGGGAGAACGGAGGAAGCCTTTTAGTCCGGTTCATAGCTCGTTCCGGTCCATCCGGACGGCAAGCGAGAGAGGCCTCTCTCTCGTTCAACAACATCTGGCCCCAGATGTTGTGGTACAAATGTGTCGCTAGCGGAGCATACGTCCGTCGCTCGGGACGCTCCGTTGTATGGGCAGTCCGCTGAGACTGCTAAGGCTTCCTCTTCTCGTCAGCGCACACGACCGCACCTTGGCTGCGTGACCGCCGATATATTACCAGCTTCGCCGATCAAGGATTCTTCGGCGACCAGGTCACACCATCCGGCAGCCAGGGATTCGAGACTGATGGACTCCGGACGTTCGCATAGGAAGTATGCGGGAGCCATCTGATGCGGAGCTGCCCTCGGCGAAGCAGCGATAGACTGCGCCTCCGCAGGTCTCGACGCCGGACATTCTTGTGCACATAGCACAGCTTATCGCAGCATCCCAGCAGCCGACAGATACGGTGTCGGATCGAGAATTATCCGACAGCGCTGGGTCGGTAGCCGGGGACTCGAGGCCTGCAGACTCCGGACGTTCGCATAGGAAGTGTGCGGGAGTCAACGTACACGGAGCTTCCAGCGGCAATGCATCGTAAGTCCGCTACTGCACAGGCCTCGGGAACGGACGTGCTTTCCTTAATAGCACAGTTTATCGCAGCATCCCAGCATCAACTGAATCTGTCGCATATATTTTATCCGACGATGCTGGGTCGGGACGCTCCGCGGAAGCGGGTACGGACGTCCGAAAGTTTCATCCGGTCCGACGGGATACCAAAAGGGATTCGGAGGATTTCAAGCTTTCCCTTTCGGAACAACATATGCTGCGATGCCGGATAAGAAACCGATAGCGTCGGTGGACTTAGAAATTTTTGGTTCGGTTCAGGGACATCGTTCCTCAGTTCCGACATAGTCCAATAATGTCACACAAACTTTCGAATTATTGAACGACGCTATATATATTATTATTTTATGCTTGCTATCCAAGCATTTCTGGTTTCTTGTTCGAAGAGTTATGGAGATGTCTTTCAAAAGTGTGCCTCTGTCGTCATAGTTAATGAAGAGTTAGCGGCAATAAGTGCTCATGGAATATGTCTATTGCTTACGGAGTGACATTCGCTAGCTCACCCGGTGTAGCGTACATTCATCGAATGGTTCGGCTGCCGGGTTCGTCCGTTGCGGTCTAGGAAGGAGATTTGGGTGATGCGAGCACTTTAATTACTTTAGTACTCACCCAGTGACGGCAGATTGAGGACAGATCGGAGGAAGCCAACAACATAGGGGACCGCATGTTGTGGTTCAGATATTTTACATTCGGAGCATATGTCCGTTGCTCGGGACGCTCCGTTATATTGACAGTCCGAGAGACTGTCTTTAATGCTTCCTCATCCTCACAGCAGGGCACACGACCGCACATTGGCTACGTGACCTCGAGTATCCGATCAGTTTCGGCATTCAGTGATTCCACAGTGAATAGGTCGCGCCATCCGGTAGCCAAGGGACACGAGGCCTATACACTCCGTTCGCTCGCATATTGGAAGTATGCACGGGGGTAACGATCTCGGAGCTTCCTGCGGCAATGCATCGTAAGACCGCTGCTCCTCAGGCCTCAGTGACGGACGTGCTATCCGAGTTAGCACAGTTGTTTCGCAGCATCCCAGCAATTGACAGTTTCTCGGTCGAATCAGGAATTATCTGACGGCGCTGGGTCGGTGCGGTCCGCGGTTGCATCAAGCTACGGACGACCGAACGCTTTATAGGGTCCGACAGGATGGCGAAAGGGATTCGAAAGATTTCGAGTTTTCCCTTTAGTAGTATCGGAAGATGCCTTTCATATCTTCTGGCATTTCTTCCAGTGATTATTTTTCGGACTTCATTGCTGCGATCTTGGATAAGAGACTTATAGCGTCATTGGACTCGGATTTTTCGATCGGTACAGGGACTTTGTCCCTGACTTACCGACGCAGTCCAATATTGTCATTACAACATGTGTTTTATTTTTCGACGCTATATATTTATATATATACAAGCCTGCTACTAAGCATGATAGTTTAGTTTCTTGTCCGCGTGGCTCATTTCTGCCATTTTATCTTTTTTACATATAGTTTATTTTGGCAGAGCAGGGCATACCGAGAGTTCATACGCGTCTAGACGGTGTGATTAAAGACTACATATATATATTCTTTTTCGCCGTTTATGTCTTTTCCAATTTCAATGTTGGGAACGACATTATGTATAGTAGACTTAACTTAGACGCTTTATTATACGTAATCTGCCTTACTGAGGCGTTATCATTACGTCTTCAAGAAAAGATTTACGGGATATTATTCTCAATGTAATTTCTTTTGAGGGCAGTAGTTTGTTCACGTATAACTCTGCCCTTCAGTGGCTGATTGGAGTTGGTTAGACGTGATGCAGCCCTAGCTACATCCACGCGTGGATAGTAGGTTAAGAACTCTCTCAGAGTCGCTTCGTTCTCGGAGGAGCTTCTCTTCGACGGCAACTTTCCGGCAATCCATGAATTGCTTGATTTATACATTCTCTTGTCTATCTAGTGTTACAAGAGATTCAGACTGGGGCAAACATTCGGTGGTTGACTCAGAGAGTGCCGCCGCAGTTGCCGGACCCGAGTGTGGCTGTTATGACGGTTGCCAGTCAAACAGATTGGGATATATACTGATCCCTACGGATTCGAAGTGCCAGGGTCTTTGGGTTCCGCAGTCTTTTAGCTATCAGTTTAACTTCCGCGGAATAATGTTTTTTAGGCTTGCTTTATGTCATTGCATGAACATTATTCAGAAACGCATGTCCAAATTCCTGTCCTTTAATTCGACAGTAGTGGCGTATCTCCGGAACCAGGGAGGCACTCTTTCGTTTCCGTTATTCAATTTAATGGAAAGAATCCGTCTGTTGGTTATAGTACACCAAGTTCAGTTTTGGTCCGTCATATTCTGGGTCGTCTGATTGTTTTATCGCACTCCCGTTCTCTCACAGAGATCAGGAGTAATTTACTCTCTTGTCTACTGTGGATCTTAACGTGAAATCTTCCTCTATGTGAGGATCTTTTTTCACTGGGTAAATCGTGTCATCTTTATCACAACCAGCAAGGTCGCAACCTTCATGTATTCCGTTGTGTGGTCCGTATTGCATTGTAAGCACTGTACTGGACGAGCTTTGGACGCGATTTCTTACTATAGGAGATCCTCTTCTTCGCTATTCTATGCGACTAAAGTGGAGGCTCTTCCGTCGTGGTGTAGGGATCATTATGTTCATATGGTTGATCCCTCCATACTACTCATTGCTATTTTTTAGTATATTTGTTTCACAAGATCTACTGCAGCCTGTTGTTATTTAGGTTATAGGTTTATGTTACCTCATACCTATGCACTCTACGATAGTTTACAATTGAGTCTTTTGTCTCTTTATCTAAGTCAGTTAGTAACTTTTTGATAAATAGACTTAGAATCTTTAGATTAAATTCCTATACGGATTTTAACTTCGGTTCTTATTTAGCTAAGTAATCATTTGAGCCTCTGGAAACAGTAGTTTTCAAATTCTGACCTTTTAGACAGTAATTCTGTTGGTTTCTCTTTTACTGTAGAGTCAGTGAGTTCCATGCACTATCGATGGATGATTTTCACTTTCATAGTTTCGGAATCAATACTTCCGTTACTATTTAGGTTGGATTGTTGCATAAGAGTTAGGCTCCTATTATCCGGAACCTATTATTTTAAGGTCCTTCCGTCTTCGTATGGGCATAGGCCTTTACTCTTTCCGGGTACAGTTTATGTATTTATAAACAGATATCTGTTTATTACAAGGGCGTAAGCTTCTTCTGTCTTTGATGTCTAGTAGAAGGACGTTACGCTCCATTTTATTGTTAATGGATTCTATTAACTAGCATACTGCTTATGGTATATCATTGACTTAGCAGTTGTGCTTAAGATTTCGGCTCATGAAGTAAGAGTTCTTCTACTTCTTGGGCTTACATTAATAGTGTTGCTATTATAGATTTTTGAAGGCTGCTCATTGCGCTCAGCCATCCATTCATGAATTTTATCTCAGAAATATCGAGTCCATTTCTGGAGGCCTCTATTGTTAGGTCTATTATCTACTGCTCAGAATGTCATTCACTTAACAGTTGCTACTATAGCTAGTTAGACTGTCTGTTTCGGCAGTGTCTCCGTTCGGCTGCCCTCTTCGCTCTGGGCTATTTGACCCAGGGCAAGAAAAAAGGGGGGGGGAGGGTGTTCCCTTGGGTCACCTGTTTTTACTATGAAAACAAGGGGATACCTCCTCCGGAGTTAGTAATTCTGAGCTGTTATTGGGATGGTTGTTAGTGAGAAGTTTAAGTTTATAAAATTCATTCAAGTCTTAGTTTTTAAAGTATAGCTTTTGAATATTGCATATGTCAACGGACATGATTATGCTATTCTCACACACTTTTAGGAGTATAAGAGTCTCTATTCTCTAGACTTACTTTATTATTGGCTTACTTTAAAAATTATTAGTATAAGGATTATTGGATATTAATAGAGTACATGGATGTATGAAGCTCAATTTTTGGAAGGTGTTGTATCTTTCTAATTTATCATAAATAAGAAAGATACATATAAGGCCTATTACTTCTTTTCCCTACAGGGGATGACTCTATTTTATTTTATTGAGCGTATTCCATTTTGCTCTATGTCCTTGGCCCTCCAGCCTTTTTACTATTCAGCTATGTCTGGGTCATTGGTACAGTATAAAAATGTTAAAAAATTTATAGTAATTTATATATTTTTTATACTTACCAATGACCCAGACGGGGATGGCCCTCCCAGGAGTTGGGAACTCTTGCCTCCCCGCTGAGTACATAGCGCTTACCAGGCACTGGTTATTAGAATGATAAATGGCGCCAATTTCGGAACGTCCTTGACACTGCGCATGCGCAGTAGGGGCGAAGTGTGGAGGGCCTTTCAGGACATGTTTTCTTTAGTTTTAGATGCAAATTTTGGGGATTGGGGGGCAAAATTTGTGTTTGGCCCTATATTTTAAGAGTTAGCACCAGCAAGCTATGTCTGGGTCATTGGTAAGTATAAAAAATATATAAATTACTATAAATTTTTTAACTTTCTTGAAAATATTTGGTTTAGTATCCACAGTTGTACATTTGCTTGTTGTAATGATAATCATTCAGTTTGGGGGGAGGGGGGTTAGGGGGAGTGACAAAACTTAACGATTATGCTTTTACTTCATTAGATCTTGTTTGACAGAGTTCCTTAATCCTTAGAGGCCTATTTCTAACTATGATAGCATTTTATTGCAGTAGATTGTAATAGATAGGGCACTTCAACATTCCCTCACTAGAGAAACTTGCAATCCCACCTGCGGCAACCGTGGATTGCATGTCGATGATGCACTTGTCTTCGACCAATGCTAACCCTACTTCTGTGAAGTTAGTGTGTTGGAGAGCTGACAGTTGCTTGCTGTTGCATGGTGGTTCTCTCTGGGTACTCTGGCTTTCTCCACCCGTAAAACTGTCATGGTCATGAATAGCCATTGTGCAGAAATATGTGACCTTAAATTCCAATAAATAAATAAATAATAGGGAAACTTGCAAGTTACATTCTAAGTACCCTGGCAGCTGATTCTATGAAAGTCTTGGCTACCTAAAGAAATACACAACTGAAACACTACGATAAACTTTGGCTGTTATAGTACAAATGGAACGGTGAATGGGGATTACTTCATGCACAGCTCAAGAATGTAAAACCATGTTGTCATGATCTTTATTCATAAAAATATCAATTCATAGACGTTGAATGATTGTCAAAATATAAGCAAACAAGTCAAGAAAAGGGGGAATATTGTAAGATAAATTGGTATTGAAGTCTCACCTCTTGGTAATTTATTGACTAATCCTAATGAAAGTATCAGGATTTCAGACGTCAACGGAACCGAAAAATCATTTCCGTGGTTTAAGAGACACGGAACCCGCCGGTAACGAAATTTAGGTACCGTCTGTGAGCAGTTATGGGAACCTTTTTGAGGTTTTTCCGAATCGAGAGAATTTTATATCATTCATAGCTTTTCAGATTTCAGACACGTTTCCCTCCTAGATAAAACTGCCTGCATACATTGATTTACTTGTAAGTTATATGTAAAATGATATTGGGACGTTTTGGCCCCGAGACGTTTCGGCCTCCTATATTAACAGTCCGGAGTGAAGGGAATTACCCCCTGCACGATAGATACCAAACAGAGGTTATCGGGATGTTGATTTTTTAATATATATTTATTGTTTTAGATATTATAACGCCAGTAAACCTGTGCATAATACCTTTGTTTAAAAAACTGCTTTTCAGTTTTCAACATATATTGAACACAGGCGCTTGTTATTTTATCATACTTAAAACAATTCTCAGACACACAATGAAATTACTTGTGATAATGTTACTGACGAAAAAAACGTCAAGATGTTTACCGAATGAGCCAATCACATTCACTTCAGCAAAAGGGTCCCACACTTTACTCATTCCGAGAATGTTATTGGTTGAAATGTCTAACGTGTGCAAACGGTACACACGTGTTTTTCCCACTTCAACTTGTTTCTGTATTCGATGTAAACAGCATTTCGTTTCTATCACAGTGATGATTGTTCACCAATGAGCAGCTCTTATGAGCATTTCTTTCAACAACAAATGTTTCATTGTCTTTAGTGACAGATTGAGTGGGTAACGATATTTTGGTTCCATCATTTTGTGACCACGGTACCGACATGCTACTGGTAACGATCGTTACCGTGAAATCCAGACACTTGTAATGGACACATCGATATATGCCCAGATATGAGGTCTCAACTTCAATATACCATTTTAGAAACCTACATGGTGGTAATAACCTCTCTTTATTGTAGGGTTGAAACGGTTGGCTCATTTTCCTAACCGACTAACTGAGAGCTATAACCAGATAATATCCAGTTAACCGTAGCCATTATTTCACCGAATCTGGGATCAAAACTATAGGAATTGGAAAGCAGTATTCTCAGAAACTATTCTGTAGTGTGTATACAAACCAACGTTGTCGAGTACTCGAAACGTTCGTTTGTATACATACTACGGAATAGTTTCTGCGGTTTCAGAATTCACGGAAATTGCCGATCATTAACGAAGTCTTGAACGCCAAAGTCGATTATTTCTCAATATATACAGTGCTGCTTCCAGGTGTAATCTGTCCCTAAGGAGAAGCGGCCAGTTTACTACTTTTTAACCGTGGAAAGACGATCACTATCAATATTTCGTATAACCTGTTGACGCTTTTTTTTAATCGGTTAGGTAGGTAACCTGTTTCAAACCAGTTATCCGGTTAACCATTTCAGTACTAATTTATTGTAATGTTTTGATGTTTTTTTTACAGATGTTGATAGGCTTGTCAGGATATTTAACAGGATATAATGGAAGCTTTCCTTTTGCTAAGCCTGGTGATGAATATGGAGATACTGAATATGTTGGAATGAGAATGGTAGGGTTTTTTCTTTCCCCACTGCATGTGTAACATATGTGTTTCCCGGGTGAGATAGCAGGGAGATACAGATGTATCCCACCCCACCCATGTGATGTTATACATTTATAACGTTATTATGATGTTATGCATATTGTATCAGTTTCTTGCTACCAACTAATTCATATTGACGTCATCAGAATGCAGTGTGATCAAAGTTTGATGCTCTGAAACTCTTCAACCCTCAAGCTGCCACCAGTCCTAATCGATTTCATGGTATATACCGTTGGTATATACATAACTTGTGCATGCTCTTTCCGATGGTGTCATCAGTTTCTCAAAACAACGAATACAGAATGAGTTGATTGAATCAGCACGTGACTCCCGATTACCTCTGGCCAACATAATCGTTGCATGGTGAGGGAGAAAAATCATTCTCGATGAGTCTGAAGGTGGGAATGGGGAAATCTCACCCTCGGAGCAAGATATTTGAACCAGACCATCGGCAAGCCTTGAGTCTGGTTCAAATATCTTGCCCCTTGGGTGAGATTTCCCCATCCCACCTCCAGACTCATCAGGGATCATAATAGTCCTGCATACATAATGATTGTTTTCCAACCTGTCTAGTAAGGAGAAGTTAACACAGAATGATTGAATATAAAGCACACTAATGGCACACAAAGTTTCAGTTGATGTTATACTGGTTTCGGGTAAAATTTTTGAAAGTTAATTGCAGAATGATGTCATATGGTATATTGCCTCTATAAGTCATATAGTTATAAAATATCTTAACCCCTTACCCAGCGAAGACGATATCAAAATTTATGATTTTAAATATTATTTTTTCAAAATTTTCAAAATATTTTAACAAAACCATATCATGTGACCCCCTCATTGGAACAAGCTCATTCCAATGAGGGGGTCAAATGATATAGTTTTGTTGTAATTTTCTGAAAATGAATATTTTTTTCAACTGCTGAATTTGCATATTACGCGGGTGGATGCATCCGATTCGTTAGGCAAAGGGTTAATCTGATGCAAAACTACAAGAAAAGCGACTTTGAAGATCTATCTTAGAAATTTAGAGTCTATCTCCGGTGACCTGAGATCCTTGGGTCCACTTTCTGTCGCACAGAATGTCGTCCATTAATAATACATCTCAGTGATGTCTTAGGCAGTCTGCTCGAGCACTGACGTCATTTCACTGCCCTCCTCATTCTGAGGAATTTTCCTTCAGAACAAGGGGAAGGGGGTGGGGGGGGGGAGTTTTTTTCCCTTTATATCATCTGGCTTTATAATGAAAAGCAAGGGAATGCCTTCTCCAGTGTCAGTAATCCAGCTGTCAGTGCTGGGTGGTTTTAATGAGTCTTTCTTTTTGAAGCAACAATTATGTCTCATTCATGTATTGCTTTTAAAGTGTAGCTCAGTGTGAAGCATTTGTATATGTTACGTGTCATACGAACATTAATATACAATCCTCAGACACTTTTAATGAGTATAAGGTGTCTTATTCTCTGGACTTCCTCATAATTGATTTCCTTCACCGAATTAGCATAAAGTTATACTGGCATTAAATGGAGAATTATTATGTCTTACTCCAGTATATATTGGGTGTTATGTCATTCTCTTTTTTTATTGGGAAAAAGAGATATTTTTATACTGTACCAATGACCCAGACTTAGCTGCTGGTGCTAACTCCACAAAAACCAGGGCCAAACACAAATTTTGCCCCCCAATCCCCAAAATTTGCATCCAAAACAAAAAGAAATCATGTCCTAAAGGACCTCCATAGTACGACTCTACTGCGCATGCGCAGTGACGCAGTCGTCCCGAAATTGGCGCCAAATATCATTCTCTGTTTGGCCCTTCATCAGTCAACATCTCACTGATCTTTGTGCTTGTAAATCTCAGTTTAAAGGATGCCAGACACGTAATTCTTGGAGAAAATGTGATTCTAAGGAGGATAGAAGGAGGAGAGGAAAAAAGAAGTGGCAAAAAATAATCAGGGCTGTACTTAAAATTTTTTGTTAAAATTATGTTAAGTTGCCTATTTTCGAGGCAAACGCCTCTTGTTGTCATTCTTGCTAATTGTTGCACTGCTTATTCAGTGTTTCCTCTCCCCTAACCTTCTAAAGTCCCCCCTTGCAATTCTCCCATGCTTTTGGCATATTTTTGAGAAGTTTCATTTCTAAAATTTCCCTGGGAGAGTTGCTTGGTTACAGAATGTTTTCTGTTATTTTCCCCATAGTTACGTTTTCACCCATGGGTGTATAACGTTTGTGTTCTGCATCTTCCATCTGATGTTCTGCAGATTCTCCCCTGGGAGTCTCTGTTTTGCATCAGATAGAGTGTAATTGAGGACTGATTCCGGGCCAGTTTTTTCAGTGCCTGGAGTCATGTTTTCTTCTGTGTTTACACTGTTTGTTTTCATTGGCAACAGCCTTTTTTGAGGGGGGCTGTTTGTCTTTGAGGTAGTTTATCTCATTATAAGATACATTTATATTATCCGAAAGTGTCTCATTAATTATTTTATATAATTTTAAAATTTTTGACCACACTTTGCCATCGGATCCATCGGGGCTCAACGTTACTTTTCAGCAACTTGGGCTTCTCTGAAAAAATATTTTTTCAAAATTATTTTGTTTTGCAATTGTTTTTTCATTTATTAATGGATCATGTTATTATGTATCTTTGTGTCAGGGGTTTTTGCGAGTAACTAGGACTTATTGTTGTTCCTTCACAATGAAAGGAACTTGTTCAAATTGTAATAGGAAGAAATCTTCCTCTGACTTTCATGATTATTGCATAAATTGTAGTCAGTGTTCTCGCATTAATCCCTGTCCTGTATGTGAACATTGGGATGAGAAACATTGGAAACGTGTGTCACGATATGTTGTTTCTGGAGAAAGACCGATGCCGGCTCTTTCTCCACAAGGTCACTCTACTCTCTCAGTTTCTATTTCAGAGGAACCAGAACAGGGTGATGTTTCCATGTTATCTTCTTCAAGTGTGCGTCCGTCGTCACAATTAAATACAGAGCTAGCGGCAAAAGTGCTCATGGAGATTAGACAAATGTCGTCCGCTAGCTCGCCCGGTGTAGCGTCCATTCACCGAATGGTTCGGCAGCCGGGTTCGTCCGATGCGGTCCAAGAGGAAATTTTGGGTGATGCGAGCACTATAAAAATAATAGATGCACACCCAGTGACGGCGGATAGTGAACGAGAACGGAGGAAGCCTTTTAGTCCGGTTCCTAGCTCGTCCAGGTCCAGCCGGGCCGCGAGCGAGAGAGGCCCCTCTCTCGTACAACAACATCTGGGACCAGATGTTGTGGTACAAAATGTGTCTTTAGCGGAGCATACGTCCGTCGCTCGGGACGCTCCGTTGTATAAGCAGTCCGCAGAGACTGTTAAGGCTTCCTCTTCTCGCCGGCGCACACGACCGCACCTTGGCTGCGTGACCTCCGATATCTTGCCAGCTTCGCCGAGGAAGGATTATTCGGCGACCAGGTCACACCATCCGGCAGCCAGGGACTCGAGACCGATGGACTCCGGACGTTCGCATAGGAAAAGTATGCGGGAGCCATCCGATGCGGAGCTGCCCTCGGCAAAGCAGCGAAAGACCGCTCCTCCGCAGGTCTCGACGTCGGACATTCTAGTGCAGATAGCACAGCTTATCGCAGCATCCCAGCAGCCGACAGAGACGGTGTCGGATCGAGAATTATCCGACGGCGCTGGGTCGGTACGCTCCGCCGAAGCATCGGGGGCGGACGACCGGGAACATCGGGAGGTCCGACCGGATGGTGAAAGGGATACGGATGAATTGGAGCTATCCCTTTCGGAACAACACAAAGCTGCCGTAGACTTCATCCGGCACTTTCTTCCTCAAGTTGTTCCGTCGGGCCAGACTGCTGCGCTTCCGGACAGGAGAATTATAGCGTCATTGGACTCTGATTTTTTCGAGCGGTTCAGGGACATCGCTCCCGAGTTTCCGTCGCAGTCCAATAATGTTGCAAGAACATTTGAATTATTGAACGACGCTATTTTTAAACTTGCTTCCAGGACAGGGAAAGCAGGCTTCTTGTCCGCAAATACTCTCAACCTGCCTTTCATTAATGCAAGGAATAAATTCGACACGGCAGGTCAGGGTATACCAAGAGTTCCTCTGCGTATGGACGACGAGGCGGAAGACTTAGAGCTATCATTACCGTCGTCAGCTTCTATTCCAACCGCAGTGTTGGAAACAGCTATTGCGTCTAACAGAGCCAATTTAGATGCCTTATCTTACGCAGATCACCTTACGAAGGCGTTATCACTGCGTCTTCAAGGGGAAGAGTTTCAGGATATACAATCCTCCTTAAGACTTCTTTCAAGGGCAGTAGCTTATTCCACGTGTAACTCCGCCCTTTCAGTGGCTAATCTGGAGTTGGTTAGACGTGACGCAGCCCTGTCTACATCCACACTAGTGGATTCTAAGGTGAAGAACTCTCTTAGAGTCGCTTCGGTCTCAGGAGATCTTCTCTTTGACGGCAAGCTTTCCGCTATTTATGATAATATTAAAAAGAAAGCTAGTGATTCTCTGTTGTTTAGATCCGCTCCTAAAAGGTCGGATTCAGCAGACACGAATAAGGCGGGCACTTCTGGGTCTTATCCGCCCAAGAGAGGTTCCTATAGAGGTTCCGGTGCGTCCTCTAGCTCTTATTCGAGAGACCGTCAGGATAGCGACTCTCGTTCGGGACGTCCTTCAGGCCGGGACAATCGGTCGGACGCCCCGAGGTCGACGAGGCGAGGTGCGGGTCGTGGAAGACGTGGTTTCTCCTACCGCAGGCCTCGCAGATCCAGGAGGTGATGGCTCAAACCTCTATCGCGTTCCGGTTGGCGGAAGGTTGTCGAGTTTTTCTCAAGAGTGGGCGTCGATTACGGACGACCCTTGGGTGAGAGGAGTGACTTCGGAAGGTCTAAAGATATCCTTCAAACGAAAGCCTCCATTAACTCGAAGTCCAAAGTGGACTCATCTTCCGTCAAACCCTCAGAAAAGAGACGCTCTGCTATCAGAGATGCAGTCTCTTTTAATGAAGAACGCGGTAGAGGTCGTAGAAAACCAGGAATCGCTGGGATTCTACAGCCATCTGTTTCTGGTTCCGAAACCAGACGGCTCGTTCCGTCCAGTCATAGATTTGAGCTGGATAAACAAGCTGATCATCGCTCCGAAGTTTTATATGGAGACGATTCGATCGGTCAGAGCGAGTTTTCGGGTGAACGATTATGCAACGAGCATAGATCTCAAAGATGCGTACTTTCACGTCATGGTACATCCGACATTCCGAAAGTATCTACGCTTCGCAGTCCTAGGAGTGGTGTATCAGTTCCGGGCCATGTGCTTCGGATTGAATCTAGCACCCTGGGCTTTCACTCGAGTAATGAACTCGGTAATGATTTACTTCCGAGCTCATTCGTCTGCGGTAACGTCGGCCTACCTGGACGACATTCTTCAGAGGTACGGCAACGAGTTAACGCTTCAGAACGATGTTCAGAATCTTCTTCTATTGCTCCGACGTCTCGGTTTCATAGTAAACGAGGAGAAGTCGGATCTGGTGCCGTCCAAGTCATTCACTCATCTGGGAATGAGCTTCGAGACGCACAACAATCTCGTTCGTCTGCCGTTAACCAGAGCGAAATTAGTCAGTTGTTACGCTCGCTATTGTCTAAATACAGACAAAGTCACAGCGAGAGAATTTATGAGACTGATAGGTCTGTGCGGAGCCGCTGCGGATCTCATTCCGATGGGACGGCTACGCACACGGCCTCTTCAAATTTTCTTGACTCAGAATTGGAGTGTGAAAATTCATTCGCTCGATGTAGACGTTCTCTTGTCAGATCAAGTGAAACAAGAGATTCAGACTTGGGCAAACATTCAGTGGTTAACTCAAGGAGTTCCGCTGCAGTTGCCGGATCCGAGTTTTACCATTATGACGGATGCCAGTCAAACAGGTTGGGGTGCATCATTAATCCCAACGGATTCGAGATGCCAGGGTCTTTGGGATCCGCAATTCCTGTGCAAGCACATAAACATCAAGGAAATGATGTCAATTTGGCTTGCGTTACGTCACTGGATGGACATTATTCACGATGCTCATGTCCAAATCCTATCCGACAATACGACAGTAGTGGCGTATATACGGAATCAGGGAGGCACTCATTCAGTTCCGTTGTTCAATCTAACGGAAAGAATCCTTCTGTTTGCGTTGGAACATCACGTTCTTCTTTCGGTCCGTCACATACCGGGTCGTCTGAATGTGCTAGCAGACTCCCTTTCTCGAAAGGGTCGCTTGTTGCCGTCGGAGTGGACTCTCAACAAACAAGTATTCAATCAGATTTGCTACCAATGGGAACGGCCAATGATAGACTTATTTGCGACACATCTCAACAATCAGTTGCAGACGTATGTGTCCCCGTGTCCGGATCCAAGAGCATTTGCTGTAGACGCTCTATCGATCCCTTGGGACGGAATGATAGGATATGCGTATCCTCCAGCGCCGTTAATTCAACAAGTATTGCTAAAGATAAAACAATCTCAATGCAAGATTCTGTTGGTAGCATCTCTGTCGCCACAGAGACCGTGGATAAATCTACTCAGGTGTCTGTTGTGGGACCTACCGCGGAAGCTCCCTCCACGAGAGGATCTTCTTTGGCAGGGGAAATCGCGCCAACTGCATCACAACCCGCAAGGTCTCAACCTTCACGTTTTTCCGTTGTGCGGTCCTTCTTGCATGGCAAGCACTTTACAGGACGAGCAGTGGACGCGATTTCTAACTGTAGGAGGACCTCCTCTTCGCTAAACTATGCGGCTAAGTGGAAGGTTTTCCGTCGTTGGTGTAGGGATCATTCTGTTGATATATTTGATCCCTCTATACCAGACATTGCTAACTTTCTAGTATACTTGTTTGACGAAATCAAACTGCAACCGGTTACTATAAAGGGTTATAGATCTATGTTATCTGATACCTATGCACATCATGATAGTTTACAAATTGGATCTAATGTCTCTTTATCGAAATTGGTTAGAAACTTTTCGATAAATAGACCCAGAACTCTTAGATTAATTCCTAAGTGGAATTTAGCTTGGGTTCTCCTTAAATTGAAGGAAAAGCCATTTGAACCTCTTGGGACAGTAGATTTCAAATTCTTATCTTATAAGACAGCTTTTCTCTTAGCTTTCTCTTCTGCCAGAAGAGTCAGTGAGCTTCATGCACTATCGGTGGATGATTCTCATTATCGTAGTGTTGGGAACACTATCACCTTCACTACTAACGTCGGTTTTTTAGCTAAGAATCAGGCTCCTAATAAATATCCGGAACCTATTGTTATTAAGGCTCTTCCGTCTTCAGACGGGCGTAGGCCTTTACTCTGTCCTGTTAGAGCACTACGTATCTATAAACAGAGATCTCAGTTCATCAGAAAGGGACGGAAACGTTTCTTTCTGTCTTTTATGCCTAATAGAAAGGACATTTCAGTCCATTCTATTGCTAGATGGATTCAGTTAACTATCCGTACTGCGTATGAAGATTTATCTTCTTCTCAGCAGTCTGTGCTTAAGATTTCTGCTCATGAAGTAAGAGCTCTTTCTACTTCCTGGGCTTATGCTAATAGTGTTGCTATTACAGATTTAATGAAGGCTGCTTATTGGTCTCAGCCATCCACATTTACTAATTTTTATCTCAGAAATATTGAGTCCATTTCTGGAGACCTGCATTGTTTAGGTCCGTTATCTGTTGCTCAGAATGTCGTCCACTAAACAGTTGCAACTATAGTTATGCAGGCTTTCTGTTCCGGCAGTGACTCCGTCCGGCTGCCCTCTTCGCTCTGGGCTATTTGACCCAGGGCAAGGGGAAGGGGGGGGGGGGGCGGGTGTTCCCTTAGGTCACCTGCTTTATAGTGAAAAGCAAGGGAATGCCTCCTCCAAGACAGTATTTCTGAGTCGCTTCCGGGATGGTTTTAAAGTGTAATATTAATGTTTAATTTCATTCATGTCTTATTTTTAAAGTGTAGCTCGGTGTGAAGCATTTGTATATGTCAAGTGTCAAACGGGCTTTAATATACAATACTCGGACACTTTTAAATGATTATAAAGAGTCTCAATTCTCTGGACTACTTTATTTATTGGCTTGTTTTAATAATAATTAGTATAAAGGTTATACTGGATATTAATAGAGAACATGAATGTTATTGTGCTCAATTATTAAGGGTAGTGTATCTTTCTAATTTAAATATTAAATAAGAAAGATACATGTAAAGCCTAATACTCCTTTTCTCCTTAAGGGGTTATCTCTTTATTTTATAATTGAGCTTATTGGATTTTCCTCTATGTCCTAGGCCCTCCAGCCTGTTTACTATTCAGCTAAGTCTGGGTCATTGGTACAGTATAAAAATGTTAAAAAATTTATAGTAATTTATATATTTTTTATACTTACCAATGACCCAGACGGGGATGGCCCTCCCTGAGTTGGGAACTCTTGCCTCCCCGCTGAGTACATAGCGCTGATCAGGCACTGCCAGTAAGAATGATATTTGGCGCCAATTTCGGGACGACTGCGTCACTGCGCATGCGCAGTAGAGTCGTACTATGGAGGTCCTTTAGGACATGATTTCTTTTTGTTTTGGATGCAAATTTTGGGGATTGGGGGGCAAAATTTGTGTTTGGCCCTGGTTTTTGTGGAGTTAGCACCAGCAGCTAAGTCTGGGTCATTGGTAAGTATAAAAAATATATAAATTACTATAAATTTTTTAACATTCATGAGTAATTTCGTCTTTTCTTATTCTCCTGTAGGAGCTATTCTTTATTATGCAGTAATTGAGATACTACAGTCATCTAAAGTCCTAAGCCCTCCAGCCTTTTTATGATTCAGCTAAGACTGGGCCATTGGTTTTAATATAAAAATATGATAAATTTAAAGTAATTTGTATATTTTTTATACTTACCAATGGCCCAGACGGGTATGGCTCTCCCATGAGTGGGCATTCATACCTCCCCCCTGATAGATATGTATAACATTTAGCAGGCATAACTAGGAATAATGATGTTGGCGCCAGTTTTGGTCACTTCCCGGTTACTGTGCATTTATTGGTGTTTAAGGTCATATATTTCTGCACAATGGCTAATCATGACCATGACAGTTTTACGGGTGGAGGAAGCCGGAGTACCCGGAGAGAACCACTGAGCAACGGCGAGCAACTGTCAGCTCCCCAACATACTAACTCCACACAAGCAGGGTTAGCATTGGTTGAAGACAGGTGCATTATTGACGTGCAGTACACTTTTAGTACACAGCGTCACCGTGCCCCCACATGGGCAGTGGGGGTGAAGTGTCTTGCCGAAGGACACAACGTGGTTGCCGCAGGTGGGATTAGAACCGAGGACCTCTTGGCTTGCAGCCTGCACCTCTACCTACTGAGCCATCGCACCCCCTGGTTACAGTGCATGCACAGTAAGCAAAAGTATGGAGGACCAGTTAGGGCTTTTCTTTTTCGGTTTATATGCAAATTTGGGGGGATTGAGGGGGTTCAAAATTTGTGGTTTGCCCTGGAAATTAATGGGTTTGCACCAGCTAAGTCTGGGCTATTGGTAAGTATAAAAAATATACAAATTACTTTAAATTTATCATTTTCAATTAACCCTTTACCCAAAGAATTGTCCGCAGCTGACCACGTAATTTACAAATTTAGCAATTGAAAAAACAAAAAAATTCCAAAAATATAAAACAATAATTCAAATAATAAATTTTGATATCCTATACATTGTGTAAAGGGATAAATGAATACAAGTCTGAAAATAAAAAATCTGTCATTTCCAGAATGAGGTCCACAGAGGCTGAATTTGCTGATGCTATCTCATACACTGGGCCAATTTATCCACTGGGTACCTCTTTCTGTTTAGGTTTGAGACCCTGATTTAGATTGAGGTTCACAGAGGGTAAATTTAGTGGTGCTACCCTGGTGTGCAGGGTAGCATCACCAAATTCACCCTTTGGGGACCTAATTTTGCAGATGACAGTCTGCTTATTTTCTAACTTGAATGAATATTTCAGTCAACTAAGTATTCTTCCTTGACAGATGTTGGTTAACATGGTTTAAGCTGTTGAGTATTGAAATGATTTATATATTTTCAGTTTTGTGCAACATTAGGAGCTTTACTGGTGCCATTATCTTATGCAAGTGTCTGGCTGTTAACTAAATCACTTGTCTCATCAATAATAGCAGCTAGCTTTGTTTTATTTGGTAAGTAATAGAAGCATACATCCCTTGAAGCACATCTTGGCAGAGGTGCTTTTTATCCCCCACCAAAACGAAGTTTGTGGGTGATATAGAAATGGGGTCTGTCCGTTCTTCTGTCCATCTTGCTGTCTATTCATTCATCCATGCATTTGTCCATCCCTTTGTAACAACTTTGGACCTTTATATCTCAGTCAATGGATGTTGGTTTTAAATGATCTTTGGAATGCTGGTAGACCACCATGGGGGAAAGGATATTCACAAGTATCGTTCGTCCGCTCATCCGTAACAACTTTGGACCTTCATATCTCAGTCAGTGGATGATGGATTTAAATGATCTTTGGAATGCTGATAGTCCTCCATGGGAGAAAGGATAATCACAAGTGACAGGTTTTGTTCAATTTTTTTTTCTAGGGTTATGGGCTTTTTTCCACTTTTTTTTAACTTAGAAACCCTTGGTGGGGGATACCGGTGGTGTTGCACCTTGTTAGCTAATTGTAGTGCCTTGATGATATATTGGGGAAAGTGAGTTAGAGATACTGAGAAACCCTTGGTGGGGGATACCGGTGGTGTTGCACCTTGTTAGCTAATTGTAGTGCCTTGATGATATATTGGGGAAAGTGAGTTAGAGATACTGGCTCAATAATCTCCTCCTTTGTGCTCTTGAATTACAAAAAAAGTATAACTTGATATGACTTGAAACAATAACTATAAGTTTATCCATCTTCACGGTGCAGTGATGCTTTTTGAAATTTAGAAGGAGGGGCTTATCATTGCAGTAATGGTCAATGATATGCATTATTGGTGGATAGCCTGAGAGGGGGTATCCCCCTCTTGGAGTATGGGGAGTGCCAGCAGGGGGTGAGAAAAATTTTTGAAATTTTTACTGAAAATCCGAATTCTCGTTGATTTTCTGCAGTAAATTTCATTAGACTGATTGCCTGATGATTAGGATGCTTTGCCCTTCCTCTATTTTATTGAGAAAACTTAGAAATGCTCTGGTGAGAAATTGTTGAGTTACAAACCACAACAAACATGCAACTTACCAAAGATGTCACTTACTTGACATCATTCTGTGCTTTTATATCCAACTGTTTCTCATTTTATATTTGGGAAAGAAAAGTAACTTTGTTTAATGTAGCTAGCAAGACAAAGGAGTGCTCATTGTGTTGAATGCAGTGAGAACTCCTTCGTCTTGTTAGCTGCATAGTATGTTGAATATTCGTCAAGATCAAGTCACCTAGAAAAAGTGGGGAAATGGTGTTCCCCCCTCAGAAAAATGTAGGGGAATGGCATTCACCTACATTCCCCAGAAAAGTATCACTGGTAAAGTGATGTCAAAATAACAAATTTCAAGCAAAAACTTTCCCCATAATGCAACTAGGAATTTAACCAATTCAGTTTTGTTTGACAGAGCTCAGTGAGAAAAATGCACAGCCTGAAATCCCTTTATATTTCATCATAAGTGTGAGGGGTGGGTTTTATCATCATTGTAAAGTTCATAATGGTTCTGGTAGAGTTAACAAATTAATACAATGGCAGTAATAGTCTCAATGTTTGCGGAAGATCTAATAATGTAGATGGATGAAAAATCGGTCATGCTATTTTTTTTTAGGTGAACGACAGGTGAACTAAATGATCATTTGTCTTATTCTCACAGGACTGATGTGGCTGTACAGTATGGCTATGTATTGGGTGAATTGATACTTGTTCACTCATTGGGAGGGGGGCGTCTGTCACTGTCATTTGGGTGTGGTGAACGTGGTCTTCCAATACACATACCTGTACTTACTAGTCCATTGGGAGCATGGTTGCTCAGTAGTTAGAGCATTGGACTTCAAGCTGAAAGGTTCATGGTTTGATCCTGGCCTGTGGCAACTGCATTGTGTACTTGGGTAAGGAACTTCATCCCAGTTGCCCACGTTATAGCAAGGTGGTTGCTGCTGTACTAAGGCATACTAACCCAGTTTGTGCAGAGTTATTACATTGGGAGTCTGATAGCTGCTTGTCACAGTTTGGTGGTTCTCTGTCTTCCCCTTTCTGTAAAATTGTATGACATGAGGTAACCTTGGCTATCAAATGCATCATTAAACCCAAATAAATTAATATACAATTAAATAAATAAATAATTCCTAGCCATTAGAAAGATTAAGATCCAATAAGCAGATCAGAAAGCAGATACCTCACAGTGGATAGTCTAACTAGTGGTCCATGAACTGAAGATTTATTTGTTGGATCCTGAAGTTTTTTCCGAGTTAAAGATTCAAGAGAAACTTTTAAAATAGTAAGCTTGTACACTGGAACCCACTTAATTGGATATCTCTTAATTGTATATCCCTGTTAATTGAATATAATTTTCAAACACAAAACTATTTACCATACCTTCAGTACAAATTTGATCTGTTAATTGCATATGGGTTGTAGAGCAAACTCCTGTTGATTGTGTATAAATTTTTGTAATATGTCCAAAAATTACTGTGAAAGGCACCAAATTCCCCTTATTTATCAACCTTTTTGACCTCACTACATCCAATACAGGCATTTATTCTATTATATCTTGTTTGACAATGCTCAGTTTACCTCCAGAACACAGGAAACTGACCAAATCCCTGTTAATTGTATAACTCCTGTTAATTGAATAATTTTCACTGGCAAAATGGATATTCAATTAAGAGGATTCTACTGTACCTAATACTGTTCCATGTACTCTCACCCTGATATTTCTTGGGTCATTTTGCTATAGTTATGCTTTCACTTTCTGGGCATTTGAGCCTTAACTGGTTGAGTGCTAGAAGCCACTGTCAGGACTTCCAGAAAAATGAGGGCACCAGGGCAAAAGCCAACATTTTCCTTGCTTAGGTTTCATATTCAGTCCAATGCAAATAATATTTTGTTTATATAAATTTGTTTTATTACAAATTTTGCTTAACAAATTCAGACCACCAAAAATAATCTAGATGGCTGAGACCAGTTAACTGTTAGAGTGCTGAATTATTTGTCAAAGGTAGATTTGTAACATGAGTATTTCTTTTCAACCTACTCACAATTGTTTACAATTGGCTGTAACATAAGTGCAAGCCCTACTTCGGAACTAACTCAAGCTTTTAGAATCTTTTCCAAACGAGTTGGAAAAGTACTAGAGTGCAAAAGCACGAAAAAGATCGAAAAAAAGGGTCGAGCGAGACCAGCACTCGAAATTACAGGTACTCTCTCTGCACACCTCTTGTGTTTACCGAGCGCATGCGCAACAACCGTGATGTCAATTCCTTTATTTTCCGCCATTGTACATGGTCGGAAATTTTTGGGACTCGTGCTAATTATGCTGTTTATTCTTCGTTAACAACTTATTCTACATATTTAGTGTGCTAGTGGATTGTATCCTTTTATCAAGCTACCAAATTATTATTATTTAATGTTAATTTGTATTTTTATTGCTTGTCTCTTCACACTTTATCTTGTCTTTCCCCCACGTGTGAACACGACCTTAGTACTGTTTTCCGTCGGCGGGAAGCTTGATTATTATTTTGATATCATGCCTAAGACTATTCCTTGTACCTCTTGTTTGCAGGTGAAACATGTGGACGATTCTCATGCCACATGTGTCACTTGCAACAATTGCACTCAGGCCCAATCATGTGGTATTTGTGGGGTTTGGTTCTCTAAATTCTGGGCTTCTGTGAACAAGGTGGTTCTTTCCAGAGCTAGAACCCCTCGTTCTCGGGGTAAGGGTAGCCATGCCGTAGCAGACATTTCTGCTGGTGCACGTGGTACTCTGTCACACAGGATTCGGATCTGCCTTCTGTGGCGAGTTCCTCTGCAACTGTTGGCGGTGTTAGTTCAGTGATACCTGACGAGGAGACCGTGGTCTCTTTGTCTTCTGATGTCACTATTGAGGTGTCTGTTTTCGTTGAGAGCTTTTCCGAGGTCAGCTCGGTAAACCTCTCCGATCTGCCTTCTACACCGTCGACCATTGTTGAGGAAGCTGCTACTCCAGATCCTATTCTGTCTGATGGTGGCTCTTCCATCTCCTCTGGGGATGGTCTACAGTCTCGGGGGACCGAGGCTGTATCTGCTGGTGTGTCTGTGTGTTCTCAGCCTCCCCCAGCCTCGCGGCGGGGCTGTGCGGATTTGCTGTCTGCTCCGTCTCATCTGGCTAGGTTTGCTCCTAGTCGGTTGAGCTGGCCGGTCGCTTCGGCAGTGATTCCTCGTCCCTCGAGTGAATCGTTTATCGTACCACCTTCCCCTGCTAGTGTGCCGCCTAGCGGGATGGTGTTAGGACGTTGGCACCCAGGGCCTACTGTTCGGCAGCGGTCAGTGACAGACCCTGTTAGCTGTCACTCTCGGAACCTTCCTCCGGTGATTCCTCACTGTGTTCCGGATCTGGGTGTCGATCGATGCTTGCCGTCGGTCTCAGAGGATAGGCAGTTGTGGCCGTCTGCTGCGCAGAGGCCAATGACAGGTTCCTGTCATTCTTGGGACAATCCTCCGGTGTCTTCTCACCGTGTCCTAGGTCCAGCTACCGATCGACGTGCGCCGTCGGTCTCTTTAGAGGATTTGCAGGCAGGACCTTCTGTTTCGCAGAGGTCAGTGATGGCCCCTGGGCGTCACAATCAGGACTATCCTCCGGTGTCTTCTCACCGTGCTCCTATTTGTCTGCCGATCGACGTTCGCCGTCGGTCTCTTCTGAGGATTTGAGTTCTTCTACCAGAAGGGTCCATTGGGAGGACACTCCGTCGGGCGATTCTGCTGCGACGGATTCTCAGGGTGACCTGCGCCAGGCCGTTTTGGCACTCACCCGGTTGCTTTCTGGCAAGCCTCAAATTGGCCTCCCTGTGCCTCCTGAGGCACAACCTCCTTTGGTCGGTCGCCGAGATGTCTCGCCTGGCCCCGTGGATACTGCACAGTATTCACAGGAGGTTTCTGCTGGTCAGCCCGAGTTGGGCTACGTCTCCTCTGCTACGGAGGATGACGAGTATCTTGAAGGTGATGGCCCCCCCCTCGTCAGTCTTGGGGCAGGCTTTGGATTTCGTCTTTGGCTTATTGCCGGACGTTCAACCTTCCGACCAGCCTTATGTGACCGTCCGGCCGTGGTCCACTGTGGAGCGCCGTAACCCTGTTGAGCCTTCTAGCTCCGGGGCTTTGTGTCCTCTGCAATCGGCTCAGGTTGTTGAGTCCTTCCAGGGCTTAGACGCCAAAATGCGTTCTAAGGCCCTCAAGGGTTCCTTCTTTTCTAGAGCTGATGCCTTTCTGCCTCCATCGCGGTTTCGTGTGTACGATTCCGTCTCTCCACCAGTCTTCCAAGGGATGACTACTGTGGATGAGGATTCTTCTTCCCTCGGGTTGACTAAGCCTAAGTCGGCAGTTCTCCCGATGTCGGTAGTTGAGTCTATGGTGGGCCTGCCCCGAGAGATGCTGGGTATGTTATCTCTCGCGGACCATGTCGTCGCTGCTCTGGCTGAATATTTTCCACCAGGGGAGTTTGATGACGCTCAGGCGCCTTTTCGCGTTTTGTCACAGGCTCTTATGAACTTGACACACGCTCACGCCTGTAACACGGCTAATTTGGAGCTGGCACGCCGGGATGCGATGTTGGATTTTTTACCATCCCTTCCTTCTGAGCAACGTGCTGTTCTGAGGTCTGCCTCTTTGGTGGGACCTCAGTTGTTCCATGGTTCCGTGGAAGCTGTTCGTGGCGAAGTTCTTCGTCATTCGAAGGACCAGCTTTTGCTAAGACAGCTTGACCAACCTGCTGCTGCGGGTGGGGGTCGTTCCAGGCCCACCAAGCGTGCTGCTGCATCTGCCTCGTCGGCGACGTCGGCTACGCCTTCGGCTACGTCTGCTCCTTCTGCTCATAAGAAGCGCCGACGTGGCCACGCTCGCTGGCAGCCTCAGGCTGGAAAGTCTCAGGACTCTGTCACTTCCCGAGGTGGTTTCTCCTCTCGGGGGCCTCGTTGAGGCCGCAAGTGGTGAAGATTCTCACCTCGATTCGCCTCCAGTCGGGGGAAGGCTGTCGCTGTTTTATGACCGTTGGACAGAGATAACGTCGGACTCTTGGGTCCTCGACGTCATTCAATCCGGTCTGCGACTGTCCTTCCATCGGCACCCCAGTTTATCTCGGGTGCCCCTTCCGACTCAGGTCCCTTCCGATTCTCTGCGTCGGGACCTTCTGGTGCAGGAGATCGACAATCTCCTCACCAAAGGGGCGATCGAGGTGGTCAGGAACACCCTTTCACCGGGGTTTTACTCGAGACTTTTCTTGGTGCCGAAGAAAAACGGCCAATATCGTCCTGTCATCGATCTGAGTACCCTGAATGAGTACATAATAGCTCCTCGTTTCAGTATGGAGACTTTCCGGTCGGTTCGACTTTCGGTTCATCAGGGCGATTTTGCGGCCAGTATCGACCTGAAGGATGCCTACTTCCATGTACCCATTCATCTGGTGTCACGGAAATACCTTCGGTTCTCGTTTCGGGGTCGAGTTTTTCAATTCAAAGCTCTCCCGTTCGGTTTGAACCTGGCTCCTTGGGCCTTCACCTGACTGATGTCACAGGTGCTTGCTTTCCACCGCACTCAGTCGGCAGTGACTTCGTCAGCCTACCTAGACGACATCCTCCAACGGCACCACGATGCTGCTGTTCTGGAGTTCGATGTCCGGCAGTTTCTTTGCCTGCTAGCGGCGCTGGGTTTCAGAGTCAATCGCGAGAAGTCGGATCTTCTTCCTTCTCAGCGATTCCGTCATTTGGGGATGGATTTCGACACTCTTCACAATGTAGTGTCGGTCCCCCAAGCTCGGGCGACGATTCTTTCCGCCTTGACTCGGGACCTGCTTCAATCTTCCTCGGTCTCGGCCAGGACTTTCCTTCGGATGCTGGGCCTTTGCGGTTCGGTGACAGATCTCATTCCGCTCGGTCGCTTGTTTGTCTGACCTCTCCAACACTTTCTGTTGGATCATTGGCGTCCGAATGTAGATCCGCTGGACCTGGAACTCACTATTCCTCGGTCTCTGCTTTGTCACCTCCGCCCTTGGGCAGATATTCCCTGGCTTACACAGGGTGTTCCGTTGGATCTTCCTTTGGCCGATCGCATCCTTACTGTGGATGCCAGCGATCGGGGCTGGGGTGCGACGTTGGATCCTCTCGGCCTGTCTACTCACGGAGAGTGGGACAGCGAGCAGGTGGGCCTTCATATCAACCAGAAGGAGCTCCTTGCTGTTCTGTTGAGTTTTCGGCTTTGGATCCCTCATCTGTCGGACCATGTTGTCTTACTTCTTTCGGACAATTTGACAGTAGTGGCCTACAAACGGAATCAAGGAGGCACACATTCGATTCCCATGTATCGGCTGTCTCGGGATCTTCTTCTGTTGGCGCGGGATGTGAATGCTCGGGTGTCCATTCGACACATTCCCGGGCGTCTCAATGTCCTAGCCGACTCCCTGTCCCGACGCGACAGTGTCCTTCCAACTGAATGGATGCTACATCGGTCGGTGTTTCAGGCGATTTGCGAGCAGTGGGGCCGTCCTCAGGTCGACCTTTTCGCTACTCGCTGGAATCATCAGCTAGAGACCTTTGTCTCCCCTTGTCCAGATCCTCTGGCATTTGCAGTAGACGCTCTGTCTCTGGACTGGACAGGTTGGATCAGCTATGCCTTTCCTCCTGCACCGATTCTTCCTCAAGTATTAGCGAAGATTCGTGCTTGCAGTTGCAGGATCATTCTGATCACACCCCTGTCTCCACAGAGGGTGTGGATCAATCTGCTGCAGCCTCTATTGGCCGATCGACCGATTCATCTACCTCTGCGTTGCGATCTTCTTTCACAGGGTCGTCCCAGGAAGTATCACAACAACCTGGCGAGCCTGTCCCTTCACTCCTGTCTTTTATCAGGTCCAGTCTCCGACGTAGAGGTTTTTCGAGACGATCAGTGGAGTGCATTTCTGCATCGCGGCGACATTCCACTGGCATGACTTATGCCGCCAAGTGGAAGGTTTTCAGCCGCTGGTGTGCAGATCACAATGTGAATTACCATGATCCGTCAATCGCTCAAATTGCGGATTTTCTGGTTTTTCTTTTTGACTCCAAGGGCCTCCAGCCTATTACGATTAAGGGCTATTGGTCTATGCTGTCTGATACTTTCTCTTATGTGGGAAAGCGGTGCATCGGTCGTAATCTTTTTCTCTCCAAACTTATTCGGCACTTTTCTTTGAAGAGGCCTCGAGTTTTGCGTCTTACACCCAAGTGGAACTTGGCATGGGTGTTGCACTGTTTGGAGGAGGCGCCATTTGAGCCTTTATCTGAGACCGACATGCGTTTTCTCACCTATAAGACGGCTTTTCTTCTAGCGTTTGCTTCTGCTCGCCGAGTCAGTGAGCTTCATGCGCTATCTGTTGATTCTGCCTTCTTCCGAAATGAGGCTAACAGTGTCACCTTCACTACTGATTGCTCTTTTCTGGCTAAGAATCAACTTCCTGATTCGGTACCTCCTCCCATCTGCATTCGGGCTCTCCCCGCTGTAGATGGCCGGAGGCCTCTTCTTTGTCCTGAGTGCCTTACTCGCACTCAGTTCATTAGGAGGGGTCGGAAGAGATTCTTTCTGTCTCTCATTCCTAAGAGGCAGTCTATCTCTTCCCATTCTATTTCCAGGTGGATCTGTCTTGCAATCAAGCTGGCTTATTCTCGCTTGTCTGCATCGGATCTTGTTTCGAACCGGCTTAATGCTCATGAGGTTCGTGCCATTTCTACATCCTGGGCGTTCTCCAATTCTGTTTTGCTCCGTGACGTTATGAATGCGGCTTACTGGAGGAATGCTTCTACCTTCTCCTCCTTTTATCTCTGCCACCTTCAGCAGCAATCTGAGGACCTTTATTCTTTAGGCCCTCTCGTTGCTGCTCAGGCTGTTGTGTACCCTCGTTAAAATTGTTTTTGTCGAGGTTGCGCTTCGCTCAGCCTTGTTCTTTTCAGGTGCCTTCTCTCTATCTTCATTACAGGTTTTCGTTTTTGTTCTCTGCCATCCTTGCTTCGTTCTGCTACTCTTGTTGGTATTGGTTATGTGATTCACCTCCTCCTATTGTTTATTCAGCCAATTGTAAACAATTGTGAGTAGGTTGAAAAGAAATTAAAATTTTTTAGTAAATTTTGTTTCTTAACATACCTACCACGATTGTTTACCGGAGACCCACCCTCCTTGGGGATATCTTTGATATCGATGCCTCCCCGCTAAATCACAAACTTCTCGGCGGAAATACGGAATTGACGTCACGGTTGTTGTGCATGCGCTCGGTAAACGCAAGCGGTGTGCAGAGAGAGTACCTGTAATTTCGAGCGCTGGTCTCGCTCGACCCTTTTTTTCGATCTTTTTCGTGCTTTTGCACTCTAGTACTTTTCCAACTCGTTTGGAAAAGATTCTAAAAGCTTGAGTTAGTTCCGAAGTAGGGCTTGCACTTATGTTACAGCCAATTGTAAACAATTGTGGTAGGTATGTTAAGAAACAAAATTTACTAAAAAATTTTAATTTTTTTCAAAGATCCTATTACTGCTTGCAAGAAAAGAGTTAAGAGGATTCTACTGTATCAGCATCAATACTGATTTGTAACATTAGTATTATTTAATATTTTGGTATATTTAAAAATTTGTGTTGGAGTGGGGAAATGTTTATGATTTCACCAGCCCATCACCATCTTTAGAGATGATAAAACTGATTTCTTTTTTATAAACTGGTGTAGGACTACCGTATTTACTCTATGTATTGGGACACTCTATGATTTGGGACACACATTTTTTCCAGAAAACTATATTTTTTGGTATGCTCCAAAGTTTGGGACATTCAGGAGATTTGTTTCCAGTTGGCCCGTCGCTAATAGCAGACGACACTCATAAAAAAATTCAAGTAACTAAAAATTTTCATTTTTTGCTTCCAAAACATAACTTATGATGCCTCATTGGAACGAGCGCAATGCGCTCGTTCCAATGAGGGATCATAAGCTATGTTTTGGAAGCAAAAAATGAAAATATAAAAAAAATGGACGGCGATTTTCGTATATAGTGATGGAAAATGAATCACACACAACTTTATTCTGCATCATATTCAGACCAGGCTGTGTTCTTTCCACATTTTCTAAGAATTGGGACACCTGTGAAAATAATTATTTTATCTGTTCCAATACATGGAGTAATTTTGGATGTCAAATTTTTTTCAGTAATTGTTTTGTAACAATTTATTTGAAAGGCATTTTCATAAAATCGAACATAGCATTTCAATGGGAAATAACTCTAAAAGGCGTGACAATTTTTATTCATTTCACTACATTTAAGACAGTCTATATCCTCTGTCTTTACAGTGGTTTCTTGGCAAGTCTTGGCAGCCTAGGAAGGCCTCCAAGACTTACCTAGAAATAAGTGCCCAAGTACTTGAAATGTGACATGCTAGCTTACCGAAACTACTTGTTGGGGCTCTTGTTACAGCAAAAAGTCATAAATGTCAGAATTGGGACATTAAGGGTTAAATTGTGTTAGTTTTTCAGAGGAACCCGAATAGTGGCTCGCATGGGCTTAGTTAACCCTTTAGTAGGCCTTTACCAAAAAACGTAATGGACAAAACCATCACTGCTAATCACAAAAATCACCATTCAGTTTTCATTATTTTTTCATTTTTTGTCTCAAAAACATAGCTTATGACCTCTGATTGGAACAAGCTTGTTGAGCTTGTTCCAATGAGGGGTCATAGCCTATGTTTTTGATGCTAAAAAATTAAAAAAGTAATTTATTCAAGAATTTTGTTTGCAAGTGGTGTCTGCCATTTGTGTTAAGTGAAAGGTAAATAAATCATGTCACGATTTCTATAATGCAGCCATGACTTGATTTGATTAACTCTTTACCCAACGAATCGTCCGCATCCGCCAGCGTAATGTGCAAATTCAGCAGTTGAAAAAATATTATTTTTCAAAAAATTTCAACAAAACCATATCATGTGACCCCTCGTTGGAACGAGCTCGTCACATGATATGGTTTTGTTGAAATTTTTTTAAAAATTTAAAATAATAAATTTTGATGTCATCTGCATTGGGAAAGGGTTAAAAAAAAGTATAATTAGGAAAATTAATTAGTGGAAGGGATAATATAAAACAGTGTTTTCTATTTACAGATATTGGAACATTGACACTGTCAAGACATATTTTATTGGACCCGATTTTGATGTTTTTCATCATGTTATCAGTATATTGTAAGCTAAAGTTTCTGTCTCACCAATCAAGGTATGCTCTTTCTATATCACAACATCAGGGATTTTGCTGCTGATTATTGGAAAGGGTCTGAACCCTGACTCAATAGCAATTTCATTGATGTATTTTGTCAAATTAGGACGTTGTATTTGCAGCCAGATTTGACTTTGTATGACTCAGCCCTGGCCTTTTTTTCAGAGACAACAGCCAGTCCAGAATTTCATGATCTCTTCAAGTTATCAGAGCCACAGAACTTATTTTATTGTTTTATATCATTTAATCCAGGGTTATGGAATTGTGATTTTAGAAACCTACAGACTAAATGGAATTGGGAATGGAGACGGTTAAACAGAGCCTGTAAAAGGCCAGACAAATCTCGGAACATACAGGAACATACTAAATAAAAATGTTGTCTGATCACACATGTTTTCACTTTTCATCTAGACTTGTTTTTTTTAATTAACTCTCCTGTATGTCATGGAAACTGTCTTTTAAAAAAACATTTTATGATCATAGGAAAATTTTCAATATAACATTGATAGAGCGGTAGTTGATATTTTACCGCTCTGTCATGTTATCTATAAATAGCACAGGTAGGTTGATATAATGATTCCAATACCTGTTTGCGATAAAAATAAATTTATTTCCAACTTGCACTAATTTCATTAACTTTCATTAATTTCCCATTTCCAATGTTTAGGAACTGTTCAAATGTCACAATCAACTACAACCTGAACAAATAAGTTAATGCATGTTGCTTCTTATATATATATGTTGAAATTAAATTTATTATGTTGCATATGAATATACTCTTTTTCTTCGAAAAATATTTAATAAAGTAAGGATTTGCAAACGTTTTTTTCTGTCATAATAATAAAACAATAATTGACTTTCATTGAGGTTGATACATGGAATTATCAACCCTTGAAAAGTAATATTCACCTTGACATATGGCCTCTGTAAATATTACTTTTCTCAAGTTGATAATTACTTGTATCAACCTCAAGGAAAGTCAATAATTATATAATATACTGTGTATCATTATTGATGAAAACATGCAGTAAAGATGTTACTTCTTAAACATGCTTTCAGTGACTTTTTTCACAACTCTATACAACTGGATCAGTAGAGTTTCATACAGTCATATGCTTTGCATTGTTTCATGATATTCTGAGACGCATGATTAACAATGCACCTAACTCATCCTTTAGAAGTGTGATAAAATGTAAATGTTGTTGCATGCCTCAAATTCGATAAAAAACCTTATTGCTTTATAATGTATTTCCAAGAGCTCAGGCCACCAGTCAAATTCTGTAAAGAATCCAATGCTGTTATAGAATGTTTGTTTACCCACTTTTTATAGGGTCTGTGTTCAGACTACCGTTATTTTAATGTGATGGAACAATGTTGTGTAATTATAAACCTACGAATGTAGTCAGTCTTCTTTCATAATTATTTAGTAAACAACCATGTTCGCTTTTGTAACCACTGAAATATCCCAGATCAGTGAATCTAAACACATGTTATGGTCTGTTTAACCCTTTGAATCTGAGAGGCTGATTTTCTGGACACAAATATGATTCATCATAATTTCATTAAGTACGATGACTGCTGAATGAATATAAGGGGGTAGACCAATTTGGGAAGCACGATATTCAAAACTGAATACTGGTATCGGTATTCAAAAAAATACCGCAGTATACCGGTATATCGAAAACTGTTCAGATATATGAACACAAGTACCACAATCAGGACTCAAGGCATCACTGTCGGAACGAATCAGCATGCCTTGGTGATGCGGTTCAAACAACCTTCACCCAATGCAGACGATACCAAAATTTATTATTTTCAAAAATTAGTATATTTTTATACTGTACCAATGACCCAGACTTAGCTGG
Source organism: Pictodentalium vernedei (assembly GCA_031216915.1). Taxonomy (NCBI): domain Eukaryota; kingdom Metazoa; phylum Mollusca; class Scaphopoda; order Dentaliida; family Dentaliidae; genus Pictodentalium; species Pictodentalium vernedei. The sequence continues at coordinate 435,722,041 of CM062292.1, forward strand.
TGCTAACTCCACAAAAACCAGGGCCAAACACAAATTTTGCCCCCCAATCCCCAAAATTTGCATCCAAAACAAAAAGAAATCATGTCCTAAAGGACCTCCATAGTACGACTCTACTGCGCATGCGCAGTGACGCAGTCGTCCCGAAATTGGCGCCAAATATCATTCTCTGTTTGGCCCTTCATCAGTCAACATCTCACTGATCTTTGTGCTTGTAAATCTCAGTTTAAAGGATGCCAGACACGTAATTCTTGGAGAAAATGTGATTCTAAGGAGGATAGAAGGAGGAGAGGAAAAAAGAAGTGGCAAAAAATAATCAGGGCTGTACTTAAAATTTTTTGTTAAAATTATGTTAAGTTGCCTATTTTCGAGGCAAACGCCTCTTGTTGTCATTCTTGCTAATTGTTGCACTGCTTATTCAGTGTTTCCTCTCCCCTAACCTTCTAAAGTCCCCCCTTGCAATTCTCCCATGCTTTTGGCATATTTTTGAGAAGTTTCATTTCTAAAATTTCCCTGGGAGAGTTGCTTGGTTACAGAATGTTTTCTGTTATTTTCCCCATAGTTACGTTTTCACCCATGGGTGTATAACGTTTGTGTTCTGCATCTTCCATCTGATGTTCTGCAGATTCTCCCCTGGGAGTCTCTGTTTTGCATCAGATAGAGTGTAATTGAGGACTGATTCCGGGCCAGTTTTTTCAGTGCCTGGAGTCATGTTTTCTTCTGTGTTTACACTGTTTGTTTTCATTGGCAACAGCCTTTTTTGAGGGGGGCTGTTTGCCTTTGAGGTAGTTTATCTCATTATAAGATACATTTATATTATCCGAAAGTGTCTCATTAATTATTTTATATAATTTTAAAATTTTTGACCACACTTTGCCATCGGATCCATCGGGGCTCAACGTTACTTTTCAGCAACTTGGGCTTCTCTGAAAAAATATTTTTTCAAAATTATTTTGTTTTGCAATTGTTTTTTCATTTATTAATGGATCATGTTATTATGTATCTTTGTGTCAGGGGTTTTTGCGAGTAACTAGGACTTATTGTTGTTCCTTCACAATGAAAGGAACTTGTTCAAATTGTAATAGGAAGAAATCTTCCTCTGACTTTCATGATTATTGCATAAATTGTAGTCAGTGTTCTCGCATTAATCCCTGTCCTGTATGTGAACATTGGGATGAGAAACATTGGAAACGTGTGTCACGATATGTTGTTTCTGGAGAAAGAGCGATGCCGGCTCTTTCTCCACAAGGTCACTCTACTCTCTCAGTTTCTATTTCAGAGGAACCAGAACAGGGTGATGTTTCCATGTTATGTTCTTCAAGTGTGCGTCCGTCGTCACAATTAAATACAGAGCTAGCGGCAAAAGTGCTCATGGAGATTAGACAAATGTCGTCCGCTAGCTCGCCCGGTGTAGCGTCCATTCACCGAATGGTTCGGCAGCCGGGTTCGTCCGATGCGGTCCAAGAGGAAATTTTGGGTGATGCGAGCACTATAAAAATAATAGATGCACACCCAGTGACGGCGGATAGTGAACGAGAACGGAGGAAGCCTTTTAGTCCGGTTCCTAGCTCGTCCAGGTCCAGCCGGGCCGCGAGCGAGAGAGGCCCCTCTCTCGTACAACAACATCTGGGACCAGATGTTGTGGTACAAAATGTGTCTTTAGCGGAGCATACGTCCGTCGCTCGGGACGCTCCGTTGTATAAGCAGTCCGCAGAGACTGTTAAGGCTTCCTCTTCTCGCCGGCGCACACGACCGCACCTTGGCTGCGTGACCTCCGATATCTTGCCAGCTTCGCCGAGGAAGGATTATTCGGCGACCAGGTCACACCATCCAGCAGCCAGGGACTCGAGACCGATGGACTCCGGACGTTCGCATAGGAAAAGTATGCGTGAGCCATCCGATGCGGAGCTGCCCTCGGCAAAGCAGCGAAAGACCGCTCCTCCGCAGGTCTCGACGTCGGACATTCTAGTGCAGATAGCACAGCTTATCGCAGCATCCCAGCAGCCGACAGAGACGGTGTCGGATCGAGAATTATCCGACGGCGCTGGGTCGGTACGCTCCGCCGAAGCATCGGGGGCGGACGACCGGGAACATCGGGAGGTCCGACCGGATGGTGAAAGGGATACGGATGAATTGGAGCTATCCCTTTCGGAACAACACAAAGCTGCCGTAGACTTCATCCGGCACTTTCTTCCTCAAGTTGTTCCGTCGGGCCAGACTGCTGCGCTTCCGGACAGGAGAATTATAGCGTCATTGGACTCTGATTTTTTCGAGCGGTTCAGGGACATCGCTCCCGAGTTTCCGTCGCAGTCCAATAATGTTGCAAGAACATTTGAATTATTGAACGACGCTATTTTTAAACTTGCTTCCAGGACAGGGAAAGCAGGCTTCTTGTCCGCAAATACTCTCAACCTGCCTTTCATTAATGCAAGGAATAAATTCGACACGGCAGGTCAGGGTATACCGAGAGTTCCTCTGCGTATGGACGACGAGGCGGAAGACTTAGAGCTATCATTACCGTCGTCAGCTTCTATTCCAACCGCAGTGTTGGAAACAGCTATTGCGTCTAACAGAGCCAATTTAGATGCCTTATCTTACGCAGATCACCTTACGAAGGCGTTATCACTGCGTCTTCAAGGGGAAGAGTTTCAGGATATACAATCCTCCTTAAGACTTCTTTCAAGGGCAGTAGCTTATTCCACGTGTAACTCCGCCCTTTCAGTGGCTAATCTGGAGTTGGTTAGACGTGACGCAGCCCTGTCTACATCCACACTAGTGGATTCTAAGGTGAAGAACTCTCTTAGAGTCGCTTCGGTCTCAGGAGATCTTCTCTTTGACGGCAAGCTTTCCGCTATTTATGATAATATTAAAAAGAAAGCTAGTGATTCTCTGTTGTTTAGATCCGCTCCTAAAAGGTCGGATTCAGCAGACACGAATAAGGCGGGCACTTCTGGGTCTTATCCGCCCAAGAGAGGTTCCTATAGAGGTTCCGGTGCGTCCTCTAGCTCTTATTCGAGAGACCGTCAGGATAGCGACTCTCGTTCGGGACGTCCTTCAGGCCGGGACAATCGGTCGGACGCCCCGAGGTCGACGAGGCGAGGTGCGGGTCGTGGAAGACGTGGTTTCTCCTACCGCAGGCCTCGCAGATCCAGGAGGTGATGGCTCAAACCTCTATCGCGTTCCGGTTGGCGGAAGGTTGTCGAGTTTTTCTCAAGAGTGGGCGTCGATTACGGACGACCCTTGGGTGAGAGGAGTGTCTTCGGAAGGTCTAAAGATATCCTTCAAACGAAAGCCTCCATTAACTCGAAGTCCAAAGTGGACTCATCTTCCGTCAAACCCTCAGAAAAGAGACGCTCTGCTATCAGAGGTGCAGTCTCTTTTAATGAAGAACGCGGTAGAGGTCGTAGAAAACCAGGAATCGCTGGGATTCTACAGCCATCTGTTTCTGGTTCCGAAACCAGACGGCTCGTTCCGTCCAGTCATAGATTTGAGCTGGATAAACAAGCTGATCATCGCTCCGAAGTTTTATATGGAGACGATTCGATCGGTCAGAGCGAGTATTCGGGTGAACGATTATGCAACGAGCATAGATCTCAAAGATGCGTACTTTCACGTCATGGTACATCCGACATTCCGAAAGTATCTACGCTTCGCAGTCCTAGGAGTGGTGTATCAGTTCCGGGCCATGTGCTTCGGATTGAATCTAGCACCCTGGGCTTTCACTCGAGTAATGAACTCGGTAATGATTTACTTCCGAGCTCATTCGTCTGCGGTAACGTCGGCCTACCTGGACGACATTCTTCAGAGGTACGGCAACGAGTTAACGCTTCAGAACGATGTTCAGAATCTTCTTCTATTGCTCCGACGTCTCGGTTTCATAGTAAACGAGGAGAAGTCGGATCTGGTGCCGTCCAAGTCATTCACTCATCTGGGAATGAGCTTCGAGACGCACAACAATCTCGTTCGTCTGCCGTTAACCAGAGCGAAATTAGTCAGTTGTTACGCTCGCTATTGTCTAAATACAGACAAAGTCACAGCGAGAGAATTTATGAGACTGATAGGTCTGTGCGGAGCCGCTGCGGATCTCATTCCGATGGGACGGCTACGCACACGGCCTCTTCAAATTTTCTTGACTCAGAATTGGAGTGTGAAAATTCATTCGCTCGATGTAGACGTTCTCTTGTCAGATCAAGTGAAACAAGAGATTCAGACTTGGGCAAACATTCAGTGGTTAACTCAAGGAGTTCCGCTGCAGTTGCCGGATCCGAGTTTTACCATTATGACGGATGCCAGTCAAACAGGTTGGGGTGCATCATTAATCCCAACGGATTCGAGATGCCAGGGTCTTTGGGATCCGCAATTCCTGTGCAAGCACATAAACATCAAGGAAATGATGTCAATTTGGCTTGCGTTACGTCACTGGATGGACATTATTCACGATGCTCATGTCCAAATCCTATCCGACAATACGACAGTAGTGGCGTATATACGGAATCAGGGAGGCACTCATTCAGTTCCGTTGTTCAATCTAACGGAAAGAATCCTTCTGTTTGCGTTGGAACATCACGTTCTTCTTTCGGTCCGTCACATACCGGGTCGTCTGAATGTGCTAGCAGACTCCCTTTCTCGAAAGGGTCGCTTGTTGCCGTCGGAGTGGACTCTCAACAAACAAGTATTCAATCAGATTTGCTACCAATGGGAACGGCCAATGATAGACTTATTTGCGACACATCTCAACAATCAGTTGCAGACGTATGTGTCCCCGTGTCCGGATCCAAGAGCATTTGCTGTAGACGCTCTATCGATCCCTTGGGACGGAATGATAGGATATGCGTATCCTCCAGCGCCGTTAATTCAACAAGTATTGCTAAAGATAAAACAATCTCAATGCAAGATTCTGTTGGTAGCATCTCTGTCGCCACAGAGACCGTGGATAAATCTACTCAGGTGTCTGTTGTGGGACCTACCGCGGAAGCTCCCTCCACGAGAGGATCTTCTTTGGCAGGGGAAATCGCGCCAACTGCATCACAACCCGCAAGGTCTCAACCTTCACGTTTTTCCGTTGTGCGGTCCTTCTTGCATGGCAAGCACTTTACAGGACGAGCAGTGGACGCGATTTCTAACTGTAGGAGGACCTCCTCTTCGCTAAACTATGCGGCTAAGTGGAAGGTTTTCCGTCGTTGGTGTAGGGATCATTCTGTTGATATATTTGATCCCTCTATACCAGACATTGCTAACTTTCTAGTATACTTGTTTGACGAAATCAAACTGCAACCGGTTACTATAAAGGGTTATAGATCTATGTTATCTGATACCTATGCACATCATGATAGTTTACAAATTGGATCTAATGTCTCTTTATCGAAATTGGTTAGAAACTTTTCGATAAATAGACCCAGAACTCTTAGATTAATTCCTAAGTGGAATTTAGCTTGGGTTCTCCTTAAATTGAAGGAAAAGCCATTTGAACCTCTTGGGACAGTAGATTTCAAATTCTTATCTTATAAGACAGCTTTTCTCTTAGCTTTCTCTTCTGCCAGAAGAGTCAGTGAGCTTCATGCACTATCGGTGGATGATTCTCATTATCGTAGTGTTGGGAACACTATCACCTTCACTACTAACGTCGGTTTTTTAGCTAAGAATCAGGCTCCTAATAAATATCCGGAACCTATTGTTATTAAGGCTCTTCCGTCTTCAGACGGGCGTAGGCCTTTACTCTGTCCTGTTAGAGCACTACGTATCTATAAACAGAGATCTCAGTTCATCAGAAAGGGACGGAAACGTTTCTTTCTGTCTTTGATGCCTAATAGAAAGGACATTTCAGTCCATTCTATTGCTAGATGGATTCAGTTAACTATCCGTACTGCGTATGAAGATTTATCTTCTTCTCAGCAGTCTGTGCTTAAGATTTCTGCTCATGAAGTAAGAGCTCTTTCTACTTCCTGGGCTTATGCTAATAGTGTTGCTATTACAGATTTAATGAAGGCTGCTTATTGGTCTCAGCCATCCACATTTACTAATTTTTATCTCAGAAATATTGAGTCCATTTCTGGAGACCTGCATTGTTTAGGTCCGTTATCTGTTGCTCAGAATGTCGTCCACTAAACAGTTGCAACTATAGTTATGCAGGCTTTCTGTTCCGGCAGTGACTCCGTCCGGCTGCCCTCTTCGCTCTGGGCTATTTGACCCAGGGCAAGGGGAAGGGGGGGGGCGGGTGTTCCCTTAGGTCACCTGCTTTATAGTGAAAAGCAAGGGAATGCCTCCTCCAAGACAGTATTTCTGAGTCGCTTCCGGGATGGTTTTAAAGTGTAATATTAATGTTTAATTTCATTCATGTCTTATTTTTAAAGTGTAGCTCGGTGTGAAGCATTTGTATATGTCAAGTGTCAAACGGGCTTTAATATACAATACTCGGACACTTTTAAATGATTATAAAGAGTCTCAATTCTCTGGACTACTTTATTTATTGGCCTGTTTTAATAATAATTAGTATAAAGGTTATACTGGATATTAATAGAGAACATGAATGTTATTGTGCTCAATTATTAAGGGTAGTGTATCTTTCTAATTTAAATATTAAATAAGAAAGATACATGTAAAGCCTAATACTCCTTTTCTCCTTAAGGGGTTATCTCTTTATTTTATAATTGAGCTTATTGGATTTTCCTCTATGTCCTAGGCCCTCCAGCCTGTTTACTATTCAGCTAAGTCTGGGTCATTGGTACAGTATAAAAATGTTAAAAAATTTATAGTAATTTATATATTTTTTATACTTACCAATGACCCAGACGGGGATGGCCCTCCCTGAGTTGGGAACTCTTGCCTCCCCGCTGAGTACATAGCGCTGACCAGGCACTGCCAGTAAGAATGATATTTGGCGCCAATTTCGGGACGACTGCGTCACTGCGCATGCGCAGTAGAGTCGTACTATGGAGGTCCTTTAGGACATGATTTCTTTTTGTTTTGGATGCAAATTTTGGGGATTGGGGGGCAAAATTTGTGTTTGGCCCTGGTTTTTGTGGAGTTAGCACCAGCTAAGTCTGGGTCATTGGTAAGTATAAAAAATATATAAATTACTATAAATTTTTTAACTTTTATACTGTACCAATGACCCAGACATAGCTGGTGCTAACTCTTAAAATATAGGGCCAAACACAAATTTTGCCCCCCAATCCCCAAAATTTGCATCTAAAACTAAAGAAAACATGTCCTGAAAGGCCCTCCACACTTCGCCCCTACTGCGCATGCACAGTGTCAAGGACGTTCCGAAATTGGCGCCATTAATCATTCTAAGTTTGGCCCTTCATCAGTTAACATCTGACTGATCTTTGTGCTTATAAATCTCAGTTTAAATGATGCCAGACACATAAATATTAGTGAAATGGTGATTCTAAGGAGGATAGAGAAGGAGGAGAGGAAAAGAATGTGTGACAGAATATTATCAGGGCTGTAACTTAAATTTTTTTAATGAAATTATGTTAAGTTACCTATTTTCAAGGCAGCAGCCATTTTGTTGTCATTCTGATTATTTAGTTACACTGTTTTTTAAGTGTTTTCCTCTCTCCCTGTCCTTTAAGTTCCCCCTTGCTATTCTCCCATGCTTTTGGCATAGTTTTTGTAATTATTATTACTAAATTTTCTTGGGAGTTTTAGCTGAATAACAGAATGAATTCTGTTCTTTCCCCATGTTTACGTCTTCACCTACGGGTGGTTAGGCGTTGTGTTCTGCATCTACCATCTGATGTTCTGCAGTTTCTTCCCTGGAAGTCTCTGTTTTGCATCAGATAGTGTATTTTTGGTAACTGATTTCGGGCCTGGGTGCCTGGAGTCTTATTTTAGTGTTTTTACACTCTTTGTTTACATTTACTACAGCCCTCTGTGTGAGGGGGGGATTTCTAAAAATAATATCTTGATGTTATTTTAATCATAACTAGATACATTATTATTGTTCGTAAGTGTTGAATAAATTGTTTAAAATATTTTTAAAATTTTTGTCCACACTTAGGCTTGGGATCCATTGGGGCTCAACGTTACTTTTCAGAAACTTGGGCTGTTCTGAAAAAATATTTTTTCAAAATATTTTGATTTCAATTATTTTTTCTATATTAATGGATCATATTATTATTATGTATTTTGATTGCCAGGGGTTAGTGCGAGTACCAGGACTTGTTTTCTTTTCACATTGAAAGGATATTGATCAATTGTTTTAAGAGGAAGTCTTCCTCTGACTTTATTATCATTCTATATGTGGTCGGTGTACTCGCATTAACTCCTGTTCTGTATCGTATGATTTCGATGACAATATGGGAAGCGTATGTCACGGTATGTTGTTGGGGATTTGGACACTCCGGTCCTTTCCCCGCAGGGTCACTCTACTTTATCAATTTCTATTTCAGACGATCAAGATTAGGGTGATGTATCTGTGATGTCTTCCAGCAGTGTGCCTCCGTCGTCACAATTAATGAAGGGCTAGCGGAAAAGTGCTCATGTAAATACGCCAATTGCCTAAGAGGACCCTAGTAGGTTCGACGGCCTTTGACGTCCGCTAGCTCGCCCGGTGTAGCGTCCATTCACCGAATGGTTCGGCAGCCGGGTTCGTCCGTTGCGGTCTAGAAGGAATTTTGGGGTGATGCGAGCACTATAAATTAACCTAATGCACACCCAGTGACGGCGGATCGGAGGGAGAACGCAGGAAGCCTTTTAGTCTGGTTCATAGCTCGTTCCGGTCCATCCGGACGGCAAGCGAGAGAGGCCCCTCTCTCGTTCAACAACATCTGGCCCCAGATGTTGTGGTACAAAATGTGTCGCAAGCGGAGCATACGTCCGTCGCTCGGGACGCTCCGTTGTATAGGCAGTCCGCTGAGACTGCTAAGGCTTCCTCTTCTCGTCAGCGCACACGACCGCACCTTGGCTGCGTGACCGCCGATATATTACCAGCTTCGCCGATCAAGGATTCTTCGGCGACCAGGTCACACCATCCGGTAGCCAGGGACACGAGGCCTGCAGACTCCGGACGTTCGCATAGGAAGTGTGCGGGAGTCAACGTACACGGAGCTTCCGGCGGCAATGCATCGTAAGACCGCCACTGCACAGGCCTCGGGAACGGACGTGCTTTCCTTAATAGCACAGTTTATCGCAGCATCCCAGCATCAACTGAATCTGTCGCATATATTTTATCCGACGATGCTGGGTCGGGACGCTCCGCGGAAGCGGGTACGGACGTCCGAAAGTTTCATCCGGTCCGACGGGATACCGAAAGGGATTCGGAGGATTTCGAGCTTTCCCTTTCGGAACAACATATGCTGTTGTGTATGTCTTCTGACTTGGTCTTCTACAGCTTCTTTCGTCGGACCAGAATGCTGCGATGTCGGATAAGAAACTGATAGCGTCGGTGGACTTAGAAATTTTTGGTTCGGTTCAGGGACATCGTCCCTCAGTTCCGACATAGTCCAATAATGTCACACAAACTTTCGAATTATTGAACGACGCTATATATATTATTATTTTATGCTTGCTAACCAAGCATTTCTGGTTTCTTGTTCGAAGAGTTATGGAGATGTCTTTCAAAAGTGTGCCTCTGTCGTCATAGTTAATGAAGAGTTAGCGGCAATAAGTGCTCATGGAATATGTCTATCGCCTACGGGGTGACATTCGCTAGCTCACCCGGTGTAGCGTACATTCATCGAATGGTTCGGCTGCCGGGTTCGTCCGTTGCGGTCTAGGAAGGAGATTTGGGTGATGCGAGCACTTTAATTACTTTAGTACTCACCCAGTGACGGCAGATTGAGGACAGATCGGAGGAAGCCTGTTAGTCCGGTTCCTGGCTTGTCCAGGTCCGTCCGGGCTGTGAGCGAGAGAGGTCCCTCTCTCGCCCAACAACATAGGGGACCGCATGTTGTGGTTCAGATATTTTACATTCGGAGCATATGTCCGTTGGTCGGGACGCTCCGTTATATTGACAGTCCGAGAGACTGTCTTTAATGCTTCCTCATCCTCACAGCAGGGCACACGACCGCACATTGGCTACGTGACCTCGAGTATCCGATCAGTTTCGGCATTCAGTGATTCCACGGCGAATAGGTCGCGCCATCCGGTAGCCAAGGGACACGAGGCCTATACACTCCGTTCGCTCGCATATTGGTAGTATGCACGGGGTAACGATCACGGAGCTTCCAGCGGCAATGCATCGTAAGACCGCTTCTCCTCAGGCCTCAGTGACGGACGTGCTATCCGAGTTAGCACAGTTGTTTCGCAGCATCCCAGCAATTGACAGTTTCTCGGTCGAATCAGGAATTATCCGACGGTGCTGGGTCGGTGCGGTCCGCGGTTGCATCAGCTACGGACGACCGAACACTTTATAGGGTCCGACAGGATGGCGAAAGGGATTCGAAAGATTTCGAGTTTTCCCTTTAGTAGTATCGGAAGATGCCTTTCATATCTTCTGGCATTATCTTCCAGTGATTATTATTTCGGACTTCATTGCTGCGATCTTGGATAAGAGACTCATAGCGTCATTGGACTCGGATTTTTCGATCGGTTCAGGGACATTGTCCCTGACTTACCGACGCAGTCCAATATTATCATTACAACATGTGTTTTATTTTTCGACGCTATATATATATGTATACAAGCCTGCTACTAAGCATGATAGTTTAGTTTCTTGTCCGCGTTGCTCATTTCTGCCATTTTATCATTTATACAAATAGTTTATTTTGGCAGAGCAGGGCATACCGAGAGTTCATATGCGTCTAGACGGTGTGATTAAAGACTGCATATATTCTTTTTCGCCGTTTATGTCTTTTCCAATTTCAATGTTGGGAACGACATTATGTATAGTAGACTTAACTTAGACGCTTTATTATACGTAATCCGCCTTACTCAGGCGTTATCATTACGTCTTCAAGAAAAGATTTACGGGATATTATTCTCAATGTAATTTCTTTTGAGGGCAGTAGTTTGTTCACGTATAACTCCGCCCTTCAGTGGCTGATTGGAGTTAGTTAGACGTGACGCAGCCCTAGCTACATCCACACACGTGGATAGTAAGGTTAAGAACTCTCTCAGAGTCGCTTCGTTCTCGGAGGAGCTTCTCTTCGACGGCAACTTTTCGGCAATCCATGAATTGCTCGATTTACACGTTCTCTTGTCTATCTAGTGTTACAAGAGATTCAGACTGGGGCAAACATTCGGTGGTTGACTCAGAGAGTGCCGCCGCAGTTGCCGGACCCGAGTGTGGCTGTTATGACGGTTGCCAGTCAAACAGATTGGGATATAATACTGATCCCTATGGATTCGAAGTGCCAGGGTCTTTGGGTTCCGCAGTCTTTTAGCAATCAGTTTAACTTCCGCGGAATAATGTTTTTTAGGCTTGCTTTATGTCATTGCATGAACATTATTCAGAAACGCATGCCCAAATTCCTGTCCTTTAATTCGACAGTAGTGGCGTATCTCCGGAACCAGGGAGGCACTCTTTCGTTTCCGTTATTCAATTTAATGGAAAGAATCCGTCTGTTGGTTATAGTACACCAAGTTCAGTTTTGGTCCGTCATATTCCGGGTCGTCTGATTGTTTTATCGGACTCCCGTTCTCTTACGGGTCGCTTGTTGCTGTCAGAATGGACTCTCAACAAACAAGTATTCAATCAGATTTGCTATCTATGGGAGCGCCCAATGATGATTTATTTATGACACAGCTTGCTAATCAATTGCAGACGTATGTGTTGGCTTGTCCAGATCTCTGAGCTAATATTGTTAACGCTCTATTGATCTATAGGACGGAATGATAGGATACGTGTATCCTCCGGCGCTGTTGTTTTAGCAGGTATTGCTAAGATAAACAACCACAATACATTTCTGTTGATAGCATCTCTATCTTCACAGAGATCATGAGTAATTTACTCTCTTGTCTACTGTGGATCTTAACGTGAAATCTTCCTCTATGTGAGGATCTTTTTCACTGGGTAAATCGTGTCATCTTTATCACAACCATCAAGGTCGCAACCTTCATGTATTCCGTTGTGTGGTCCGTATTGCATTGTAAGCACTGTACTGGATGAGCTTTGGACGCGATTTCTTACTATAGGAGATCCTCTTCTTCGCTATTCTATGCGGCTAAAGTGGAGGCTCTTCCGTCGTGGTGTAGGGATCATTATGTTCATATTGTTGATCCCTCCATACTACTTATTGCTATTTTTTAGTATACTTGTTTCACAAGATCTACTGCAGCCTGTTATTATTTAGGTTATAGGTTTATGTTACCTCATACCTATGCACTCTACGATAGTTTACAATTGAGTCTTTTGTCTCTTTATCTAAGTCAGTTAGTAACTTTTTGATAAATAGACTTAGAATCTTTAGATTAAATTCCTATACGGATTTTAACTTTGGTTCTTATTTAGCTAAGTAATCATTTGAGCCTCTGGAAACAGTAGTTTTCAAATTCTGACCTTTCAGACAGTAATTCTGTTGGTTTCTCTTTTACTGTAGAGTCAGTGAGTTTCATGCACTATCGATGGATGTTTTCACTTTCATAGTTTCGGAATCAATACTTCCGTTACTATTTAGGTTGGATTGTTGCATAAGAGTTAGGCTCCTATTATCCGGAACCTATTATTTTAAGGTCCTTCCGTCTTCGTATGGGCATAGGCCTTTACTCTTTCCGGGTACAGTTTATGTATTTATAAACAGATATCTGTTTATTACATAGGGCGTAAGCTTCTTCTGTCTTTGATGTCTAGTAGAAGGACGTTACGCTCCATTTTATTGTTAATGGATTCTATTAACTATCGGTACTGCTTATGGTATATCATTGACTTAGCAGTTGTGCTTAAGATTTCGGCTCATGAAGTAAGAGTTCTTCTACTTCTTGGGCTTACATTAATAGTGTCGCTATTATAGATTTTTGAAGGCCGCTCATTGCGCTCAGCCATCCACATTCATGAATTTTATCTTAGAAATATGGAGTCCATTTCTGGAGGCCTCTATTGTTAGGTCTATTATCTACTGCTCAGAATGTCATTCACTTAACAGTTGCTACTATAGCTAGGTAGGCTGTCTGTTTCGGCAGTGTCTCCGTTCGGCTGCCCTCTTCGCTCTGGGCTATTTGACCCAGGGCAAGAAAAAGGGGGGGAGAGGGTGTTCCCTTGGGTCACCTGTTTTACTATGAAAACAAGGGGATACCTCCTCCGGAGCTAGTAATTCTGAGCTGTTATTGGGATGGTTGTTTAGTGAGAAGTTTAGGTTTTTAAAATTCATTCAAGTCTTAGTTTTTAAAGTATAGCTTTTGAATATTGCATATGTCAACGGACATGATTATGCAATCCTCAGACACTTTTAGGAGTATAAGAGTCTCTATTCTCTAGACTTACTTTATTTATTGGCTTACTTTAAAAATTATTAGTATAAGGATTATATTGGATATTAATAGAGTACATGGAGGTATGAAGCTCAATTTTGGAAGGTGTTGTATCTTTCTAATTTATCATAAATAAGAAAGATACATGTAAGGCCTATTACTTCTTTTTCTCTACAGGGGATGACTCTATTTTATTTTATTGAGCGTATTCCATTTTGCTCTATGTCCTTGGCCCTCCAGCCTTTTTACTATTCAGCTATGTCTGGGTCATTGGTACAGTATAAAAATGTTAAAAAATTTATAGTAATTTATATATTTTTTATACTTACCAATGACCCAGACGGGGATGGCCCTCCCAGGAGTTGGGAACTCTTGCCTCCCCGCTGAGTACATAGCGCTTACCAGGCACTGGTTATTAGAATGATTAATGGCGCCAATTTCGGAACGTCCTTGACACTGCACATGCGCAGTAGGGGCGAAGTGTGGAGGGCCTTTCAGGACATGTTTTCTTTAGTTTTAGATGCAAATTTTGGGGATTGGGGGGCAAAATTTGTGTTTGGCCCTATATTTTAAGAGTTAGCACCAGCTATGTCTGGGTCATTGGTAAGTATAAAAAATATATAAACTACTATGAATTTTTTAACTTATCAGATGTTTCCCAAAGATTTGAACAAAACTATTTCATGTGACCCCTCATTGGAACGAGCTCAACAAGCTCGTTCCAATGAGGGGTTCACATGATATAGTTTGTTTTGTTGAAATTTTTGAAAATAATTTTTTCAACTGCTGAATTTGTATATTAATAGTGCACATGCAGACGATTCCTTGGATAAAGGGATAATATTATTCATTCGGGGCTACAGTTAAAAAACTCAAGACATCTTGAAAATTAAATTGTGGGTAAAAAAATAATGACCGATATTTCTGTAATTATACACCGGTATTCAGTCGATATTGGTTTGAATACCGTTATATATCGGTTTATCGTTTATCGATATACCGTGCAGCCCTAAGACCAATTAATATTTTCAACGTGCAGCCCCAGGGCTGCATGTTGAAAATATGAAGTGGTCTACCCCCAAATAATGGATATGGTCTCTTCCAATTGCTGCTATTGAACTGAAATGGAAGATTCCACTAGTGTTCAAAGGGTTAAGAGCTAGACTGGTTCCAGGCTATAACAGTGTCAAGTCCTTTACAGTACTTGACTTGTGACTTGAGAGTTTGACTGATTTCTTGAAATGATATCTGGCCGTGAAGCAGATTTCCAGACAGTTATGTTGGTTTAAATGTAGCAAAATACATTTTTTGTAATATACATTTATTTGAAACATTAGTTTTATCTTTACAGGCCATTCAGTTTGGTATGGTGGTTTTGGTTGGCTGCAACTGGAATGGCATTAGCCTGTTCTATAGGGTGAGTTATAATATAAGATCAGGCATGCAGATTTCACTGAAACTGATCCTTCCATTTCCATGCAGGTTCTGTCTGGCCAAAAACTCTGAAATGAAAAATGGGTTCCCAGAAATTTTTTAGCATTTCGCTTTTCATCAAGGGGCACTTAAAACACACAAGTTTTTCTGCCAAGACTAAATAAAATTGCATTATTTATCATCGATGAAACAGTGATCCATTTCATAACAGTAACAACAGTGCGCTTGTTTTGACAATCTCAGTTCATTGAAACTGTTGAGCATGCGCGTTGCTAACAGTTTCTGATTCTTAATTACTAAAATCGAATGCACCCAAAAACAATAACAAAATCACTTTTTATCACTGAAACTGACGAGAGGGTAAAATTTATTTGCTAAAATGCGAGATATGTTCTTCCATTTTCACAGTGCTTCATGCAGAATCAAGGAGAAGAGGTGTGTTCAAGCTTTCTTTATATCCAAGGTTAACAGACATTTCGTCCTGCTCAATTCAATATCGTGAAGTTGCCTTCGTGAACTGGACATTTTGCACTTTTGACGATTTGCCCCTTCCGAATCAGAATGCACAAAGAATTTTTATTTAATTATTTTTTTATATGTTCAATTTTAAAGTGAAAAACGATTTTATTATTTCATTGCCCTACAGTTCTGATTGTTTTTTCTTTGTTATCTTTTTCACATGCAAGTAATGTTGTACAAACTCATCTGAGTTGTCAGTGCCTTAGTTCATCTGACATTCAACTGCAATTAAATTGAGTGTTCAAGGGCTCAAAATACACAAATGGAAATACAGATGATTTGTTTCACTTTTTTATTTTTTATTCCATCAAATGTATTGGTGTCTTCTCATTTGATCAAATCTCATTTGGTCAAAACCCAGTTGGTGAAATCTTAATTGGTCAAATCCCACTTGGTCAAATCCCAGTTGGTCAATAACATTTTGAAAATTTTCTGAGATTTATGGGGAGGTGGAGATGTCAAATAAATAGAATAGAAAACAAATCTTAATAACTTTTCATATTTATTAACCCTTTTTCTTTATGTGGTAACTATATTCAACTTTTTTATTAGAAATTTCAGAACATGATAGGTATAGGTAAAAATGAAGCAAACATGAGAACTGTTGATGCAGTTTAGAAGAAAGAAATTAAAAAAAAAAGTGGAGAAATATTAATTAATGAATAATCGGAGACAAATGGTTACTAATTAATATTTCTCTGGTTTTATTCATTTTTTGTCTTCCAAAATTTATTTTATGACCCTATAAGAGGGTAATAAGATGCAGTTTGGAAGAAAAAAAAATGAATAAAACTGGAGAAATATTAAAATTTAAATAATGAGTAATCAGCGACAAATTTCATTTATTTTTTGCATGTTTTGTCTTTCAAAACATATTTAATGATCCTAAAGGGGGTAAATATAGAATAATAGGGACAATTCTCCGTTTTAGGTTTTTGTGAAAATAATAATCAAAAATGTATACTAGAGAAATAATAATTTTTGAATAACTGGAGACAAATGGTCACTAATTAATATTTTCTGGTTTTATTCATTTTTTGTCTTCCAAAATTTATTTTATGACCCTATAAGAGGGTAATAAGATGAAGTTTAGAAGAAAAAAAATGAAAAAAAAAACTGGAGAAATATTAATTAATGAATAATCGGAGACAAATGGTCACTAATTAATATTTCTTTAGTTTTATTCATTTTTTGTCTGCCAAAGTTTGGAAGAAAAAATGAATAAAACTGGAGAAATATTAATTAATGAATAATAAAATGGTAATAGCACCCCTTGTGTTTTGCTGACGGAAAACTTATCTTCACTGATGCAATAAAACCTGATTCAAAATTGGACATTATTTCTCTAGGATTAAACTCCTTTCCTGTCTGATGTGCTAATTCCTTTAGAAGTAAAAATGTCTGGTTGTAAGTTTCTTTTGATTTTTTGTCCAGCAAACAATAAACTAGTGGAAATTGTTGTCCTTCAATAAATGCGTTCAACGTGAATACTTGACAAAAAATACTTGGGCAGGCATAAAACGTTCCGTCCACATATAAAGTGTCTGCTAAGCATAGTTCAGAAAATGCATCTACAGCTCCAAATATTAGTATGTTTTTATCCGCACTACTTGTCAGGAGAAAGTTCTCACCTTCTGCTGTTGTCAGCCATTCACCCTCCAAACAAATATCTGATCTTTCTTTTGGCAATGTTGGATACTTTTTATGTCTCTGTCTGTACAAACTGCTTCTAACAAAATCAAATGTTGGTAACACGGTAGCAGTTTCATGTAACTGGGCATTTTGAGAGTTAATGACATGTTCCACAACTTTATCATATATTCTCGGAATAGGTTGTGTCTCAGTTAAAACTCTTTTTCGCATCTCACTCACTGCAGAGTCTATTAAAATCTTTCCAACATCTGGACTGTGATTGTGATAATCCGTCATTGATGTAAGGTTACCATTACTTGTTGTAGCTTTTGCAAGACATGTCAGGCCTCTACTTTTTTCATATCTCCAGTATATTTTATAGTTAACTTGACGAATTTGCAAGTATTTAAAATGGTCAACAACAAGAGCTTGTTTACCTCTAGATGTTAGGATATAGTTAACCTCCTTCTCCATGATATACCTAAGACTGATATTTGAAGAGAAACTGAAGAAATATATAGATTTAGATTTCTTTTGAAGTATGTCATCAAAGAATTTCAAAGATTCTTTAAAAAATAACTAAAAAAAACATTCTGTTCTACCCACTCTGACAGCTTTTCTACATAGCTTGGGTTTCTAAATCTGTATAAACTGAAGAAGATATTCTTGTTAGAACAGCCAAACCTCTCAGTACACAGTAGACTATTGTTATAAAAACACTGACAGTAATGATCATTAAGGCAGAAAAGAGCCAAACCTCTCAGTATACAGTATTTATTTATTTATTTATTGATGTTTAATGTCACATGTTTATGCACAGTGGCTAATCATGACTGTGGCAGTTTTACGGGTGGAGGAAGTCGGAGTACCCGGAGAGAACCACCGAGCAACGATGAGCAGCTGCCAGCTCCCCAACATCGTAACTCCACACTGCAGCACAGACAGGGTTAGATTGGTTGAAGACATGCATACCATTGATGTGCAGTATGCCTTAGTACACGTCGTCATCGTGCCCCCACGCGGGCAATGGAGATGAAGTGGTTTGCCCAAGGACCCAATGCGGTTGCCGCAGGTGGGATTCGAACCGAGGACCTCTCGGCTTGCAGTCTGCACCTCTACCTACTGAGCCACCCCGCTCCCTCAGTAAACAGTAGACCATTGTTATAAAAACATTGACAGTAATGGTCATTATAGCTGAAAGCAGGCCAACTTCTCAGTATACAGTAGAATATTATTATAAAACACTTACAGTAATGGTAATTAAGGCAGGCTTGACAACTAAGCTTCAATACAAGCTGGAAATATCACAAGCAAAAGTGAAAAAAAGTTAAAAAATCCATCACAGAAATACATTGCAAATACTTATAAAGTTTTCAAAAAGTTGTTGACCAAACTGGGATTTGACCAACTGAGATTTGACCAATTGAGATTTGACCAATTGAGATTTGACCAACTGGGATTTGACCAAATGAGATTTGACCAAATGAGAAGGAACCAATGTATTCACCCTCTTATCTAAAGAAATCCACTTCATATTCTAGGTCCTTCTTAAACATTTGCAGGTATTAACCCTTTACCAAACATGAAAAGCTGACGACACTTGCCAAATAATTCTTGAATAACTAATTTTTTTGTCTCAAAAACATTCCAATGAGGGGTCATAACCTAAGTTTTGAGAAAAAAATTTAAGAAATAATGAAAATTAATTGGCTATTTTTTAGGATAGCTCTAGCTGGTCTTGGCCATTACTTTGGGTAAAGGTTTAAACTGGAAACTGGGATATGAAAATGGGTACATAATAAATAAGAAATAAAAATAGGTTCCTTGATAGTTTTTGTTAGGACCCCAAAGTAGGTTTCGTAGGGCTGGGTTCCCAGACATCAAATACACAGAACCTGTTTTCAGGTTCCATGAATTTCTGAAGTCTGCATGCCTGAAGAAACCAGGTAATTCCATATTTTATGACTTAATGTCTGCTCTATTCCACCACCGGGCATAGAAATATAACAATTTTGCAAAACCCAGCTGAATAAATAAAATCTGTTTTACAAGCCTCGAAATATTAATGAAGTTAAACCTTTTACCTAAGATATCAGCCATATTGAGCCTGCAAGCCTGGAAATAAGCAGACTGTCATCTACAGAATGAGGTCCCCAGAGGGTGAATTTGATGTTGCTACTGTGGACAGCAGGATGGCATTATGAAATGTACCCTCTGTGAACCTCAAGCTGATTCAAGCTCTCCGGCCTAAATAGAAAAGAGGTACCCAGAGGATAAATTGGGGGATTCTAGCCCCCTTAGGTATCTGACTATCTGCACCTGTGCACCAAGTATACAAATTCAGCATCTTGTTGCTTCTTGATTTGAATGAATGGTTCATCCCAAATGTTTCAATTCAGTTGAGTTTGCGATTCAATTCAATATTGACATAAGCTTCTCGATTCAGTTCGAGATTCATTTCAAGCACAAGAATTGGAATGCTCTACCAAAAAGTGATTACATTGAGCTTGCTGAAACATAATCTTAACCTAATTTTCATGTTCCGCAGGATCGAATTAAAATCTGAAACAGTGGATTTTATAGGCTGTAGTTGTTTTTCTAATTGTTGTATGGGCCACTTCTGGTAACTATTGTGTGTTGAAGCAACTAATTTACTTCATAACAATATCAAAAACAAAATTGAACCACAGAGGTAATACATAGAGGATATCTAGATATTTTGAGTGGATACCAAAAATTATCTCAGGAGTGACTCAAACAAATGTTTATTTTGTCCACTCAAAACACTAGATTTTCTTTTTATTATATGCTTTTTATAAGAATCTGATCATTCCTATTGATAATTCCATTCGTTTCAACCTTGAATTGATGCATGAAAGTAAACAGCGGTTGCACATTGATACTCGGAAGTGATTTGATTCATGCTCAGAACAGGTAGCGTCTTGCGATCTGATTCAGCTGGTGGGTTTCATGCATCAATCCAAGGTGAATATGTGTTGAATTATTGCTGGAAATGATCAGTGTCCACTCAAAAACACTAGATTTTCTTTTCATTATACATTTTTAGAACAAATTGATCATTTCCAGTGATAATTTGACTCGTATTTACCATGAAGTGATGCTTTGAAAGCCGCCATTTTGATTTATACCATGAAAGTGAAAATTCTATATCTTCACAGTAGGGGATACAATTTTTATCTTTCTGCAATTTTTTCGATAATCTATCATTTAGCATTTAATAAAATTTATTTTCTTTTTTCAGTGTTAAATTTGTTGGGTTGTTTATCATATTACAGACTGGTCTGACAACAGGTTATGATTTATGGAATTTATTAAAAGACAATGCATTAAAAATGGTGAGGTCGTAATATATTAACCCTTTTCATTATGCATAGAATATCCAAAGTTATTATTTTAATTATTGGTTTTCAAATTTTGAAAAAAAAATTTCAACAAAACCATATCATGTGACCCCTCATTTGAACAAGATCGATGAGTTTATTCCATGGGAACCACAGGAAGTGTAGCAGTGCTTGTTTGTGGTAGACAAGCTCTGTTTTACTGGTAAAATAGGACCCCATCACCCGTGCTTGGGGTGGAGGTCCTCTAAAATGGGCAACATGGGAATAAACAATTGACTAAACTTGACTTTATTTCCATGCTGTGGTCATAATTAGTCATTGTGCAGAAAATGTGTGACCTTAAACACCAATAAATAAATACAGTAGAACCCTGTTAATTAAATAGCCACTTTGCCAATGGAAATTATTCAATTAACAGGAGTATTCAATTAACAGTGATTGTGTCACTTTCCTGTATTCAACTAACAGGTCAGATTTTGTACTGGAGGTATGGTAAGTGATTTTGTGTTAGAAAATTATATTCAATTAACAGGATTATTCAGTTAAGAAATATCCAATTAAGTGGGCTCCACTGTACTCATTCCAATGAGAGGGTCACATGATATGGGTTTGTTGAAATTTTTTTAAAAATATATTTTTTTCAACTGTTTAATTTGTAAATTACATGGGTGGATGCAACGATTCATTAGGTAAAGGATTAAACACCTTCAGATTTTTAAGTTTGTGTGCATGACTGTGTCTTGCATCAGTTTTTTTTTAAATGGACAATTACCTTAGAGCCTTTAACCCTTACCCAATACACATGTTATCAAAATTTGTTATTTAAGTTTTTTTTTCAAAAGATTTCAACACCATATCATGTGACCCCCTAATTTGTCAAGCCCATTCTAATGGAGGGGGGGGGGGGGGGGGGTCATATGATATGATGTTTTTTAAACTTTTTGAAAATTTTTTGTTTTCAACTGACCAGTTTCTTAATTTATTTATTTATTGGTGTTTAAGGTCACATACTTAAGCACAATGGCTAATCGTGACCGTGACAGTTTTACGGGTGGAGGAAGCCGGAGTACCCGGAGAGAACCACCTAGTTTCTTAATTATTTATTGTATGCTTTTTTTATTTTTTTTTTTTTATTGTATGACTTGTAGTCAAGCCTCGACTGGTTAGGCTGATTGTGTCTGGACAATGTCCTCATGGCTGTATTTTTGGATACCGGTTGTTGAAGATTCGAAGTTTATCAAACCGGTAGTTAGGTACAAATATATTATGCAGAGAAATGACTTCTTTGCTTTTTAATACAGTAGAACCTTGTAAATTGAATGACCACTTTGCCAGTGAAAAATATTTAACAGGACTTTACAATTAATCACAAATGGATCATTTTCCAGGATTCTAGAGATACACTGGCCATTTATTCTATTATATCTTATTTGACAGAGCTCAAGGAGCTTTGTCAAATAAGACATAACAAAATAAATGGCTGCATTGGATATTTTAAGGCCAAATGGACAATCAACATGAGGAATTCATTGGTAATTCTTCAGTATATCACCTGGCTTTTTTATTCATGTCACACTGACACAAGGTGACCCTGGCTGTTGAAAGTGTTGTTAAACTCCAATAAATAAATTCTGCACACAGAAGTTTATTCTATAACCTATCTCTAATTTTCCTTTGAGAATCCACGGGAAGATAATGCAGTATGTGTTTACTGTGGTAAACCAAGCACTGTTTTACTGATAAAATAGAACCTGGTAACCAATGCTCGGGGTGGAAGTCCTCTAAAATGGCCAACATGGGAATAAACAATTGGCTAAACTTGACTTTATATTGATGTGGTGGTGACTCTTGGCCATTGTGCAGAAATATGTGACCTTAAACAACAGTAAATAAAGAAATAAATATCTGTAGTTATCAGGTCTAATTTGTACCAAAGGTATGGTAAATGGTTTTGTGTTAAGAAATTATATGTAATTAACAGGGTTATTCAATTAACTGGTAGAGTGCTGGAAGCCCATATTTGGGCTTTATTCTGAAGTGTAGGAACTGTAACTTGGAGGACTCGTATTCTGTGGATATACTTCAAATTATCTTAAAAAGTGAAACTATTTAACCTGTACAGATTTGCCGTGTTACAATTTTTTGGAGAATAGGCACTCTCTCCCATAAATTGTCACAAGGCAAAGACACAAGTTCAAATTTGAGGACCAAAAATAATTTAGCACTCTACCAATTAAAATATATCCAATTAAAAGGGCTTTAGAGTTTTATCTTTGTGAACACTTAGTAATTAATAACAGTATTAAATCATGTTCTCATTGGATTTTTTACAGGGAGATATTGTGAAGCATTTCATTGGAAGGGCCATTTGTTTGATTGCTTTGCCTGTGGTAGTATATTTGATACTTTTTGCCATTCATTTTAAAGTTTTAAACAAAAGGTGAGTAGACTAAAACTAACTTATAATAAGTGCTATACAGTGAAATCTGACCATTAAAATTGTACAGTCAACAGGAATGTTCATCAGACCCCCACAAAATGAAGTTTAGGGGTGGTATATAGGAGTCAACTTGTCCATCGGTCGGTCTGTCAGTGTTGTTGTTCAGTTGCACATGTAAACTTGTGGAGCGAACTACTTCCACGGTTTTTGCCGCATTTTCATGAAACTTCACAAAAATGATCGACATGATGAGGGGAAGTGCGTGACATAATTTGTTTCCCACTCGGTTTCAAGATAGCCGACTGGTGGACATATTGGATTTTTTTTTCACATAGAAAAATTGAATGCCACTTTTCAGTCACCCACACTAGGCGGTATGACATAGTAGGGTATACTGGGCGACAAACCATCTCTAGTTTAACTAACCTTGGTCACTTTCCTGTATTCTAGTGATAAAATGAGCATTTATCCTATTATATCTTGCTTGATAGAGCTCCATGAGCTCTGACAAACAAGATATAATAAATTAAATGCCTTAATTGGATGTAGAGCTCTGTCGAGCAAAATATAACAGTTCAAGTGCCCATCTTCTTTTCTTTCTTCTTCTTCTTCTTCTTCTTCTTCTTCTTCTTCTTCGTCGTCTTCTTCTTCTTCTTCTTCTTCTTCTTCTTCTTCTTCTTCTCATACAAACTTTGTCTGGGCCATAACTTTTTTGTCTTTTGACCTACACCTTAGATACTTGGCATGTGGATGTATCACCATGAGCCGGTGTGCAGTGTACCATAGTGACCTTCATGTGACCTTGACCTTTGACCTGAAGGTCAGATTTATGTGTTTTTTTAAGGAAAACATCACACAAACTTTGTCCGGGCCATAACTTTTTTTTATCTTTTGACCTACATCTAAGATACTTGGCATGTGGATGTATCACCATGAACCAGTGTGCAGTGTACCATAGTGACCTTCATGTGACCTTGACCTTTGACCTGAAGGTCAGATTTATGCACTTTTTTTAAGGGAAACTGTCTGGACCAGAACTTTTTTGTATTTCGAGTCAGGCTTTAGATATTTGGCATGTGGATGTATCACCATGAGCCGGTGTGTAGCGTACCATTGTGGCCTTTATGTGACCTTGACCTTTGATCTGAAGGTCAGATTTGTGCTTTTTTCAAGGAAACTTTGTCCGGACCAAAACTTGTTTGTCTTTTGAGCCAGGCCTTAGATATATGGCACGTGGATGTATCACCATGAGCCGGTGTGTCACATACCATTGTGACCTTTATGTGACCTTGACCTCAAGGCCAAATTTATGTACTTCAAATAGGGAGTAATTGTCCAGACCAGAATTTTTTGTTTTTTGACCTAGGACTTGGTTATTTGACATGTGGATGTGTCACCATGAGACCGCATGTCGTCTACCTCGATGACCTTCATGTGACCTTGACCTCTGACCTTAAGGTCAAATTTATGTACCTCAAATAGGGAATAATTATCCAGACCAGAACTTTTTTGTTTTGTTGACCTAGGACTTAGATATTTGACATGTGGATGTATCGCAATTAGACCGCATGTCACATGTAATCATGACCTTAATGTGACCTTGACCTCAAGGTCAAATTTATGTACTTTAAATAGGGAGTAATTGTCCAGACCAGATTTTTATTTTTTTGGACATATGGATGTGTCACCATGAAACCGCATGTCTGCTACCTTGATGAACTGCATGTGACCTTGACCTCTGACCTCAAGGTCAAATTTATGTTCTTCAAATAGGGAATAATTGTCCAGATCAGAACTTTTTTGTTTTTTGACCTAGGACTTAGATGATTGACATGTGGATGTATCACAATGAGACCACATGTCATCATGACTTTCATGTGTCCTTGACCTCAAGGTCAAATTTATGTACTTTAAATAGGGAGTAATTGTCCAGACCAGAATTTTTTTTTTTTTGACATGTGGATGTGTCACCATGAAACCGCATGTCCGCTACCTTGATGAACTGCATGTGACCTTGACCTCTGACCTCAAAAGGAAGGGGAGACATATGTTTTAGTGTGCTAAAACACTTTCTTGTTGTAACTTGGTAGAATGACTTTTTTGGAATTATTTTACTGTAACTTACCGGGTAGTAACTTTAGTTGACATATGTTAACTGTGAGGACAACATCAACCCTCATCTCAATTCTTTAGTACAGTCTACACCTCAAATTATTCTTGTTGAAAACATAGCATGTAGGAAAAAGAAATTAACATATTCTCAATTATCACAATTCTTGTCTTATTTCATAATCCTTTTGTAAACATTGAACATTATCCTTTTCATCAAACACTCCACACTGTCAAGCTGCAGTGTCAGTGACACTTTCATTCACAGGTAAAGTTGCTATTCATTTAACAGGGTTGTACTGTATTAGTTTATGTATTCCTACCTTGACATTTCTTGGCACATTAGCTTGAGTTGACAAAGTCAAGATTTTCTTTAGTACAGGCTACATCCCATAATTCTTGTCCGATCATAACGAAAGTTTGTATGCAGGTTCGAGGTGATGTCTATATGAGAACATCCCCTTTTGGTCGTGATCGGTCGACCGTGACAGCTGCATGGGCCTCAAACAAAAAAACCTTTAGCACAGTCTACAGGTCATTTTTAATACAGAGTAATTTCATTGTAGTAGTAGTAGTATAATAATTTATTTTCGTGACATTTGCATTTTAACAAATGATGATTAAAGCACTGTAACTTGGTAGGATGACTCTGTATAATCTCTAGATGAGAACGTCCTATGTTGGTCAGGTTTAGTCAACCATGATGGCCACTGGGGCTCGTTACCTAGATTCCTTTAGCACTGTCTACAGCTGGCATTTGTGAAGGGATTTCATTGTAAATTGGTAGGATGACTTGGTATATGTCTAGATGAGAATGTCTTATTCTGGACGGGATTGGTCAACTGTGATGGCCGGACAGGCACCTGACCTAGATTTGTTTATCACAGTCTTCAGTTCGTATTTATGAGGCAGTTTCATTGTAACTTGGAAGGATAACTCGGTATGATGTCTAAATGACTAACACTGTCTACAGATTGTTTTTATGAAGGGATTTCATTGTAACTTGGTAGGATACCTTGGTATGAAATCTAGATGAAACTGTTCTGTTTTGGTCATGATCGATCAACTGTGTCCGCAGAACCGTCATGTGACCTAGATTTTTTTTAGCAAAATCCATGACTCATATTTATGAAGGGATTTCATTGTAACTTGGTAGGATGACTTGTTTTGGAATGATTTTACTGTAACTTGGTAACTTCGGTTGACATACGTTAACTGTGAGGGCCACATCAACCCAGGCCTCAATTCTTTAGTACAGTCTACACTGCAGATTATTCTTGTTGAAGCCATACCATGTAGGGTGCAGAACTTAACATATTCTCATTTATCACAATTCTTGTCTTATTTCATAACCCTTTCATAAACATTGTTCATTAAACTTTTCATCAAACACATCACACGGTCAAGTTAAGTGTCATTGACACTTTCATTTTGTTGTAGTTATGCTTTTACTTTCTGGATACTTGAGCCTTAAAAACTTACTTGGGTGGCTCCAATTGGCATGAAAAGTTTAGGCTTTTTTACCAGTAAGTCCCTGGAACTTCATCTGTAAGGGATATGCACCCTTAACCCATCAGAAGGTACAATGAAGTAAGAGAAAAAATATGTTTCTGCTGCCATTAGCAGCAATTATTTTGTACCCCCCACCTTATTCAGCTTGGCTATGCATCTGAAAAGAGCCAGGGAAATACCTGTAGTGGATGACATAGGTTATTTTTGTTCTTTTACCTACAGCATTACAGAGTGAATGTTAACCTGCAAGGCCTATTTCTGACTTTTACAACCTCAGAACAGGTGGCCTTAACATACTATTCTGCGAAGGTCCTGGTAACACTAAACAAATTACCAGGGCAATGGTTTCTAGCAAAGTCTTGACTGTCTTCAGAGGCAGCCAAGACTTGACTAGAAATCACTGAGCACTAAGCTACTGAATGTGTACAGGCTTTGGTCTGGTGTGAATTCAGGACAATTATCCAAGCCCTTAATGGAAAGTCAGCAGTCATTTATAAATGATCTCCACACATTTACTCAGAACATATTTATCCACCATTATCACCGGCACAGACATGCTAGCTAGCTCGAAGAATTCAGGCCAAACACTTACATCCAATTCAGGCATTTAATGTATTATATCTTGTGGAGCTCTGTCAAATAAGATATAATAGAATAAATGCTAAGTTTATCTCTAGAATACAGAAAAGTGACACAATCCCTGTTAATTGAATACTCCGGTTAACTGAATAATTACTTTTATCTGGAGTTACTTGTGCAAGCCTGCTTACAACTTTTCTCTTTAGTCCTGTTGTGGCTCTCCATCATTTTATTTATTCAGCATGTCTGGGCCTGTGTTAATAGTGGATAAATATTAGAAATTTTAAATAATTTCTATATTTATCATACCTACCTCTGGCACTGGTCCAGATGGGATGTGCCCTCCTGTAAATTGTTCACTCACACCTTCCTGCATTCAACTGTAAACACTTAGCAGGCACAACAAAAGACTGGTTATTGGTGGGAATAGACTGCACCTTCCAAATATTTGTGCATGCACAGACATCTTATGTGGCGTACCATACAGGACTCTTTGTTTTTGATAGGTTAGGTGAATGTTTAGAGTTTGGGTAGGTTCAGAATTAAGTGTTTAGTCTGTATTTTTACAACCTAGAGTAGCTAGCACATCTAGGCAAGTTGTAACTATGTTAAATATAGTAAATGCTTAAAATTTCAAATTTTATATTACAGTGCAATGCATTTTTTCTTGTTTCAATAGAATGATATATTTCTAAGACATTACCCAGTAATCATTCAGTAATCAACTGACATTTTTTTCTTCAGTGGATCCGGTGATGGTTTTTATTCATCTGGTTTTCAAGCTCAACTTGGAGGAAATAAACTTTACAATGTTAGCATGCCTGAACGTAAGTTTTTTCTCTCTTAATCAGTGGTGCCCTATTAATTGCATTTCCTGTTTGGCATTGAAGAATATTCAATTCAGAATAATATAGAGAGTAATCAATTTGTTTTGAGCATTACGGTAAATAATTCATTGAGAGACGGGACGTGAGTAAATCACGAGGGCATAGCCCGAGTGATTTACGAAACAGTCCCGTCTCGAGATGAATTATTTACTGTAATGCTCAAAACAAATTGATTACTCTGTTTATTACATGACATTTGGAATAAAGAGGTCTTTTACTATAATAATTCAACCCAAACTATTGTCAGATATAATCCAATTTAGTGTAAATACGGAAACATTTCTAAAATTAGCAGGAAGGAAATACAAAATAGTCCTGTCTCGAGGTGAATTATATACCGTAACTTGCCGTAAGAATGGGTCACTCTCTTTAGTAAATGACATTTTAGACCAAAATGTCTTTCATTAAAAATAATTCAACACAAAATATTCGCAAATGCAACTCTGAGATACTTCTGAAATTAGCGCGTATGAATACATCACTTTCTGTGTCAAATCTTCAATTGGAAATGGCCCAGTTTTATTTTTGTGACTTTCGTTCGATGTTTTACTATTTTATGTGGCGTTCCAGTCGCATTTGGGGAATGGCATTCAGCCATAAGATAAAACATTTCTATTTGGATTTTATCAACTGTGCTAACGAACCTGTTCATAGAGGAAAGAAAGGATTTTTAAAAATATTCAGAAGGAAAATTCATTTTAATTAACTGATGTGGAACTGGAAAATAAAACATCAACATCGGTGGGCGCGTGGCTTATATACGTCAGTCGTTCCAAAGTTACTATTGAAGTGACATAATGCACTCGGGACATTACCACTTTTTAATCAACATTAAATTCAATGCAAAACGAACTGAGGAATGTAATAAATTTAGTTAACTAGATTCATTTCTTTCCCTACTTTCTTCTGATTGATCATTTATTATATTAGATCTTTTTTGATGGAGCCCAAGGCCTGAAAATAGGTAAATTGTCCCCCAATGTGCTCTCATAAGAAAGACATATAGAACTTACCTGTTCATTCAAGTGTATGCTTGGTTATGTTAACAGCCAGCAAAGAACTTTTCAGAAAAAATAGTTTGTTTTATACTCAGCTATTTGTCCAAGTATTTCTTGCTGGGTTATTACGCTTGTTGGTCAGGGTGTTGGTCTTAGGTGCCCAGGGATTGGTCATTGTATGGTATTGTACTTGTTCAGGACTGTTTTGGGGGTTATTAAAAAAAAACAAACCGAAACTACTTTCTTCCTCATCATTAAATTGAGTAAAAATTGCCTGAGAAACAAGAAGTTTTTGTTGGCCTAACTCAGAAATATTTAATTTTAAATCTAAAAAACAAAACTTATGACCCCCTTATTGGAATTAGCTCAAATAGTTCATTCTTAGAATGGGCGATATGCTTTGTTTTGGGAGTAAAAAATAAAAAATATAAAAAATTGAATGTAGTACTGAAATGGTTAACCGGATATTGGTTTGAAACCAGTTAGCTATCTAACCGATTAGAAAAACCGTCAACCAATTATCCAAAATATCGATAGTGTTCGTCATCCACGTTGAAAATGTAGTAAAGCTGCCGCTTCTCCTTTGTAAAAGATTACACTTCGAAGCCGCATTGTGTATATTGAGAATTGATCGACTTTGGCGTTCAAGACTTTGTTAATGATCGGCAGTTTCTGTGAGTAATGAGTAATCGCAGAAACTATTCTAAACTAAATGAGCCAACCGTTTCAGCCCTAATTGAATGGCAGTTTTTGTGAATGGCCCTGGTCAGTTCGGACAATTATGTTAGGTATAGGGTAAACTAATAATGATGGTAATCGATTTTATATTTGTAGATGTTGCGTATGGCAGTGTGATTACTCTGAAACAAAGGAGAACAGGAGGAGCTTATTTACATTCACATTGGCATCTTTATCCTGAACAACATCCTCCAAGACAACAACAGGTTGGTGATGATACTTATCGTTTGTAAAGTTTATTAATTTTAAGCACATTATAGGCTTTAACAGGTGTTCAACTGGTCCTAATTTTACTCAGTATTTGGATCACCCAATGAAACTGATTTTCATATTTACTTCTACACCAAACCAATTCTTCAGTTTTGTTATTGTGGTGAACTGTGAATAAATCACATACAATGTATCTGAAAATTGTTAATATCGAACATTTAACTTTTTACCTCACATAACTAGCTGATGACACTTGCAAAAACACATTATTCTTGAATAACTAAAAAATTTCTTTTTTTGCCTGAAAAACAATAGCTTTAATATAACACCTCATTGGAACTGACGTCATAAGCTCATTCCAGAGAGGGTCATAAGATGTATTTGTGGGAAAAATTGAAATAAAAGTGGAATGGTGATTGTCATGAATAGTGATGGCTGGATATGGTCTTTACATCAGTATTAGTGAACCCTTAAGGGCTTGGAGATTTTTATAAATTTTTATACTGTACCAATGACCCAGACTTAGCTGGTGCTAACTCCACAAAAACCAGGGCCAAACACAAATTTTGCCCCCCAATCCCCAAAATTTGCATCCAAAACAAAAAGAAATCATGTCCTAAAGGACCTCCATAGTACGACTCTACTGCGCATGCGCAGTGACGCAGTCGTCCCGAAATTGGCGCCAAATATCATTCTCTGTTTGGCCCTTCATCAGTCAACATCTCACTGATCTTTGTGCTTGTAAATCTCAGTTTAAAGGATGCCAGACACGTAATTCTTGGAGAAAATGTGATTCTAAGGAGGATAGAAGGAGGAGAGGAAAAAAGAAGTGGCAAAAATAATCAGGGCTGTACTTAAAATTTTTTGTTAAAATTATGTTAAGTTGCCTATTTTCGAGGCAAACGCCTCTTGTTGTCATTCTTGCTAATTGTTGCACTGCTTATTCAGTGTTTCCTCTCCCCTAACCTTCTAAAGTCCCCCCTTGCAATTCTCCCATGCTTTTGGCATATTTTTGAGAAGTTTCATTTCTAAAATTTCCCTGGGAGAGTTGCTTGGTTACAGAATGTTTTCTGTTATTTTCCCCATAGTTACGTTTTCACCCATGGGTGTATAACGTTTGTGTTCTGCATCTTCCATCTGATGTTCTGCAGATTCTCCCCTGGGAGTCTCTGTTTTGCATCAGATAGAGTGTAATTGAGGACTGATTCCGGGCCAGTTTTTTCAGTGCCTGGAGTCATGTTTTCTTCTGTGTTTACACTGTTTGTTTTCATTGGCAACAGCCTTTTTTGAGGGGGGCTGTTTGCCTTTGAGGTAGTTTATCTCATTATAAGATACATTTATATTATCCGAAAGTGTCTCATTAATTATTTTATATAATTTTAAAATTTTTGACCACACTTTGCCATCGGATCCATCGGGGCTCAACGTTACTTTTCAGCAACTTGGGCTTCTCTGAAAAAATATTTTTTCAAAATTATTTTGTTTTGCAATTGTTTTTTCATTTATTAATGGATCATGTTATTATGTATCTTTGTGTCAGGGGTTTTTGCGAGTAACTAGGACTTATTGTTGTTCCTTCACAATGAAAGGAACTTGTTCAAATTGTAATAGGAAGAAATCTTCCTCTGACTTTCATGATTATTGCATAAATTGTAGTCAGTGTTCTCGCATTAATCCCTGTCCTGTATGTGAACATTGGGATGAGAAACATTGGAAACGTGTGTCACGATATGTTGTTTCTGGAGAAAGAGCGATGCCGGCTCTTTCTCCACAAGGTCACTCTACTCTCTCAGTTTCTATTTCAGAGGAACCAGAACAGGGTGATGTTTCCATGTTATCTTCTTCAAGTGTGCGTCCGTCGTCACAATTAAATACAGAGCTAGCGGCAAAAGTGCTCATGGAGATTAGACAAATGTCGTCCGCTAGCTCGCCCGGTGTAGCGTCCATTCACCGAATGGTTCGGCAGCCGGGTTCGTCCGATGCGGTCCAAGAGGAAATTTTGGGTGATGCGAGCACTATAAAAATAATAGATGCACACCCAGTGACGGCGGATAGTGAACGAGAACGGAGGAAGCCTTTTAGTCCGGTTCCTAGCTCGTCCAGGTCCAGCCGGGCCGCGAGCGAGAGAGGCCCCTCTCTCGTACAACAACATCTGGGACCAGATGTTGTGGTACAAAATGTGTCTTTAGCGGAGCATACGTCCGTCGCTCGGGACGCTCCGTTGTATAAGCAGTCCGCAGAGACTGTTAAGGCTTCCTCTTCTCGCCGGCGCACACGACCGCACCTTGGCTGCGTGACCTCCGATATCTTGCCAGCTTCGCCGAGGAAGGATTATTCGGCGACCAGGTCACACCATCCGGCAGCCAGGGACTCGAGACCGATGGACTCCGGACGTTCGCATAGGAAAAGTATGCGGGAGCCATCCGATGCGGAGCTGCCCTCGGCAAAGCAGCGAAAGACCGCTCCTCCGCAGGTCTCGACGTCGGACATTCTAGTGCAGATAGCACAGCTTATCGCAGCATCCCAGCAGCCGACAGAGACGGTGTCGGATCGAGAATTATCCGACGGCGCTGGGTCGGTACGCTCCGCCGAAGCATCGGGGGCGGACGACCGGGAACATCGGGAGGTCCGACCGGATGGTGAAAGGGATACGGATGAATTGGAGCTATCCCTTTCGGAACAACACAAAGCTGCCGTAGACTTCATCCGGCACTTTCTTCCTCAAGTTGTTCCGTCGGGCCAGACTGCTGCGCTTCCGGACAGGAGAATTATAGCGTCATTGGACTCTGATTTTTTCGAGCGGTTCAGGGACATCGCTCCCGAGTTTCCGTCGCAGTCCAATAATGTTGCAAGAACATTTGAATTATTGAACGACGCTATTTTTAAACTTGCTTCCAGGACAGGGAAAGCAGGCTTCTTGTCCGCAAATACTCTCAACCTGCCTTTCATTAATGCAAGGAATAAATTCGACACGGCAGGTCAGGGTATACCGAGAGTTCCTCTGCGTATGGACGACGAGGCGGAAGACTTAGAGCTATCATTACCGTCGTCAGCTTCTATTCCAACCGCAGTGTTGGAAACAGCTATTGCGTCTAACAGAGCCAATTTAGATGCCTTATCTTACGCAGATCACCTTACGAAGGCGTTATCACTGCGTCTTCAAGGGGAAGAGTTTCAGGATATACAATCCTCCTTAAGACTTCTTTCAAGGGCAGTAGCTTATTCCACGTGTAACTCCGCCCTTTCAGTGGCTAATCTGGAGTTGGTTAGACGTGACGCAGCCCTGTCTACATCCACACTAGTGGATTCTAAGGTGAAGAACTCTCTTAGAGTCGCTTCGGTCTCAGGAGATCTTCTCTTTGACGGCAAGCTTTCCGCTATTTATGATAATATTAAAAAGAAAGCTAGTGATTCTCTGTTGTTTAGATCCGCTCCTAAAAGGTCGGATTCAGCAGACACGAATAAGGCGGGCACTTCTGGGTCTTATCCGCCCAAGAGAGGTTCCTATAGAGGTTCCGGTGCGTCCTCTAGCTCTTATTCGAGAGACCGTCAGGATAGCGACTCTCGTTCGGGACGTCCTTCAGGCCGGGACAATCGGTCGGACGCCCCGAGGTCGACGAGGCGAGGTGCGGGTCGTGGAAGACGTGGTTTCTCCTACCGCAGGCCTCGCAGATCCAGGAGGTGATGGCTCAAACCTCTATCGCGTTCCGGTTGGCGGAAGGTTGTCGAGTTTTTCTCAAGAGTGGGCGTCGATTACGGACGACCCTTGGGTGAGAGGAGTGACTTCGGAAGGTCTAAAGATATCCTTCAAACGAAAGCCTCCATTAACTCGAAGTCCAAAGTGGACTCATCTTCCGTCAAACCCTCAGAAAAGAGACGCTCTGCTATCAGAGGTGCAGTCTCTTTTAATGAAGAACGCGGTAGAGGTCGTAGAAAACCAGGAATCGCTGGGATTCTACAGCCATCTGTTTCTGGTTCCGAAACCAGACGGCTCGTTCCGTCCAGTCATAGATTTGAGCTGGATAAACAAGCTGATCATCGCTCCGAAGTTTTATATGGAGACGATTCGATCGGTCAGAGCGAGTATTCGGGTGAACGATTATGCAACGAGCATAGATCTCAAAGATGCGTACTTTCACGTCATGGTACATCCGACATTCCGAAAGTATCTACGCTTCGCAGTCCTAGGAGTGGTGTATCAGTTCCGGGCCATGTGCTTCGGATTGAATCTAGCACCCTGGGCTTTCACTCGAGTAATGAACTCGGTAATGATTTACTTCCGAGCTCATTCGTCTGCGGTAACGTCGGCCTACCTGGACGACATTCTTCAGAGGTACGGCAACGAGTTAACGCTTCAGAACGATGTTCAGAATCTTCTTCTATTGCTCCGACGTCTCGGTTTCATAGTAAACGAGGAGAAGTCGGATCTGGTGCCGTCCAAGTCATTCACTCATCTGGGAATGAGCTTCGAGACGCACAACAATCTCGTTCGTCTGCCGTTAACCAGAGCGAAATTAGTCAGTTGTTACGCTCGCTATTGTCTAAATACAGACAAAGTCACAGCGAGAGAATTTATGAGACTGATAGGTCTGTGCGGAGCCGCTGCGGATCTCATTCCGATGGGACGGCTACGCACACGGCCTCTTCAAATTTTCTTGACTCAGAATTGGAGTGTGAAAATTCATTCGCTCGATGTAGACGTTCTCTTGTCAGATCAAGTGAAACAAGAGATTCAGACTTGGGCAAACATTCAGTGGTTAACTCAAGGAGTTCCGCTGCAGTTGCCGGATCCGAGTTTTACCATTATGACGGATGCCAGTCAAACAGGTTGGGGTGCATCATTAATCCCAATGGATTCGAGATGCCAGGGTCTTTGGGATCCGCAATTCCTGTGCAAGCACATAAACATCAAGGAAATGATGTCAATTTGGCTTGCGTTACGTCACTGGATGGACATTATTCACGATGCTCATGTCCAAATCCTATCCGACAATACGACAGTAGTGGCGTATATACGGAATCAGGGAGGCACTCATTCAGTTCCGTTGTTCAATCTAACGGAAAGAATCCTTCTGTTTGCGTTGGAACATCACGTTCTTCTTTCGGTCCGTCACATACCGGGTCGTCTGAATGTGCTAGCAGACTCCCTTTCTCGAAAGGGTCGCTTGTTGCCGTCGGAGTGGACTCTCAACAAACAAGTATTCAATCAGATTTGCTACCAATGGGAACGGCCAATGATAGACTTATTTGCGACACATCTCAACAATCAGTTGCAGACGTATGTGTCCCCGTGTCCGGATCCAAGAGCATTTGCTGTAGACGCTCTATCGATCCCTTGGGACGGAATGATAGGATATGCGTATCCTCCAGCGCCGTTAATTCAACAAGTATTGCTAAAGATAAAACAATCTCAATGCAAGATTCTGTTGGTAGCATCTCTGTCGCCACAGAGACCGTGGATAAATCTACTCAGGTGTCTGTTGTGGGACCTACCGCGGAAGCTCCCTCCACGAGAGGATCTTCTTTGGCAGGGGAAATCGCGCCAACTGCATCACAACCCGCAAGGTCTCAACCTTCACGTTTTTCCGTTGTGCGGTCCTTCTTGCATGGCAAGCACTTTACAGGACGAGCAGTGGACGCGATTTCTAACTGTAGGAGGACCTCCTCTTCGCTAAACTATGCGGCTAAGTGGAAGGTTTTCCGTCGTTGGTGTAGGGATCATTCTGTTGATATATTTGATCCCTCTATACCAGACATTGCTAACTTTCTAGTATACTTGTTTGACGAAATCAAACTGCAACCGGTTACTATAAAGGGTTATAGATCTATGTTATCTGATACCTATGCACATCATGATAGTTTACAAATTGGATCTAATGTCTCTTTATCGAAATTGGTTAGAAACTTTTCGATAAATAGACCCAGAACTCTTAGATTAATTCCTAAGTGGAATTTAGCTTGGGTTCTCCTTAAATTGAAGGAAAAGCCATTTGAACCTCTTGGGACAGTAGATTTCAAATTCTTATCTTATAAGACAGCTTTTCTCTTAGCTTTCTCTTCTGCCAGAAGAGTCAGTGAGCTTCATGCACTATCGGTGGATGATTCTCATTATCGTAGTGTTGGGAACACTATCACCTTCACTACTAACGTCGGTTTTTTAGCTAAGAATCAGGCTCCTAATAAATATCCGGAACCTATTGTTATTAAGGCTCTTCCGTCTTCAGACGGGCGTAGGCCTTTACTCTGTCCTGTTAGAGCACTACGTATCTATAAACAGAGATCTCAGTTCATCAGAAAGGGACGGAAACGTTTCTTTCTGTCTTTGATGCCTAATAGAAAGGACATTTCAGTCCATTCTATTGCTAGATGGATTCAGTTAACTATCCGTACTGCGTATGAAGATTTATCTTCTTCTCAGCAGTCTGTGCTTAAGATTTCTGCTCATGAAGTAAGAGCTCTTTCTACTTCCTGGGCTTATGCTAATAGTGTTGCTATTACAGATTTAATGAAGGCTGCTTATTGGTCTCAGCCATCCACATTTACGAATTTTTATCTCAGAAATATTGAGTCCATTTCTGGAGACCTGCATTGTTTAGGTCCGTTATCTGTTGCTCAGAATGTCGTCCACTAAACAGTTGCAACTATAGTTATGCAGGCTTTCTGTTCCGGCAGTGACTCCGTCCGGCTGCCCTCTTCGCTCTGGGCTATTTGACCCAGGGCAAGGGGAAGGGGGGGGGGCGGGTGTTCCCTTAGGTCACCTGCTTTATAGTGAAAAGCAAGGGAATGCCTCCTCCAAGACAGTATTTCTGAGTCGCTTCCGGGATGGTTTTAAAGTGTAATATTAATGTTTAATTTCATTCATGTCTTATTTTTAAAGTGTAGCTCGGTGTGAAGCATTTGTATATGTCAAGTGTCAAACGGGCTTTAATATACAATACTCGGACACTTTTAAATGATTATAAAGAGTCTCAATTCTCTGGACTACTTTATTTATTGGCTTGTTTTAATAATAATTAGTATAAAGGTTATACTGGATATTAATAGAGAACATGAATGTTATTGTGCTCAATTATTAAGGGTAGTGTATCTTTCTAATTTAAATATTAAATAAGAAAGATACATGTAAAGCCTAATACTCCTTTTCTCCTTAAGGGGTTATCTCTTTATTTTATAATTGAGCTTATTGGATTTTCCTCTATGTCCTAGGCCCTCCAGCCTGTTTACTATTCAGCTAAGTCTGGGTCATTGGTACAGTATAAAAATGTTAAAAAATTTATAGTAATTTATATATTTTTTATACTTACCAATGACCCAGACGGGGATGGCCCTCCCTGAGTTGGGAACTCTTGCCTCCCCGCTGAGTACATAGCGCTGACCAGGCACTGCCAGTAAGAATGATATTTGGCGCCAATTTCGGGACGACTGCGTCACTGCGCATGCGCAGTAGAGTCGTACTATGGAGGTCCTTTAGGACATGATTTCTTTTTGTTTTGGATGCAAATTTTGGGGATTGGGGGGCAAAATTTGTGTTTGGCCCTGGTTTTTGTGGAGTTAGCACCAGCTAAGTCTGGGTCATTGGTAAGTATAAAAAATATATAAATTACTATAAATTTTTTAACTTTTTCGCTATACTTTGAAAGCCTGTCGCCTGTGGCTTTGCAGTTGTTTCCAGTCAAGTCTTAGCTGCCTACAGACTCAGCAAAGACTTGCCTAGAAACAACTGACAAGGTACTTAGAAAACAAGTTTTGAGTTTACCCAAACAATGCATTTTGGGGCACCTGTTTCTTTGCATAAAAAAGTTATCAAAGTCGGAATTAGGCCCTTAAAGGTTAACAACTGTGGGTCAGAGGTTCATTTAGATGTTACACAATTGTTATGAAATGAATCTATAACAACAAAATATGAGTTTTTTTCTGAGTAAGAGATGCATATGCAAAATATATAAAACTCGTACAGTAAAACCTGTCTTGAGATACCACCCCTTCTGCTGGGCAAAAGTGGTCTCAGAATAGATGGTCTCCCAAGACGGTGTTGAGATTTTTGTAGATCAGTTATGTTTCTTATCAACCTACCTCAATTGTTTACTACAGGCTTGCACTACAGTGGAAGAACCTAACTCGGATAAAATACTCTCTATTTTAATCTTTCCCAAGATTTGGGAAAGAAAAGTGGTGTAAAAACACCACAAAAAATAAGCCAAAACTGGGTCGAGTGCCATCGGCGCACACCCAGTATGGGACGCTCTTCCATAGTACAAATCCACGACTTCCGTGAAACAGTGCGCAATGCGTCAATTCGTCATTCTTTTTTTATCCGAGGCACGACAATTAATTTTTTCGGTTGAATGAATTAATTTTGGAGTTAGGTGTCATTCTGGGACTGTCTGGACAGGATTTCTTCACTCTGTTGAGGGCTGAATTTCTGTTTTTTCGGTCCCTCTCGACCGTCTGGGTTCTGTCATGTACCCACCGTTTTTTTTTCTGCCACCTTCTCTCGTAGTTGAGGGTGTTCTTCTACTTTCTGTTTCTGTTGAGTTCACCTTTTTCTTCTACTGCTCTCACCTCTGTTATTTCCAGTTCGGTTCCTTTAGGGCAATTCCTTTTGCCCTCGCCTTGGTGCGTTCTCGTGGCCGTTTCTTCCGCACCCGCGGGTGGTGTGGAACGCTGTCGTTTCGGGAGCCTCCCGACTCGACCACGTCTGGTGTGAGTTTACCCCCTCCGTGGGGGATGTGCAGCTCCTCCCGCTCCTGCAGGGGGTGGGGAACGCTATCATTTTGGGGTCGCCCGATTCGACCACGTCTGACGAGAATTGCTCCCCCTCCGTTGGGGATGTGCAGCTCCTCCCGCACCAGCGGGGGGTGGGGAACACTGTCGTTTTGGGGCTTCCCGACTTGACCATGTCTGGTGGGAGTTATTCCCCTTCCGTGGGGAATGTGCAGTATTTTTATACTGTACCAATGACCCAGACTTAGCTGGTGCTAACTCCACAAAAACCAGGGCCAAACACAAATTTTGCCCCCCAATCCCCAAAATTTGCATCCAAAACAAAAAGAAATCATGTCCTAAAGGACCTCCATAGTACGACTCTACTGCGCATGCGCAGTGACGCAGTCGTCCCGAAATTGGCGCCAAATATCATTCTCTGTTTGGCCCTTCATCAGTCAACATCTCACTGATCTTTGTGCTTGTAAATCTCAGTTTAAAGGATGCCAGACACGTAATTCTTGGAGAAAATGTGATTCTAAGGAGGATAGAAGGAGGAGAGGAAAAAAGAAGTGGCAAAAAATAATCAGGGCTGTACTTAAAATTTTTTGTTGAAATTATGTTAAGTTGCCTATTTTCGAGGCAAACGCCTCTTGTTGTCATTCTTGCTAATTGTTGCACTGCTTATTCAGTGTTTCCTCTCCCCTAACCTTCTAAAGTCCCCCCTTGCAATTCTCCCATGCTTTTGGCATATTTTTGAGAAGTTTCATTTCTAAAAATTCCCTGGGAGAGTTGCTTGGTTACAGAATGTTTTCTGTTATTTTCCCCATAGTTACGTTTTCACCCATGGGTGTATAACGTTTGTGTTCTGCATCTTCCATCTGATGTTCTGCAGATTCTCCCCTGGGAGTCTCTGTTTTGCATCAGATAGAGTGTAATTGATGACTGATTCCGGGCCAGTTTTTTCAGTGCCTGGAGTCATGTTTTCTTCTGTGTTTACACTGTTTGTTTTCATTGGCAACAGCCTTTTTTGAGGGGGGCTGTTTGCCTTTGAGGTAGTTTATCTCATTATAAGATACATTTATATTATCCGAAAGTGTCTCATTAATTATTTTATATAATTTTAAAATTTTTGACCACACTTTGCCATCGGATCCATCGGGGCTCAACGTTACTTTTCAGCAACTTGGGCTTCTCTGAAAAAATATTTTTTCAAAATTATTTTGTTTTGCAATTGTTTTTTCATTTATTAATGGATCATGTTATTATGTATCTTTGTGTCAGGGGTTTTTGCGAGTAACTAGGACTTATTGTTGTTCTTTCACAATGAAGGGAACTTGTTCAAATTGTAATAGGAAGAAATCTTCCTCTGACTTTCATGATTATTGCATTAATTGTAGTCAGTGTTCTCGCATTAATCCCTGTCCTGTATGTGAACATTGGGATGAGAAACATTGGAAACGTGTGTCACGATATGTTGTTTCTGGAGAAAGAGCGATGCCGGCTCTTTCTCCACAAGGTCACTCTACTCTCTCAGTTTCTATTTCAGAGGAACCAGAACAGGGTGATGTTTCCATGTTATCTTCTTCAAGTGTGTGTCCGTCGTCACAATTAAATACAGAGCTAGCGGCAAAAGTGCTCATGGAGATTAGACAAATGTCGTCCGCTAGCTCGCCCGGTGTAGCGTCCAATCACCGAATGGTTCGGCAGCCGGGTTCGTCCGATGCGGTCCAAGAGGAAATTTTGGGTGATGCGAGCACTATAAAAATAATAGATGCACACCCAGTGACGGCGGATAGTGAACGAGAACGGAGGAAGCCTTTTAGTCCGGTTCCTAGCTCGTCCAGGTCCAGCCGGGCCGCGAGCGAGAGAGGCCCCTCTCTCGTACAACAACATCTGGGACCAGATGTTGTGGTACAAAATGTGTCTTTAGCGGAGCATACGTCCGTCGCTCGGGACGCTCCGTTGTATAAGCAGTCCGCAGAGACTGTTAAGGCTTCCTCTTCTCGCCGGCGCACACGACCGCACCTTGGCTGCGTGACCTCCGATATCTTGCCAGCTTCGCCGATGAAGGATTATTCGGCGACCAGGTCACACCATCCGGCAGCCAGGGATTCGAGACCGATGGACTCCGGACGTTCGCATAGGAAAAGTATGCGGGAGCCATCTGATGCGGAGCTGCCCTCGGCAAAGCAGCGAAAGACCGCTCCTCCGCAGGTCTCGACGTCGGACATTCTAGTGCAGATAGCACAGCTTATCGCAGCATCCCAGCAGCCGACAGAGACGGTGTCGGATCGAGAATTATCCGACGGCGCTGGGTCGGTACGCTCCGCCGAAGCATCGGGGGCGGACGACCGGGAACATCGGGAGGTCCGACCGGATGGTGAAAGGGATACGGATGAATTGGAGCTATCCCTTTCGGAACAACACAAAGCTGCCGTAGACTTCATCCGGCACTTTCTTCCTCAAGTTGTTCCGTCGGGCCAGACTGCTGCGCTTCCGGACAGGAGAATTATAGCGTCATTGGACTCTGATTTTTTCGAGCGGTTCAGGGACATCGCTCCCGAGTTTCCGTCGCAGTCCAATAATGTTGCAAGAACATTTGAATTATTGAACGACGCTATTTTTAAACTTGCTTCCAGGACAGGGAAAGCAGGCTTCTTGTCCGCAAATACTCTCAACCTGCCTTTCATTAATGCAAGGAATAAATTCGACACGGCAGGTCAGGGTATACCGAGAGTTCCTCTGCGTATGGACGACGAGGCGGAAGACTTAGAGCTATCATTACCGTCGTCAGCTTCTATTCCAACGCAGTGTTGGAAACAGCTATCGCGTCTAACAGAGCCAATTTAGATGCCTTATCTTACGCAGATCACCTTACGAAGGCGTTATCACTGCGTCTTCAAGGGGAAGAGTTTCAGGATATACAATCCTCCTTAAGACTTCTTTCAAGGGCAGTAGCTTATTCCACGTGTAACTCCGCCCTTTCAGTGGCAAATCTGGAGTTGGTTAGACGTGACGCAGCCCTGTCTACATCCACACTAGTGGATTCTAAGGTGAAGAACTCTCTTAGAGTCGCTTCGGTCTCAGGAGATCTTCTCTTTGACGGCAAGCTTTCCGCTTTTTATGATAATATTAAAAAGAAAGCTAGTGATTCTCTGTTGTTTAGATCCGCTCCTAAAAGGTCGGATTCAGCAGACACGAATAAGGCGGGCACTTCTGGGTCTTATCCGCCCAAGAGAGGTTCCTATAGAGGTTCCGGTGCGTCCTCTAGCTCTTATTCGAGAGACCGTCAGGATAGCGACTCTCGTTCGGGACGTCCTTCAGGCCGGGACAATCGGTCGGACGCCCCGAGGTCGACGAGGCGAGGTGCGGGTCGTGGAAGACGTGGTTTCTCCTACCGCAGGCCTCGCAGATCCAGGAGGTGATGGCTCAAACCTCTATCGCGTTCCGGTTGGCGGAAGGTTGTCGAGTTTTTCTCAAGAGTGGGCGTCGATTACGGACGACCCTTGGGTGAGAGGAGTGACTTCGGAAGGTCTAAAGATATCCTTCAAACGAAAGCCTCCATTAACTCGAAGTCCAAAGTGGACTCATCTTCCGTCAAACCCTCAGAAAAGAGACGCTCTGCTATCAGAGGTGCAGTCTCTTTTAATGAAGAACGCGGTAGAGGTCGTAGAAAACCAGGAATCGCTGGGATTCTACAGCCATCTGTTTCTGGTTCCGAAACCAGACGGCTCGTTCCGTCCAGTCATAGATTTGAGCTGGATAAACAAGCTGATCGTCGCTCCGAAGTTTTATATGGAGACGATTCGATCGGTCAGAGCGAGTATTCGGGTGAACGATTATGCAACGAGCATAGATCTCAAAGATGCGTACTTTCACGTCATGGTACATCCGACATTCCGAAAGTATCTACGCTTCGCAGTCCTAGGAGTGGTGTATCAGTTCCGGGCCATGTGCTTCGGTTTGAATCTAGCACCCTGGGCTTTCACTCGGGTAATGAACTCGGTAATGATCTACTTCCGAGCTCATTCGTCTGCGGTAACGTCGGCCTACCTGGACGACATTCTTCAGAGGTACGGCAACGAGTTAACGCTTCAGAACGATGTTCAGAATCTTCTTCTATTGCTCCGACGTCTCGGTTTCATAGTAAACGAGGAGAAGTCGGATCTGGTGCCGTCCAAGTCATTCACTCATCTGGGAATGAGCTTCGAGACGCACAACAATCTCGTTCGTCTGCCGTTAACCAGAGCGAAATTAGTCAGTTGTTACGCTCGCTATTGTCTAAATACAGACAAAGTCACAGCGAGAGAATTTATGAGACTGATAGGTCTGTGCGGAGCCGCCGCGGATCTCATTCCGATGGGACGGCTACGCACACGGCCTCTTCAAATTTTCCTGACTCAGAATTGGAGTGTGAAAATTCATTCGCTCGATGTAGACGTTCTCTTGTCAGATCAAGTGAAACAAGAGATTCAGACTTGGGCAAACATTCAGTGGTTAACTCAAGGAGTTCCGCTGCAGTTGCCGGATCCGAGTTTTACCATTATGACGGATGCCAGTCAAACAGGTTGGGGTGCATCATTAATCCCAACGGATTCGAGATGCCAGGGTCTTTGGGATCCGCAATTCCTGTGCAAGCACATAAACATCAAGGAAATGATGTCAATTTGGCTTGCGTTACGTCACTGGATGGACATTATTCACGATGCTCATGTCCAAATCCTATCCGACAATACGACAGTAGTGGCGTATATACGGAATCAGGGAGGCACTCATTCAGTTCCGTTGTTCAATCTAACGGAAAGAATCCTTCTGTTTGCGTTGGAACATCACGTTCTTCTTTCGGTCCGTCACATACCGGGTCGTCTGAATGTGCTAGCAGACTCCCTTTCACGAAAGGGTCGCTTGTTGCCGTCGGAGTGGACTCTCAACAAACAAGTATTCAATCAGATTTGCTACCAATGGGAACGGCCAATGATAGACTTATTTGCGACACATCTCAACAATCAGTTGCAGACGTATGTGTCCCCGTGTCCGGATCCAAGAGCATTTGCTGTAGACGCTCTATCGATCCCTTGGGACGGAATGATAGGATATGCGTATCCTCCAGCGCCGTTAATTCAACAAGTATTGCTAAAGATAAAACAATCTCAATGCAAGATTCTGTTGGTAGCATCTCTGTCGCCACAGAGACCGTGGATAAATCTACTCAGGTGTCTGTTGTGGGACCTACCGCGGAAGCTCCCTCCACGAGAGGATCTTCTTTGGCAGGGGAAATCGCGCCAACTGCATCACAACCCGCAAGGTCTCAACCTTCTCGTTTTTCCGTTGTGCGGTCCTTCTTGCATGGCAAGCACTTTACAGGACGAGCAGTGGACGCGATTTCTAACTGTAGGAGGACCTCCTCTTCGCTAAACTATGCGGCTAAGTGGAAGGTTTTCCGTCGTTGGTGTAGGGATCATTCTGTTGATATATTTGATCCCTCTATACCAGACATTGCTAACTTTCTAGTATACTTGTTTGACGAAATCAAACTGCAACCGGTTACTATAAAGGGTTATAGATCTATGTTATCTGATACCTATGCACATCATGATAGTTTACAAATTGGATCTAATGTCTCTTTATCGAAATTGGTTAGAAACTTTTCGATAAATAGACCCAGAACTCTTAGATTAATTCCTAAGTG
The DNA here is from genome assembly GCA_031216915.1 of Pictodentalium vernedei. Lineage (NCBI taxonomy): Eukaryota > Metazoa > Mollusca > Scaphopoda > Dentaliida > Dentaliidae > Pictodentalium > Pictodentalium vernedei. The sequence continues at coordinate 435,766,206 of CM062292.1, forward strand.
GAATTTAGCTTGGGTTCTCCTTAAATTGAAGGAAAAGCCATTTGAACCTCTTGGGACAGTAGATTTCAAATTCTTATCTTATAAGACAGCTTTTCTCTTAGCTTTCTCTTCTGCCAGAAGAGTCAGTGAGCTTCATGCACTATCGGTGGATGATTCTCATTATCGTAGTGTTGGGAACACTATCACCTTCACTACTAATGTCGGTTTTTTAGCTAAGAATCAGGCTCCTAATAAATATCCGGAACCTATTGTTATTAAGGCTCTTCCGTCTTCAGACGGGCGTAGGCCTTTACTCTGTCCTGTTAGAGCACTACGTATCTATAAACAGAGATCTCAGTTCATCAGAAAGGGACGGAAACGTTTCTTTCTGTCTTTGATGCCTAATAGAAAGGACATTTCAGTCCATTCTATTGCTAGATGGATTCAGTTAACTATCCGTACTGCGTATGAAGATTTATCTTCTTCTCAGCAGTCTGTGCTTAAGATTTCTGCTCATGAAGTAAGAGCTCTTTCTACTTCCTGGGCTTATGCTAATAGTGTTGCTATTACAGATTTAATGAAGGCTGCTTATTGGTCTCAGCCATCCACATTTACTAATTTTTATCTCAGAAATATTGAGTCCATTTCTGGAGACCTGCATTGTTTAGGTCCGTTATCTGTTGCTCAGAATGTCGTCCACTAAACAGTTGCAACTATAGTTATGCAGGCTTTCTGTTCCGGCAGTGACTCCGTCCGGCTGCCCTCTTCGCTCTGGGTTATTTGACCCAGGGCAAGGGGAAGGGGGGGGGGGGGGGCGGGTGTTCCCTTAGGTCACCTGCTTTATAGTGAAAAGCAAGGGAATGCCTCCTCCAAGACAGTATTTCTGAGTCGCTTCCGGGATGGTTTTAAAGTGTAATATTAATGTTTAATTTCATTCATGTCTTATTTTTAAAGTGTAGCTCGGTGTGAAGCATTTGTATATGTCAAGTGTCAAACGGGCTTTAATATACAATACTCGGACACTTTTAAATGATTATAAAGAGTCTCAATTCTCTGGACTACTTTATTTATTGGCTTGTTTTAAAAATAATTAGTATAAAGGTTATACTGGATGTTAATAGAGAACATGAATGTTATTGTGCTCAATTATTAAGGGTAGTGTATCTTTCTAATTTAAATATTAAATAAGAAAGATACATGTAAAGCCTAATACTCCTTTTCTCCTTAAGGGGTTACCTCTTTATTTTATAATTGAGCTTATTGGATTTTCCTCTATGTCCTAGGCCCTCCAGCCTGTTTACTATTCAGCTAAGTCTGGGTCATTGGTACAGTATAAAAATGTTAAAAAATTTATAGTAATTTATATATTTTTTATACTTACCAATGACCCAGACGGGGATGGCCCTCCCTGAGTTGGGAACTCTTGCCTCCCCGCTGAGTACATAGCGCTGACCAGGCACTGCCAGTTAGAATGATATTTGGCGCCAATTTCGGGACGACTGCGTCACTGCACATGCGCAGTAGAGTCGTACTATGGAGGTCCTTTAGGACATGATTTCTTTTTGTTTTGGATGCAAATTTTGGGGATTGGGGGGCAAAATTTGTGTTTGGCCCTGGTTTTTGTGGAGTTAGCACCAGCTAAGTCTGGGTCATTGGTAAGTATAAAAAATATATAAATTACTATAAATTTTTTAACTTTTTACCGTGGTGGATACTGCGGGAGCTGTTGGATTTCTGGTGAAGAGATGCCTGGTTCCGGGACTATGCGCCCTCTCCAGTCGACATCTGAGGCTGTCACTAGGGTTGTGACTCCTCCTTTGGAGGCCGAGCTTGGTGGCTCTCTCCGCTTTTCCACCAGTTCCAACAGCTCCCGTCGTATCTGCTGCTACTGCTGTTCCGTCTACAACGTCATTGGGCACCGTTTTTAGCCGGCCTCGGCTTATCCCTGCCAGGGTCTGCAGGGATGTCTGTAGTGTGGTTGTGGGGTATCGGCCTCAGCCTTCCCTAACTTCAACTCGGTGAAGTTGGATGGGGTTGCCGACTGAACCCCCTACTGTGTCCTCTCAGCCATTGAGCACAGTAGTTTTATACCTGCAGTGGTCTGCTGCGGTGTCTGTTTGTGTAGACGTGGGGGTATCGGCCTCAGCCTTCCCTGACTTCAACTCGGCGAAGTTGGAAGTGGCTGCCGGCTGGACCCTCTACTGTGGTCTCTGTGCCGTCATGCACCACAGTTGTCATTGGATTCGGATGTTCTTAGTGGGACACTATGAACTCCGTGGCATTTCCGTCCACTCATTCTGGCCCACGACCAGTTTTGGGGGACCAACGTCTTTTGTGCAGCCTGGACCTTCTGCCCTGCAGAGGTCTGTGGTGACTCTCATGAGTTCCTGCTATGTTGATCCTCGAGTGTGTCACACCCTATACACGTCTGCCTTCAGACGTATCGGCTGCCGCCTGTCGTCCCACGTGGGGTGTTTTTCGTGACCCTTCGCTGGTTAAGAGGGTCAGAGGTGAAGCCACTTTGTCGGTTCGTTCCCCTGTCGAACCGGCCAGTACGGGCAGTGAGCTTAGGGAGGCCCTTTCCTTACTCACTCGGGTTCTGTCAAAGAGCCTTCCTGTTGCTTCCAGTGAGGCAGCGAGTGGTTTCCAGGCGCCCCCTATGGCGCCACCTCCTGGGATTGGAAACGGGCCACTTTCTGATCCCTCTGGTGTTCCGCTGGTTTGCCCACGATGGGCTATGTGTCTTCCGACTCAGGGGAAGAGTCAGACATGCTTGATGTCGAGAGCCAACAGTCTTCGGACTTGGGGGCAGCTCATGATTTCGTGTTTGGGTTCCTTCCGGATCTCAAACCATCTAACCAGTTGACAGTGTCAGCCAGGCCGCGATCATCGGTCGCGCGCCAACAGCCTATGGAGCAACCCGCTTCTGGGCGTCTTCGACCGTGCCATTCGGTACAGTTGGTTGAAGGATTTTCAGCCTTGGACTCTAAACTAAGTTCCAAGGCTATGAAGGCTCCGTTCTTCACTAGGGTTTACACCTTTTTGCCTCCGGCGCGTTATCGTTCCTACGATTCCGCCAATCCGTCGGTCTACCAAACTTTGACGGTTTTGGATCAGGACTCCACTTCCCTCGGGCTTTCCAAGTCCAAGTCTGCCGTCATTCTGATGACGACTTTGGAGTCCACATTGGGCTTATCGAGAGAGATGCTTGGTATGCTTTCTCTCTCCGATCACGTCGTCTCAGCTTTAGCTGCTTATCTGCCCCCAGATAAGTTTGACGAGGTACAGGCTCCTTTGCGTGTGCTGTCCAAGGCGCTCATGCATCTTACTCGCACGCTTGCCTGTAATACAGCTAATCTGGAATTAGTTCGAGGGGACTCTGTGCTGGACACAGGCCGATCCCTTCCTGAGGAGCAGTGGGGTACTCTTCGATTTGCTTCTTTGGCAGGTCCGCAACTTTTCCATGGTTCTGTGTTGACGGTCCGGGATGACGTCCATTCAGCTGCTGTTTTCTTCAGCTTGATCAGCCTTCTAGGGTAGGCACGGGCCGTTCCAAGCCTAACAAGTACCCTCTGCTTCCTCTGCGAAGCAAAGGGGCTGATCCTTCTGCCTCCGCTTCTACTTCTTACTCAAGGGGTAAGGGTAAGCGTCGGTAGTCTTGAGGGAAGTCCCAGGATTCTTCATTCAGTAGAGGAGGTGTTTTCTCCTCTCGCGAGCCTCGTCGGGGTTCGAAATGAAGGTCCTCACCTTGACCCGTCCCAGGTTGGAGGAAGGATGGCAGAGTTCGCAGACCGTTGGGCCACCATCACATCCGATCCTTGGGTGTTAGATGTTGTTTGGTCCGGGTTGCGAATATCCTTCCGAAGGCACCCCACTCTGTCCAGGGTGCCTCTTCCAACCGCAGTTTCTTCAAACATTTTACGTCGGGAACTTTTGTCCTCGGACAATCTCCTGACAAAGGGGGCGATTGAGGTCATCAAGAACATTAGGTCAGTGGGTTTCTATTCCCGCCAGTTCTTGGTGCCAAAGAAGGACGGCCGACTCCGACCGGTTATCAATCTGGGTTTCCTGAACCAGTCTATCATTGCTCCCAAGTTCAGCATGAAGACTTTCAGGTCGGTCCTCCGTTCAATTCACCAGGGAGTTTTCGCTTCCAGCTTCGACCTGCGAGACGCTAACTTTCACATTCCGATTCATTGGGCGTTACGGAAGTATTTCAGGTTCGTTTTTCTGGGGCGAATTTACCAGGTCAAGGCCATGCCTTTTGGCCTCAACCTGGTTCCTTGGGCCTTCACTAGACTGATGTCGCATGTGATAGCTTTCCATCACACACAGTCCAGGGTGACTACTTCGGCATATCTGGACGATATCCTCCAGGGACATTCCAATGCTGCCTTTCTGGAGTCGGATGTCGCCACTCTGTTGAGCCTGCTCACGTCGCTAGGTTTCAGAGTCAACGAGGAGAAGTCGGACCTGGTCCCTTCTCAGTCGTTTTATCATCTGGGGATGGATTTCCGCACACAATTCAATTTGGTGGCAGTTCCCCAGGCCAAGGCTGTGATTCTCTCAGCTTTTACTATGACTCTGTCTCAGTCCACTTCCGCGACGGCTCGGAGTATTCTCCGGCTATGCGGTCTCTGCTGTTCGGTGACGGATCTCATTCCTCCAGGTCGGCTGTGTGTCTGACCTCTCCAACACTTTCTGCTCAGTCGTTGGAGGCCGAATGTCGATTTTCTGGATCTGGTGCTTCAGTTTCCAGAATATCTTTATCCTCACCTTCTCCTCTGGGCAAATGTCCAGTGACTTTCGCAGGGTATTCCGTTGGACTTACCCACGTCCGATCGCGTTCTGATGGCAGATGCCTGTGATCTCGGATGGGGTGCGATGTTGGATCCTCGAGGTCTTTCCATTCACGGGATGTGGGACCAGGATCATGCAGCTCTACACATCAACCAGAAGGAGCTTCTTGCTATTCTTCTGAGTTTCAGGCAGTGGATCCCTCACCTCTCGAATCACCAGGTCCTTCTGTTGTCCGATCATTCGACAGTGGTTGCTTACATTCGGAACCAGGGCGGCACGCACTCTGTTCCAATGTACGAATTGGCTCGGGATCTTCTACTGCTCGCTCAGGATGTCCACGCGGGGGTGGCTGTTCGTCACATTCCCGGTCGTCTGAACGTCCTAACCGACTCCCTGTCCCATCGGGGCAGAGTCATTTCCACCAGGTGGATGCTCCACATGGCTGGTTCCATCGCTCTCTTGCGACTCGTTGGAACCATCCGGTGGACACTTTTGTGTCCCCGTGTCCAGATGCTCTGGCTTTCGCCGTAGACACTCTGGCCCTCCTTTGGGATGGTCTTGTCAGCTACGCCTTCCTGCCGGTTCCGATTCTGCCTCAGGTTCTCGCCCAGATATGAACCTGCAGTCGTCGAATCCTTTCGATCACACCCGACGCCTCGGTGGGTGTGGATCATTCTGCTCCGCTCTCTGTTAGCGGCGGTTCCGGCATGTCTCCCTCTACCTCGCGACTTTCTTTGCCAAAGTCGCCTGAGGAGGTTTTACGTTGACCCTACTTCATTGTGCCTTCGCACATGTCTTTTATCGGGTCTTGTCTCCTCCGTAGTGGTTTTTCGAGACACGCAGTGGAGTTGCTTTTCTTCAAGGAGGCACTCACTCCACTGATTTAGCCTCTGTGGCTAAGTGGAAGGTTCTTCTGTCGATGGTGTGCGATCACTCTGTTGCTTCTGTCACTCCTTCGATCACACCGCTTGCAGAGTTTCTGGTATATGTTTGTTTCTGGGGGTCTCCAGCAATGGGTCCATGTCCATGCTTCGGAGACATTTTTTCATATGTGATGCCGCATTGTTTTGACACTCATCCTGGCCTCTCCAAGCTTGTTCAGCTCTTTTCCTTGAAAAGGCCTAGGACTTTGCAGTTTCCTCCAAGTTGGTCACTTTCTTGGGCGGTGCTCTGCTTGGGGGTGGGGGGCATTCACGCCTTTATCCTGGATGAATATGCGTTCTCTCACATGCCAGATCTCCCCTGCATCCATTTCTTGATGGATTTGTCTTGCTATTCGTGCAGCTTCCGCTCGTTTAGCTACTGGTGATTGTTTTACCAATTGTTTTTTTCTGCCACGAGGTGCGTGCATTGTCTTTCTCTTTTAATAACTCTGTCATGTTGTCGGATGACGGATGTTATTCTGGCAGCCTTCTGGAGAAATGCTACATTCTCCTTTTATCTGCGACAGTTGCAGGAGCCGACAGAGAACCTTGGAGCCCACTTTCTTCGGCTCAGGCTGTTGTCTATCCCAGCCTTTCAGCCTTTTTTTCAGGGTCAGTTCCAGCTTTGTACTGTTACTGCCCTTTCTGTCTGTGCGTCGCACTTCACCATACGCCTCATCTTTCATTGTCTTTTCTAATATTTGTGTTGCTATGGTTTGATAGGCCTAGGGATCTCTTCCTCTGTCCATGGTCCCAGTGCTATTGAGTTATGTGTGGGTTGGTTATGTGATTCCCTCCAGCCTTTTGTCTATTCAGCCTGTAGTAAACAATTGAGGTAGGTTGATAAGAAATATAAATTTTATAGTAAATTTCCTTTCTTATTATACCTACCGAAATTGTTTACATGGAGGCCCTCCTGTCTTCTTATTCGGGTAAGAATCCTTCCTCCCCACTGATCACATAACTCCTGTGTTGTTCGGAATCAAAAGAATGACGAATTGACGCATTGCGCACTGTTTTACGGAAGTCGTGGATTTGTACTATGGAAGAGCGTCCCATACTGGGTGTGCACCGATGGCGCTCGACCCAGTTTTGGCTTATTTTTTGTGGTGTTTTTACACCACTTTTCTTTCCCAAATCTTGGGAAAGATTAAAATAGAGAGTATTTTATCCGAGTTAGGTTCTTCCACTGTAGTGCAAGCCTGTAGTAAACAATTTCGGTAGGTATAATAAGAAAGGAAATGTACTATAAAATTTATATATTTATTCATTTATTGCTGTTTAGGGTCACATACTTATGTACCAAGGCTAATCATGACCATGACAGTTTTACGAGTGAAGGAATCCGGAGTAACCAGAGAGAACCACCGAGCATCGACAAGCAACTGTCAGCTCCTCAGCATTCTAACTCTGTTCAAGTTCCGCTCAAGCAGGATTACAGCGGTTGAAGACATATGTACCATCAGCGTGCGGAACGCCTTAGTACATGGTGTCAACGTGCCCCCATGTAGGCAACCGGGATAAAGTGCCTTGCCCAAATACACAACACGGGTTGTCCCTGACGGGATTGAACTCAGTACTTGTAGATCAGTTACCCGCCAAGGAATACAATCCAGTTATAATGGAGATGGGGTAAATTATGGGGGGAAAAAAATCAAACTCAACTTTATTGTATGATTTATGGTTTTATTTGATTAATTTGCTATATTTTATTCAATGTTTTTTGTTATGTAAAAAGTCATTATAATCTGTAATTCTATATGCAAATAATTTTGCGGTAACCGGTTCTCGTCAGATTACCAAAGTTAAGCAACGTCGAGCCTGGTTAGTCCTCGGATGGGTGATTGTCTGCGCGATCGTTTCGGACTCCCGCATTGTGTCCTTGGGCAAGGCACTTAACCTCCATTGTCCACATGGGGGCACGATGACGGTGTGTACTAAGGCGTACTGCATGTCGATGGTGCAAATGTCTTCAACCAATCTAACCCTGCCTGTACTGCAGTGCGTAGTTACGATGTTGGGGAGCTGGCAGCTGCTCGTTGTTGTTTGGTGGTTCTCTCTGGGTACTCTGGCTTCCTCCACCCGTAAAACTGGAACGGTCACGATTAGCCATTGTGCATAAGTATGTGACCTTAAAAACACCAATAAATAAATAATATGCAAATATTTGTAAATCATATAATTCTATTGCTAATCACCAAAATAAAACTGCATTGTCACCCAACAAAGTCAAATAGCTAAAAGTACAGGCACAAAAATGACCAAAAAACAAGTCACTCTTCAATATATAATGCATTCCCTGAGCCACATTTACTGTAGTTGTTGCTTATAACAAGTAAAAGTTATTACTTTGGTTTGAAATCACAGGTTGCTGGCCATGTTTATGAGATGGTTGCTGACAACAGTGTCATTATAGAGTGAAAGTGATTCCTGCTTTAAAAATGCAGTTGTTAATGCCACATGGTCACTGATGACAGTGGTCTCTCAAAGCAGGTTTTAGTGTATTCCAGAACTAAATCTTCCTTTGAGCTCTGTTTGTAACTTTTGGCATTGGAATACCAAGAGGACCCATAGGAACTGGACTAGTGCTTCTTTAAGTTGTTGAGGGCTCGATTATTTTTGATGGTCAGAATTGGTTATTCAAAATTTGTTTTATAACAAATTATTGGAGAGTGCCTTCAGGCACTCTCCAATAATTTGTAATGGAACAAATTTATATAAACAAAATATTATATGCATTTGATTGAATATGATACATGAGCTAAGAAAATATAGACTTTTGCTCTGATACCCTCATTTGTTTGCAGGCCCTGATAGGCTTTTAGCACTGAACCAGTTAATTTGGTAGACAATTATGCTGGACTTTTACAGTAGGATTCGTTTCTCAGTGCCAGTCCACTAGAATTGGCCACCTAATTATTAATAATTTGCTGAACTGGACTCCATACTTTTGTTGTGCTCATAGTATAGCCATAGATGCTGAAACCCTGAGCCCTGATACTTGAATCGTTACTAAGTAATAATTCAGAACTGAGAGAGGTAAATAATGAAGTAATGAAAGTGGATGCTGAGATGAGTAGTTCACTTGATGTAATTCTGTACAAGGATATTTTGTTCTTCAGGTTACAACATACAGTCATAAAGATGAAAATAATGTCTGGATAATAAAACCTGCAACTAGAGATGCTGATATTAATGAACCACCAGAATTGGTGAAAGCGGGAGATTTGATAAGACTGGAACATGTTCCGTAAGTTTTTCTTATTTGTTTTTCAGTGATGGCTGAGTGATAAACAAATGTTTTAGAACATTATTGATAGGGTCTAGAAGTCTTAAAAGTAGCCAGAATAAAAACATGGTCATTCTTCTTTGATGCATAACCTTCCTAGAAATGTGGGCTAATATTTGATCTGTTTTCACATGAGTAAACAGTAGGTCCAAGGCAATTAGAATGGAAGTTGAATATCAGTGTAGGAATTGATGAAACTCTGTTTAACTCTTAGCTCAACACAGCTAGAAGATTACAAAAAAAAACTTTTGGAATTACTGATATAAATTTTCTCAAAAACATAGTTTATGTTCCCACTTTGAGCTCCTTCCAATGAAAGGTTATAAGCCGTGTTGCAAAAATTGAAAACATAATAAAATTATAAATGTGATTTTATTGAAATGCATGGTCTGATTTTGGCTATTGTATTAGACAATGGGTTAAGACATATATTTTTATACTGTACCAATGACCCAGACTTAGCTGGTGCTAAACTCTTTAATTCAGGGCCAAACACAAATTTTGTCCCCCCAATCCCCCAAATTTGCATCAAAAAACGAAAATTACATGTCCTATATGGTCCTCCATACATTTACTCCTCTGCGCATGCGCAGTGTCAAGGAGGTCCCGAAATTGGCGCCAATTATCATTCTTTGATTGGCCCTCAAACAGTTAACATTTCACTGTCATTTGTGCTTCCAAATCTCAGTTTTCATGATGCCAGACACATTTTGATGAGAGAAATGGTGGAAATATAGAGGAAATATGAGGAGAAGAGGAAAAAATAGTGCAAGAAAATGTTTAGGGCTGTAACTTATAATTATTTTACGAAATTATTTCATGTTGCCCATTTTCGAGGCATGGCCCTGTTGTTGTCATTCTTGCTGTGAATGTACCATTGTTTGATCAGTGTTTCCTCTCTCCCTTTCCTTATTCCCCCCTAGCTATTCTCCCATGTTTTGCTTATATTTTGTAATGTTTATTACAAAAATTTCTTGGGAGTTTTGGCTTGGTAACAGACTTTTTTCTGTTTTTTTCCCCATGTTTACGTCCTCACCCTAGGGGTGTTTAGGCGTTTTGGTCTGCATCTACCATCTGATGTTCTACAGTTTCTTCTCTGGAAGCCTCTGTTTTGCATCAGATAGTGTTTAAATTGGTAACTGATTTTGGGCCAGGTTTTTTCAGTGCCTGGAGTCATGTTTCTGGTTTGTTGACACTTTTGCTTAGATTGACAATGGTTACTTCTGATAGTGATTACTTGTCTTCTACATTACTTATTTCATAGCAAGATACATTAACATTGTCCGTAAGTGTTACATAAATTTTTCAAAATGATTTAAAATTTTTGTCCACACTTCGGCTTTTTTGGGATCCATTTGGGCCCAGGGTTCCCATTGGGAACTTGGGCTCTTCTGAAAAAATTTTTTTCTTTTCGAATCATTTTTTCGTAATGATTATAATGGATTGTTTTATTATATATCTTTATATTTTTATACTGTACCAATGACCCAGACTTAGCTGGTGCTAACTCTAACAAAACCAGGGCCAAACACAAATTTTGCCCCCCAATCCCCAAAATTTGCATCCAAAACAAAAAGAAATCATGTCCTAAAGGACCTCCATACTACGCCCCCCCCCCCCCCCCCCCCCCCACTGCGCATGCGCAGTGTCACGGACGTCCCGAAATTGGCGCCAATTATCATTCTCTGTTTGGCCCTTCATCAGTCAACATCTCACTGATCTTTGTGCTTGTAAATCTCAATTTAAAGGATGCCAGACATGTAATTTTTGGAGAAATGGTGATTCTAAGGAGGATATAGAAGGAGGAGAGGAAAAAGAAGTGACAAAAAATAATCAGGGCTGTACTTAAAATTTTTTGATGAAATTATGTTAAGTTGCCTATTTTCGAGGCATGGGCCTCTTGTTGTCATTCTTGCTAAATGTTGCACTGCTTACTCAGTGTTTCCTCTCCCCTAGCCTTCTAAAGTCCCCCCTTGCAATTCTCCCATGCTTTTGGCATATTTTTGAGAAAGTTCATTTCTAAAATTTTCCTGGGAGAGTTGCTTGGATACAGAATGTTTTCTGTTATTTTCCCCATAGTTACGTTTTCACCCATGGGTGTATAAACGTTGTGTTCTGCATCTTCCATCTGATGTTCTGCAGATTCTCCCCTGGGAGTCTCTGTCTTGCATCAGATAGAGTGTAATTTTGATGACTGATTTCGGGCCAGTTTTTTCAGTGCCTGGAGTCATGTTTTCTGGTATTTTACACTGTTTGTTTACATTGGCAACAGCCTTTTTTGAGGGGGGCTGTTTGCCTTTGCTGTAGTTTATCTCACTATAAGATACATTTATATTATCCGTAAGTGTCTCATTAATTATTTAATATAAATTTAAAATTTTTGACCACACTTTGCCATCGGATCCATCGGGGCTCAACGTTACTTTTCAGCAACTTGGGCTTCGCTGAAAAAATATTTTTTCAAAATTATTTTGATTTGCAATTGTTTTTTCATTTATTAATGGATCATGTTATTATGTATCTTTGTGTTAGGGGTTTGTGCGAGTAACTAGGACTTGTTGACTTTTCACAATGAAAGGATATTGTTCAAATTGTAATGGGAAGAAATCTTCCTCTGACTTTCATGATCATTGTATTAATTGTAGTCAGTGTTCTCGCACTAATCCCTGTCCTATATGTCAATATTGGGATGAGAAACATTGGAAACGTGTGTCACGGTATGTTGTTTCTGGAGAAAGGGCTATGCCGGCTCTTTCTCCGCAAGGTCACTCTACTCTCTCAGTTTCTATTTCAGAGGAACAAGAACAGGGTGATGTTTCCATGTTATCTTCTACAAGTGTGCGTCCGTCGTCACAAATGAATTCAGAGCTAGCGGCAAAAGTGCTCATGGAGATTAGACAAATGTCGTCCGCTAGCTCGCCCGGTGCAGCGTCCATTCACCGAATGGTTCGGCAGCCGGGTTCGTCCGATGCGGTTCAGGAGGAAATTTTGGGTGATGCGAGCACTATAAACATACAAGGTGCAAACCCAGTGACGGCGGATAGTAAGCGAGAACGGAGGAAGCCTTTGAGTCCGGTTCCTAGCTCGTCCAGGTCCAGCCGGGCCACGAGCGAGAGAGGCCCCTCTCTCGTACAACAACATCTGGGACCAGATGTTGTGGTACAAAATGTGTCGCAAGCGGAGCATACGTCCGTCGCTCGGGACGCTCCGTTGTATAGGCAGTCCGCGGAGACTGCTAAGGCTTCTTCTTCTCGTCAGCGCACACGACCGCACCTTGGCTGCGTGACCGCCGATATCTTACCAGCTTCGCCGATCAAGGATTCTTCGGCGACCAGGTCACACCATCCGGCAGCCAGGGATTCGAGACCGATGGACTCCGGACGTTCGCATAGAAAAAGTATGCGGGAGCCATCTGATGCGGAGCTGCCCTCGGCGAAGCAGCGAAAGACTGCGCCTCCGCAGGTCTCGATGCCGGACATTCTTGTGCAGATAGCACAGCTTATTGCAGCATCCCAGCAGCCGACAGAAACGGTGTCGGATCAAGAATTATCCGACGGCGCTGGGTCGGTACTCTCCGCCGAAGCATCGGGGGCGGACGACCGGGAACATCATGAGGTCCGACCGGATGGTGAAAGGGATACGGATGATTTGGAGCTATCCCTTTCGGAACAACATAAAGCTGCCGTGGACTTCATCCGGCACTTTCTCCCTCAAGTTGTTCCGTTGGGCCAGACTGCTGCAGTTCCGGACAAGAGGATTATAGCGTCATTGGACTCTGAATTTTTTGAGCGGTTCAGGGACATCGCTCCCGAGTTTCCGTCGCAGTCCAATAATGTTGCAAGAACATTTGAATTATTGAACGACGCTATATTTAAACTTGCTTCCAAGACGGGGAAAGCAGGTTTCTTGTCCGCTAATACTCTCAACCTGCCTTTCATTAATGCAAGGAATAAATTCGACACGGCAGGACAGGGTATTCCGAGAGTTCCTCTGCGTATGGACGACGAGGCGGAAGACTTAGAGCTATCATTACCGTCGTCGGCTTCTATTCCAACCGCGGTGTTGGAAACAGCTATTGCGTCTAACAGAGCCAATTTAGATGCCTTATCTTACGCAGATCACCTTACTAAGGCGTTATCACTGCGCCTTCAAGGGAAAGAGTTTCAGGATATACAATCCTCTTTAAGACTTCTTTCAAGGGCAGTAGCTTATTCCACGTGTAACTCCGCCCTTTCAGTGGCAAACCTGGAGTTGGTTAGACGTGATGCAGCCCTAGCTACATCCACACTCGTGGATACTAAGGTGAAGAACTCTCTTAGAGTCGCTTCGGTCTCCGGAGAGCTTCTCTTTGACGGCAAGCTTTCTGCTATTTATGATAAAATTACAAAGAAAGCTTCGGATTCTCTGTTGTTCAAATCTGCTTCTAAGAAGTCGGATACAGCAGACAAGAATAAGACAGGCACTTCTGGGTCTAATGCGCCCAAGAGAGGTTCCTATAGAGGTTCCGGTGCGTCCTCTTGGTCTTATTCGAGAGACCGTCAGGGTAGCGACTCTTGTTCGGGTCGTCCTTCGGGCCGGGACAACCAGTCGGACGCCCCGAGGTCGACGGGGCGAGGTGCAGGTCGTGGAGGACGTGGTTTCTCCTACCGCAGACCTCGCAGGTCCAGGAGGTGATGGCTTAAACCTCTATCGCGTACCGATTGGCGGAAGGTTGTCGAGCTTTTCACAAGAATGGGCGTCGATTACGGACGACCCTTGGGTGAGAGGAGTGACTTCGGAAGGTCTAAAGATATCCTTCAAACGAAAGCCTCCATTAACTCGAAGTCCAAAGTGGACTCAACTTCCGTCAAATCCGCAGAAAAGAGACGCTCTGTTATCAGAGGTGCAGTCTCTTTTAATGAAGAACGCGGTAGAGGTCGTAGAAAACCAGGAAACTCCGGGATTCTACAGCCATCTGTTTCTGGTTCCGAAACCAGACGGCTCGTTCCGTCCAGTCATAGATTTGAGCTGGATAAACAAGCTGATCGTCGCTCCGAAATTTTATATGGAGACGATTCGGTCGGTCAGAGCGAGTATTCGGGTGAACGATTATGCAACAAGCATAGATCTCAAAGATGCGTACTTTCACGTCATGGTACATCCGACATTCCGAAAGTATCTACGCTTCGCAGTCCTAGGAGTGGTGTATCAATTCCGGGCGATGTGCTTCGGATTGAATCTAGCACCCTGGGCTTTCACTCGGGTAATGAACTCAGTAATGATCTATTTCCGAGCTCATTCGTCTGCGGTAACGTCGGCCTACCTGGACGACATTCTTCAGAGGTACGGCAACGAGTTAACACTTCAGAACGATGTTCAGAATCTACTTCTATTGCTCCGACGTCTCGGTTTTATAGTAAACGAGGAGAAGTCGGATCTGGTGCCATCCAAGTCATTCACTCATCTGGGAATGAGCTTCGAGACGCACAACAATCTCGTTCGTCTGCCGTTAACCAGAGCGAAATTAGTAGTTGTTACGCTCGCTATTGTCTGCACGCAGACAAAGTCACAGCGAGAGAATTTATGAGACTGATAGGTCTGTGCGGAGCCGCTGCGGGTCTCATTCCGATGGGGCGGTTACGCACATGTCCTCTCCAAATTTTCTTGACTCAGAATTGGAGTGTGAAAATTCATTCGCTCGACGTAGACGTTCTCTTGTCAGATCAAGTGAAACAAGAGATTCAGACTTGGGCAAACATTCAGTGGTTAACTCAGGGAGTTCCGCTGCAGTTGCCGGATCCGAGTTTTACCATTATGACGGATGCCAGTCAAACAGGTTGGGGTGCATCATTAATCCCAACGGATTCGAGATGCCAGGGTCTTTGGGATCCGCAATTCCTGTGCAAGCACATAAACATCAAGGAAATGATGTCAATTTGGCTTGCGTTACGTCATTGGATGGACATTATTCACAATGCTCATGTCCAAATCCTATCTGACAATACGACAGTAGTGGCGTATATACGGAATCAGGGAGGCACTCATTCAGTTCCGTTGTTCAATCTAACGGAAAGAATCCTTCTGTTTGCGCTAGAACATCACGTTCTTCTTTCGGTCCGTCACATACCGGGTCGTCTGAATGTGCTAGCAGACTCCCTTTCACGAAAGGGTCGCTTGTTGCCGTCGGAGTGGACTCTCAACAAACAAGTATTCAATCAGATTTGCTACCAATGGGAACGGCCAATGATAGACTTATTTGCGACACATCTCAACAATCAGTTGCAGACGTATGTGTCTCCGTGTCCGGATCCAAGAGCATTTGCAGTAGACGCTCTGTCGATCCCTTGGGACGGAATGATAGGATATGCGTATCCTCCAGCGCCATTAATTCAACAAGTATTGCTAAAGATAAAACAATCTCAATGCAAGATTCTGTTGGTAGCATCTCTGTCGCCACAGAGACCGTGGATAAATCTACTCAGGTGTCTGTTGTGGGACCTACAGCGAAAGCTTCCTCCACGGGAGGATCTTCTTTCGCAGGGGAAATCGCGCCAACTCCATCACAACCCGCAAGGTCTCAACCTTCACGTTTTTCCGTTGTGTGGTCCTTCTTGCATGGCAAGCACTTTACAGGACGAGCAGTGGACGCGATTTCTAACTGTAGGAGGACCTCCTCTTCGCTAAACTATACGGCTAAGTGGAAGGTTTTTCATCGTTGGTGTAGGGATCATTTTGTAGATATATTCGATCCCTCTATACCAGACATTGCAAACTGTCTAGTATACTTGTTTGACGAAATCAAACTGCAGCCTGTTACTATTAGGGGTTATAGGTCTATGTTATCTGATACCTATGCACATCATGATAGTTTACATATTGGATCTAATGTCTCTTTATCTAAGTTGGTTAGAAACTTCTCGATAAATAGACCCAGAACTCTTAGATTAATTCCTAAATGGAATTTAGCTTGGGTTCTTCTTAAATTGAAGGAAAAGCCATTTGAACCTCTTGGGACAGTAGATTTCAAATTATTATCTTATAAGACAGCTTTTCTCTTAGCTTTCTCTTCTGCTAGAAGAGTCAGTGAGCTTCATGCACTGTCGGTGGATGATTCTCACTATCGTAGTGTCGGGAACACTATCACCTTCACTACTAATGTGGGTTTTTTAGCTAAGAATCAGGCTCCTAATAAATATCCGGAACCTATTGTTATTAAGGCTCTTCCGTCTTCAGACGGGCGTAGGCCTTTACTCTGTCCTGTTAGAGCGTTACGTATCTATAAACAGAGATCTCAGTTTATCAGAAAGGGACGGAAACGTTTCTTTCTGTCTTTTATGCCTAATAGAAAGGACATTTCGGTCCATTCTATTGCTAGATGGATTCAATTAACTATCCATACTGCTTATGAGAGTTTATCTTCTTCTCAGCAGTCTGTGCTTAAGATTTCCGCTCATGAAGTAAGAGCTCTTGCTACTTCTTGGGCTTATGCTAATAGTGTTGCTATTACAGATTTAATGAAGGCTGCTTATTGGTCTCAGCCATCCACATTCACAAATTTTTATCTCAGAAATATTGAGTCCATTTCTGGAGACCTGCATTGTTTAGGTCCGTTATCTGTTGCTCAGAATGTCGTCCACTAAACAGTTGCAACTATAGTTATGCAGGCTTTCTGTTCCGGCAGTGACTCCGTCCGGCTGCCCTCTTCGCTCTGGGCTATTTGACCCAGGGCAAGGGGAAGGGGGGGGGGGTGGGTGTTCCCTTAGGTCACCTGCTTTATAGTGAAAAGCAAGGGAATGCCTCCTCCAAGTCAGTATTTCTGAGTCGCTTCCGGGATGGTTTTAAAGTGTAATATTAATGTTAAAATTCATTCATGTCTTATTTTTAAAGTGTAGCTCGGTGTGAAGCATTTGTATATGTCAAGTGTCAAACGGGCTTTAATATACAATACTCGGACACTTTTAAATGATTATAAAGAGTCTCAATTCTCTGGACTACTTTATGTATTGGCTTACTTTAAAAATAATTAGTATAAGGGATATACTGGATGTTAATAGAGAACATGAATATTATTGTGCTCAATTATTAAGGGTATTGTATCTTTCTAATTTAATATTAAATAAGAAAGATACATGTAAAGCCTAATACTCCTTTTCTCCTTAAGGGGTTACCTCTTTATTATATAGTTGAGCTTATTGGATTTTCCTCTATGTCCTAGGCCCTCCAGCCTGTTTACTATTCAGCTAAGTCTGGGTCATTGGTACAGTATAAAAATGTTAAAAAATTTATAGTAATTTATATATTTTTTATACTTACCAATGACCCAGACGGGGATGGCCCTCCCAGGAGTTGGGAACTCTTGCCTCCCCGCTGAGTACATAGCGCTGACCAGGCACTGCCAGTAAGAATGATAATTGGCGCCAATTTCGGGACGTCCGTGACACTGCGCATGTAGTATGGAGGTCCTTTAGGACATGATTTCTTTTTGTTTTGGATGCAAATTTTGGGGATTGGGGGGCAAAATTTGTGTTTGGCCCTGGTTTTGTTAGAGTTAGCACCAGCTAAGTCTGGGTCATTGGTAAGTATAAAAAATATATAAATTACTATAAATTTTTTAACTTTCAAGGATTAGTGCGAGTACTATGATTGTTTACCTTTTTCACAATAAATGATTATTGTTCAAATTGTAATAGGAGGAAATCTTCCTCTGATTCTCATGATCTCTGTATTTATTGTACTCAATGTACTTGCACTGATCTTTGTTCTGTGTGTTTCAATTGGGATGACAAACATTGGAAACGTGTGTCACGGTATGTTGTTGCTGGGGAGAGGGCCATGCCGGTCCTCTCTCCACAGAGTCACTCTAGTCTCTCACTCTCTTTTTCAGAGGAACAAGAACAGTGTGATGTTTCCGTGATGTCGTCCAGAAGTGTGCCTCCGTCGTCACAAACAAGTGAAGAGCTAGTGGGAAAAAGTGCTCATGGAGATCCGTCAATTACCCAGGAGTTTGCAAGTTCGATCGAGGGGGTTGACGTCTGCTAGCTCGCCCGGTGTCGCGTCCCTTCGCCGAATGGGTCAGCACCGGGTTCGTCCGTTGCGGTCCAGGAGAGAGAGTTGGGTGTTGAGAACACTATAAAATTACCACGTGCACACCCAGTGACGACGGAAAAAGAGGATGGAGCAGAGAAAGCCTGATAGTCCGGTATTCAGCTTGTCCAGCTCGGCACGAGCTGCAAGCAAGAGGGATACCTCTCTTATACAGCAACATCGGGGACCTGATGTTGTAGTCCGTAGCGTTACGCAGTCGGAGCATACGTCCGCCGCTCGGGACGCTCCGGTATATAGGCAGTCCGATGAGGCTACCTATAAGGCTTCCTCATCCTCATGGCAGCACACACGACTGCACCTTGGCTAAGTGGCCAGTGAGATTCTCTCAGCTTCGCCGCCCAGGGATTCCACGGCGACCTGGTCACGCCATCTGGTAGCCAGGGATATGAGGCCTTCTACATCTAGACATTCGCACAAAAGATGTATGCAAGATGCAACATCCAGGGAGCTTCCGGCAGCTAAATTCAGTAAGACCGCGGCTCCCCAGGTCTCTGTAACAGACGTGCTATCACAGATAGCAAAGATCATCGCAGCATCCCAGCAACCGGCAGAGCCTCTGTCGGATAATGATGTTTCAGACGATGCTGGGTCAGTAAGTTCCGCTGCAGGATCAGGTGCGGATGACCGGGAATTACAAGAGGTCCGGCAGGATGGCAAAAGGGATTCTGATGAGCTAGACTTTTCCCTTTCGGAACAATATAAAATTGCCGTAGAGTTCATCTGGCATTCCCTTCCAAAAGTTATTCCGCCAAAATGCTGCGCTGCCGGATAGGAGGGTGATAGCGCCACTGGACACCGACTTTTTTAATCGGTTTAGGGACATCGTCCCGGAATTTCCATCACAGTCCAGAAACATCTCACGGATTTTTGAATTATTGGATGACGCTATCGACAAACTTGCCAACAAGACGGGCAGGTCAGCTTTCCTACCGGCATCTGCTCTACAGCTGCCTTTCATCAATCCAAGGAATAAATTTGAAACGACAGGTCAGGGCATCCAGAGAGTTCCTCTGCGTTTAGATGACCAGGCTGAAGACCTTGATTTATCAATGCCATCATCTATGTCACTTCCTTCGTCTATGTTGCAAACGACAATATCATCTAACAGGGCTAGTTTAGACGCTCTCTCATATGCAGATCACCTTACCAGAGCATTGTCATTACGCTTAGAAGGACCAGAATTCCAAGATGTACAGACGTCCTTAAGAGTTCTGTCCAGGGCCATAGCTTTCTCCACATATAACTCCGCCCTTTCAGAGGCAAATTTGGAGTTAGTTAGACGTGATGTGGTCCTAGCTACTTCCACATGCGTGGACAGTAAGGTGAAAAACTCTCTTAGAGTTGCTCCGGTCTCCGGAGAGTTTCTCTTCAGCGGCAAGCTTTCTGCAGTATATGATAAATTAACTAAGAAAGCTTCATATTCTCTGCTATTTAGTTCTGCTTCCAAAAAATCAGAACCAGCAGAGAAGAGTAGGCCAGGTACTTCTGGGACGAGTTCGTCCACTGGAAGTTCCTATAGAGGTTCCTATGCATCCTCTAGGTCTTACTCAAGAGACCGCCAGAGTAGCGACTCGAGTAGGGGCCGTAACGCTGGCTGAAATAACCGGTCAGATGGCCCTAGGCCAACGGGCCGAGGTGTGGGTCTCGGAGGACGTAGTTTCTCCTCCCGCAAGCCTCACAGATCCAGGAGGTGATGGTTTAGACCTCTGTTGCGTTCCGGTGGGCGGAAGTCTGTCGAGTTTCTCAAACAACTGGGAATTAATTACGGAGGACCCTTGGGTTCGAGGGGTTATTTCGGAAGAACTAAAACTGTCCTTCAAAGGCAAACCTCCGTTAATTCGATGTCCAAGATGGACTCAGCTTCTGTCAAATGTTCAGAAAAGAATTGCTCTTCTATCAGAAGTCCAGTCTCTTTTAAAGAAGAATGCGATAGAGGTCGTAGAAAACCAGGAATCTCCAGGTTTCTACAGCCATCTCTTTCTGGTTCCGAAACCAGACGGCTCGTTCCATCCAGTGATCGATTTAAGCTGGATAAACAAGCTGATCGTGGCTCCAAAGTTCTATATGGAGACCATTCAATCGGTCAGAGCGAGCATTCGAGTGAACGACTATGCTGCGAGCATAGACCTCAAAGATGCATACTTTCACGTCATGGTACATCCGGCATTCAGAAAGTATCTTCGCTTCGCTGTCCTAGGTGTTGTTTATCAGTTCTGAGCGATGTGCTTTGGTCTGAATCTAGCGCCCTGGGCTTTCACTCGAGTAATGAACTCGGTAATGACTTATTTCCGAGCTCATTCGTCTGCGGTAACGTCGGCCTACCTTGACGATATTCTTCAGAGATACGGCAACGAGTTAACGCTTCAGAACGATATGCAGAGTCTGCTTCTATTGCTCCGATGTCTCGGTTTCATAGTAAACGAAGAGAAGTCGGATCTGGTGCCGTCCAGGTTATTCACCCACCTTGAGATGAGCTTCGAGATGCACAACAATCTTGTTCGTCTGCCGTTAACCAGAGCGAAACTAGTCAGTTGTTACGCTCGCTATTGTCTTCACTCAGACAAAGTTACAGCGAGAGAATTCATGAGACTGATTCGTCTGTACGGAGCTGCCGTGGACCTCATTCCAGTGGGGCGGCTACGCACTCGTCCTCTCCAGGTCTATCTGACTCAGAATTGGAGAGTGAAGATTCATTCGCTCGAGACGGACATCCTCTTGTCAGACCAAGTGAAACAAGAGATTCAGACTTGGGCAGATATTCAGTGGTTAACTCAGGGAGTTCCACTGCAATTGCCAGATCTGAATTTTAGGATCATGACGGATGCCAGTCAAACAGGTTTGGGCACGACACTAAGCCCATCGGATTTGAAGTGCCCGAGTCTTTGGGATCCGCAGTTTTTAAGCAAGCACATCAATATCAAAGAGATGATGTCGATTTGGCTTGCTCTACGTCATTGGATAGATATTATTCAGAATGCACACATGCAAATTCTGTCCGACATTACGACGGTAGTTGCGAATATTCGGAACCAAGGTGGCACTCATTCCATTCCATTGTTCAATCTAACGGAAAGAATTCTTCTGTTTGTACTAGAACATCGGATTCTCCTATCGGTCCGTCACATTCCGGGTCATCTGAACGTCTTAGCAGACTCCCTTTCACGGAGGGGGGTCGCATGTTGCCGTTAGAATGGACTGTCAACAAGCAAGTATTCAATCAGATTTGCTACCAAGGGGAAGGGCCTATGATAGACTTATTTGCGACACATCTCAACAATCAGTTGCAGACGTATGTGTCACCTTTTCCGGATCCTCGAGCGTTTGCAGTAGATGCTCTCTCGATCTCTTGGGACGGAATGATAGGATATGCGTATCCTCCAGCGCCGTTGATTCAGCAGATATTTCTCAAGATAAAACAATCGCAATGCAAAATTCTGTTGGTAGCATCTCTGTCACCACAGAGACCGTAGATAAATCTCAACTCAGGTGTCTGTTGTGGGACATGCCGAGGAAGCTTCCTCAATGGGAAGATCTTCTTTCGCAGGGGAAATCGTGCATCCTCCATCACAATCCGCAAGGTCTAAACCTTCACGTATTTCCGTTGTGCGGTCCTTCTTGCACGGGAAGCATTTTACAGGACGAGCAGTGGACGCGATTTCTAACTGTAGGAGGACCTCCTCTTCGCTAAACTATGCTGCTAAGTGAAAGGTCTTTCGTCAGTGGTGTGGGGATCATTCCGTAGATATACATGATCCTTCCATTCCAGACATTGCAAACTTTCTAGTATACTTGTTTGATGAGATCAAATTGCAGCCTATCACCATCAAGAAGTCTATGCTATCCGATACCTATGCACATCATGATAGCTTAATGATTGGAACTAATGTCTCTTTATCTAAATTAGTTATAAATTTTTCGATAAATAGACCTAGAACCCTTAGATTAATTCCCAAGTGGAATTTGGCTTGGGTTCTTCTTAAGCTAAAAGAAGCGCCTTTTGAGCCTCTTGACACAGTGGACTTCAAATTCTTATCTTATAAAGACAGCTTTTCTCTTAGCCTTTTCTTCTGCTAGAAGAGTTAGTGAGCTTCATGCACTATCTGTGGATGATTCTCACTACCGTAGTGTTGGTAATACTATTACTTTTACCACCAATGTTGGATTTTTGGCTAGGAATCAGGCTCCTAATAAGTATTCTGAACCTATTGTTATTAAGGCACTTCCATCTTCTGATGGGCGTAGGCCTTTACTTTGTCCTGTCAGAGCAATACGTATTTATAAACGTAGATCTGAGTTCATCAGAAAGGGACATAAGCGTTTCTTTCTGTCTTTGATGCCTAATAGAAAGGATATTATGGTCCATTCTATTGCTAGATGGATTCACTTAACTATTCGTTCTGCTCATGAAAAAAGATCTTCTTTTTAGCAGTCGGCACTCAAGATCTCAGCTCATGAAGTAAGAGCTCTTTCTACTTCTTGGGCCTATGCTAATTGTATTGCTATTACTGATCTAATGAAGGCTGCATATTGGTCTCAACCTTCTACATTCACTAATCTTTATCTCAGAAATATTGAGTCCATTTCTGGAGACCTCCATTGTTTAGGTCCGTTATCAGTTGCTCAGAATATCGTCCACTAAACAGTTGCAACTGTAGTTATGTAGGCTTTCTGTTCCGGCAGTGACTCTGTCCTGCTGCTCTCTTTGCTCTGGGGTATTTGACCCAGGGCAAGGGGAAGGGGGGGGGGGTGGCGAGTGTTCCCTTAGGTCACCTGCTTTATAGTGAAAAGCAAGGGAATACCTCCCCTAGAGTCAGTAATTCCGAGTCGGTACCGGGATGGTTTTAAAGTGTAAAGCTAATGTTTACTTTTGTCATGTAATATTTTTAAAGTGTAGCTTGGTGGGAAGCATTTGTATATGTCACGTGTCAAACGAGCATTAATATACAATCCTTGGACACTTTTAATGAGTATATAGAGTCTCGTCTCATTTCTCTGGACTTCCTTTATTTATTGGCTTACCTTTAAAAATATTAGTGTAAAGGGTTATACTGGATATTAATAGAGATCATTGATGATTATTATGCTCAATTACTGATTGGTATTGTGTCTTTCTTCTTTAGTATAAATAAGAAAGATACATGTAAAGCCCAACTGGCTTTGAATTCTCCTAGCTTTTCCAATTCTGCTTTCTTTACAAGCTCTCTAGCATACGAGCACATGGATTCGATTGAAACAGGCAGCTGCAAATCTCTCTGAACCAAAACCCATTCTGCAACTTTGTCATCAATGACCGTTCCATATGATATCGGTCTTCCTGATTTTTTCAAATGTCCAGCTTTGTTCCTTTTTTCGTTTGGGTCGTCAAAATCAATCTTACACCATCTACTAAGTGATGCAGGGTGAAGTTTTAGCTTAGATGCTGCTTTTCGTACCCCATCTTGTCTTGCCAAATCCACAGCTGCTTTCTTCTCTTTTGCGTTCAAAATTCTGTACTTTCCTTTAATAGTGATCTCCGTTTCCTCTTCACTTGGTTTATTCACCTTTTTAGGAGGACTTTGGGTGTCTGCGACTTCAGATATTTTTCTGTTTGCCGGCCTTCCAACTGGTCTTTTTACCACTGGCTTCTGTGGGCTTAATTTTACATTTGGTCTCGCTTCCTCTGCTGTCCTGTATTTAACTATAAATCGATCCATGATTGCAAATTGAACTGTTTGTCAATCTGAGGTTGTATTCAGATTTTATAATATTTGAGGGTTTAAAAAAAACAACAAGAAACTCACTTTGATGTTATACTTATTTTTATTACTTGCTGAATCCATATCATAGAAAAAGCAAACCGCTTGTGGTGCAAATTTTTCTCAAAACACAAGCAGTAACAGTTTTTTGTTCAACCCTGAGCACGTGATTGTTTTGTTTATATCAGCGGTTCGTTTGATGAGAAAACACCTGTTTCATGGCAGTGATGTGTGATCAAGTACATACAGCCCGATGTTGTTTTAAATTCCAACAACAAAGGAAAAGGTAACAAACATGATTTATTATATATCAAAGGCGTGGTCTGATTTTTTGGGTCAAAACGTGAATGTATGTTTGAGTGCTATTGACTGGAAAAGTGTGTCGTAGGCGTGTTAAAGTTTCTTGAAAAATGTCAATCAGTGTTGTCACGTCCATTCCCGAGATCTCGTGTGTACATACATGACCTTTCTCATACCGGTGATCAGCTGTTTCTACATCATGTCGATCTATTTTCCCAAGAATTTTAAGTTTTTCTAATTATTGATACACATCTTTTGGGCATTTAATTCCAATTTCCAAGTATTGAGACAGGTAAAAAAATAATTATTTTAAACTGTATTAATACATAGAGTAAATACGGTATCTCTCCTTTTCTCCTGGAGGGGATATTCTGTTATAGATAATTGAGCTTATTGGATTTTCCTTTATGTCCTAGGCCCTCCAGCCTATTTACTATTCTGCTAAGTCTGGGTCATAGGTACAGTATAAAAAATTTTAAAAATTTATAGTAATTTATATATATTTTTATACTGTACCAATGACCCAGACATAGCTGGTGCTAACTCTTAAAATATAGGGCCAAACACAAATTTTGCCCCCCAATCCCCAAAATTTGCATCTAAAACTAAAGAAAACATGTCCTGAAAGGCCCTCCACACCTCGCCCCCACTGCGCATGCGCAGTGTCCAGGACGTTCCGAAATTGGCGCCATTTATCATTCTAAGTTTGGCCCTTCATCAGTTAACATCTGACTGATCTTTGTGCTTTTAAATCTCAGTTTAAATGATGCCAGACACATAAATATTAGTGAAATGGTGATTCTAAGGAGGATAGAAAAGGAGGAGAGGAAAAGAATGTGTGACAGAATATTATCAGGGCTGTAACTTAAAATTTTTTAATGAAATTATGTTAAGTTACCTATTTTCAAGGCAGCAGCCATTTTGTTGTCATTCTGATTATTTAGTTACACTGTTTTTTCAAGTGTTTTTCCTCTCTCCCTGTCCTTTAAGTTCCCCCTTGCTATTCTCCCATGCTTTTGGCATAGTTTCTGTAATTATTATTACTAAAATTTCTTGGGAGTTTTAGCTTAATAACAGAATGAATTCTGTTCTTTCCCCATGTTTACGTCTTCACCTACGGGTGGTTAGGCGTTGTGTTCTGCATCTACCATCTGATGTTCTGCAGTTTCTTCCCTGGAAGTCTCTGTTTTGCATCAGATGGTGTATTTTTGGTAACTGATTTCGGGCCTGGGTGCCTGGAGTCTTATTTTAGTGTTTTTACACTCATTGTTTACATTTACAACAGCCCTCTGTGTGAGGGGGGGATTTCTAAATAATAATATCTTTATGTTATTTTAATCATAACTAGATACATTATTATTGTTCGTAAGTGTTGAATAAATTGTTTAAAATATTTTTAAAATTTTTGTCCACACTTAGGCTTGGGATCCATTGGGGCTCAACGTTACTTTTCAGAAACTTGGGCTGTTCTGAAAAAATATTTTTTCAAAATATTTTGATTTCAATTATTTTTTCTATATTAATGGATCATATTATTATTATGTATTTGATTGCCAGGGGTTAGTGCGAGTACCAGGACTTGTTTTCTTTTCTCATTGAAAGGATATTGATCAATTGTTTTAGGAGGAAGTCTTCCTCTGACCTTATTATCATTCTATATGTGGTCAGTGTACTCGCATTAACTCCTGTTCTGTATCGTATGATTTCGATGACAATATGGGAAGCGTATGTCACGGTATGTTGTTGGGGATTTGGACACTCCGGTCCTTTCCCCGCAGGGTCACTCTACTTTATCAATTTCTATTTCAGACGATCAAGATTAGGGTGATGTATCTGTGATGTCTTCCAACAGTGTGCCTCCGTCGTCACAATTAATGAAGGGCTAGCGGAAAAGTGCTCATGTAATACGCCAATTGCCTAAGAGGACCCTAGTAGGTTCGACGGCCTTTGACGTCCGCTAGCTCGCCCGGTGTAGCGTCCATTCACCGAATGGTTCGGCAGCCGGGTTCGTCCGTTGCGGTCTAGAAGGAATTTTGGGGTGATGCGAGCACTATAAAATTAACTTAATGCACACCCAGTGACGGCGGATCGGAGGGAGAACGGAGGAAGCCTTTTAGTCCGGTTCATAGCTCGTTCCGGTCCATCCGGACGGCAAGCGAGAGAGGCCCCTCTCTCGTTCAACAACATCTGGCCCCAGATGTTGTGGTACAAATGTGTTGTTAGCGGAGCATACGTCCGTCGCTCGGGACGCTCCGTTGTATAGGCAGTCCGCTGAGACTGCTAAGGCTTCCTCTTCTCATCAGCGCACACGACCGCACCTTGGCTGCGTGACCGCCGATATATTACCAGCTTCGCCGATCAAGGATTCTTCGGCGACCAGGTCACACCATCCGGCAGCCAGGGATTCGAGACCGATGGACTCCGGACGTTCGCATAGGAAGTATGCGGGAGCCATCTGATGCGGAGCTGCCCTCGGCGAAGCACCGATAGACTGCGCCTCCGCAGGTCTCGACGCCGGACATTCTTGTGCACATAGCACAGCTTATCGCAGCATCCCAGCAGCCGACAGAAACGGTGTCGGATCGAGAATTATCCGACAGCGCTGGGTCGGTAGCCGGGGACTCGAGGCCTGCAGACTCCGGACGTTCGCATAGGAAGTGTGCGGGAGTCAACGTACACGGAGCTTCCAGCGGCAATGCATCGTAAGTCCGCTACGGCACAGGCCTCGGGAACGGACGTGCTTTCCTTAATAGCACAGTTTATCGCAGCATCCCAGCATCAACTGAATCTGTCGCATATATTTTATCCGACGATGCTGGGTCGGGACGCTCCGCGGAAGCGGGTACGGACGTCCGAAAGTTTCATCCGGTCCGACGGGATACCGAAAGGGATTCGGTGGATTTCAAGCTTTCCCTTTCGGAACAACATATGCTGCGATGCCGGATAAGAAACTGATAGCGTCGGTGGACTTAGAAATTTTTGGTTCGGTTCAGGGACATCGTCCCTCAGTTCCGACATAATCCAATAATGTCACACAAACTTTCGAATTATTGAACGACGCTATATATATTATTATTTTATGCTTGCTATCCAAGCATTTCTGGTTTCTTGTTCGAAGAGTTATGGAGATGTCTTTCAAAAGTGTGCCTCTGTCGTCATAGTTAATGAAGAGTTAGCGGCAATAAGTGCTCATGGAATATGTCTATCGCTTACGGAATGACATTCGCTAGCTCACCCGGTGTAGCATACATTCATCGAATGGTTCGGCTGCCGGGTTCGTCCGTTGCGGTCTAGGAAGGAGATTTGGGTGATGCGAGCACTTTAATTACTTTAGTACTCACCCAGTGACGGCAGATTGAGGACAGATCGGAGGAAGCCAACAACATAGGGGACCGCATGTTGTGGTTCAGATATTTTACATTCGGAGCATATGTCCGTTGCTCGGGACGCTCCGTTATATTGACAGTCCGAGAGACTGTCTTTAATGCTTCCTCATCCTCACAGCAGGGCACACGACCGCACATTGGCTACGTGACCTCGAGTATCCGATCAGTTTCGGCATTCAGTGATTCCACAGCGAATAGGTCGCGCCATCCGGTAGCCAAGGGACACGAGGCCTATACACTCCGTTCGCTCGCATATTGGAAGTATGCACGGGGTAACGATCTCGGAGCTTCCTGCGGCAATGCATCGTAAGACCGCTGCTCCTCAGGCCTCGGTGACGGACGTGCTATCCGAGTTAGCACAGTTGTTTCGCAGCATCCCAGCAATTGACGGTTTCTCGGTCGAATCAGGAATTATCCGACGGCGCTGGGTCGGTGCGGTCCGCGGTTGCATCAAGCTACGGACGACCGAACGCTTTATAGGGTCCGACAGGATGGCGAAAGGGATTCGAAAGATTTCGAGTTTTCCCTTTAGTAGTATCGGAAGATGCCTTTCATATCTTCTGGCATTTCTTCCAGTGATTATTTTTCGGACTTCATTGCTGCGATCTTGGATAAGAGACTTATAGCGTCATTGGACTCGGATTTTTCGATCGGTACAGGGACTTTGTCCCTGACTTACCGACGCAGTCCAATATTGTCATTACAACATGTGTTTTATTTTTCGACGCTATATATTATATATATATATACGAGCCTGCTACTAAGCATGATAGTTTAGTTTCTTGTCCGCGTGGCTCATTTCTGCCATTTTATCTTTTTTACATATAGTTTATTTTGGCAGAGCAGGGCAAACCGAGAGTTCATATGCGTCTAGACGGTGTGATTAAAGACTGCATATATTCTTTTTCGCCGTTTATGTCTTTTCCAATTTCAATATTGGGAACGACATTATGTATAGTAGACTTAACTTAGACGCTTTATTATACGTAATCCGCCTTACTGAGGCGTTATCATTACGTCTTCAAGAAAAGATTTACGGGATATTATTCTCAATGTAATTTCTTTTGAGGGCAGTATTTTGTTCACGTATAACTCCGCCCTTCAGTGGCTGATTGGAGTGTTTAGACGTGATGCAGCCCTAGCTACATCCACGCGTGGATAGTAGGTTAAGAACTCTCTCAGAGTCGCTTCGTTCTCGGAGGAGCTTCTCTTCGACGGCAACTTTCCGGCAATCCATGAATTGCTTGGTTTATACATTCTCTTGTCTATCTACTGTTACAAGAGATTCAGACTGGGGCAAACATTCGGTGGTTGACTCAGAGACTGCCGCCGCAGTTGCCGGACCCTAGTGTGGCTGTTATGACGGTTGCCAGTCAAACAGATTGGGATATATACTGATCCCTACGGATTCGAAGTGCCAGGGTCTTTGGGTTCCGCAGTCTTTTAGCTATCAGTTTAACTTCCGCGGAATAATGTTTTTTAGGCTTGCTTTATGTCATTGCATGAACATTATTCAGAAATGCATGCCAAAATTCCTGTCCTTTAATTCGACAGTAGTGGCGTATCTCCGGAACCAGGGAGGCACTCTTTCGTTTCCGTTATTCAATTTAATGGAAAGAATCCGTCTGTTGGTTATAGTACACCAAGTTCAGTTTTGGTCCGTCATATTCGGGGTCGTCTGATTGTTTTATCGCACTCCCGTTCTCTTACGGGTCGCTTGTTGCTGTCAGAATGGACTCTCAACAAACAAGTATTTAATCAGATTTGCTATCTATGGGAGCGCCCAATGATGTTTTATTATGACACAGCTTGCTAATCAATTGCAGACGTATGTGTTGGCTTGTCCAGATCTCTGAGCTAATACTGTTAACGCTCTATTGATCTATAGGACGCAATGATAGGATACGCGTATCCTCCGGCGCTGTTGTTTTAGCAGGTATTGCTAAGATAAACAACCACAATACATTTCTGTTGATAGCATCTCTATCTTCACAGAGATCATGAGTAATTTACTCTCTTGTCTACTGTGGATCTTAACGTGAAATCTTCCTCTATGTGAGGATCTTTTTTCACTGGGTAAATCGTGTCATCTTTATCACAACCAGCAAGGTCGCAACCTTCATGTATTCCGTTGTGTGGTCCGTATTGCATTGTAAGCACTGTACTGGACGAGCTTTGGACGCGATTTCTTACTATAGGAGATCCTCTTCTTCGCTATTCTATGCGACTAAAGTGGAGGCTCTTCCGTCGTGGTGTAGGGATCATTATGTTCATATGGTTGATCCCTCCATACTACGCATTGCTAGTTTTTAGTATACTTGTTTCACAAGATCTACTGCAGCCTGTTGTTATTTAGGTTATAGGTTTATGTTACCTCATACCTATGCACTCTACGATAGTTTACAATTGAGTCTTTTGTCTCTTTATCTAAGTCAGTTAGTAACTTTTTGATAAATAGACTTAGAATCTTTAGATTAAATTCCTATACGGATTTTAACTTCGGTTCTTATTTAGCTAAGTAATCATTTGAGCCTCTGGAAACAGTAGTTTTCAAATTCTGACCTTTTAGACAGTAATTCTGTTGGTTTCTCTTTTACTGTAGAGTCAGTGAGTTTCATGCACTATCGATGGATGATTTTCACTTTCATAGTTTCGGAATCAATACTTCCGTTACTATTTAGGTTGGATTGTTGCATAAGAGTTAGGCTCCTATTATCCGGAACCTATTATTTTAAGGTCCTTCCGTCTTCGTATGGGCATAGGCCTTTACTCTTTCCGGGTACAGTTTATGTATTTATAAACAGATATCTGTTTATTACAAGGGCGTAAGCTTCTTCTGTCTTTGATGTCTAGTAGAAGGACGTTACGCTCCATTTTATTGTTAATCGATTCTATTAACTAGCGTACTGCTTATGGTATATCATTGGCTTAGCAGTTGTGCTTAAGATTTCGGCTCTTGAAGTAAGAGTTCTTCTACTTCTTGGGCTTACATTAATAGTGTTGCTATTATAGATTTTTGAAGGCTGCTCATTGCGCTCAGCCATCCATTCATGAATTTTATCTCAGAAATATCGAGTCCATTTCTGGAGGCCTCTATTGTTAGGTCTATTATCTACTGCTCAGAATGTCATTCACTTAACAGTTGCTACTATAGCTAGGTAGGCTGTCTGTTTCGGCAGTGTCTCCGTTCGGCTGCCCTCTTCGCTCTGGGCTATTTGACCCAGGGCAAGAAAAAGGGGGGGGGGAGGGTGTTCCCTTGGGTCACCTGTTTTTACTATGAAAACAAGGGGATACCTCCTCCGGAGTTAGTAATTCTGAGCTGTTATTGGGATGGTTGTTTAGTGAGAAGTTTAAGTTTATAAAATTCATTCAAGTCTTAGTTTTTAAAGTATAGCTTTTGAATATTGCATATGTCAACGGACATGATTATGCAATTCTCACACACTTTTAGGAGTATAAGAGTCTCTATTCTCTAGACTTACTTTATTATTGGCTTACTTTAAAAATTATTAGTATAAGGATTATTGGATATTAATAGAGTACATGGATGTATGAAGCTCAATTTTTGGAAGGTGTTGTATCTTTCTAATTTATCATAAATAAGAAAGATACATGTAAGGCCTATTACTTCTTTTCCCTACAGGGGATGACTCTATTTTATTTTATTGAGCGTATTCCATTTTGCTCTATGTCCTTGGCCCTCCAGCCTTTTTACTATTCAGCTATGTCTGGGTCATTGGTACAGTATAAAAATGTTAAAAAATTTATAGTAATTTATATATTTTTTATACTTACCAATGACCCAGACGGGGATGGCCCTCCCAGGAGTTGGGAACTCTTGCCTCCCCGCTGAGTACATAGCGCTTACCAGGCACTGGTTATTAGAATGATAAATGGCGCCAATTTCGGAACGTCCTGGACACTGCGCATGCGCAGTGGGGGCGAGGTGTGGAGGGCCTTTCAGGACATGTTTTCTTTAGTTTTAGATGCAAATTTTGGGGATTGGGGGGCAAAATTTGTGTTTGGCCCTATATTTTAAGAGTTAGCACCAGCTATGTCTGGGTCATTGGTAAGTATAAAAAATATATAAATTACTATAAATTTTTTAACTTTTTATACTTACCAATGACCCAGATGGGGATGGCCCTCCCATGAGTTGGGAACTCTTACCTCCCCACTGAGTACATAACGCTTACCAGGCACTGGTTGTAAGAATGATAATTGGCGCCAATTTTGGGACCTCCTTGACACAGCACATGCGCAGAGGAGTAGATGTATGGAGGACCATATAGGACATGTAATTTTCGGTTTTTGATGCAAATTTGGGGGATTGGGGGGACAAAATTTGTGTTTGGCCCTGAATTAAAGAGTTTAGCATCAGCTAAGTCTGGGTCATTAGTAAATATAAAAAATACATAAATTGCTATAAATTTTTTAACTTTCCAGGGCAAATTAGACCTCCAGATGTTATAGGCAAGATGGCAAATGCGAAAACCAATAATTATGTTATAGTAGAGAACTGTCATGATAAAATATCACATTTCAACTAGTTCATTCAGGGGATGCTGAGCCTACAAGGTTATGGGGGTCCTCAAGGATTGGAGGAAATTTTACCTTTACATAAATAAAGAGAAAGAGAGAGAATGAGCACCAAGGCCACCACCATACATGTTTCGGACTCTACTATAATCATACACTAAAATGAAACACAACAAGGATGGAGTATGGGGAACTGTAATCACCTGTATTTTTCCTGTACTTCACAAGCACCATGGATTTTTGATTCCTGTCCCACATACTCTACCCAAGATATGTTTTATACAACGATTAAACTTGAATCAAGTAGATGAAGTTGACACTTTTAACTGGTAGAGTGCTGAAAGCCCATATTTAGGCTTTATTATGAAGTATGTACCACTATTTAAAGGCTCCATATTCTGTGAATGTGCTTCATATTATCTTTGAAGTGATATTATTTTATCTGTTAGGATTTGCCTTGTTACAGTTTATGGGAGAGTGCCTACAGGCAAATGGAAATTTTAAAGACCAAAAATAATTTAGCACTTTACCAGTTAAAGGAAAATAGCACATTCGAGAGTCTGAAAACTTTCTTGATTGACATTGTTTTGCATCAGAGCATTTCATTTACATCATAACATCCAGTCAGATGCATTCTTCTTATATGACATTTGTACTAATAATCCAGATTCCACTCACTCTTTATCTTGTCCATTTCACACTGTCTGTATTGAGTCATATAACATTGAAGACATACAGCAATTGTGTTATAAAAGAGCATACATCAAAGCTACCAGTGGATCTGGGATCCCATTTGGCTATAACTACAAGGGCTCACAAAAAACCACCAGTAATTTCAGAGCTATTTCATATTCATCAATGGACATAGAAGTTGCCATAGTTGCTGAAAACATGCCATTGAGTGACGTACTGTTGGAAAGGGTAGTCCTTAGTTCTTCCACAAAAATGTAAAAATCTCAAAAATGAACTGTGATGTAGCGTTTCCCCTTGAATGCTGAAGAGGAAATAAAAAGAAAAATGTGAACCAACACATGTAAATTTTCAAATAATTTGTGAAAAGAATTCCAAGGCAGTGCCAATGCCACCAGACTTTGTCCTGTTTGCACTAGGATAAATGACTAATTGGATGGCTGGAAAATCCGATCAGGTAGCTAGTGTTCAAATTAGTTAGTAGTAATCCTCTCTCCCCATACTGTAAATTGTTTGCATGCATGCCTTGTACCTATTTCAGAAAAAGTAAAATTTCATCTGATGGAAAATCTACCTCTAGAGATGGGCAATATACTGAAAAACCGAACTGATACTGATATCATGGGCATACTGAAAAATCGAACTGAAACAAATCATTGAATACCGAAACCATCTGAATTTTCAAATTTTCCAACATTCACTATTTATAAGGCCATGTTGAGGCTTGATAGCAGTTGAAGGGTTCACTTTCATGAATGAAGTGGCCGATTTTCTTTTCTGTTTTGTTAGCCTTCAGGAGACTGCACAATTGTCCTGAGTTCTGTACATGCCCAGCTTCTTAGCAGTGATTTCTAGCCAGGACTTGTCTATAAATCACTGCACAGGTACTTTGAGTATTGTTCGCAAGACCTCTTGGAGATGGCATGGTCAGGGCACATGCTCTGAAATTGCATACGTCTGAAACAGGACTTTAAAGGTTACGGTGTGCTTAGAACAAGTCCCAAAATTACCGTAGATGTATATGATTTTTTTTCGTAAAAGAATGCCACTGTTGAGCTCATTGGCAATGGCATTTGTGGCGCTGTGGTAGAATGATACAAAAGCATTGTCTTACATTAAGTTACCCCCTCCTTCCCTGAACCGACCCAGTGGGTCGTGTCTGTATGCTAACATACGTTTGATGTGATAATCTACAGTGCGCAGTACGAGTGTCGTTACCAAGTTTTGCTCCCATCCTCATTCACCTGATTGGTTATTGCTCAGCTGTGACATCTTAACTGAAATTATACACCTCACTTATAATGATTTTCTTTTCAGTCTTGTTAACCCTTTACCCAACGTAACGGCCAAAACCGGCCAGCGCGATTCTCAAAAATCGCCTGTTAATTTTCATTATTTTTTTCATTTTTTGTCTCATAAACATAGGTTATGACCCCTCGTTGGAACGAGCTCGTCGAGCTCGTTCCAACGAGGGGTCATAACCTATGTTTTTGAGACAAAAAATGAAAAAAATTAGTATTTTTATACTGTACCAATGACCCAGACTTAGCTGGTGCTAACTCCACAAAAACCAGGGCCAAACACAAATTTTGCCCCCCAATCCCCAAAATTTGCATCCAAAACAAAAAGAAATCATGTCCTAAAGGACCTCCATAGTACGACTCTACTGCGCATGCGCAGTGACGCAGTCGTCCCGAAATTGGCGCCAAATATCATTCTCTGTTTGGCCCTTCATCAGTCAACATCTCACTGATCTTTGTGCTTGTAAATCTCAGTTTAAAGGATGCCAGACACGTAATTCTTGGAGAAAATGTGATTCTAAGGAGGATAGAAGGAGGAGAGGAAAAAAGAAGTGGCAAAAAATAATCAGGGCTGTACTTAAAATTTTTTGTTAAAATTATGTTAAGTTGCCTATTTTCGAGGCAAACGCCTCTTGTTGTCATTCTTGCTAATTGTTGCACTGCTTATTCAGTGTTTCCTCTCCCCTAACCTTCTAAAGTCCCCCCTTGCAATTCTCCCATGCTTTTGGCATATTTTTTGAGAAGTTTCATTTCTAAAAATTCCCTGGGAGAGTTGCTTGGTTACAGAATGTTTTCTGTTATTTTCCCCATAGTTACGTTTTCACCCATGGGTGTATAACGTTTGTGTTCTGCATCTTCCATCTGATGTTCTGCAGATTCTCCCCTGGGAGTCTCTGTTTTGCATCAGATAGAGTGTAATTGAGGACTGATTCCGGGCCAGTTTTTTCAGTGCCTGGAGTCATGTTTTCTTCTGTGTTTACACTGTTTGTTTTCATTGGCAACAGCCTTTTTTGAGGGGGGCTGTTTGCCTTTGAGGTAGTTTATCTCATTATAAGATACATTTATATTATCCGAAAGTGTCTCATTAATTATTTTATATAATTTTAAAATTTTTGACCACACTTTGCCATCGGATCCATCGGGGCTCAACGTTACTTTTCAGCAACTTGGGCTTCTCTGAAAAAATATTTTTTCAAAATTATTTTGTTTTGCAATTGTTTTTTCATTTATTAATGGATCATGTTATTATGTATCTTTGTGTCGGGGGTTTTTGCGAGTAACTAGGACTTATTGTTGTCCTTTCACAATGAAGGGAACTTGTTCAAATTGTAATAGGAAGAAATCTTCCTCTGACTTTCATGATTATTGCATAAATTGTAGTCAGTGTTCTCGCATTAATCCCTGTCCTGTATGTGAACATTGGGATGAGAAACATTGGAAACGTGTGTCACGATATGTTGTTTCTGGAGAAAGAGCGATGCCGGCTCTTTCTCCACAAGGTCACTCTACTCTCTCAGTTTCTATTTCAGAGGAACCAGAACAGGGTGATGTTTCCATGTTATCTTCTTCAAGTGTGCGTCCGTCGTCACAATTAAATACAGAGCTAGCGGCAAAAGTGCTCATGGAGATTAGACAAATGTCGTCCGCTAGCTCGCCCGGTGTAGCGTCCATTCACCGAATGGTTCGGCAGCCGGGTTCGTCCGATGCGGTCCAAGAGGAAATTTTGGGTGATGCGAGCACTATAAAAATAATAGATGCACACCCAGTGACGGCGGATAGTGAACGAGAACGGAGGAAGCCTTTTAGTCCGGTTCCTAGCTCGTCCAGGTCCATCCGGGCCGCGAGCGAGAGAGGCCCCTCTCTCGTACAACAACATCTGGGACCAGATGTTGTGGTACAAAATGTGTCTTTAGCGGAGCATACGTCCGTCGCTCGGGACGCTCCGTTGTATAAGCAGTCCGCAGAGACTGTTAAGGCTTCCTCTTCTCGCCGGCGCACACGACCGCACCTTGGCTGCGTGACCTCCGATATCTTGCCAGCTTCGCCGATGAAGGATTATTCGGCGACCAGGTCACACCATCCGGCAGCCAGGGATTCGAGACCGATGGACTCCGGACGTTCGCATAGGAAAAGTATGCGGGAGCCATCTGATGCGGAGCTGCCCTCGGCAAAGCAGCGAAAGACCGCTCCTCCGCAGGTCTCGACGTCGGACATTCTAGTGCAGTTAGCACAGCTTATCGCAGCATCCCAGCAGCCGACAGAGACGGTGTCGGATCGAGAATTATCCGACGGCGCTGGGTCGGTACGCTCCGCCGAAGCATCGGGGGCGGACGACCGGGAACATCGGGAGGTCCGACCGGATGGTGAAAGGGATACGGATGAATTGGAGCTATCCCTTTCGGAACAACACAAAGCTGCCGTAGACTTCATCCGGCACTTTCTTCCTCAAGTTGTTCCGTCGGGCCAGACTGCTGCGCTTCCGGACAGGAGAATTATAGCGTCATTGGACTCTGATTTTTTCGAGCGGTTCAGGGACATCGCTCCCGAGTTTCCGTCGCAGTCCAATAATGTTGCAAGAACATTTGAATTATTGAACGACGCTATTTTTAAACTTGCTTCCAGGACAGGGAAAGCAGGCTTCTTGTCCGCAAATACTCTCAACCTGCCTTTC
The DNA here is from genome assembly GCA_031216915.1 of Pictodentalium vernedei. Classification (NCBI taxonomy): domain Eukaryota; kingdom Metazoa; phylum Mollusca; class Scaphopoda; order Dentaliida; family Dentaliidae; genus Pictodentalium; species Pictodentalium vernedei. The sequence continues at coordinate 435,802,903 of CM062292.1, forward strand.
ATTAATGCAAGGAATAAATTCGACACGGCAGGTCAGGGTATACCGAGAGTTCCTCTGCGTATGGACGACGAGGCGGAAGACTTAGAGCTATCATTACCGTCGTCAGCTTCTATTCCAACCGCAGTGTTGGAAACAGCTATTGCGTCTAACAGAGCCAATTTAGATGCCTTATCTTACGCAGATCACCTTACGAAGGCGTTATCACTGCGTCTTCAAGGGGAAGAGTTTCAGGATATACAATCCTCCTTAAGACTTCTTTCAAGGGCAGTAGCTTATTCCACGTGTAACTCCGCCCTTTCAGTGGCAAATCTGGAGTTGGTTAGACGTGACGCAGCCCTGTCTACATCCACACTAGTGGATTCTAAGGTGAAGAACTCTCTTAGAGTCGCTTCGGTCTCAGGAGATCTTCTCTTTGACGGCAAGCTTTCCGCTATTTATGATAATATTAAAAAGAAAGCTAGTGATTCTCTGTTGTTTAGATCCGCTCCTAAAAGGTCGGATTCAGCAGACACGAATAAGGCGGGCACTTCTGGGTCTTATCCGCCCAAGAGAGGTTCCTATAGAGGTTCCGGTGCGTCCTCTAGCTCTTATTCGAGAGACCGTCAGGATAGCGACTCTCGTTCGGGACGTCCTTCAGGCCGGGACAATCGGTCGGACGCCCCGAGGTCGACGAGGCGAGGTGCGGGTCGTGGAAGACGTGGTTTCTCCTACCGCAGGCCTCGCAGATCCAGGAGGTGATGGCTCAAACCTCTATCGCGTTCCGGTTGGCGGAAGGTTGTCGAGTTTTTCTCAAGAGTGGGCGTCAATTACGGACGATCCGTGGGTGAGAGGAGTGACTTCGGAAGGTCTAAAGATATCCTTCAAACGAAAGCCTCCATTAACTCGAAGTCCAAAGTGGACTCATCTTCCGTCAAACCCTCAGAAAAGAGACGCTCTGCTATCAGAGGTGCAGTCTCTTTTAATGAAGAACGCGGTAGAGGTCGTAGAAAACCAGGAATCGCTGGGATTCTACAGCCATCTGTTTCTGGTTCCGAAACCAGACGGCTCGTTCCGTCCAGTCATAGATTTGAGCTGGATAAACAAGCTGATCATCGCTCCGAAGTTTTATATGGAGACGATTCGATCGGTCAGAGCGAGTATTCGGGTGAACGATTATGCAACGAGCATAGATCTCAAAGATGCGTACTTTCACGTCATGGTACATCCGACATTCCGAAAGTATCTACGCTTCGCAGTCCTAGGAGTGGTGTATCAGTTCCGGGCCATGTGCTTCGGATTGAATCTAGCACCCTGGGCTTTCACTCGGGTAATGAACTCGGTAATGATCTACTTCCGAGCTCATTCGTCTGCGGTAACGTCGGCCTACCTGGACGACATTCTTCAGAGGTACGGCAACGAGTTAACGCTTCAGAACGATGTTCAGAATCTTCTTCTATTGCTCCGACGTCTCGGTTTCATAGTAAACGAGGAGAAGTCGGATCTGGTGCCGTCCAAGTCATTCACTCATCTGGGAATGAGCTTCGAGACGCACAACAATCTCGTTCGTCTGCCGTTAACCAGAGCGAAATTAGTCAGTTGTTACGCTCGCTATTGTCTAAATACAGACAAAGTCACAGCGAGAGAATTTATGAGACTGATAGGTCTGTGCGGAGCCGCTGCGGATCTCATTCCGATGGGACGGCTACGCACACGGCCTCTTCAAATTTTCTTGACTCAGAATTGGAGTGTGAAAATTCATTCGCTCGATGTAGACGTTCTCTTGTCAGATCAAGTGAAACAAGAGATTCAGACTTGGGCAAACATTCAGTGGTTAACTCAAGGAGTTCCGCTGCAGTTGCCGGATCCGAGTTTTACCATTATGACGGATGCCAGTCAAACAGGTTGGGGTGCATCATTAATCCCAACGGATTCGAGATGCCAGGGTCTTTGGGATCCGCAATTCCTGTGCAAGCACATAAACATCAAGGAAATGATGTCAATTTGGCTTGCGTTACGTCACTGGATGGACATTATTCACGATGCTCATGTCCAAATCCTATCCGACAATACGACAGTAGTGGCGTATATACGGAATCAGGGAGGCACTCATTCAGTTCCGTTGTTCAATCTAACGGAAAGAATCCTTCTGTTTGCGTTGGAACATCACGTTCTTCTTTCGGTCCGTCACATACCGGGTCGTCTGAATGTGCTAGCAGACTCCCTTTCTCGAAAGGGTCGCTTGTTGCCGTCGGAGTGGACTCTCAACAAACAAGTATTCAATCAGATTTGCTACCAATGGGAACGGCCAATGATAGACTTATTTGCGACACATCTCAACAATCAGTTGCAGACGTATGTGTCCCCGTGTCCGGATCCAAGAGCATTTGCTGTAGACGCTCTATCGATCCCTTGGGACGGAATGATAGGATATGCGTATCCTCCAGCGCCGTTAATTCAACAAGTATTGCTAAAGATAAAACAATCTCAATGCAAGATTCTGTTGGTAGCATCTCTGTCGCCACAGAGACCGTGGATAAATCTACTCAGGTGTCTGTTGTGGGACCTACCGCGGAAGCTCCCTCCACGAGAGGATCTTCTTTGGCAGGGGAAATCGCGCCAACTGCATCACAACCCGCAAGGTCTCAACCTTCACGTTTTTCCGTTGTGCGGTCCTTCTTGCATGGCAAGCACTTTACAGGACGAGCAGTGGACGCGATTTCTAACTGTAGGAGGACCTCCTCTTCGCTAAACTATGCGGCTAAGTGGAAGGTTTTCCGTCGTTGGTGTAGGGATCATTCTGTTGATATATTTGATCCCTCTATACCAGACATTGCTAACTTTCTAGTATACTTGTTTGACGAAATCAAACTGCAACCGGTTACTATAAAGGGTTATAGATCTATGTTATCTGATACCTATGCACATCATGATAGTTTACAAATTGGATCTAATGTCTCTTTATCGAAATTGGTTAGAAACTTTTCGATAAATAGGCCCAGAACTCTTAGATTAATTCCTAAGTGGAATTTAGCTTGGGTTCTCCTTAAATTGAAGGAAAAGCCATTTGAACCTCTTGGGACAGTAGATTTCAAATTCTTATCTTATAAGACAGCTTTTCTCTTAGCTTTCTCTTCTGCCAGAAGAGTCAGTGAGCTTCATGCACTATCGGTGGATGATTCTCATTATCGTAGTGTTGGGAACACTATCACCTTCACTACTAACGTCGGTTTTTTTTAGCTAAGAATCAGGCTCCTAATAAATATCCGGAACCTATTGTTATTAAGGCTCTTCCGTCTTCAGACGGGCGTAGGCCTTTACTCTGTCCTGTTAGAGCACTACGTATCTATAAACAGAGATCTCAGTTCATCAGAAAGGGACGAAAACGTTTCTTTCTGTCTTTGATGCCTAATAGAAAGGACATTTCAGTCCATTCTATTGCTAGATGGATTCAGTTAACTATCCGTACTGCGTATGAAGATTTATCTTCTTCTCAGCAGTCTGTGCTTAAGATTTCTGCTCATGAAGTAAGAGCTCTTTCTACTTCCTGGGCTTATGCTAATAGTGTTGCTATTACAGATTTAATGAAGGCTGCTTATTGGTCTCAGCCATCCACATTTACTAATTTTTATCTCAGAAATATTGAGTCCATTTCTGGAGACCTGCATTGTTTAGGTCCGTTATCTGTTGCTCAGAATGTCGTCCACTAAACAGTTGCAACTATAGTTATGCAGGCTTTCTGTTCCGGCAGTGACTCCGTCCGGCTGCCCTCTTCGCTCTGGGCTATTTGACCCAGGGCAAGGGGAAGGGGGGGGCGGGTGTTCCCTTAGGTCACCTGCTTTATAGTGAAAAGCAAGGGAATGCCTCCTCCAAGACAGTATTTCTGAGTCACTTCCGGGATGGTTTTAAAGTGTAATATTAATGTTTAATTTCATTCATGTCTTATTTTTAAAGTGTAGCTCGGTGTGAAGCATTTGTATATGTCAAGTGTCAAACGGGCTTTAATATACAATACTCGGACACTTTTAAATGATTATAAAGAGTCTCAATTCTCTGGACTACTTTATTTATTGGCTTGTTTTAAAAATAATTAGTATAAAGGTTATACTGGATGTTAATAGAGAACATGAATGTTATTGTGCTCAATTATTAAGGGTAGTGTATCTTTCTAATTTAAATATTAAATAAGAAAGATACATGTAAAGCCTAATACTCCTTTTCTCCTTAAGGGGTTACCTCTTTATTTTATAATTGAGCTTATTGGATTTTCCTCTATGTCCTAGGCCCTCCAGCCTGTTTACTATTCAGCTAAGTCTGGGTCATTGGTACAGTATAAAAATGTTAAAAAATTTATAGTAATTTATATATTTTTTATACTTACCAATGACCCAGACGGGGATGGCCCTCCCTGAGTTGGGAACTCTTGCCTCCCCGCTGAGTACATAGCGCTGACCAGGCACTGCCAGTAAGAATGATATTTGGCGCCAATTTCGGGACGACTGCGTCACTGCGCATGCGCAGTAGAGTCGTACTATGGAGGTCCTTTAGGACATGATTTCTTTTTGTTTTGGATGCAAATTTTGGGGATTGGGGGGCAAAATTTGTGTTTGGCCCTGGTTTTTGTGGAGTTAGCACCAGCTAAGTCTGGGTCATTGGTAAGTATAAAAAATATATAAATTACTATAAATTTTTTAACTATTCAAGAATTATTTTTGCAAGTGTCGTCTGCTTTTCATGTTAGGTAAAGGGTTAAGCCTCAGGGGCCTGAGCACGTAGCCTAAATTCTCACTAGACTACAACCTATACATGTCTAGCTGCTTAGTATTTTTTTTTGCCAAGTCTTGGCTGCCTGTTGGCTGCCTGGTCAGGGCACATGCTCTGAGATTGCATACGTCTGAAATAGGACTTTAAAGGTTGAGGTGTCTTGAGATCAAGTCATAAAATTACTTTAGATATGATTTGTTTTTGTAAAAGAATGCCACTGTTGAGCTCATTTGCAGTGGCATTTGTGGTGCTGTGGTAGAATGTTACAAGAACAACTTATTCTTTATTTTCCTGATGTGAATTCCTCTTTGGTACTATCAGCAAATCTCAGTCAAGTCAGATATTGAATACCAAACCGATACTAAGGTATACCCCCTTATAAATACCAAAAACTGATACTGAACTTAAAATTCCAATACCACTTATCTCTACTACCTTTATGATTTTTCAGCAGTAATCCACATCCAACATACTATACTTGGAACCATTTACATACTGATCAACATCATTACCAAGTAAACCAAATCTTAAAAGGTGATACAGTGGAGCCCACTTAATTGGATATCTCTTAACTGAATAACCCTGTTAATTGAATATAATTTCCCAACACAAAACCATTTACCAAACCTCCAGTACAAATTTGACCGCTTAATTGAATATAGGTTATTGAGTAAACTCCTGTTAATTGAATAAAAAATCTTGTAACCTGTCGACAAATTACCCTGATTCTCTCCAGTTTTCCTTTGATTATAGACCTGGTTGGTCTCAGGTCATCCAATACAGGCATTTAATTTATTATATCTTGTTTGACAGAGCTCATGGAGCTCTGTCAAACAAGATATAATAGAATAAAAGCTAAGTTTATCTCTAGAATACAGGAAAGTGATGCAATCCCTGTTAATTGAATACTCCTGTTAATTGAATAATTTTCATTGGCAATGTGCCTATTCAATTAGCAGGGTTCCACTGTACCTCAGAGTGGTGTTTTTTTTGTTTTGGTAATATACCTTTGCAGTTTGATTAGGCAGAATTTATTCCAAGTTTGGAACAGTGTCTTAATTGCAATATTTCAGAACACGGAGAAATCTACATGCACATAGAGAACCAGCTCCTTTGACGAAACCTCACTTTCAAGTGTCATGCTATGGCGTGGTATGTATACATACATCAACTTATTACCCTGCATGAGAATAAAATTCGAATAAAATTTAAAAATTTAAAAATTTTAAATTTTTAAAATTTTTCTGGAGATTAAGATGAATGTTACAAATCAGTGTCAAATTATGTTCTTAAAATGTTTTCAAGGAACTTGTATTAAAAAATTACAGTTGTTAAGATTCTCTAAGTTTTGCCTGTTTCATTATTATTACAGAGTTTCTGATGACATGTATACATGCTAAAATGTATTACTTTTTAGCAAAAATGTGTCAGAAATAATATTGGGCCCTGAACATAGCCAGTCCAATTGAAGTGTGCATGTTGGGGGTGGAGGGGTGGGGTGGGTAGGTGGGGGTACTGTGGAAACAAAATAATATGAAATATGAATTCACTTCATTTCACCTTATGCTGCGTTAATTTTGTGTTAACCAAGACATGTCCCAACCACCACGCCCCTCCCCCACCTCACCCCACATAGGTGAAGGTCCAGGATCTTCCCTGTGGTAAAAAAGTAACTTTTCATGCCCAATGGAGTATCCTGAGTACATTTCTCACCCCCCTCCCTCCTCTCCCTCTCCACAGGTTCTCTTTTTATAACCAATGCAAAACTTAAATGGTTTATGTCTCATATTTGACCCAAATTAATAAAATTGATAAATTTGTCCCTTGTGTGCAACAATACTTTGCAATGATTCAGCATCGCATTGCAAAGCCTTCTTTCACTCAATGGACAAAATACACCACCACCCATGCTATTCTGTACATTATGAGGCCTAAAACATAAAACAAATCAAGAACATAAACTTTTATGGTAAAGAAATAATTACAAAAATAAAAAACTGCCCGCCCAAATGCAAGTTTACAAAAAATGGCTTGAGAAACAGAAGATCAACTTTGTGGGGCCTAACTATAGCAAAATAACCCAAGAAATGTCAGGGTGTCAGTACATGAACCAGTTTTAGGAATTTTTTAAGGGAATGTGGATAAGACTGACAGTTTTAGGAAACGTGTTCATGTGGGGATGGGACTCCTGGAGAATATATTATTGTCAAGTCTTGGGTTACCTGTGTAGACAGCCAAGACTTGACTTGGAACTACTGCAAAGCTACAAGATTTAACTCATCCTGTATGGGGTAAAGTTGTTTTAACCCTTTACCCAACGCAGACGATATCAAACTTTATTATTTTAAATATCATTTTTTTAAATTTTTCAAAAAATTTCAACAAAACCACATCATGTGACCCCTCATTGGAACGAGCTCGATGAGCTCGTCCCAACAAGGGGTCACATGATATGGTTTTGTTGAAATGTTATAAAAAATACTATTTTTTCAACTGCTGAATTTGCATATTACGCGGGTGGATGTGGCCGATTCATTGGGTAAAGGGTTAAGGATATCAAAATTCATTATTTTAATTATTGTGTTTGAAAATTTTTCGAACATTTCTACAAAACCATATCATGTGACCCCTCATTGGATGGACTCATCGAGTTTGTTCCAGTGAGGGGTCACATGATATGGTTGTGTTGAAATATTTGGAATTTTTTTTTTTTTCAACTGCTTAATTTGTAAATTACATGGACAGACCCATCCGACTTGTTAGGTAAAGGGTTAAATGATCCAAGCCTCATGCTGTATGTGGTTAATCACAATATATATTTTATTATTTTGCTTCAGAATGGAACAGGAGATGTTAATGATATATGGATAATTGAGGTTATTGGAGCAGCAGCTTCAACACCAATCCAGACTGTGCGATCAAAGTTGAAATTGATACATTATCATGTGAGATGTGGACTTCAGTCACATGACAAAAAACTACCAAAATGGTAAATAATAAATGTTTTCAAGAATTACAAAATAAGTTACTCTGAATTAAAAACCTATGGACACTTGTTTTAAAATAAATTCTCTTCTAATGCACTTAATTGGATATCTCTAAATTGAATAGTCCTGTTAATTGGATGTAACTTCCATCTTAAAATCATTTACCATACCTTCAGTACAAATTTGCTCTGTTAATTGCATACAGGTTATAGGGTAAACTCCTGTTAATTGACTAAAAAATATTGTAGTATGTCGAGAAATTACCTTCAAAGTCACCAGATTCCTATTGTTTATAGACCTATTTTGCCTCTGTACCTCCAATATAGCCATTTAGTCTATTATATATTTAGTCTATTAACCCTTTACCTAACATGAAAAGCAGATGACACTAGCAAAAGAAATTCTTGAATAACTAATTTTTTGTGTCAAAAACATATGTTATGACCCCTCATTGGAACGAGCTCGTTCCAACGAGGGGTCATAACCTATGTTTTTGACACAAAAAATAATGGAAATTAATTGGAGATTTTTTAGAATAGCGCTGGCTGGATTTGGTCATTACGTTGGGTAAAGAGTTAAATAATGCAACAGTCAATTTAACCAATTCAATCTTGTTTGACAGAGCTCATTGTGTGCTGACAAACAAGACAGAATTGGTTAAATTCCTCATTGCATTTTGGGAAAATTTTGCAACTTAAAACTTAGTTGCTTTAGAAACAAGAATTGTTTTTTAATAGGCCTAACTGATGTTCTGTTTTCAGGGGATGGGATCAGTTGGAGGTAACTTGCAATCCAGATCTGAGGTCAAAGAAGATTGTATGGAGTGTTGAGGAGGTTATTGACAAGAGATGTAAGTGATGATATGGTCAAGTCCATTTATTAGGATATTTTGGAATTGCATATGTTAAAATAATAATAACATGAGTTTGGACGGCTTTACGGTTTATTATTACCACTCAATCTATAAGTTACTAGTTGATTAACATGATTTTGGAGGGCCGTTAAAACTCCATAATTTCAGTGACGTCAATCAACGGAGCCGGGCCGCGGGTGATAATGGTATAAATAGCCATTAGCGGCCCGCGGTCTGGCTATTTTTAGATTCCATGGTCTAATGAATTACTCCCATTCGGATGACGTCCCTTTGTATTTCTGAACTGAAGTTGAACGCACGATCGAAACAGAAATATCGAACCGATTTTAGTGATTATTTCTTCCAGCAATTTCCTTGTGCAGTTAGCTGTAACAGGGAGTGGTAAAAATAGTAATAACATGATTGTTGTCCGGCATCATGATTCGGTAGTGTCCCTGCAGCAATGATGAACAGCCCTTGGGCTTATTAACGGCCCTCGACTTTGTCTTGGGCCTTTAATAAACCCATGGGCTGTTCATCATTGCTGCAAGTCCGCTAATGAACCATAATGCCCTCCAAAATCATGTTATTGTTATATTAATGGCCCTAGAGAAATGAATAATAGCCCAAGGGTTTATTGAAGGCCTAATAAGCCAGAGGGCTTATCTCGGGCCGTTAATAAACTAGAGGGCTGTTATTCAGTCCTTCAGGGCTGTTAAAAAACCGGAATGCCCAACAAAATCATCTTATTACTATTATTACCATGACCGGAGGTGGGTGGCGGGCCATTAATGATTTCATTAATGGCCTACCACCCACTACTGATTGAAATACGCCATGAATTACTGAATTTCACCGCCCTGCTAAACTCTGTAACATACTAGGGAATGCCCACTAAAGTGGTAATAATTGGTTATAACTTTCAAACACTGAAGTGAGGGAGGGGGGGTGGTGGTGGCTCAGTAGGTAGAGGTGCAGGCTGCAAGCCGAGAGGTCCTCGTTTCGAATCCCACCCGTGGCAACCACGTTGTGTCCTTGGGCAAGACACTTCACCCCCATTGTCCACTTGGGGGTATGGTGGAGTTGTGTACTAAGGCATGCTGCACGTTGATGGTACACTTGTCTTCAGTCAGTGCTAACCCTGCTTGTATAGAGTTAGGATGTTGGGGAGCTGACAGTTGCTCGCAGTTGCTCAGTGATTCTCTCTGGGTACTCCGGGTTCCTCCACCCGTAAAACTGTCATGGTCATAATTAGCCATAGTGCAGAAATATGTGACCTTAAACACCAATATATGAATAACACCGAAGTGTTCACCAGAAGTACAGATTTGATTTGTTAATTGTATATAAGCTATACAGTAAATTGCTTTTGATTGGATACAAAATTTTATTACCTATCAAAGACTGCTATTCAATTCCTGATATTGATAGCCCTCTTTGGCCTGAATACCTCCAATATATAAACATTTACACTATTAACTGGTTGAGTGCTAGAAGCCGCTATCATGGCTCTACTGAAAAGTGCTGGAAGCCACTTTAGTGGCTTTACACTGTATGCATTATCTTGATATTTGATCAGCAGCAGAAACACATTTTTATATTTAAAATTGTTTGGTTGCAGTTTATTGGAGAGTGCCTATTGGCACTCTCCAATAAATTGTAACGAAACAATTATTTATGAACAAAATATCTAAACTAAGGACACTCTTGCTGGTGGCAGGGTATCCTTGACAAAAATACCCATGTTTCAAATCACCTTTGAAAAATGATTTAGCACTCAACCAGTTAAACTTGGTTTGACAGAGCTCTCTTCACAAGCTCTTTCAAACAATATATAATAGAAAAACTACCAGACAAAACGAAAAAGCTCAAAAGGTGCAAAACTCAATAAAGGCTTGATCAGAGGGGATCAAAACTCTTGGATAAAGTTACGCTGGAGTGCCAAATTTCATATATATAAGGTAGTCATTCCATATTACAACAAATATTCTGGACTGCATAAGAAATATCTCTGCCTGTAGCTGGCTATAATTTCATCAGCTGATGTACAGTGTGTCTACTATTGGTTATGCTCAAGCCAGAAAATAAGCAGACTGACATCTGAAAAATAAGGTCCCCAGAGGGTGAATTTAGTGATGCTACCTTGCACAGCAGGGTATCATCACTAAATTTACCCTCTGTGAACCTCAATCTGAATCAGGGTTTCAAAATTAAACAGATAGAGGTACCCAGAGGATAAATTGGCCCACTGTATGGGATAGCATCATCAAATTCACCTTCTGGGGACCTCATTCTGCAAATGTCAGACTGCTTATTTTCAGGTCTGGTTATGCTTAGTAGAACAACCTACTTAATTATGTGTGACTTTCAAACACCAGACCATTTACCATTCCTTCAGTATAAATTTACAATTTTTGTTACATATACATCATACAGTATGTCCGAGTTACTTTGTTACAAAATATTGTGATTTGTGGAAAAATTGTGCTGACAACCTTTACAATTTTACAGATCCCTTTTGCCTTGATATTTGCATAAAAGAATTTAATGAATTTTATCTTGTTTGACAGAGTTCACATATTGCTCTATTATGGAGTGCTGTGTGAAAATAATTACAGCTATCTATCAGAAACATTGGAGGTACTATTTACAAAATAATCTACCTGTACAAATGCTTTCTATAGAATGCCCATATGCTTTTAGATCAGAAATTCACCTTCCGTGAAAAAAGATTAATGAGTAATTGACATAAAGGGTCAGCACTATTCACAAAAACTATGATTCACCCAAAAATTTCATTATCTTTTTCAATATTTTACAACAAAACATAGTTTATTACCCTCTCCGGCCCCCAAACCATTGGATTTAGCTTATTGAGGTGTCATTAGCTATGTTTTTGAGGCAAACAATGAAAATATTCCGTCATTTAAGAATTTGTTTTCCAAGTGACGTCTGGTCTTCAGATTAGGTAAATGGTTGTAAGGTTTCCCAAGCATTTTGAGAAACATAAATCAAAAACAAGTACAAGTTATTACCATTTAGTGTATGCAGATAAATTTGTTCCAAAGTTGAGAAGTTATAACGGATCTATTACTGAGGTGCTATGTTCTTAATTACAAGAATTGGCTTTGAAGGCCTGGAGTTTTTTTTACATTTTCAGATACATTTTAACAATCCACATCTTGAGGCCTTGCAGTTGTTTCTAGGTAAACCTTGGCTGCCTAAGGAAGCAGCCAAGACCTGCCTTTTAACAACTAGAAAGGAACCAAGAATATAACTTCCAAGTTTATCTCAATACTGCATGTTGGGGCACCTGTTCTGTTGCACTAAAAATGATAAGAAGTTAGAATGAGGCCATTATGGTTTGAAGTAAATTAGCTATGTTCAGAGGCCAAAAATAAAAAAAATTTAATTATGCAAAAAAGGTCATCCTCTAACCTCTTAAGGTAAATGGTTAACCATTACTTTTTTTCCTTTCAGTACCAAATGTCAGTTTTGATGTATATTCACCTACGCTATTTGAAAAATTTATGGAGAGCCACGCAGTGATGACTCAGGTATGATTTTTAAATTTCAGTCATGTATGTCTTCTTGAATATCAGTGATAGCACCTCTGCAGTTTTTGCAGATGTAATTTGTCACCACTAAAAGGAGCTGTGATAAGTTTTCTTGAATTCAATTCAAAGTCACCACTGACATTTTGCTGCACCATTTTCGTTCTGATATTATATTTTTTCGTTAAAGCTTTTTTTTCCAATGAGAGTTGTTATGAAAACTGGTTGGGTTTACAAATTTAGATTAATTATAATTCATAAGTATGGCACTAGCGCAGAAATCTGTGCATTAAAGTAAGAGAATCAGAGTAAACATTACCTTCTGAGAGCCCTGGGGAGTGTAATAGTGCTTGTTGACTACGATAAACAAGTTCTAATTTACTGGTAAATTATTACCTTGCAACCAGCAGGCTGTATCTCAAAACGCCGAAAAAATGAAAATCTGTACCGGTGTGTTTACACAAGAGAACAATAGATTTAAGGCTATAGTCTATATCTAATTAGCATCGGGTATTTTGTGGGAAGGGTTTATAACAGTGGAGAATAAACATGGGTGTCTGTTGTGTAATTCTCACTGACGTTTGAATGATTTGTAAAGCTTGAGAAGTGCGTCTTTGTTTGCTCCCCAACTTTTACCTCTGATTATCTTCAGAAAATTGATATGGACACCAATGACTTGTACGTATATACAGTAGTACATGGGGAGTGTATTATCACTAAATCACCTACAGAGTGGCGATTCCACACAAGCAATAATTGCAAATTTGTTGCAAAGCATAACAAGCACAAGCAAAGTTCCAGCCAATGGACCTCCGGGTTTATACCCGGAGGTCCATTTGCTGAAACATTGCTTGTATTTTCGTCCACGTGCACAGAATTTGAAAGTTATACATTGAGTGATAACTCTGTTGTCCAGGTGATTTAATTACAATCCACTCTCCACGTACTGTGTATATCTTACACAACTCAGTAAACTGTGTTCACCGAACACATAATTGAATTTAATTTCCCAACTCAAAACCATTGACCATACCTCCAGTACAAATTTGACCTGTTAATTGAATGTTGGTTATAGAGTAAACTCCTGTTAATTGAATAGAAAATATTGTAACCTGTTGAGAAATTACTCTGACTCTCCCCAGTTTTCCTTTGTTTATAGTCCTATTTGGCCTCAGTACATCCAATTCAGGCATTTAATCTATTATATCTCTGTCAAACAAGATATAATAGAATAAATGCTTAGTTTATCTGTAGAATACAGGAAAGTGACTCAATCCCTGTTAATTGAATACTCATGTTAATTGAATAATGTTCATTGGCAAAGTGGATATTCAAGTAACAGGGTTCCACTATATATATTAAAACTGTACTATGTTTTCTTTCAGGGAAACAGTGGATTAAAGCCCAAGGAGGGAGAAGTAACATCTAGACCTTGGCAGTGGCCTATAACTTATAGGGTAAATGATTTTTAAATGAACTAATGTTTAATATGTCTGAGAGTTTTGTTTCTTAACTAGTTCAGTACTAAATTAAGGTAGAAGGACCATTCTACACTTTAGCCAACATGAACAGCACACAACACTTGCCAAAAGATTTGATGATTAACTCTTTGCATGCTGCTGACAGATATTCCTGCCCAGCACAGGGGTTCTCTTGTCATTGAAATCAATATAATTTGGGCACATTTAATCCAATGCCTCCCTAAAAATTGAATGGATCTTTTCACCAATGATTTCTTGTGTTATACTTAGATTAATTTTTCATCAAATTTAGTCATGGCTGCTTCATAGCAGCCATGACTAGGTTTGATGAAAAATATCTTGAAAATACTCAACTGGCAAAGAGTTAACAAAAAAATGGAATATTTTTATACTGTATACCAATGGCCCAGACTAGCTGGTGCTAACTCAAAAATCTCTAGGGCCAAACACAAATTTTGCCCCCTAATCCCCAAAATTTGCATGCAAAACCAAAAATTAGAAATCCTATCTGGCCCTCCATTCATTTTACCCTCCGTGCATGCGCAGATGCCAGATAGTCACCGAATCTAGCGCCAACTTTATTCTTTGTTTGGCCCTTGTCAGATAACAACAAACTGACATTTGTGCTTTTTAAATCTCAATTAATAGTGATGCCAGACACAAATCAATGGTTAATTTGGTGGATCCAAGGGCAGAACTGGATGAAGGAAGGAAGAAACGGTGGTTTGAAACGTTCAGGGCTGTAATTTTATAATATTTATAAAAATTAGTTCATGTTCCCTAATTTCGGGACATGAGCCTGACGATATCACTGATTGATTACGATCTATCCACTGTTTGTTTAGTATTCCTTCCCTACCTCCCTTGATCCCCCCTGTTAAGCTCCCAAGCATTTTGGCTTGTTTTAATGAAATTTTTTTTACAAAATTTCTTGGGAGTTTAACGTATTATACAGAAGATTATTCTGTACATCCCAGGGTTACGTCCTCACCCTTAGGGTGTTTGGCATTTTGGTCATGCATCATACATCCAATGTATTGTTTTTCTTCTGAGGAAGATCTTGCTTTACATCAGATAGTTTTGTTTCTGTTACTGACTTCGGGCTGTGTTGCCTGGGGTCTTGATTCCGGTTTTTTGTTTACATTTACAATGCTCTAGGTAGTTTCCTATTTTATGTTTAGGAACGACAGTTGTAAGTAACATTAAATATTCTGATGGTGTGGTAGTAATTTTACAGCAGATTCTATAATTTTGTCCACACTTAGGCTTTTTTGGGCTTATCGTTCCCTTTGGGAATTTGGGCTCTTATATAAGAAAAAAATTTTCAAAAATTTTCATTTTATTTTTGAAAGAGTTTTTCTTTTGGATATATTTATTTCATTGATTATATTTTAATGTTATCTTATATTATATGTGGATTTGGTGGTGGTACAATGACATATATTAGAATTTAGGTAATAATATTTATCTAATACTAGGACAAATAGAGGAAGCCTTTCCTCTATTTTCATGGTCGTTGTAATGAGTTTAGTTGATCTACTACCACTAATTCTACTCTATGTGTCAGATTTGATAATCTGGATGACGGGTGTCATGGTTTGTGTTAGGTGAGTGGACACTTTCGGTCCTATCGCGGCGAGGGGACACTGCTGGTCCTCTCGTCAAAATGTCACTATAGTTTTTTAGTTTCTATTAACAGAGGAACAAGAACATGGTGTGGTTTTGTGTCGCCGTCAGAGAATGTGTTTCCGTCGTATACTATAAGAGCTAGCTGAAAAGTGCTCAATGATATTAAACAAGGGCTAGGCTTCAAAAGAGGTTTACGTCCCTTGTCTTCAGCTAGCTCAACTGGCAGATCTATCACGACATAAAATATGGGTGGTGTGATGCCGGGTATGTCCGTAGCGGTCGAGAAGAGGAATAAGGGTGTAGTGAGCACTATAAAAATATGAACATGCTCACCCTGCGACGACGGAAAGGAGGAAGCACGGGAAGGAGGAAGTTGACAAGTTCTGAGGTATGCTCGTCCAGGTCTTCCGTGATCGCGAGCAAGAGAGAGGCCCCTCTCTCTTATAACAACATCTGGGGTCAGAGGTTGTTGGTAGGAACTTGTGTCAGTTGGAGCTTACGTCCATGCCTTTCTGTCCGGGACGATCCTTCCATAGACTGCCAGGGTCGGCTAGTCTTATAGCTTCCTCTATGTTTGAAAAGCACACACAACCGCACAAAGTCCGTTGTCACCAGCTAGCTCAACCGGTGAAGTGGTTACTCAGGCCTCTGAGAACTGTGACGCCGGGTGTATATGCTCTGGGCTAGGAGATGATATAGGGTGGAGCGAACACCATGATATGCAACCATGCTCACCCAGCGACGACGGAAGGAGGTTCTGAGGTACGCTCACCCAGGTCACCCAGGACCATGAGCAAGAGAGAGGCCTCTCTCTCTTACAGCATCATCTGGGGACAGATGTTGTTTGTAGGAACTTGCGTCATTCGGAGTATACGTTCATGCCTCCTGTCCGGGACGTCCCGTCTAATAGGCAGCCGGGGTTGGCTAGTCTCATGGTTTCCTCTACAATAACAGACAAAGTGATCTTTATATTACACAGGACTATAAACCGCAATGAGTGGTTTCAGTTCCCTGACGCCAGTGAAACAGTTCAGATTGAATACGAGCACCGTGACTCCGGATGTGTCGCATATACATTGTATTCAGAGCTAGTGGGAAAGTGCTCAATGATATTAGACAAGGGCTAGGCTTCAAAAGAGGTTTATGTCCCTTGTCTTCAGCTACCTCAACCGGCAGATCTATCACGTAGACTCATGGTGTGACGCCTGGTATGTCTGTAGCGGACGAGAGAGAATAAGGGTGTAGCGAGCACTGTTTAATCGAATCATGCTCACCCGGTGTTGAGGAAAGGAAGAAGCCGGCAAGTTCTGAGCTACGCTTGGTTAGGTCCCCCCGGACCGTGAGCAAGAGGGAGACCCCCTCCTCTCTCTTTTAACAACATCTGGAGCCAGGTGTTGTTGGCAGGACCTTACGTCAGTCAGAGCTTACGTACATAGTTATTGTCCGGTACACTTAGTTCAATTTTTAGCTGGGGATGGCTACAGTTTTGCTTCATTAGCGTCTGCCAAGCACTCCCGACCGCACCTTGGTTAAGTGACTCAGGATTTCCAGTCTGCATCGTCAAAAGGTCCATTGTCCATCTTTTGTGAAGAAAGTCACACCATCTAGTAGCCAAGGAGATGAGGCTTCATTCATCGTGATAGTAATAGCTATTTTGGACACCCTGTCCCAGGAGCAGCCGGCAAACAGGCTATTCATGACTGCTGCTCCTCAGGCCTCCGTAACGGACTTTCACAATTGCACGGCTAATCGCAGTATTCCTGCTAAGGCAGAAGCACTCAACGTCAGTCTCAAAACTTGAGCTGTTGAATGGTGCTTAATCGGTCCAGTCATCTGCCTGTTCAGATGCTGGTGACTGTGATTCTAACTGATTTAGACGAATGATGGAAAGGATAACTTTCCCTTCAGGAACAACTCTTGGATGATATAGATACTATACATTATCGTTTCCTTGAACTTGTTCCAGTGAATCACAATGCTGCGAGCAATTATGAGAAACCGCTAGCGTAGTTTGATGCTGACTTCATCTGGATAAAGAGCATAGTAATAAAGTTTGACGCTGACTTCATCTGGATAAAGAGCAGGGTAATAAGATTTCTTTCCGGTCAAGTCTACATGGGTGTCACAGGTCTTCGATTGTGTAGACGACAACATATTTAACTTCTTGCGGGAAAAAGTAATTCGGTTTCTTATCTTCTTCTTCTGTATTTTTAATCATTTATGTTTGTTCACATACTTTTAAAAACAATAGGGGAAGATGTGTTGAGAGTTTCTCTGCGTTGATTGAGCAGGCTAAGATCTTAGTTGTAGCCTTACCTTCATCATTTAGCTGTTCGCTCGGACACAATTGATAAGATAGTTTCTTTTTCAGAGCGAATTTAGTCTCATGGTCTTATGTACTTCAATTTTAAGTACTGTGACGCAATGTCTATATGGAAAGGAATATTTTTATACTGTACCAATGACCCAGACTTAGTTGCTGGTGCTAACTCTAACAAAACCAGGGCCAAACACAAATTTTGCCCCCCAATCCCCAAAATTTGCATCCAAAACAAAAAGAAATCATGTCCTAAAGGACCTCCATACTACGCCTCTACTGCGCATGCACAGTGACGCAGACGTCCCGAAATTGGCGCCAATTATCATTCTCTGTTTGGCCCTTCATCAGTCAACATCTCACTGATCTTTGTGCTTGTAAATCTCAGTTTAAAGGATGCCAGACACGTAATTTTTGGAGAAAATGTGATTCTAAGGAGGATAGAAGGAGGAGAGGAAAAAGAAGTGACAAAAAATAATCAGGGCTGTACTTAAAATTTTTTGATGAAATTATGTTAAGTTGCCTATTTTCGAGGCATGGGCCTCTTGTTGTCATTCTTGCTAAATGTTGCACTGCTTATTCAGTGTTTCCTCTCCCCTAGCCTTCTAAAGTCCCCCCTTGCAATTCTCCCATGCTTTTGGCATATTTTTGAGAAATTTCATTTCTAAAATTTCCTGGGAGAATTGCTTGGTTACAGAATGTTTTCTGTTATTTTCCCCATAGTTACGTTTTCACCCATGGGTGTATAACGTTTGTGTTCTGCATCTTCCATCTGATGTTCTGCAGATTCTCCCCTGGGAGTCTCTGTTTTGCATCAGATAGAGTGTAATTTGATGACTGATTCTGGGCCAGTTTTTTCAGTGCCTGGAGTCATGTTTTCTGGTGTTTTTACACTGTTTGTTTACATTGGCAACAGCCTTTTTTGAGGGGGGCTGTTTGCCTTTGCTGTAGTTTATCTCACTATAAGATACATTTATATTATCCGTAAGTGTCTCATTAATTATTTAATATAAATTTAAAATTTTTGACCACACTTTGCCATCGGATCCATCGGGGCTCAACGTTACTTTTCAGCAACTTGGGCTTTGCTGAAAAAATATTTTTTCAAAATTATTTTGATTTGCAATTGTTTTTTCATTTATTAATGGATCATGTTATTATGTATCTTTGTGTCAGGGGTTTTTGCGAGTAACTAGGACTTATTGTTGTTCTTTCACAATGAAGGGACGTTGTTCAAATTGTAATAGGAAGAAATCTTCCTCTGACTTTCATGATCATTGTATTAATTGTAGTCAGATTTCTTGCATTAATCCCTGTGCTATATGTGAATATTGGGATGAGAAACATTGGAAACGTGTGTCACGATATGTTGTTTCTGGAGAAAGGGCGATGCCGGCTCTTTCTCCGCAAGGTCACTCTACTCTCTCAGTTTCTATTTCAGAGGAACCAGAACAGGGTGATGTTTCCATGTTATCTTCTACAAGTGTGCGTCCGTCGTCACAAATGAATTCAGAGCTAGCGGCAAAAGTGCTCATGGAAATTAGACAAATGTCGTCCGCTAGCTCGCCCGGTGTAGCGTCCATTCACCGAATGGTTCGGCAGCCGGGTTCGTCCGATGCGGTCCAAGAGGAAGTTTTGGGTGATGCGAGCACTATAAACATAATAGATGCACACCCAGTGACGGCGGATAGTAAGCGAGAACGGAGGAAGCCTTTGAGTCCGGTTCCTAGCTCGTCCAGGTCCAGCCGGGCCGCGAGCGAGAGAGGCCCCTCTCTCGTACAACAACATCTGGGACCAGATGTTGTGGTACAAAATGTGTCTTTAGCGGAGCATACATCCGTCGCTCGGGACGCTCCGTTGTATAAGCAGTCCGCAGAGACTGTTAAGGCTTCCTCTTCTCGTCAGCGCACACGACCGCACCTTGGCTGCGTGACCGCCGATATATTACCAGCTTCGCTGATCAAGGATTCTTCGGCGACCAGGTCACACCATCCGGCAGCCAGGGATTCGAGACCGATGGACTCCAGATGTTCGCATAGGAAAAGTATGCGGGAGCCATCTGATGCGGAGCTGCCCTCGGCGAAGCAGCGAAAGACTGCGTCTCCGCAGGTCTCGACGCCGGACATTCTTGTGCAGATAGCACAGCTTATCGCAGCATCCCAGCAGCCGACAGAAACGGTGTCGGATCGAGAATTATCCGACGGCGCTGGGTCGGTACGCTCCGCCGAAGCATCGGGGGTGGACGACCGGGAACATCATGAGGTCCGACCGGATGGTGAAAGGGATACGGATGACTTGGAGCTATCCCTTTCGGAACAACATAAAGCTGCCGTGGACTTCATTCGGCACTTTCTCCCTCAAGTTGTTCCGTCGGGCCAGACTGCTGCGCTTCCGGACAAGAGAATTATAGCGTCATTGGACTCTGAATTTTTTGAGCGGTTCAGGGACATCGCTTCCGAGTTTCCGTCGCAGTCCAATAATGTTGCAAGAACATTTGAACTATTGAACGACGCTATATTTAAACTTGCTTCCAGGACGGGGAAAGCAGGTTTCTTGTCCGCTAATACTCTCAACCTGCCTTTCATTAATGCAAGGAATAAATTCGATACGGCAGGACAGGGTATACCGAGAGTTCCTCTGCGTATGGACGACGAGGCGGAAGACTTAGAGCTATCATTACCGTCGTCAGCTTCTATTCCAACCGCGGTGTTGGAAACAGCTATTGCGTCTAACAGAGCCAATTTAGATGCCTTATCTTACGCAGATCACCTTACTAAGGCGTTATCACTGCGCCTTCAGGGGAAAGAGTTTCAGGATATACAATCCTCTTTAAGACTTCTTTCAAGGGCAGTAGCTTATTCCACGTGTAACTCCGCCCTTTCAGTGGCAAATCTGGAGTTGGTTAGACATGACGCAGCCCTAGCTACATCCACACTAGTGGATTCTAAGGTGAAGAACTCTCTTAGAGTCGCTTCGGTCTCAGGAGAACTTCTCTTTGACGGCAAGCTTTCCGCTATTTATGATAAAATTACAAAGAAAGCTAAGGATTCTCTGTTGTTCAAATCTGCTCCTAAGAAGTCGGATACAGCAGACACGAATAAGACAGGCACTTCTGGGTCTAATGCGCCCAAGAGAGGTTCCTATAGAGGTTCCGGTGCGTCCTCTTGGTCTTATTCGAGAGACCGTCAGGATAGCGACTCTCGTTCGGGACGTCCTTCAGGCCGGGACAATCGGTCGGACGCCCCGAGGTCGACGGGGCGAGGTGCGGGCCGTGGAAGACGTGGTTTCTCCTACCGCAGGCCTCGCAGGTCCAGGAGGTGATGGCTTAAACCTCTATCGCGTTCCGGTTGGCGGAAGGTTGTCAAGCTTTTCACAAAAATGGGCGTCGATTACGGACGACCCTTGGGTGAGAGGAGTGACTTCGGAAGGTCTAAAGATATCCTTCAAACGAAAGCCTCCATTAACTCGAAGTCCAAAGTGGACTCATCTTCCGTCAAATCCGCAGAAAAGAGACGCTCTGTTATCAGAGGTGCAGTCTCTTTTATTGAAGAACGCGGTAGAGGTCGTAGAAAACCAGGAATCTCCGGGATTCTACAGCCATCTGTTTCTGGTTCCGAAACCAGACGGCTCGTTCCGTCCAGTCATAGATTTGAGCTGGATAAACAAGCTGATCGTCGCTCCGAAGTTTTATATGGAGACGATTCGATCGGTCAGAGCGAGTATTCGGGTGAACGATTATGCAACGAGCATAGATCTCAAAGATGCGTACTTTCACGTCATGGTACATCCGACATTCCGAAAGTATCTACGCTTCGCAGTCCTAGGAGTGGTGTATCAATTCCGGGCGATGTGCTTCGGATTGAATCTAGCACCCTGGGCTTTCACTCGGGTAATGAACTCGGTAATGATCTACTTCCGAGCTCATTCGTCTGCGGTAACGTCGGCCTACCTGGACGACATTCTTCAGAGGTACGGCAACGAGTTAACACTTCAGAACAATGTTCAGAATCTTCTTCTATTGCTCCGACGTCTCGGTTTTATAGTAAACGAAGAGAAGTCGGATCTGGTGCCGTCCAAGTCATTCACTCATCTGGGAATGAGCTTCGAGACGCACAACAATCTCGTTCGTCTGCCGTTATCCAGAGCGAAATTAGTCAGTTGTTACGCTCGCTATTGTCTGCACGCAGACAAAGTCACGGCGAGAGAATTTATGAGACTGATAGGTCTGTGCGGAGCCGCCGTGGATCTCATTCCGATGGGGCGGTTACGCACACGTCCTCTTCAAATTTTCTTGACTCAGAATTGGAGTGTGAAAATTCATTCGCTCGATGTAGACGTTCTCTTGTCAGATCAAGTGAAACAAGAGATTCAGACTTGGGCAAACATTCAGTGGTTAACTCAGGGAGTTCCGCTGCAGTTGCCGGATCCGAGTTTTACCGTTATGACGGATGCCAGTCAAACAGGTTGGGGTGCATCATTAATCCCAACGGATTCGAGATGCCAGGGTCTTTGGGATCCGCAATTCCTGTGCAAGCACATAAACATCAAGGAAATGATGTCAATTTGGCTTGCGTTACGTCACTGGATGGACATTATTCACGATGCTCATGTCCAAATCCTATCCGACAATACGACAGTAGTGGCGTATATACGGAATCAGGGAGGCACTCATTCAGTTCCGTTGTTCAATCTAACGGAAAGAATCCTTCTGTTTGCACTAGAACATCACGTTCTTCTTTCGGTCCATCACATACCGGGTCGTCTGAATGTGCTAGCAGACTCCCTTTCACGAAAGGGTCGCTTGTTGCCGTCGGAGTGGACTCTCAACAAACAAGTATTCAATCAGATTTGCTACCAATGGGAACGGCCAATGATAGACTTATTTGCGACACATCTCAACAATCAGTTGCAGACGTATGTGTCTCCGTGTCCGGATCCAAGAGCATTTGCAGTAGACGCTCTGTCGATCCCTTGGGACGGAATGATAGGATATGCGTATCCTCCAGCGCCGTTAATTCAACAAGTATTGCTAAAGATAAAACAATCTCAATGCAAGATTCTGTTGGTAGCATCTCTGTCGCCACAGAGACCGTGGATAAATCTACTCAGGTGTCTGTTGTGGGACCTACCGCGGAAGCTTCCTCCACGGGAGGATCTTTCGCAGGGGAAATCGCGCCAACTCCATCACAACCCGCAAGGTCTCAACCTTCACGTTTTTCCGTTGTGCGGTCCTTCTTGCATGGCAAGCACTTTACAGGACGAGCAGTGGACGCGATTTCTAACTGTAGGAGGACCTCCTCTTCGCTAAACTATGCAGCTAAGTGGAAGGTTTTTCGTCGTTGGTGTAGGGATCATTCTGTAGATATATTCGATCCCTCTATACCAGACATTGCAAACTTTCTAATATACTTGTTTGACGAAATCAAACTGCAGCCTGTTACTATAAAGGGTTATAGATATATGTTATCTGATACCTATGCACATCATGATAGTTTACAAATTGGATCTAATGTCTCTTTATCTAAGTTGGTTAGAAACTTTTCGATAAATAGACCCAGAACTCTTAGATTAATTCCTAAGTGGAATTTAGCTTGGGTTCTTCTTAAATTGAAGGAAAAGCCATTTGAACCTCTTGGGACAGTAGATTTCAAATTCTTATCTTATAAGACAGCTTTTCTCTTAGCTTTCTCTTCTGCCAGAAGAGTCAGTGAGCTTCATGCACTATTGGTGGATGATTCTCATTATCGTAGTGTTGGGAACACTATCACCTTCACTACTAATGTGGGTTTTTTAGCTAAGAATCAGGCTCCTAATAAATATCCGGAACCTATTGTTATTAAGGCTCTTCCGTCTTCAGACGGGCGTAGGCCTTTACTCTGTCCTGTTAGAGCATTACGTATCTATAAACAGAGATCTCAGTTTATCAGAAAGGGACGGAAACGTTTCTTTCTGTCTTTGATGCCTAATAGAAAGGACATTTCAGTCCATTCTATTGCTAGATGGATTCAATTAACTATCCGTACTGCTTATGAAGATTTATCTTCTTCTCAGCAGTCTGTGCTTGAGATTTCTGCTCATGAAGTAAGAGCTCTTTCTACTTCCTGGGCTTATGCTAATAGTGTTGCTATTACAGATTTAATGAAGGCTGCTTATTGGTCTCAGCCATCCACATTTATGAATTTTTATCTCAGAAATATTGAGTCCATTTCTGGAGACCTGCATTGTTTAGGTCCGTTATCTGTTGCTCAGAATGTCGTCCACTAAACAGTTGCAACTATAGTTATGCAGGCTTTCTGTTCTGGCAGTGACTCCGTCCGGCTGCCCTCTTCGCTCTGGGCTATTTGACCCAGGGCAAGGGGAAGGGGGGGGGGGTGTTCCCTTAGGTCACCTGCTTTATAGTGAAAAGCAAGGGAATGCCTCCTCCAAGTCAGTATTTCTGAGTCGCTTCCGGGATGGTTTTAAAGTGTAATATTAATGTTTAAATTCATTCATGTCTTATTTTTAAAGTGTAGCTCGGTGTGAAGCATTTGTATATGTCAAGTGTCAAACGGGCTTTAATATACAATACTCGGACACTTTTAAATGACTATAAAGAGTCTCAATTCTCTGGACTACTTTATTTATTGGCTTACTTTAAAAATAATTAGTATAAGGGATATACTGGATGTTAATAGAGAACATGAATGTTATTGTGCTCAATTATTAAGGGTAGTGTATCTTTCTAATTTAATATTAAATAAGAAAGATACATGTAAAGCCTAATACTCCTTTTCTCCTTAAGGGGTTACCTCTTTACTATATAGTTGAGCTTATTGGATTTCCCTCTATGTCCTAGGCCCTCCAGCCTGTTTACTATTCAGCTAAGTCTGGGTCATTGGTACAGTATAAAAATGTTAAAAAATTTATAGTAATTTATATATTTTTTATACTTACCAATGACCCAGACGGGGATGGCCCTCCCTGGAGTTGGGAACTCTTGCCTCCCCGCTGAGTACATAGCGCTGACCAGGCACTGCCAGTAAGAATGATAATTGGCGCCAATTTCGGGACGTCTGCGTCACTGCGCATGCGCAGTAGAGGCGTAGTATGGAGGTCCTTTAGGACATGATTTCTTTTTGTTTTGGATGCAAATTTTGGGGATTGGGGGGCAAAATTTGTGTTTGGCCCTGGTTTTGTTAGAGTTAGCACCAGCAACTAAGTCTGGGTCATTGGTAAGTATAAAAAATATATAAATTACTATAAATTTTTTAACTTTGTGGTCGTTTGTACTTTTTTAAAAATTCTTTCCAGACCTATTATATCTTTGTCTTAACAAATGTTAAGTGGGAGTTATTCTGATGTGACAAAGCCTTGTGTCTTCATCTTTAACATTTGACTAGGTGGAAAACTTGCTACAGGTCGCTTTAGTTTTCCAAACTCTAGTCTTTGATCTACTCTTTATGTTGGGGTCTAATTGACCAACACCACACCAGAAAGAGTAGGAGAGGTTGTCCTTGACTCAGATCGTATATTAGGACTTAGCAAAAGTATAGGTATACCTAAGTTCTTGATGGTAAGCTTTCATTATTGTAGGATTAAGCAACAAGAAAGCATCAATACTCGACTCTTTAAGTTGGGGTCTAATTGACCACACCAACAGAAAGTGTAGGAGAGGTTGTCCTAGACTCAGTTTGCCTATAAGGGCTCATAGCGAAGGTATAGGTGTCTCTCCTATATATTTCTTTAGGATTGTCTATACAGCCACTTGGATAGGGGGTTTTCGTCTGTTTGAGTTACTGATCAGACACCCCTGAGCTGGTGGCTCGAGGCTCTTATAGAGCTTGGTCTGAGCGATTTTGACTGGGAACTGGATAATAAGGTTATTTATGATTATCTTTCAGTAGAAAAGCGAGCGTTCGGCAATTGTAGCGAGTATAGTTCTTTAGATCACTTGTATTGTGAACTAGATGATGTCTTATGGGATTAATGATAGGATACACGCATCCCACAATTCATTTTCATATGGCTGGTTCATCTGTTGTTTCATAGAGCGAATTAGCCAGCTGTTTGGCTTGCTTTTATCTGTTATCTGACGCATTAACAGCGAAAGTTTTTATGCGCCGGATGGGGTTGTGTGGAGCGGCTTTGAATATTATTTCGATGGGTCACTTACACACATGTGGTAGACGTTTTTCGCTCTAGACCTGTTTGTTTTAGAGAATCTTTTAATATAAGGTCAAGTTTGGGCATATATTAACGGTTTTCTCAGTTATTTCGGACGTGAGTTCATATATTGCATTAAAATCCTGAGTCCGAGGGTCTCTCTATGCAGGGGATCTTAGGACACTCGGTTCTTGAAAACCACATATTCAGTAATGATGTCTCATTGTTATGCGTTACATCATTGAATTATTTCCGATCATGTATTTATAGATGCAGATCAGAGTTTATCAGAAGAAAGGAACGCTTCTTTTGTCATTATTTTCCAATAGAAGGGACGTTTATGTTCATTCTATTGTTAAATAAGTCAGTTAGCTATTCGTACTGCTTTGGTTATTTTATCTTCCAATCAGCAGTCGGTGTTTAAGATTTCAGCGCATGAAGTAAAGTGCTGGCTGCATCTTGCGCTTTTTCTAACTGTATGGCTATTACATAATCTTATATGGGATCACTTCAGGATAGTTAAGTTCACGGCGCTCGGGAATAATAGATTTTTATACTGTACCAATGACCCAGACATAGCTGGTGCTAACTCTTAAAAATATAGGGCCAAACACAAATTTTGCCCCCCAATCCCCAAAATTTGCATCTAAAACCAAAGAAAACATGTCCTGAATGGCCCTCCATACTTCACCTCTACTGCGCATGCGCAGTGTCAAGGACGTCCCGAAATTGGCGGCATTAATCATTCTTTGTTTGGCCCTTCATCAGTTAACATCTGACTGATCTTTGTGCTTGTAAATCTCAGTTTAAATGATGCCAGACACATAAATATTAGAGAAATGGTGATTCTAAGGAGGATATAGAAGGAGGAGAGGAAAAATGAGTGACAGAAAATATTCAGGGCTGTAACTTAAAATTTTTTAATGAAATTATGTTAAGTTACCTATTTTCGATGCAACAGCCTGTTGTGGTCATTCTTGTTATCAAGTTACACTGCTTGTTCAGTGTTTTCCTCTCTCCCTTTCCTTTAAGTCCCCTCTTGCTATTCTCCCATGCTTTTGGCATATTTTCTGTAATATTATTACTAAAATTTCTTGGGAGTTTTAGCTGGATAACAGAATGAATTCTGTGTTCTTTTCTCCATATTTTACGTCTTCACCTATGGGTGGTTAGGCGTAGTGTTCTGCATCTACCATCTGATGTTCTGCAGTTTCTTCCCTGGAAGTCTCTGTTTTGCATCAGATAGTGTATTATTGGTAACTGATTTCGGGCCAGGGTGCCTGGAGTCTTGTTCTGGTGTTTTTACACTTATTGTTTACATTTACAACAGCCCTCTGTGTGAGGGGAGATTTCTTGAAAATAATATCTTGATGTTAATTTAATCATAACTAGATACATTATTATTGTTCGTAAGTGTTGCATAAATTTTTAAAAATATTTTTAGAATTTTTGTCCACACTTAGGCTTGGGATCCATTGGGGCTCAATGTTACTTTTCAGAAACTTGGGCTGTTCTGAAAAAATATTTTTTCAAAATTTTTTGATTTCAATTGTTTTTTCTATGTTAATGGATCATGTTATTATGTATTTTGATTGTCAGGGGTTGGTGCGAGTACTAGGACTTTGTTTTCTTTTCACAATGAAAGGATATTGTTCAATTGTAATAAGAGGAAATCTTCCTCTGACTTTCATAATCATTGTATAATGTAGTCAGTGTGCTCGCACTAACTCCTGTTCTGTGTGTGTTAATTTCGATGACAACATGGGAAGGGTGTGTCACGGTATGTTAGTGGGGAAATGGCCATTCCGGTCCTTTCCCCGCAGGGTCACTCTACTTTATCAATCTCTATTTCAGACAATCAAGAACAGGGTGATGTATCCGTGATGTCTTCCAAAAGTGTGCCTCCGTCGTCACAATTAATGAAGAGCTAGCGGAAAAGTGCTCATGTAAATACGTCAATTGCCTAAGAGGACCCTAGTAGGTTCGACGGCCTTTGACGTCTGCTAGCTCGCCCGGTGTAGCGTCCATTCATCGAATGGTTCGGCAGCCGGGTTCGTCCGTTGCGGTCTAGAAGGAGTTTTGGGTGATGCGAGCACTATAAATCAACAAAATGCACACCCAGTGACAGCGGATTAGAGGAGAGAACGGAGGAAGCCTTTTAGTCCGGTTCCTAGCTCGTCCAGGTCCAGCCAGACTGCGAGCGAGAGAGGCCCCTCTCTCGTACAACAACATCTGGCCCCAGATGTTGTGGTACAAATGTTTCGCATTCGGAGCATACGTCCGCCGCTCGGGACGCTCCGATATATAGTCAGTCCGGAGAGACTGTCAGTAAAGCTTCCTCATCCTCATGGTAGCACACACAACCGCTCTTGGCTACGTGACCTCGGATATCCAGTTAGCTTCGCCAATCAGAGAATCATCGGCGACCAGATCACACCATCCGGTAGCCAGGAACACGAGGCCTGCAGACTCCGGACGTTCGCATAAGAAAGTATGCGGGAGTCAACGTACACAGAGCTTCCAGCGGCAAAGCATCGTAAGACCGCTACTGCACAGGCCTCGGTGACGGACGTGCTATCCCAAATAGCACAGCTTATCGCAGCATCCCAGCATCGACAGAATCTCTGTCGCATCATGTATTATCCGACGACGCTGGGTCGGGACGCTCCGCAGAAGCGGGTACGGACGTCCGAAAATTTCATCCAGTCCGACGGGATGCCGAAAGGGATTCGGAGGATTTCGAGCTTTCCCTTTTGGAACAACATCAGCTGCTGTGTATGTCATCTGACTTATCTTCTAGAGGTTCTTTCGTCGGACCAGAATGCTGTGATGCCGGATAAGAAACTGATAGTGTCGGTGGACACAGAAATTTTTGGTTCGGTTCAGGGACATCGTCCCTCAGTTCCAACACAGTCCAATAATGTCACACAACTTTCGAATTATTGAACGACGCTATATATATATTATTTTATGCTTGCTATTAACAAGCATGTCTGGTTTCTTGTTCGCAAAGTTACTGTTATGTCTTTCAAAAGTGTGCCTCTGTCGTCATAGATAATGAAGAGCCAGCGGCAGTAAGTGTTCATGGAATACGTCAATCGCCTAAGAGGTCCCTAGTAGGATCGACGGAGTTGACATTCGCTAGCTCACCCGGTGTAGCGTCCATTCATCGAATGGTTTGGCAGTCGGGTTCGTCCGTTGCGGTCTAGGAAGGAGATTTGGGTGATGCGAGCACTATAATAGACTTTAGTACACACCCAGTGACGATGGATTAGAGGACAGATCGGAGGAAGCCTGTTAGTCTGGTTCCTAGCTCGTCCAGGTCCGTCCGGGCTGCGAGCGAGAGGGGTCCCTCTCTCGTACAACAACATATGGGACCGGAGGTTGTGGTACAGTCATTTCGCATTCGGAGCATATGTCCGCCGCTCGGGACGCTCCGTTATATTGACAGTCCGAGAGACTGTCGATAATGCTTCCTCATCCTCACAGCAGCGCACACGACCGCACATTGGCTACGTGACCTCGAGTATCCGGCCAGCTTCGTCATTCAGTGATTCCACGGCGAGCAGGTCACTCCATCCGGTAGCCAAGGGACACGAGGCCTATACACTCCGTTCGCTCGCATAATAGAAGTATGCACGGGGTATCGAACACGGAGCTTCCAGCGGCAAAGCATCGTAAGACCGCTTCTCCACAGGCCTCAGTGACAGACGTGCTATCCAAAATAGCACAGCTTATCGCAGCATCCCAGCAAACGACAGATTCTCGGTCAGATCATGAATAATCCGACGGCGCTGGGTCGGTGCGCTCCGCTGTTGCATCAGGTACGGACGACCGAACACTTATAGGGTCCGACAGGATGGCGAAAGGGATTCGGACGACTTCGAGCTTTCCCTTTCGGAACAACAGAAGCTGCCATACATTTCTTCCGGCATTATCTTCCAGAGGTTGTTCCGTCGGACTACATTGCTGCGATGCTGGATAAGAGACTAATAGCGTCATTGGACATGGAGTTTTGGATCGGTTCGACGACATTGTCCCTGACTTGCCGACACAGTCCAATAATGTCATTAGAACATTCGAATTATTTAACGACGCTATATATAAGCTTGCTGCCAAGCATGATAATCTAGTTTCTTGTCCGCAATGCTCTATTCTGCCTTTCATCAATTCTAGGGAATAATTTATATTGGCAGAACAGGGCATACCAAGAGTTCCTATGCGTCTTGACTGCGGGACTGAAGACTGGGAATTATCTTTTTCGCCGTCTATGTCAATTCCAACCACGATGTTGGAAACGACAATGATGTCTATTAGACTTAACTTAGACGCTTTATCATACGTAGACCACCTTACTGAGGCGTTATCATTACGTCTTCAAGAGAAAGAATTCCAGGATATGATCCTCAATGTGATTTCTTTCAAGGGCAGTAGTTTTTCCACGTATAACTCCGCCCTTCAGTGGCAACCTGGAGTTGGTTAGATGTGACGCAGCCCTAGCTACATCCACGCACGTGGATAGTAAGGTGAAGAACTCTCTCAGAGCCGCTTCGGTCTCGGAGAAGCTTCTCTTCGACGGCAACCTTTCAGCAATCTATCAATTGCTCGATATACACGTTCTCTTGTCTATCAAGTGTAACAAGAGATTCAGACTGGGGCAAACATTCAGTGGTTGACTCAGAGAGTGCCACTGCAGTTGCCGGATCCGAGTTTTATGATTATGACGGATGCCAGTCAAACAGGTTGGGGTACAATGTTGATCCCAACGGATTCGAAGTGCCAGGGTCTTTGGGTTCCTCAGTTTCTAGGCAAGCACTTAACTTCCAAGAAATGATGTTATTTTGGCTTGCACTATGTCATTGGATGAACATTATTCAGAAACGCATGTCCAAATCCTGTCCGATAATACGACAGTAGTTGCGTATCTCCGGAACCAGGGAGGCACTCATTCGATTCCGTTATTCAATTTAACGGAAAGAATCCTTCTGTTTGTTATAGTACACCAAGTTCTGCTTCGGTCCGTCATATTCCGGGTCGTCTGATTGTATTAGCAGACTCCCTTTCACGTAAGGGTCGCTTGTTGCCGTCAGAATGGACTCTCAACAAACAAGTATTCAATCAGATTTGCTATCAATGGGAGCGCCCAATGATAATTTATTTGCGTCACAACTCACTATTCAATTGCAGACGTATGTGTTTGCATGTCCGGATCCCTGAGCTTATGTTGTTAACGCTCTATTGATCTAATAGGACGGAATGATAGGATATGCGTATCCTCCAGCGCTGTTGATTCAGCAAGTATTGCTAAGATAAACATCCACAATACAATTCTGTTGATAGCATCTCTGTCTTCACAGAGACCGTGGGTAAATTTACTCAGGTGTCTACTGTGGGACTTACCACGAAACTTCCTCCATGAGAGGATCTTCTTTCGCTGGGGAAATCGTGTCAACTTCATCACAACCCGCAAGGTCTCAACCTTCACGTATTCCGTTATGTGGTCCTTCTTGCACGGCAAGCATTGTACAGGACGAGCTATGGACGCGATTTCTTACTGTAGTAGAACCTCTTCTTCGCTATACTATGTGGCTAAAGTGGAGGCTCTTCTGTCGTTGGTGTAGGGATCATTATGTTGATATTTTTGATCCCTCCATACTAGACATTGCAACTTTCTAGTATACTTGTTTGACAAGATCAACTGCAGCCTGTTACTATTAAGGTTATAGGTCTATGTTATCTGATACCTATGCACTCTATGATAGTTTACAATTGAGTCTTATGTCTCTTTATCTAAGTCAGTTAGAAACTTTTCGTTAAATTGACCTAGAATCCTGAGATTAAATTCCTATATGGAATTTAGCTTCGGTTCTTATTTAGCTAAGTAATCATTTCAGCCTCTGGAAACAGTAGTTTTCAAATTCTGACCTTTTTAGACAGTAATTCTGTTGGCTTCTCTTTTCTGAAGAGTCTGTGAGTTTCATGCACTATCGGTGGATGATTTTCACTTTCGTAGTTTCGGAATCACTACTTCCTTTACTATTTAGGTTGGATTTTTGCATAAGAGTCAGGCTCCTAATTAATATCCGGAACCTATTGTTATTAAGGTCCTTCCGTCTTCGTACGGGCATAGGCCTTTACTCTGTCCGGTTAGAGTTTATGTATTTATAAACAGATATCTGTTTATTGCTACGGGCGTAAGCTTCTTCTGTCTTTGATGCCTAATAGAAGGACGTTACGCTCCATTCTATTGCTAATGGATTCAATTAACTATCGATACTGCTTATGGTATATCATTGACTCAGCAGTTGTGTTTGAGATTTCGGCTCATGAAGTAAGAGTTCTTCTACATCTTGGGCTTACATTAATAGTGTCGCTATTATAGATTTTTGAAGGCTGCACATTGCGCTCAGCCATCCACATTCATGAATTTTTATCTCAGAAATATTGAGTCCATTTCTGGAGGCCTCTATTGTTAGGTCTATTATCTACTGCTCAGAATGTCATTCACTTAACAGTTGCTACTATAGCTAGGTAGGCTGTCTGTTTCGGCAGTGACTCCGTTCTGCTGCCCTCTTCGCTCTGGGCTATTTGACCCAGGGCAAGAAAAAGGGGGGGGGGGGAGGGTGTTCCCTTGGGTCACCTGTTTTACTATGAAAAAAGGGGATACCTCCTCCGGAGTTAGTAATTCTGAGCTGTTATTGGGATGGTTGTTTAGTGAGAAGTTTATGTTCTAAAAATTCATTCAGGTCTTAGTTTTTAAAGTATACCTTTTGAATATAGCACGTGTCAACGGACATTATTATACAATCCTCAGACACTTTTAAGGAGTATAAAGAGTCTCTATTCTCTAGACTTACTTTATTTATTGGCTTACTTTGAAAATTATTAGTATAAGGATTATACTAGATATTAATAGAGTACATGGATGTATGATGCTCAATTTTGGAAGGTGTTGTATCTTTCTAATTTATCATAAATAAGAAAGATACATGTAAGGCCTAATACTTCTTTTTCCCTAGAGGGGATGACTCTATTTTATATAATTGAGCGTATTCCATCTTGCTCTATGTCCTTGGCCCTCCAGCCTTTTTACTATTCAGCTATGTCTGGGTCATTGGTACAGTATAAAAATGTTAAAAACTTTATAGTAATTTATATATTTTTTATACTTACCAATGACCCAGGCAGGGATGGCCCTCCCAGGAGTTGGGAACTCATACCTCCCCACTGAGTACATAGCGCTTACCAGGCACTGGTTATAAGAATGATTAATGGCGCCAATTTCGGGACGTCCTTGACACTGCGCATGCGCAGTAGAGGTGAAGTATGGAGGGCCATTCAGGACATGTTTTCTTTGGTTTTAGATGCAAATTTTGGGGATTGGGGGGCAAAATTTGTGTTTGGCCCTATATTTTTAAGAGTTAGCACCAGCTATGTCTGGGTCATTGGTAAGTATAAAAAATATATAAATTACTATAAATTTTTTAACTTTCCATTATTTCTGTCGCTAGTATTAGGCATTTGAGCGCATACATTTGACGCTCAGCCGTTTTCATCGGAATGAATGATAGGATATGTGTATCCTTCAATTCATTTGTTTCTATTGATTTCATTGAAGTTATAGGTTCTGTTATTGAACATTCGCCAGAAGCTTCCCCACGAGAGGGTTTTGTTCTTCACGTCATTCTCTGCTCTCAGTGGCATTATGGAGTATGTCAGATGTGAAAGAGCTTTGTGGTCACTATATTATTGCTGTCTGGACCAGGAGGTTTCGACATATATTCAAATCCCCCCCCCCCCCTCCCCACCCACACACACACACTCACACTGTTGCATATATATATTTTAATACATACATACTTTGCATTTGGGTCATGTTGGATAGCGCCCTCATAGGCATATATGCAGTTCTGTTGCATTTATTTCCGGTATTTATTTTCTGATTTCTAATATGCAGGCACTTTTTTATCATCATAATGGCCGCTATTTGAGTTCATAGCCATTTAGTGGTTTCTAGATGATTACAGGCTGAATTTTTATGCACTCGCACAAAGTGTGATGATGCTATCACTTTGGTGGACCTTGAAATTATTATATATTTCGGGGGCGGTCTGTATTGGAGCCGGTTAATCATACCTACCTCCATTTCTAGATCCTGGTCTCTATTTTGTCGGTTCTCAAATCGCGTATTCTCACGTTTTTGTAGTTGTAGATACCAAATAGTGTACGTTGGAGAGTGTTCTTTTCAGATTTAATATTACAGAGGCCTCCTGTGAATGATCTTGAAGCGTGTTTTCTCCGCAGAGATTATTCATCTTATCTCGCTTTTGTATGTATATGTTATATTTTATTTCACTGATTTCATCGTACCTGTATACGGTGTCTGCAGTGTATATTTTGTAGCGGATAATGTTAATTACTAAAATCATCGCTATAGCCTTGGCTTGTGAAGTGGCATTAAGCACCATTTATTATTTCATGAATTAATTTTTGAGTGCCTGATCAATATTTATTTATATCGTTTCCAGGTTCTGCTTATTGATTCCAGAGCTCTCCCCTCTTTCTTTTGAAAATATGTTCAAAAAAAGGTGGGGGTCATTTTGTCCACTTCTCTGTCTTATTGGGTATGTAACTATTAAGGAAGCTGTTTTGTCCGTACTATATTCGGCGATCAGCTGCAGTATTATTGTTTGGCATAGGTTTAAGGGCATTTTTCTCTAATTCGCAATATGCCATTCTAATATTTTTATACTGTACCAATGACCCAGACATAGCTGGTGCTTACTCTTAAAAATATAGGGCCAAACACAAATTTTGCCCCCCAATCCCCAAAATTTGCATCTAAAAGCAAAGAAAACATGTCCTGAATGACCCTCCACACTTCACCTCTACTGCGCATGCGCAGTGTCAAGGACGTCCCGAAATTGGCGCCATTAATCATTCTTTGTTTGGCCCTTCATCAGTTAACATTTGACTGATCTTTGTGCTTGTAAATCTCAGTTTAAATGATGCCAGACACATAAATATTAGAGAAATGGTGATTCTAAGGAGGATATAGAAGGAGGAGAGGAAAAAGGAGTGACAGAAAATAATCAGGGCTGTAACTTAAAATATTTTTATACTGTACCAATGACCCAGACTTAGCTGGTGCTAACTCCAACAAAACCAGGGCCAAACACAAATTTTGCCCCCCAATCCCCAAAATTTGCATCCAAAACAAAAAGAAATCATGTCCTAAAGGACCTCCATAGTACGCCTCTACTGCGCATGCGCAGTGACGCAGTCGTCCCGAAATTGGCGCCAATTATCATTCTCTGTTTGGCCCTTCATCAGTCAACATCTCACTGATCTTTGTGCTTGTAAATCTCAGTTTAAAGGATGCCAGACACGTAATTTTTGGAGAAAATGTGATTCTAAGGAGGATAGAAGGAGGAGAGGAAAAAGAAGTGGCAAAAAATAATCAGGGCTGTACTTAAAATTTTTTGATGAAATTATGTTAAGTTGCCTATTTTCGAGGCATGGGCCTCTTGTTGTCATTCTTGCTAATTGTTGCACTGCTTATTCAGTGTTTCCTCTCCCCTAGCCTTCTAAAGTCCCCCCTGGCAATTCTCCCATGCTTTTGGCATATTTTTGAGAAGTTTCATTTCTAAAATTTCCTGGGAGAGTTGCTTGGTTACAGAATGTTTTCTGTTATTTTCCCCATAGTTACGTTTTCACCCATGGGTGTATAACGTTTGTGTTCTGCATCTTCCATCTGATGTTCTACAGATTCTCCCCTGGGAGTCTCTGTTTTGCATCAGATAGAGTGTAATTGATGACTGATTCCGGGCCAGTTTTTTCAGTGCCTGGAGTCATGTTTTCTAGTGTGTTTACACTGTTTGTTTTCATTGGCAACAGCCTTTTTTGAGGGGGGCTGTTTGCCTTTGTGGTAGTTTATCTCATTATAAGATACATTTATATTATCCGAAAGTGTCTCATTAATTATTTTATATAAATTTAAAATTTTTGACCACACTTTGCCATCGGATCCATCGGGGCTCAACGTTACTTTTCAGCAACTTGGGCTTCTCTGAAAAAATATTTTTTCAAAATTATTTTGTTTTGCAATTGTTTTTTCATTTATTAATGGATCATGTTATTATGTATCTTTGTGTCAGGGGTTTTTGCGAGTAACTAGGACTTATTGTTGTTCTTTCACAATGAAGGGACATTGTTCAAATTGTAATAGGAAGAAATCTTCCTCTGACTTTCATGATCATTGTATTAATTGTAGTCAGTGTTCTCGCATTAATCCCTGTCCTATATGTGAACATTGGGATGAGAAACATTGGAAACGTGTGTCACGATATGTTGTTTCTGGAGAAAGAGCGATGCCGGCTCTTTCTCCACAAGGTCACTCTACTCTCTCAGTTTCTATTTCAGAGGAACCAGAACAGGGTGATGTTTCCATGTTGTCTTCTTCAAGTGTGCGTCCGTCGTCACAAATGAATTCAGAGCTAGCGGCAAAAGTGCTCATGGAGATTAGACAATGTCGTCCGCTAGCTCGCCCGGTGTAGCGTCCATTCACCGAATGGTTCGGCAGCCGGGTTCGTCCGATGCGGTCCAAGAGGAAATTTTGGGTGATGCGAGCACTATAAACATAATAGATGCACACCCAGTGACGGCGGATAGTAAACGAGAACGGAGGAAGCCTTTTAGTCCGGTTCCTAGCTCGTCCAGGTCCAGCCGGGCCGCGAGCGAGAGAGGTCCCTCTCTCGTACAACAACATCTGGGACCAGATGTTGTGGTACAAAATGTGTCTTTAGCGGAGCATACGTCCGTCGCTCGGGATGCCCCGTTGTATAAGCAGTCCGCAGAGACTGTTAAGGCTTCCTCTTCTCGTCAGCGCACACGACCGCACCTTGGCTGCGTGACCTCCGATATTTTACCAGCTTCGCCGATGAAGGATTCTTCGGCGACCAGGTCACACCATCCGGCAGCCAGGGATTCGAGACCGATGGACTCCGGACGTTCGCATAGGAAAAGTATGCGGGAGCCATCTGATGCGGAGCTGCCCTCGGCGAAGCAGCGAAAGACTGCGCCTCCGCAGGTCTCGACGTCGGACATTCTTGTGCAGATAGCACAGCTTATCGCAGCATCTCAGCAGCCGACAGAAACGGTGTCGGATCGAGAATTATCCGACGGCGCTGGGTCGGTACGCTCCGCCGAAGCATCGGGGGCGGACGACCGGGAACATCGGGAGGTCCGACCGGATGGTGAAAGGCATACGGATGAATTGGAGCTATCCCTTTCGGAACAACATAAAGCTGCCGTGGACTTCATCCGGCACTTTCTCCCTCAAGTTGTTCCGTCGGGCCAGACTGCTGCGCTTCCGGACAAGAGAATTATAGCGTCATTGGACTCTGAATTTTTTGAGCGGTTCAGGGACATCGCTCCCGAGTTTCCGTCGCAGTCCAATAATGTTGCAAGGACATTTGAATTATTGAACGACGCTATATTTAAACTTGCTTCCAGGACGGGGAAAGCAGGTTTCTTGTCCGCTAATACTCTTAACCTGCCTTTCATTAATGCAAGGAATAAATTCGATACGGCAGGACAGGGTATACCGAGAGTTCCTCTGCGTATGGACGACGAGGCGGAAGACTTAGAGCTATCATTACCGTCGTCAGCTTCTATTCCAACGGCGGTGTTGGAAACTGCTATTGCGTCTAACAGAGCCAATTTAGATGCCTTATCTTACGCAGATCACCTTACTAAGGCGTTATCACTGCGCCTTCAAGGGGAAGAGTTTCAGGATATACAATCCTCTTTAAGACTTCTTTCAAGGGCAGTAGCTTATTCCACGTGTAACTCCGCCCTTTCAGTGGCAAATCTGGAGTTGGTTAGACGTGACGCAGCCCTAGCTACATCCACACTAGTGGATTCTAAGGTGAAGAACTCTCTTAGAGTCGCTTCGGTCTCAGGAGAACTTCTCTTTGACGGCAAGCTTTCCGCTATTTATGATAAAATTAAAAAGAATGCTAATGATTCTCTGTTGTTCAGATCGGCTCCTAAAAAGTCGGATACAGCAGACACGAATAAGACAGGCACTTCTGGGTCTAATGCGCCCACGAGAGGTTCCTATAGAGGTTCTGGTGCGTCCTCTTGGTCTTATTCGAGAGACCGTCAGGATAGCGACTCTCGTTCGGGACGTCCTTCAGGCCGGGACAATCGGTCGGACGCCCCGAGGTCGACGAGGCGAGGTGCGGGTCGTGGAAGACGTGGTTTCTCCTACCGCAGGCCTCGCAGGTCCAGGAGGTGATGGCTTAAACCTCTATCGCGTTCCGGTTGGCGGAAGGTTGTCGAGTTTTTCACAAGAGTGGGCGTCGATTACGGACGACCCTTGGGTGAGAGGAGTGACTTCGGAAGGTCTAAAGATATCCTTCAAACGAAAGCCTCCATTAACTCGAAGTCCAAAGTGGACTCATCTTCCGTCAAATCCACAGAAAAGAGACGCTCTGTTATCAGAGGTGCAGTCTCTTTTAATGAAGAACGCGGTAGAGGTCGTAGAAAACCAGGAATCTCTGGGATTCTACAGCCATCTGTTTCTGGTTCCGAAACCAGACGGCTCGTTCCGTCCAGTCATAGATTTGAGCTGGATAAACAAGCTGATCGTCGCTCCGAAGTTTTATATGGAGACGATTCGATCGGTCAGAGCGAGTATTCGGGTGAACGATTATGCAACGAGCATAGATCTCAAAGATGCGTACTTTCACGTCATGGTACATCCGACATTCCGAAAGTATCTACGCTTCGCAGTCCTAGGAGTGGTGTATCAGTTCCGGGCCATGTGCTTCGGATTGAATCTAGCACCCTGGGCTTTCACTCGGGTAATGAATTCGGTAATGATCTACTTCCGAGCTCATTCGTCTGCGGTAACGTCGGCCTACCTGGACGACATTCTTCAGAGGTACGGCAACGAGTTAACGCTTCAGAACGATGTTCAGAATCTTCTTCTATTGCTCCGACGTCTCGGTTTTATAGTAAACGAGGAGAAGTCGGATCTGGTGCCGTCCAAGTCATTCACTCATCTGGGAATGAGCTTCGAGACGCACAACAATCTCGTTCGTCTGCCGTTAACCAGAGCGAAATTAGTCAGTTGTTACGCTCGCTATTGTCTGCACGCAGACAAAGTCACGGCGAGAGAATTTATGAGACTGATAGGTCTGTGCGGAGCCGCCGCGGATCTCATTCCGATGGGGCGGCTACGCACACGTCCTCTTCAAATTTTCCTGACTCAGAATTGGAGTGTGAAAATTCATTCGCTCGATGTAGACGTTCTCTTGTCAGATCAAGTGAAACAAGAGATTCAGACTTGGGCAAACATTCAGTGGTTAACTCAAGGAGTTCCGCTGCAGTTGCCGAATCCGAGTTTTACCGTTATGACGGATGCCAGTCAAACAGGTTGGGGTGCATCATTCATCCCAACGGATTCGAGATGCCAGGGTCTTTGGGATCCGCAATTCCTGTGCAAGCACATAAACATCAAGGAAATGATGTCAATTTGGCTTGCGTTACGTCACTGGATGGACATTATTCACGATGCTCATGTCCAAATCCTATCCGACAATACGACAGTAGTGGCGTATATACGGAATCAGGGAGGCACTCATTCAGTTCCGTTGTTCAATCTAACGGAAAGAATCCTTCTGTTTGCGTTAGAACATCACGTTCTTCTTTCGGTCCGTCACATACCGGGTCGTCTGAATGTGCTAGCAGACTCCCTTTCACGAAAGGGTCGCTTGTTGCCGTCGGAGTGGACTCTCAACAAACAAGTATTCAATCAGATTTGCTACCAATGGGAACGGCCAATGATAGACTTATTTGCGACACATCTCAACAATCAGTTGCAGACGTATGTGTCTCCGTGTCCGGATCCAAGAGCATTTGCAGTGGACGCTCTGTCGATCCCTTGGGACGGAATGATAGGATATGCGTATCCTCCAGCGCCGTTAATTCAACAAGTATTGCTAAAGATAAAACAATCTCAATGCAAGATTCTGTTGGTAGCATCTCTGTCGCCACAGAGACCGTGGATAAATCTACTCAGGTGTCTGTTGTGGGACCTACCGCGGAAGCTTCCTCCACGAGAGGATCTTCTTTCGCAGGGGAAATCGCGCCAACTCCATCACAACCCGCAAGGTCTCAACCTTCACGTTTTTCCGTTGTGCGGTCCTTCTTGCATGGCAAGCACTTTACAGGACGAGCAGTGGACGCGATTTCTAACTGTAGGAGGACCTCCTCTTCGCTAAACTATGCGGCTAAGTGGAAGGTTTTTCGTCGTTGGTGTAGGGATCATTCTGTAGATATATTTGATCCCTCTATACCAGACATTGCAAACTTTCTAGTATACTTGTTTGACGAAATCAAACTGCAGCCTGTTACTATAAAGGGTTATAGATCTATGTTATCTGATACCTATGCACATCATGATAGTTTACAAATTGGATCTAATGTCTCTTTATCGAAGTTGGTTAGAAACTTTTCGATAAATAGACCCAGAACTCTTAGATTAATTCCTAAGTGGAATTTAGCTTGGGTTCTCCTTAAATTGAAGGAAAAGCCATTTGAACCTCTTGGGACAGTAGATTTCAAATTCTTATCTTATAAGACAGCTTTTCTCTTAGCTTTCTCTTCTGCCAGAAGAGTCAGTGAGCCTCATGCACTATCGGTGGATGATTCTCATTATCGTAGTGTTGGGAACACTATCACCTTCACTACTAATGTGGGTTTTTTAGCAAAGAATCAGGCTCCTAATAAATATCCGGAACCTATTGTTATTAAGGCTCTTCCATCTTCAGACGGGCGTAGGCCTTTACTCTGTCCTGTTAGAGCACTACGTATCTATAAACAGAGATCTCAGTTTATCAGAAAGGGACGGAAACGTTTCTTTCTGTCTTTGAAGCCTAATAGAAAGGACATTTCAGTCCATTCTATTGCTAGATGGATTCAGTTAACTATCCGTACTGCTTATGAAGATTTATCTTCTTCTCAGCAGTCTGTGCTTAAGATTTCTGCTCATGAAGTAAGAGCTCTTTCTACTTCCTGGGCTTATGCTAATAGTGTTGCTATTACAGATTTAATGAAGGCTGCTTATTGGTCTCAGCCATCCACATTTACGAATTTTTATCTCAGAAATATTGAGTCCATTTCTGGAGACCTGCATTGTTTAGGTCCGTTATCTGTTGCTCAGAATGTCGTCCACTAAACAGTTGCAACTATAGTTATGCAGGCTTTCTGTTCCGGCAGTGACTCCGTCCGGCTGCCCTCTTCGCTCTGGGCTATTTGACCCAGGGCAAGGGGAAGGGGGGGGGGGGCGGGTGTTCCCTTAGGTCACCTGCTTTATAGTGAAAAGCAAGGGAATGCCTCCTCCAAGTCAGTATTTCTGAGTCGCTTCCGGGATGGTTTTAAAGTGTAATATTAATGTTTAATTTCATTCATGTCTTATTTGTAAAGTGTAGCTCGGTGTGAAGCATTTGTATATGTCAAGTGTCAAACGGGCTTTAATATACAATACTCGGACACTTTTAAATGATTATAAAGAGTCTCAATTCTCTGGACTACTTTATTTATTGGCTTGCTTTAAAAATAATTAGTATAAGGGTTATACTGGATGTTAATAGAGAACATGAATGTTATTGTGCTCAATTATTAAGGGTAGTGTATCTTTCTAATTTAATATTAAATAAGAAAGATACATGTAAAGCCTAATACTCCTTTTCTCCTTAAGGGGTTACCTCTTTACTATATAGTTGAGCTTATTGGATTTTCCTCTATGTCCTAGGCCCTCCAGCCTGTTTACTATTCAGCTAAGTCTGGGTCATTGGTACAGTATAAAAATGTTAAAAAATTTATAGTAATTT
This sequence comes from Pictodentalium vernedei, assembly GCA_031216915.1. NCBI lineage: Eukaryota > Metazoa > Mollusca > Scaphopoda > Dentaliida > Dentaliidae > Pictodentalium > Pictodentalium vernedei. The sequence goes on from CM062292.1 coordinate 435,844,508, forward strand.
ATATATTTTTTATACTTACCAATGACCCAGACGGGGATGGCCCTCCCTGGAGTTGGGAACTCTTGCCTCCCCGCTGAGTACATAGCGCTGACCAGGCACTGCCAGTAAGAATGATATTTGGTGCCAATTTCGGGACGACTGCGTCACTGCGCATGCGCAGTAGAGGCGTACTATGGAGGTCCTTTAGGACATGATTTCTTTTTGTTTTGGATGCAAATTTTGGGGATTGGGGGGCAAAATTTGTGTTTGGCCCTGGTTTTGTTGGAGTTAGCACCAGCTAAGTCTGGGTCATTGGTAAGTATAAAAAATATATAAATTACTATAAATTTTTTAACTTTGTAATGAAATTATGTTAAGTTGCCTATTTTCGAGGCATGGGCCTCTTGTTGTCATTCTTGCTAAAAAGTTGCACTGCTTATTCAGTGTTTCCTCTCCCCTTACCCTGTAAGTCCCCCCTTGCTATTCTCCCATGCTTTTGGCATATTTTTGAGTAAGATTACTACTAAAATTTCTTGGGAGAATTAGCTTGGTTACAGAATGAATTCTGTTATTTTCCCCATGTTTACGATCTCACCCATGGGTGTTTAGACGTTGTGTTCTGCATCTACCATCTAATGTTCTGCAGATTCTTCCCTGGAAGTCTCTGTTTTGCATCAGATAGTGTGTATTGTTGATAACTGATTTCGGGCCAGTATTGTCAGTGCCTAGAGTCATGTTTTCTGGTGTTTATACACTTCTTGTTTATATTGGCAACAGTCTCTTTTGAGGGGGGCTTTTTGCCTTTGGAGTAGTTTATCTCATTACAAGATACATTATTATTATCCGTAAGTGTTGCATTAATTATTTAAAATAATTTTAAAATTTTTGACCACACTTAGCCTTGGGATCCATTGGGGCTCAACGTTACTTTTCAGAAACTTGGGCTTCGCTGAAAAAATATTTTTCTAAAATTATTTTGAATTTCAATTGTTTTTTCAATGTTAATGGATCATGTTATTATGTATCTTTGTTTTTAGGGTTTGTGCGAGTACTAGGACTTATTGTTTTCTTTTCACAATGAAAGGATATTGTTCAAATTGTACTGAGAGGAAATCTTCCTCTGACTTTCATGATCATTGTATAAATTGTAGTCAGTGTACTCGCACTAACTCCTGTTCAATATGTGAATATTGGGATGACAAACATTGGAAACGGTATGTTGTTAGTGGAGAAAGGGCTATACCGGTCCTTTCTCCGCAGGGTCACTCTAGTCTATCAGTTTCTATTTCAGAGGAACAAGAACAGGGTGATGTTTCCTTGTTATCTTCCAAAAGTGCGCTTCCGTCGTCACAATTGAATGCAGAGCTAGCGGCAAAAGTGCTCATGGAGATACGACAGTTGCCTAAGAGGTCCCGAGTAGGGTCGACGGCGCTGTCGTCCGCTACCTCGCCCGGTGTAGCGTCTGCTAGCTCGCCCGGTGTAGCGTCCATTCACCGAATGGTTCGGCAGCCGGGTTCGTCCGTTGCGGTCCAGGAGGAAATGTTGGGTGATGCGAGCACTATAAACATACAAGGTGCACACCCAGTGACGGCGGATAATAGGAGAGATCGGAGGAAGCCTTCTAGTCTGGTTCCTAGCTCGTCCAGGTCCAGCCGGGCATCGAGCGAGAGAGGCCCCTCTCTCGTACAACAACATCTGGGACCAGATGTTGTGGTACAAAATGTGTCGCAAGCGGAGCACATGTCCGTCGCTCGGGACGCTCCGTTGTATAGGCAGTCCGCTGAGACTGCTCAGGCTTCCTCATCCTCTCACCAGCGCACACGACCGCACCATGGCTACGTGACCACGGATATTCTACCAGCTTCGCCGATCAGGGATTCATCGGCGACCAGGTCACGCCATCCGGTAGTCAGGGACACGAGGCCGGTAGACTCCGGACGTTCGCATAGGAAGAGTAGGCGGGAGTCAGTTGATGCAGAGCTTCCCGTGGCTAAGCAGCGAAAGACCGCTACTCCGCAGGCCTCGATGATGGACGTGCTAGCTCAGATAGCACAAATTATCGCAGCATCCCAGCAATCGACAGAATCGGTGTCGGATCGGGAATTATCCGACGACGCTGGGTCGGTACGCTCCGCTGAAGCATCGGGTGCGGACGACCGGGAGCATCATGAGGTCCGACCGGATGGCGAAAGGGATACGGATGACTTGGAGCTATCCCTTTCGGAACAACATAAAGCTGCCGTGGATTTCATCCGGCACTTCCTTCCTCAAGTTGTTCCATCGGGCCAGACTGCTGCGGTACCGGATAAGAGACTGATAGCGTCATTGGACACTGAATTCTTCGAGCGGTTCAGAGACATTGTCCCTGAGTTTCCGTCTCAGTCCAATAATGTCCAATAATGTCACAAGAACATTTGAATTATTGAACGACGCTATCTTCAAGCTTGCTTCAAGCTTGCTTCCAAAACAGGCAAAGCTGGTTTCTTGTCCGCCAATGCTCTTAACCTGCCTTTCATTAATGCAAGGAATAAATTCGATACGGCAGGACAGGGTATTCCGAGAGTTCCTCTGCATCGTGACGACGAGGCGGAAGACTTAGAATTGTCATTACCGTCGTCTACGTCCTTTCCAACCGCGGTGTTGGATACGACAATTACGTCTAACAGGGCCAGTTTAGACGCTTTATCTTACGCAGACCACCTTACAGAGGCGTTATCACTGCGTCTTCAAGGGAAAGAATTCCAGGATATACAATCCTCTTTAAGACTTCTTTCAAGGGCAGTAGCTTATTCCACGTATAACTCCGCCCTTTCAGTGGCAAACCTGGAGTTGGTTAGACGTGACGCAGCCCTAGCTACATCCACACGCGTGGATAGTAAGGTGAAGAACTCTCTCAGAGTCACTTCGGTCTCCGGAGAACTTCTCTTCGACGGCAAGCTTTCTGCAATCTACGATAAAATTACTAAGAAAGCTTCGGATTCTCTGCTGTTTAAATCCGCTTCCAAAAAGTCGGATACGGCAGATAAGAGTAAGACAGGCACTTCTGGGACTAATGCGCCCAAGAGAGGTTCCTATAGAGGTTCCGGTGCGTCCTCTTGGTCTTATTCAAGAGACCGTCAAGGCAGCGACTCACGTGCGGGACGTCCTTCGAGCCGGGACAACCGGTCGGACGCCCGAGGTCAACGGGACGAGGTGCGGGTCGTGGACGACGTGGTTTCTCCTCCCGCAGGCCTCGCAGGTCCAGGAGGTGATGGTTTCAACCTCTATCGTGTTCCGGTTGGCGGAAGGTTGTCGAGTTTTTCAAAAGAGTGGGCGTCGATTACGGACGACCCTTGGGTGAGAGGGGTGATTTCAGAAGGTCTAAGAATATCCTTCAAATGAAAGCCTCTATTAACTCGAAGTCCAAAATGGACTCAACTTCCGTCAAATCCGCAGAAAAGAGATGCTCTGTTATCGGAGGTGCAGTCTTTTTTAATGAAGAACGCGGTAGAGGTCGTAGAAGACCAGGAAACACCGGGATTCTACAGCCATCTGTTTCTGGTTCCGAAACCAGACGGCTCGTTCCGTCCAGTCATAGATTTGAGCTGGATAAACAAGCTGATCGTCGCTCCGAAGTTCTATATGGAGACGATTCGATCGGTCAGAGCGAGTATTCGGGTGAACGATTATGCTACAAGCATAGATCTCAAAGATGCGTACTTTCATGTCATGGTAAATCCGACATTCAGAAAGTATCTACGCTTCGCAGTCCTAGGAGTGGTGTATCAATTCCGGGCGATGTGCTTCGGATTGAACCTAGCACCCTGGGCTTTCACTCGGGTAATGGACTCGGTAATGATGTATTTCCGAGCTCATTCGTCTGCGGTAACGTCGGCCTACCTGGACGACATTCTTCAGAGGTACGGCAACGAGTTAACGCTTCAGAACGATGTGCAGAATCTGCTTCTATTGCTCCGACGTCTCGGTTTTGTTATAAACGAGGAGAAGTCGGATCTGGTGCCGTCCAAGTCATTCGCTCATCTGGGAATGAGCTTCGAGACGCACAACAATCTCGTTTGTCTGCCGTTAACCAGAGCAAAATTAGTCAGTTGTTACGCTAGCTATTGTCTTCATGCAGACAAAGTCACAGCGAGGGAGTTCATGAGACTGATAGGTCTGTGCGGAGCCGCTGCGGATCTCATTCCGATGGGGCGGTTACGCACTCGTCCTCTCCAAATTTTCTTGACTCAGAATGGAGTGTGAAGATTCATTCGCTCGACATAGACGTTCTCTTGTCAGATCAAGTGAAACAAGAGATTCAGACTTGGGCAAACATTCAGTGGTTAACTCAGGGAGTTCCGCTGCAGTTGCCGGATCCGAGTTTTACGATTATGACGGATGCCAGTCAAACAGGTTGGGGTGCATCATTGATCCCAACGGATTCGAGATGCCAGGGTCTTTGGGATCCACAGTTCCTAAGCAAGCACATAAACATCAAAGAAATGATGTCAATTTGGCTTGCGTTACGTCATTGGATGGACATTATTCACAAAGCTCATGTCCAAATCCTGTCCGACAATACGACAGTAGTGGCATATATACGGAACCAGGAAGGCACTCATTCCGTTCCGTTATTCAATTTAACGGAAAGATTCCTTCTGTTTGCTCTAGAACATCAAGTTCTACTTTCGGTCCGTCATATACCGGGTCGTCTGAATGTACTAGCAGACTCCCTTTCACGGAAGGGTCGCTTGTTGCCGTCGGACTCTCAACAAACAAGTATTCAATCAGATTTGCTACCAATGGGAACGGCCAATGATAGACTTATTTGCGACACATCTCAACAATCAGTTGCAGACGTATGTGTCACCGTGTCCGGATCCAAGAGCATTTGCAGTAGACGCTCTATCGATCTCATGGGACGGAATGATAGGATATGCGTATCCTCCAGCGCCGTTGATTCAGCAAGTATTGCTAAAAATAAAACAATATCAATGCAAGATTCTGTTGGTAGCATCTCTGTCTCCACAGAGACCGTGGATAAATCTACTCAGGTGTCTGTTGTGGGACCTACCGCGAAAGCTTCCTCCACGGGAGGATCTTCTTTCGCAGGGGAAACCGCGTCAACTTCATCACAACCCGCAAGGTCTCAACCTTCACGTTTTTCCGTTGTGCGGTCCTTCTTGCATGGCAAGCACTTTACAGGACGAGCAGTGGACGCGATTTTTAACTGTAGGAGGACCTCCTCTTCGCTAAACTATGCGGCTAAGTGGAAGGTTTTTCGTCGTTGGTGTAGGGATCATTCTGTTGATATTTTTGATCCCTCCATACCAGACATTGCAAACTTTCTAGTATACTTGTTTGACAAGATCAAACTGCAGCCTGTTACTATTAAGGGTTATAGGTCTATGTTATCTGATACCTATGCACACCACGATAGTTTACAAATTGGATCTAATGTCTCTTTATCTAAGTTAGTTAGAAACTTCTCGATAAATAGACCCAGAACTCTTAAATTAATTCCTAAGTGGAATTTAGCTTGGGTTCTTCTTAAACTGAAGGAAAAGCCATTTGAGCCTCTTGGGACAGTAGATTTCAAATTCTTGTCTTATAAGACAGCTTTTCTCTTAGCTTTCTCTTCTGCTAGAAGAGTCAGTGAGCTTCATGCACTATCGGTGGACGATTCTCACTATCGTAGTGTCGGGAACACTATCACCTTCACTACTAATGTTGGATTTTTAGCTAAGAATCAGGCTCCTAATAAATATCCGGAACCTATTGTTATTAAGGCTCTGCCGTCTTCAGATGGGTGTAGGCCTTTACTCTGTCCTGTTAGAGCTTTACGTATTTATAAACAGAGATCTCAGTTTATCAGAAAGGGACGAAAACGTTTCTTTCTGTCTCTGATGCCTAATAGAAAGGACATTTCGGTCCATTCTATTGCTAGATGGATTCAATTAACTATCCGTACTGCTTATGAAAATTTATCTTCTTCTCAGCAGTCTGTGCTTAAGATTTCGGCTCATGAAGTAAGAGCTCTTTCTACATCTTGGGCTTACGCAAATAGTGTTGCTATTACAGATTTAATGAAGGCTGCTTATTGGTCTCAGCCATCCACATTCACAAATTTTTATCTCAGAAATATTGAGTCCATTTCTGGAGACCTGCATTGTTTAGGTCCGTTATCTGTTGCTCAGAATGTCGTCCACTAAACAGTTGCAACTATAGTTATGCAGGCTTTCTGTTCCGGCAGTGACTCCGTCCTGCTGCCCTCTTCGCTCTGGGCTATTTGACCCAGGGCAAGGGGAAGGGGGGGGGGAGGGTGTTCCCTTAGGTCACCTGCTTTATAGTGAAAAGCAAGGGAATTCCTCCTCCGGAGTCAGTAATTCTGAGTCGTTTCCGGGATGGTTTTAAAGTGTAATATTAATGTTAAAAATTCATTCATGTCATATTTTTAAAGTGTAGCTCGGTGTGAAGCATTTGTATATGTCAAGTGTCAAACGGGCATTAATATACAATCCTCAGACACTTTTAAAGAATATAAAGAGTCTCAATTCTCTGGACTAACTTTATTTATTGGCTTACTTTAAAAATAATTAGTATAAAGGGTTATACTGGATGTTAATAGAGAACATGAATGTTATTGTGCTCAATTATGAAGGGTATTGTATCTTTCTAATTTATCATAAAATAAGAAAGATACATGTAAAGCCTAATTCCCCTTTTCTCCTTGAGGGGTTGACTCTATGTTATATAGTTGAGCTTATTGGATTTTCCTCTATGTCCTAGGCCCTCCAGCCTTTTTACTATTCAGCTATGTCTATGTCATTGGTACAGTATAAAAATGTTGAAAAATTTATAGTAATTTATATATTTTTTATACTTACCAATGACCCAGACGGGGATGGCCCTCCCAGGAGTTGGGAACTCATACCTCCCCGCTGAGTACATAGCGCTGACCAGGCACTGCTTGGAAGAATGATAATTGGCGCCAATTTTGGAACGTCCTTGACACTGCGCATGCACAGTAAGGGCAAAGTATGGAGGTCCTTCAGGACATGATTTCTTTTGGTTTTAGATGCAAATTTTGGGGATTGGTGTTTGGCCCTAGATTTTTAAGAGTTAGCACCAGCTATGTCCGGGTCATTGGTAAGTATAAAAAATATATAAATTACTATAAATTTTTTAACATTTCTGGATTTGTGCAGTCCTCCTGAGATATTCCTCTAAAAATGTAAGGACACAGTTTTTGCACTTTTTAAACCTGAAAAGTTCAATAGTATGAGAGAATTTACCCCTTCTAGAAGTTTTTTGAGGCTGATGTGTGACCAGTATAGCTTTGTCCTTTTGAATAGTCATGAAATTCAAACTCAAAGATGCCAAAGTATGACACTTTTGGGAAGATAATAATGCAATTAAAACTGTAAGTTTCTTATTAATGAGTGTTTCCAGTGAAAGACTATCTGGTGGATATAAGGTGGCCAGTTATTTTAGACCTTGTGTACATCCCATGTTACAGGATAACATAGGGTGGGAGGATTTTGGTTGTAGAGACCTTTCATAAACTGAGAAAGAAGCGGAGTATGCATAAAGTCTGAGATACCCAATGACAACATAGCCTGAACCAGCATAGATTTGTGGATATTAATGATGCTGTAAGATTTTTTCTTTTTGGCCAAGTGTGTCAGATAATTAATCACCAGAATTTCAGTTGCTTGAAGGGAATTATAAGATTGTTTATCACACTACAAACACCAGGACTTCCATGCACACTGATACTGCTTGTTTGTGGAGTGTCTCCAAGAGTCATTGATGATTTCTGAAGCCTGTTTTGAAATGCCTGAAGCTTTGTGGTTTCGCCTGATACATGACAGGCGATTAAATTTAGCCTGGGAAGAAGAGGATGACTGTTGTTGGTGACACTGCAGGTGAGTAGAGTGTCCATGAGAGAAAGCCGAATTGGCCTGTCTATTAAGGACCTCAGCAGAACCGGAAACCAGGTCTGACTGGGCCAGAACAGTGTTATAAGTATGGCTTCGTTTACCTGGTCCTTGGCTATCTTTGTCAGTACTCTGTTCATGAGGCTGAAAGGAGGAAAAATGTAAGGTGAGTATTGAGACCAATGTAAGGAAAAAGCATCAGTAGTACAGGAGTTACAATCTGGCCCCCAAGAGCAGTATTTATTGACCTGAAGATTCTGAGAAGAGGCAAACAGATCAATGTCGGGTGAAAACATATTTTGACATAATTTCAAGAAAACATTTCTATTCAACCTCCACTCAGAATTGACAATATGCCTCTGGAAAGTGAATCAGCAACGATGTTGCAGGCGCCAGGGACGTATACAGCTTGAAGATGAATATGGTGCTTGAAACACCATATCCAAATGACTTTAGCCTCCTTGAAGAGAGGGGTAACTCTCGACCCCCCATATGATTAATGTATCGCACCGCCATGGTATTGTCTGACTGGATGCATATTGTACAGTTCTTCTATTTTTGAGCCAAGAGAAAAAGTCCCTTTTTGATTGCCAGTAGCTCAAGATGATTAATGTGTAGCTCATATTTTTATACTGTACCAATGACCCAGACTTAGCTGGTGCTAACTCCAACAAAACCAGGGCCAAACACAAATTTTGCCCCCCAATCCCCAAAATTTGCATCCAAAACAAAAAGAAATCATGTCCTAAAGGACCTCCATAGTACGCCTCTACTGCGCATGCGCAGTGACGCAGTCGTCCCGAAATTGGCGCCAATTATCATTCTCTGTTTGGCCCTTCATCAGTCAACATCTCACTGATCTTTGTGCTTGTAAATCTCAGTTTAAAGGATGCCAGACACGTAATTTTTGGAGAAAATGTGATTCTAAGGAGGATAGAAGGAGGAGAGGAAAAAGAAGTGGCAAAAAATAATCAGGGCTGTACTTAAAATTTTTTGATGAAATTATGTTAAGTTGCCTATTTTCGAGGCATGGGCCTCTTGTTGTCATTCTTGCTAATTGTTGCACTGCTTATTCAGTGTTTCCTCTCCCCTAGCCTTCTAAAGTCCCCCCTGGCAATTCTCCCATGCTTTTGGCATATTTTTGAGAAGTTTCATTTCTAAAATTTCCTGGGAGAGTTGCTTGGTTACAGAATGTTTTCTGTTATTTTCCCCATAGTTACGTTTTCACCCATGGGTGTATAACGTTTGTGTTCTGCATCTTCCATCTGATATTCTACAGATTCTCCCCTGGGAGTCTCTGTTTTGCATCAGATAGAGTGTAATTGATGACTGATTCCGGGCCAGTTTTTTCAGTGCCTGGAGTCATGTTTTCTAGTGTGTTTACACTGTTTGTTTTCATTGGCAACAGCCTTTTTTGAGGGGGGCTGTTTGCCTTTGTGGTAGTTTATCTCATTATAAGATACATTTATATTATCCGAAAGTGTCTCATTAATTATTTTATATAAATTAAAAATTTTTGACCACACTTTGCCATCGGATCCATCAGGGCTCAATGTTACTTTTCAGCAACTTGGGCTTCTCTGAAAAAATATTTTTTCAAAATTATTTTGTTTTGCAATTGTTTTTTCATTTATTAATGGATCATGTTATTATGTATCTTTGTGTCAGGGGTTTTTGCGAGTAACTAGGACTTATTGTTGTTCTTTCACAATGAAGGGACATTGTTCAAATTGTAATAGGAAGAAATCTTCCTCTGACTTTCATGATCATTGTATTAATTGTAGTCAGTGTTCTCGCATTAATCCCTGTCCTATATGTGAACATTGGGATGAGAAACATTGGAAACGTGTGTCACGATATGTTGTTTCTGGAGAAAGAGCGATGCCGGCTCTTTCTCCACAAGGTCACTCTACTCTCTCAGTTTCTATTTCAGAGGAACCAGAACAGGGTGATGTTTCCATGTTGTCTTCTTCAAGTGTGCGTCCGTCGTCACAAATGAATTCAGAGCTAGCGGCAAAAGTGCTCATGGAGATTAGACAAATGTCGTCCGCTAGCTCGCCCGGTGTAGCGTCCATTCACCGAATGGTTCGGCAGCCGGGTTCGTCCGATGCGGTCCAAGAGGAAATTTTGGGTGATGCGAGCACTATAAACATAATAGATGCACACCCAGTGACGGCGGATAGTAAACGAGAACTGAGGAAGCCTTTTAGTCCGGTTCCTAGCTCGTCCAGGTCCAGCCGGGCCGCGAGCGAGAGAGGTCCCTCTCTCGTACAACAACATCTGGGACCAGATGTTGTGGTACAAAATGTGTCTTTAGCGGAGCATACGTCCGTCGCTCGGGACGCTCCGTTGTATAAGCAGTCCGCAGAGACTGTTAAGGCTTCCTCTTCTCGTCGGCGCACACGACCGCACCTTGGCTGCGTGACCTCCGATGTTTTGCCAGCTTCGCCAATGAAGGATTCTTCGGCAACCAGGTCACACCATCCGGCAGCCAGGGATTCGAGACCGATGGACTCCGGACGTTCGCATAGGAAAAGTATGCGGGAGCCATCTAATGCGGAGCTGCCCTCGGCGAAGCAGCGAAAGACTACGCCTCCGCAGGTCTCGACGTCGGACATTCTTGTGCAGATAGCACAGCTTATCGCAGCATCCCAGCAGCCGACAGAAACGGTGTCGGATCGAGAATTATCCGACGGCGCTGGGTTGGTACGCTCCGCCGAAGCATCGGGGGCGGACGACCGGGAACATCGGGAGGTCCGACCGGATGGTGAAAGGGATACGGATGAATTGGAACTATCCCTTTCGGAACAACATAAAGCTGCCGTGGACTTCATCCGGCACTTTCTCCCTCAAGTTGTTCCGTCGGGCCAGACTGCTGCGCTTCCGGACAAGAGAATTATAGCGTCATTGGACTCTGAATTTTTTGAGCGGTTCAGGGACATCGCTCCCGAGTTTCCGTCGCAGTCCAATAATGTTGCAAGAACATTTGAATTATTGAACGACGCTATATTTAAACTTGCTTCCAGGACGGGAAAAGCAGGTTTCTTGTCTGCTAATACTCTTAACCTGCCTTTCATTAATGCAAGGAATAAATTCGACACGGCAGGACAGGGTATACCGAGAGTTCCTCTGCGTATGGACGACGAGGCGGAAGACTTAGAGCTATCATTACCGTCGTCAGCTTCTATTCCAACTGCGGTGTTGGAAACAGCTATTGCGTCTAACAGAGCCAATTTAGATGCCTTATCTTACGCAGATCACCTTACTAAGGCGTTATCACTGCGCCTTCAAGGGGAAGAGTTTCAGGATATACAATCCTCTTTAAGACTTCTTTCAAGGGCAGTAGCTTATTCCACGTGTAACTCCGCCCTTTCAGTGGCAAATCTGGAGTTGGTTAGACGTGACGCAGCCCTAGCTACATCCACACTAGTGGATTCTAAGGTGAAGAACTCTCTTAGAGTCGCTTCGGTCTCAGGAGAACTTCTCTTTGACGGCAAGCTTTCCTCTATTTATGATAAAATTAAAAAGAAAGCTAATGATTCTCTGTTGTTCAGATCCGCTCCTAAAAGGTCGGATACAGCAGACACGAATAAGACAGGCACTTCTGGGTCTAATGCGCCCAAGAGAGGTTCCTATAGAGGTTCCGGTGCGTCCTCTTGGTCTTATTCGAGAGACCGTCAGGATAGCGACTCTCGTTCGGGACGTCCTTCAGGCCGGGACAATTGGTCGGACGCCCCGAGGTCGACGAGGCGAGGTGCGGGTCGTGGAAGACATGGTTTCTCCTACCGCAGGCCTCGCAGGTCCAGGAGGTGATGGCTTAGACCTCTATCGCGTTCCGGTTGGCGGAAGGTTGTCGAGTTTTTCACAAGAGTGGGCGTCGATTACGGACGACCCGTGGGTGAGAGGAGTGACTTCGGAAGGTCTAAAGATATCCTTCAAACGAAAGCCTCCATTAACTCGAAGTCCAAAGTGGACTCATCTTCCGCAAATCCACAGAAAAGAGACGCTCTGTTATCAGAGGTGCAGTCTCTTTTAATGAAGAACGCGGTAGAGGTCGTAGAAAACCAGGAATCTCTGGGATTCTACAGCCATCTGTTTCTGGTTCCGAAACCAGACGGCTCGTTCCGTCCAGTCATAGATTTGAGCTGGATAAACAAGCTGATCGTCGCTCCGAAGTTTTATATGGAGACGATTCGATCGGTCAGAGCGAGTATTCGGGTGAACGATTATGCAACGAGCATAGATCTCAAAGATGCGTACTTTCACGTCATGGTACATCCGACATTCCGAAAGTATCTACGCTTCGCAGTCCTAGGAGTGGTGTATCAGTTCCGGGCCATGTGCTTCGGATTGAATCTAGCACCCTGGGCTTTCACTCGGGTAATGAACTCGGTAATGATATATTTCCGGGCTCATTCGTCTGCGGTAACGTCGGCCTACCTGGACGACATTCTTCAGAGGTACGGCAACGAGTTAACGCTTCAGAACGATGTTCAGAATCTTCTTCTATTGCTCCGATGTCTCGGTTTCATAGTAAACGAGGAGAAGTCGGATCTGGTGCCGTCCAAGTCATTCACTCATCTGGGAATGAGCTTCGAGACGCACAACAATCTCGTTCGTCTGCCGTTAACCAGAGCGAAATTAGTCAGTTGTTACGCTCGCTATTGTCTGCACGCAGACAAAGTCACGGCGAGAGAATTTTTGAGACTGATAGGTCTGTGCAGAGCCGCCGCGGATCTCATTCCGATGGGGCGGCTACGCACACGTCCTCTTCAAATTTTCCTGACTCAGAATTGGAGTGTGAAAATTCATTCGCTCGATGTAGACGTTCTCTTGTCAGATCAAGTGAAACAAGAGATTCAGACTTGGGCAAACATTCAGTGGTTAACTCAAGGAGTTCCGCTGCAGTTGCCGGATCCGAGTTTTACCATCATGACGGATGCCCAACAGGTTGGGGTGCATCATTAATCCCAACGGATTCGAGATGCCAGGGTCTTTGGGATCCGCAATTCCTGTGCAAGCACATAAACATCAAGGAAATGATGTCAATTTGGCTTGCGTTACGTCACTGGATGGACATTATTCACGATGCTCATGTCCAAATCCTATCCGACAATACGACAGTAGTGGCGTATATACGGAATCAGGGAGGCACTCATTCAGTTCCGTTGTTCAATCTAACGGAAAGAATCCTTCTGTTTGCGTTAGAACATCACGTTCTTCTTTCGGTCCGTCACATACCGGGTCGTCTGAATGTGCTAGCAGACTCCCTTTCACGAAAGGGTCGCTTGTTGCCGTCGGAGTGGACTCTCAACAAACAAGTATTCAATCAGATTTGCTACCAATGGGAACGGCCAATGATAGACTTATTTGCGACACATCTCAACAATCACTTGCAGACGTATGTGTCCCCGTGTCCGGATCCAAGAGCATTTGCAGTAGACGCTCTGTCGATCCCTTGGGACGGAATGATAGGATATGCGTATCCTCCAGCGCCGTTAATTCAACAAGTATTGCTAAAGATAAAACAATCTCAATGCAAGATTCTGTTGGTAGCATCTCTGTCGCCACAGAGACCGTGGATAAATCTACTCAGGTGTCTGTTGTGGGACCTACCGCGGAAGCTTCCTCCACGAGAGGATCTTCTTTCGCAGGGGAAATCGCGTCAACTCCATCACAACCCGCAAGGTCTCAACCTTCACATTTTTCCGTTGTGCGGTCCTTCTTGCATGGCAAGCACTTTACAGGACGAGCAGTGGACGCGATTTCTAACTGTAGGAGGACCTCCTCTTCGCTAAACTATGCGGCTAAGTGGAAGGTTTTTCGTCGTTGGTGTAGGGATCATTCTGTAGATATATTTGATCCCTCTATTCCAGACATTGCAAACTTTCTAGTATACTTGTTTGACGAAATCAAACTGCAGCCTGTTACTATAAAGGGTTATAGATCTATGTTATCTGATACCTATGCACATCATGATAGTTTACAAATTGGATCTAATGTCTCTTTATCGAAATTGGTTAGAAACTTTTCGATAAATAGACCCAGAACTCTTAGATTAATTCCTAAGTGGAATTTAGCTTGGGTTCTCCTTAAATTGAAGGAAAAGCCATTTGAACCTCTTGGGACAGTAGATTTCAAATTCTTATCTTATAAGACAGCTTTTCTCTTAGCTTTCTCTTCTGCCAGAAGAGTCAGTGAGCTTCATGCACTATCGGTGGATGATTCTCATTATCGTAGTGTTGTGAACACTATCACCTTCACTACTAATGTGGGTTTTTTAGCTAAGAACCAGGCTCCTAATAAATATCCGGAACCTATTGTTATTAAGGCTCTTCCGTCTTCAGACGGGCGTAGGCCTTTACTCTGTCCTGTTAGAGCACTACGTATCTATAAACAGAGATCTCAGTTCATCAGAAAGGGACGGAAACGTTTCTTTCTGTCTTTGATGCCTAATAGAAAGGACATTTCAGTCCATTCTATTGCTAGATGGATTCAGTTAACTATCCGTACTGCTTATGAAGATTTATCTTCTTCTCAGCAGTCTGTGCTTAAGATTTCTGCTCATGAAGTAAGAGCTCTTTCTACTTCCTGGGCTTATGCTAATAGTGTTGCTATTACAGATTTAATGAAGGCTGCTTATTGGTCTCAGCCATCCACATTTACGAATTTTTATCTCAGAAATATTGAGTCCATTTCTGGAGACCTGCATTGTTTAGGTCCGTTATCTGTTGCTCAGAATGTCGTCCACTAAACAGTTGCAACTATAGTTATGCAGGCTTTCTGTTCCGGCAGTGACTCCGTCCGGCTGCCCTCTTCGCTCTGGGCTATTTGACCCAGGGCAAGGGGAAGGGGGGGGGGGGGGGGCGGGTGTTCCCTTAGGTCACCTGCTTTATAGTGAAAAGCAAGGGAATGCCTCCTCCAAGTCAGTATTTCTGAGTCGCTTCCGGGATGGTTTTAAAGTGTAATATTAATGTTTAATTTCATTCATGTCTTATTTTTAAAGTGTAGCTCGGTGTGAAGCATTTGTATATGTCAAGTGTCAAACGGGCTTTAATATACAATACTCGGACACTTTTAAATGATTATAAAGAGTCTCAATTCTCTGGACTACTTTATTTATTGGCTTGTTTTAAAAATAATTAGTATAAGGGTTATACTGGATGTTAATAGAGAACATGAATGTTATTGTGCTCAATTATTAAGGGTAGTGTATCTTTCTAATTTTATATTAAATAAGAAAGATACATGTAAAGCCTAATACTCCTTTTCTCCTTAAGGGGTTACCTCTTTACTATATAGTTGAGCTTATTGGATTTTCCTCTATGTCCTAGGCCCTCCAGCCTGTTTACTATTCAGCTAAGTCTGGGTCATTGGTACAGTATAAAAATGTTAAAAAATTTATAGTAATTTATATATTTTTTATACTTACCAATGACCCAGACGGGGATGGCCCTCCCTGGAGTTGGGAACTCTTGCCTCCCCGCTGAGTACATAGCGCTGACCAGGCACTGCCAGTAAGAATGATAATTGGCGCCAATTTCGGGACGACTGCGTCACTGCGCATGCGCAGTAGAGGCGTACTATGGAGGTCCTTTAGGACATGATTTCTTTTTGTTTTGGATGCAAATTTTGGGGATTGGGGGGCAAAATTTGTGTTTGGCCCTGGTTTTGTTGGAGTTAGCACCAGCTAAGTCTGGGTCATTGGTAAGTATAAAAAATATATAAATTACTATAAATTTTTTAACTTTCCTCCCAGGTCCAGGTACCATTGACGGTGTTATCACCCTGTACTGCACCCCAGCCAATGTATGAGGCATCTGTTTCAATATAAATAGAAGGAGCCGCCTCTCGGATAAGATGTCCATTATTTCCTCGAAGGTTAATAGTCCACCAACGTATGTCGGAGCAGGCTTTGTCTGAAAGAATGAGTTTGGCATCAAAGGATCCCTTCGAAGCGCCAACATTTTGTCCTTTTCTAAGGATCGATAATAAAGAGGTCCCATTTTCACTGCGGGAAAGGAAGAGACATACAATCCACATAGTCTCGCCAGGTCTCGAATGCGAATGCAGCTTTTGGATAAGAGACTAGAGGACAACAGAAGTATCTTCCCAACTTTTTCTTTGGGAAGACTGATTTTAAACGTCTTGGAATTAAGTGTGAAGCCTAAATATTGAATTTCCTGTGTTGGAAGAAGGACTGATTTTGCCTGATTTACAGTAAATCCTAGTTCGGATAATAGTGAACACAGATTAGACACCTGTTCTCTGCAAATTGTCAAGGAAGGATTCCAAAGTAATGAATCATCAATAAAACTGGTACAATGACAGCCTTGCTGCCGGCAAAAAGAAAAAACAGGTTTAAGAAGTTTAGTAAAATCCCGTGGAGCGGACGCCAATCCGAAGGCTAAACATTGAAACTCAAACAACTTCCCTTGCCAAGAAAACCTGAGATATTTCCGGTGTGAACGATGATTGGGAATGCTAAAATAAGCATCCTGCAGATCAACAGATGTAAAATAATCCCCAGGTTGAACTAATTTTAAGACCGAATCAATGTGTTCCATTTTGAAATGCTGGTACTCAATAAATTTATTGAGAGCCCGTAAATTGATAATAAGACAAATTTTACCATTCTTTTTTAATCTAGGAAAAATATTTGAAAGAAATTCGCCATGTTTGTGTGTGCTAATAGTTCTCGTCGGAGAAACTTGTTGGGGTTGCCTCACAAATTACAAGCGAAGACCCGATACTGAGTTCAAGACCCATTTATTGGAAGTAATAAGCTGCCACTTATCAATGCAATGCTTAGGTTGGCCAGCAAAAAAGTTAAGACCTACAGACACACTCACCTTTACTGACGAGGCATTCTTCTCTGGTGCCATCTTCCGTAACCCCATTGACCCTGTGGTCGTCTGAAATTTCCCGGAGGTTGATAGTTCTGGGCTCTGCCTAGTCCCAAAAAAGGATTGGAAGATCTTTGGAATTTTCTGTTCTTATAATAGCTTCTACCGGCATAGCCACGCCCGAAGCTCTTAGCACTGTTGCCTTTAGAGAACTTTGCCACCTCATTACATGATTTTAAATCATTGAGCACGTTATCTCCAAATAATAAAGTTGTAATCGGCTGCTCGACTGAACATAAAGACCTGAACTGAGGTTGAAAATCAGGTTTCATAATATTTTTGCGACATTGAGAACTGTCAAAAAGAGTAGCTCCTGAGAGAGAAACACCATGAATGGTGAGTGTTTTAAGCTCAGCGACATTAGAAAATAAACTGTCATGAATCTGTTTTACTTTATCATTGTTCTGGGGTAAAAATTTCTGCTGCATTGTGAGCAGCTTTTTGATTTTGCGATATAAAAATATGGAACAGAAGAAATTGCCACAGATTTTTGGAATTCCTGCCATTTTACATCCCTTGCCCGAGTTTTGGTGTCCAACTGACTCCAAAGTTCGCTATTTACCCGTGGTGGCAATAGCAATTTGGCATTTCCAGGAATAGAGTGTTTTTGAATCAAGTCGTCTGTAGACGTTTTTGAAGTGGATGCCCTGTTTGCAAATTCAGAAATTTGGGGGTTATCATCCTTTCCAAATATCAAATCATCTTTAAAAATGGATGGTAAAATGAGTTCATCCACATCGTAATCATCGGGAGACATTTCCGAGACAGACAGTGAAACATCGGATTCCAAGACTGAACCGGGGCATTCATTGTTAGCAGTAGGATCGACGCCATCATTGGCTGTCTTTTGCGGCTTCGATGAACCACTGAGCTCAATATCTTCAGCATCGGAATCAGAAGCGACGCTCTCTGAAAGTGCCTGTTCAGAAGTACCTGGCCTTGCCAGTGTACGGTTTGCTTAGATGTACCTGGCCTTGCCAGTGTACGAGCCTCCTTAATACTGGAAACATCATGTTTGGCCTTCTTCGAAGTGCCATGTTTTGATTTTGATTTACGTTTGTTCGAAATATTTGTTTTGACGGAATCAGTCATTGCAACTACTTTTCGTGAAGGATTTTTAAAATTATACCCAGAAAAGGATGATTCATTGTCATCGGAGGTGAAAATTTTGACAGCTTCAACAAATGACGGAATGTCTTCAAAATCAGAAGTTTTAACTGAGAAACCTGTGTCCGGATCAGAATTCCTATTATGTTTTTGTGGCATAATAAACTGACGACCAACACCTTGTAATTAATAATATCAATTGTCCTAACAGTGAGCTCAAAGCAAAAAGATGACAATATTAGACTGACAGGGGATTATATAGCCTCAGGTATGCAATATTTTTATACTGTACCAATGACCCAGACATAGCTGGTGCTAACTCTTAAAATATAGGGCCAAACACAAATTTTGCCCCCCAATCCCCAAAATTTGCATCTAAAATCAAAGAAAACATGTCCTGAATGGCCCTCCACACTTCACCTCTACTGCGCATGCGCAGTGTCAAGGACGTTCCGAAATTGGCGCCATTAATCATTCTTAGTTTGGCCCTTCATCAGTTAACATCTGACTGATCTTTGTGCTTGTAAATCTCAGTTTAAATGATGCCAGACACATAAATATTAGTGAAATGGTGATTCTAAGGAGGATATAGAAGGAGGAGAGGAAAAATGTGTGACAGAAAATTATCAGGGCTGTAACTTAAAATTTTTTAATGAAATTACGTTAAGTTACCTATTTTCGAGGCAGCAGCCATTTTGTTGTCATTCTTGTTATCAAGTTACACTGATTGTTCAGTGTTTTCCTCTCTCCCTTTCCTTCAAGTCCCCTCTTGCTATTCTCCCATGCTTTTGGCATATTTTTTGTAATTTTATTACTAAAATTTCTTGGGAGTTTTAGCTGAATAACAGAATGAATTCTGTTCTTTTCCCCATGTTTACGTCTTCACCTATGGGTGGTTAGGCGTTGTGTTCTGCATCTACCATCTGATGTTCTGCAGTTTCTTCCCTGGAAGTCTCTGTTTTGCATCAGATAGTGTATTATTGGTAACTGATTTCAGGCCTGGGTGCCTGGAGTCTTATTTCAGTGTTTTTACACTTATTGTTTACATTTACAACAGCCCTCTGTGTGAGGGGGGATTTCTTGAAAATAATATCTTGATGTTAATTTAATCATAACTAGATACATTATTATTGTTCGTAAGTGTTGCATAAATTGTTTAAAATATTTTTAAAATTTTTGTCCACACTTAGGCTTGGGATCCATTGGGGCTCAACGTTACTTTTCAGAAACTTGGGCTGTTCTGAAAAAATATTTTTTCAAAATATTTTGATTTCAATTATTTTTTCTATGTTAATGGATCATATTATTATGTATTTTGATTGTCAGGGGTTGGTGCGAGTACTAGGACTTTGTTTTCTTTTTCTATTGAAAGGATTTTGGTCAATTGTAATAAGAGGAAATCTTCCTCTGACTTTTATAATCATTCTATATGTAGTCAGTGTACTCGCACTAACTCCTGTTCTGTATGTGATGATTTCGATGACAACATGGGAAGCGTGTGTCACGGTATGTTAGTGGGGAATTGGACATTCCGGTCCTTTCCCCGCAGGGTCACTCTACTTTATCAATTTCTATTTCAGACGATCAAGATTAGGGTGATGTATCCGTGATGTCTTCCAAAAGTGTGCCTCCGTCGTCACAATTAATGAAGGGCTAGCGGAAAAGTGCTCATGTAAATACGCCAATTGCCTAAGAGGACCCTAGTAGGTTCGACGTCCTTTGACGTCCGCTAGCTCGCCCGGTGTAGCATCCATTCATCGAATGGTTCGGCAGCCGGGTTCGTCCGTTGCGGTCTAGAAGGAGTTTTGGGGTGATGCGAGCACTATAAATCAACCAAATGCACACCCAGTGACGGCGGATTAGAGGGAGAACGGAGGAAGCCTTTTAGTTCGGTTCCTAGCTCGTTCTGGTCCATCCGGACGGCGAGCGAGAGAGACCCCTCTCTCGTACAACAACATCTGGCCCCAGATGTTGTGGTACAAAATGTTTCGCATTCGGAGCATACGTCCGCCGCTCGGGACGCTCCGACATATAGTCAGTCCGGAGAGACTGTCAATAAGGCTTCCTCATTCTCATGGTAGCGCACACTACCGCTCTTGGCTACGTGACCTCGGATATCCAGTCAGCTTCGCCAATCAGAGAATCAACGGCGACCAGGTCACACCATCCGGTAGCCAGGGACACGATGCCTGCAGACTCCGGACGTTCGCATAAGAAGTGTGCGGGAGTCAACGTACACGGAGCTTCCGGCGGCAATGCATCGTAAGACCGCTACTGCACAGGCCTCGGGGACGGACGTGCTATCCCAAATAGCACAGCTTATCGCAGCATCCCAGCAACAACTGAATCTGTCGCATAATGTATTATCCGACGATGCTGGGTCGGGACGCTCCGCGGAGGCAGGTACGGACGTCCGAAAATTTCATCCGGTCCGACGGGATACCGAAAGGGATTCGGAGGATTTCGAGCTTTCCCTTTCGGATCAACATATGCTGTTGTGTATGTCATCTGACTTGATCTTCTACAGGTTCTTTCGTCGGACCAGAATGCTGCGATGCCGGATAAGAAACTGATAGCATTGGTGGACTTAGAAATTTTTGGTTCGGTTCAGGGACATCGTCCCTCAGTTCCGACATAGTCCAATAATGTCACACAAACTTTCGAATTATTGAACGACGCTATATATATTATTATATGCTTGCTATTACCAAGCATTTCTGGTTTCTTGTTTGCAAAGTTACGGAGATGTCTTTCAAAGTGTGCCTCTGTCGTCATAGTTAATGAAGAGCTAGCGGCAATAAGTGCTCATGGAATATGTCAATCGCCTAAGAGGTCCCTTGTAGGATCGACGGAGTGACATTCGCTAGCTCACTCGGTGTAGCGTACATTCATCGAATGGTTCGGCTGCCGGGTTCGTCCGTTGCGGTCTAGGAAGGAGATTTGGGTGATGCGAGCACTATAATAACTTTAGTACTCACCCAGTGACGACGGATTGAGGACAGATCGGAGGAAGCCTGTTAGTCCGGTTCCTGGCTCGTCCAGGTCCCTCTCTCGTCCAACAACATAGGGGACCGCATGTTGTGGTTCAGATATTTTGCATTCGGAGCATATGTCCGCCGCTCGGGATGCTCCGTTATATTGACAGTCCGAGAGACTGTCGATAATGCTTCCTCATCCTCACAGCAGCGCACACGACCGCACATTGGCTACGTGACCTCGAGTATCCGACCAGTTTCATCATTCAGTGATTCCACGGTAAACAGGTCACGCCATCCGGTAGCCAAGGGACACGAGGCCTATACACTCCATTCGCTCGCATAATAGAAGTATGCACGGGGTAACGATCACCGAGCTTCCAGCGGCAATGCATCGTAAGACCGCTTCTCCACAGGCCTCAGTGACGGACGTGCTATCCAAGTTAGCACAGTTTTTCGCAGCATCCCAGCAATCGACAGTTTCTCGGTCGGATCAGGAATTATCCGACAGCGCTGGGTCTGTGCGCTCCGCTGTTGCATCAGGTTCGGACGACCGAACGCTTTATAGGGTCTGACAGGATGGCGAAAGGGATTTGGAAGATTTCGAGTTTTCCCTTTCGGAACATTGGAAGCTGCCATACATTTCTTCCGGCATTATCTTCCAGTGGTTGTTCCTTCGGACTACATTGCTGCGATGTTGGATAAGAGACTAATAGCGTCATTGGACACGGAATTTTGGATCGGTTCAGGGACATTGTCCCTGACTTACCGACACAGTCCAATAATGTCATTAGAACATGTGTATTATTTATCGATGCTATATATATATATAAGCCTGCTACCAAGCATGTTAGTTTAGTTTCTTGTCCGCAATGCTCAATTCTGCCTTTTATCATTTCTAGGAATAATTTATTTTGGCAGAACAGGGCATACCGAGAGTTCATATGCGTCTAGACGGCGTGGTTAAAGACTGGAAATTATCTTTTTCTCTGTCTATGTCTTTTCCAACCACAATGTTGGAAACGACAATGATGTCTAATAGACTTAACTTAAGACGCTTTATCATACGTAATCCACCTTACTGAGGCGTTATCATTACGTCTTCAAGAGAAGGAATTCTGGGATATGATCCTCAATGTGATTTCTTTTGAGGGCAGTAGTTTGTCCACGTATAACTCCGCCCTTCAGTGGCTACCTGAAGTTGATTAGACGTGACGCAGCCCTAGCTACATCCACGCGCGTGGATAGTAAGGTGAAGAACTCTCTCAGAGTCGCTTCGGTCTCGGAGAAGCTTCTCTTCAACGGCAACTTTTCAGCAATCCATGAATTGCTCGATTTACACGTTCTCTTGTCAATCTAGTGTAGCAAGAGATTCAAACTGGGGCAAACATTCGGTGGTTGACTCAGAGAGTGCCACTGCAGTTGCCGGATCCGAGTTTTATAATTATGACGGTTGCCAGTCAAACAGGTTGGGATACAATATTGATCCCAACGGATTCGAAGTGCCAGGGTCTTTGGGTTCCGCAGTCTCTAGGCAAGCACTTATCTTCCACGGAATAATGTTTTTTAGGCTTGCTTTATGTCATTGGATGAACATTATTCAGAAACACATGTCCAAATCCTGTCCGATAATACGACAGTAGTGGCGTATCTCCGGAACCAGGGAGGCACTCATTCGTTTCCGTTATTCAATTTAATGGAAAGAATCCTTCTGTTTGTTATAGTACACCAAGTTCTGCTTCGGTCCGTCATATTCCGGGTCGTCTGATTGTATTACCGGACTCCCTTTCACTTTTGGGTCGCTTGTTGCCGTCAGAATGGACTCTCAACAAACAAGTATTCAATCAGATTTGCTATCAATGGGAGTGCCCAATGATAATTTATTTATGACACAACTTGCTAATCAATTGCAGACGTATGTGTTTACATGTCCGGATCTCTGAGCTTATGTTGTTAACGCTCTATTGATCTAATAGGACCGAATGATAGGATATGCATATCCTCCTGCGCTGTTGTTTCAGCAAGTATTGCCAAGATAAACAACCACAATACATTTCTGTTGATAGCATCTCTGTCTTCACAGAGACTGTGGGTAAATTTACTCAGATGTCTACTGTGGGACTTAACGCGAAAACTTCCTCCATGAGAGGATCTTCTTTCGCTGGGGAAAATCGTGTCATCTTCTTCACAACCCACAAGGTCTCAACCTTCACGTATTCCGTTGTGTGGTCCTTATTGCATTGTAAGCATTGTACTGGACGAGCTTTGGACGCGATTTCTTACTGTAGGAGAACCTCTTCTTCGCTATACTATGCGGCTAAAGTGGAGGCTCTTCCGTCGTTGGTGTAGGGATCACTATGTTGATATTGTTGATCCCTCCATACTAGTCATTGCAACTTTCTAGTATACTTGTTTGACAAGATCTACTGCAGCCTGTTACTATTAAGATTATAGGTTTATGTTATCTCATACCTATGCACTCTATGATAGTTTACAATTGAGTCTTATGTCTCTTTATCTAAGTCAGTTAGTAACTTTTCGATAAATAGACTTAGGATCATTAGATTAAATTTCTATACGGAATTTAACTTCGGTTCTTATTTAGCTAAGTAATCATTTGAGCCTCTGGAAACAGTAGTTTTCAAATTCTGACCTTTTAGACAGTAATTCTGTTGGCTTCTCTTTTACTGAAGAGTCAGTGAGCTTCATGCACTATCGGTGGATGATTCTCACTTTCGTAGTTTCGGAATCACTACTTCCTTTACTATTTAGGTTGGATTTTTGCATAAAAGTCAGGCTCCTAATAAATATCCGGAACCTATTGTTATTAAGGTCCTTCCGTCTTCGTACGGGCGTAGGCCTTTACTCTGTCCGATTAGAGTTTACGTATTTATAAACAGATATCTGTTTATTACTACGGGCGTAAGCTTCTTCTGTCTTTGATGCCTAATAGAAGAACGTTACGCTCCATTCTGTTGCTAATGGATTCAATTAACTATCGATACTGCTTATGGTATATCATTGACTCAGCAGTTGTGTTTGAGATTTCGGCTCATGAAGTAAGAGTTCTTCTACATCTTGGGCTTACATTAATAGTGTCGCTATTATAGATTTTTGAAGGCTGCTCATTGCGCTCAGCCATCCACATTCATGAATTTTTATCTCAGAAATATCGAGTCCATTTCTGGAGGCCTCTATTGTTAGGTCTATTATCTACTGCCCAGAATGTCATTCACTTAACAGTTGCTACTATAGCTAGGTAGGCTGTCTGTTTCGGCAGTGACTCCGTTCTGCTGCCCTCTTCGCTCTGGGCTATTTGACCCAGGGCAAGAAAAAGGGGGGGGGGGGGGTGGGGGGGGAGGGTGTTCCCTTGGGTCACCTGTTTTACTATGAAAACAAGGGGATACCTCCTCCGGGGTTAGTAATTCTGAGCTGTTATTGGGATGGTTTTTTAGTGAGAAGTTTATGTTTTAAAAATTCATTCAGGTCTTAGTTTTTAAAGTATAGCTTTTGAATATAGCACGTGTCAAACGGACGTTATTATACAATACTCAGACACTTTTAAGGAGTATAAAGAGTCTCTATTCTCTAGACTTACTTTATTTATTGGCTTACTTTAAAAATTATTAGTATAAGGATTATACTAGATATTAATAGAGTACATGGATGTATGATGCTCAATTTTGGAAGGTGTTGTATCTTTCTAATTTATCATAAATAAGAAAGATACATGTAAGGCCTAATACTTCTTTTTTCCTAGAGGGGATGACTCTATTTTATATAATTGAGCGTATTCCAACTTGCTCTATGTCCTAGGCCCTCCAGCCTTTTTACTATTCAGCTATGTCTGGGTCATTGGTACAGTATAAAAATGTTAAAAAATTTATAGTAATTTATATATTTTTTATACTTACCAATGACCCAGACGGGGATGGCCCTCCCAGGAGTTGGGAACTCATACCTCCCCGCTGAGTACATAGTGCTTGCCAGGCACTGGTTATAAGAATGATTAATGGTGCCAATTTCGGAACGTCCTTGACACTGCGTATGCGCAGTAGAGGTGAAGTGTGGAAGGCCATTCAGGACATGTTTTCTTTGGTTTTAGATGCAAATTTTGGGGATTGGGGGGCAAAATTTGTGTTTGGCCCTATATTTTAAGAGTTAGCACCAGCTATGTCCGGGTCATTGGTAAGTATAAAAAATATATAAATTACTATAAATTTTTTAACTTTCACTCTTTGACACGAGACGGTCGATTTGCACGAGCAAAGCGAAATCGCATTTGTAATACCTGAATAAGCCTTCAGGTGGAACGGAATATAATGGGCAACATGGGTATAAACAATTGGCAGGACTTGATTTTATCTTTATGTTGAGTCACGGTTAGACATTGTGCAGAAATATGTGACTTTAACCACCAATAAATAAATGAATAAATAACACTACCAGATTAACCAGATTACTTGTGATGCCCATGGAAAGAGGTGGCAGATCCAGGGGGTACAAGGAACATGTGCCTCTCCACTTTTTACCACAGACTTTTTGCACGGTTACACAATGAGTAAATAATGGGTGCATATGTGTCAATATAAAGGCATTCCTGTAAAATATTATTTACAAATACAAACAACATTTGGCCACAGAATCCCACTTTGAATTGCTTCAGTCTGTTTCTTCAATCTGTTTCTTCTACTTCAATTATCTTCCAACCCAAAGGCTAGTCTTTGTTGGAAGATGACTGAAGTAGAACAAATGGTCAGGACTGTGGGTACACCATAGTATGCTCATCTAAATGAGAGACTATAGGGTACCATGGTACATTTACTGATATATGATTGTAACTTTTCTCCCATTGGGCCAAACTAACTATGATAGCCTTGAAAATTTGTGCTCCTCAGCTTTTATTGATCTATGAAATCATGTTTGATTTGGCTGATCTAATTTTGTCAACTCGCTGAAATATGAAACCCAGATCATTTGACTGTTGTATTAATCTGTTTTTATCTCACGAATGGGCATACGAACTATGTATATTTTTATACTGTACCAATGACCCAGACTTAGCTGGTGCTAACTCCACAAAAACCAGGGCCAAACACAAATTTTGCCCCCCAATCCCCAAAATTTGCATCCAAAACAAAAAGAAATCATGTCCTAAAGGACCTCCATAGTACGACTCTACTGCGCATGCGCAGTGACGCAGTCGTCCCGAAATTGGCGCCAAATATCATTCTCTGTTTGGCCCTTCATCAGTCAACATCTCACTGATCTTTGTGCTTGTAAATCTCAGTTTAAAGGATGCCAGACACGTAATTCTTGGAGAAAATGTGATTCTAAGGAGGATAGAAGGAGGAGAGGAAAAAAGAAGTGGCAAAAAATAATCAGGGCTGTACTTAAAATTTTTTGTTGAAATTATGTTAAGTTGCCTATTTTCGAGGCATGGGCCTCTTGTTGTCATTCTTGCTAATTGTTGCACTGCTTATTCAGTGTTTCCTCTCCCCTAGCCTTCTAAAGTCCCCCCTTGCAATTCTCCCATGCTTTTGGCATATTTTTGAGAAGTTTCATTTCTAAAATTCCCTGGGAGAGTTGCTTGGTTACAGAATGTTTTCTGTTATTTTCCCCATAGTTACGTTTTCACCCATGGGTGTATAACGTTTGTGTTCTGCATCTTCCATCTGATGTTCTGCAGATTCTCCCCTGGGAGTCTCTGTTTTGCATCAGATAGAGTGTAATTGATGACTGATTCCGGGCCAGTTTTTTCAGTGCCTGGAGTCATGTTTTCTACTGTGTTTACACTGTTTGTTTTCATTGGCAACAGCCTTTTTTGAGGGGGGGCTGTTTGCCTTTGTGGTAGTTTATCTCATTATAAGATACATTTATATTATCCGAAAGTGTCTCATTAATTATTTTATATAATTTTAAAATTTTTGACCACACTTTGCCATCGGATCCATCGGGGCTCAACGTTACTTTTCAGCAACTTGGGCTTCTCTGAAAAAATATTTTTTCAAAATTATTTTGTTTTGCAATTGTTTTTTCATTTATTAATGGATCATGTTATTATGTATCTTTGTGTCAGGGGTTTTTGCGAGTAACTAGGACTTATTGTTGTTCTTTCACAATGAAGGGACTTTGTTCAAATTGTAATAGGAAGAAATCTTCCTCTGACTTTCATGATTATTGTATTAATTGTAGTCAGTGTTCTCGCATTAATCCCTGTCCTGTATGTGAACATTGGGATGAGAAACATTGGAAACGTGTGTCACGATATGTTGTTTCTGGAGAAAGAGCGATGCCGGCTCTTTCTCCACAAGGTCACTCTACTCTCTCAGTTTCTATTTCAGAGGAACCAGAAC